>OX638303.1:44386233-45101806 GCA_951812265.1 Taphrorychus bicolor
ACAATCACCAAAACAGCAATGTACATACCTCAAAAATAGAATAGTCTACAAATTAAATTTAAATAAATTCAGTCCAGATGTCATTATTTACTTAATACTAAAAGCTTACAGTCAACATCCTAAAATAGACTATACAGAGAGAAGAAACAAAAATTAATAATTTTGATTAAAATACTTAAAATACTCTTCATCACAATAAAAAACATTTACCATTAAAATTTGCTTAATTTCCTTTCGGAAACTATCCACTGTCAAGGCTTTAATTTTTATGGGCAGTTGAAATATTTTACCGTCCAGTAGCCAGGACCATTCTGGCACCTTCTCAAACGACAATATGAGGTTATTAAACTTTTTCGGCCTCTAGTAAGGTAAGCATGCATGTCCTCCTGAGCAGAAAACAGATACATGTTATTTTTCACAAACAGCAAATTCTCCAATATAAACATGGAGGGCAGGGTTAGTATGGCTAGCTCTCTGAAGTGCGCTCTGCAGTCATCCCTGTAGCCCAGGCCAGCCAACAATCTGACCGCTCTTCTCTGAAGCCCGAACAAACGCTTAGCCCTCGAGGCGTGGCCCCAAACAACTACAGCATAAGAGAGCCATGCATGAGAAGATGCAAAGTAAGCCGATCTAAGTACCGTACGAGATATCCTATCTGAAAGCTGACGTAGCAGGTACAAACTTGTATTGAGTCTTGAAGCCAAGTTATCAGTGTGTAAATCCCATTTGGCGCTCTCATCCACAAGAACCCCAAGAAATTTAACCTGGGATACGTGGTCATTTACGGTTCCAATCTCCCTCAATGCAAACACCATCCTCTGTGCCTTGCATTCAGCAGCAATCGATTGGAATGAAACCAATTTTTGGCCAGTTTTTCAAGTTGTTTGTGGCCAGTTTGGCAAGATTTGTTGTCACTGAAAAGATTTTTTTTCACAGGCACTATAGTCTCCAGATACATAGATAAAACATGAAAGAAACTGGTCTTAGCAGATCAAACATCCATCGCTATCTGCTTACTGGTCTTGCTTGTTTCCTATAAACATTTGTTCCACCAATGAATGTTAAATTGGATTAATGGTCCCTCAAATCAACAAAATGAATGAGTTTGGACTCTCTAAAATCCACATACAGTGCAGGACAACCGAGACCAACGTCGAGAAGTTGTCAATGTGTGGATTGGCATTTTGGGGCGCGCTGTATTTGGTTTTCCAATGAGATTTTGTCTGTCATAGAAGAGTCCAGCACTTAGCAAGGGTTTTTTACATGCAGGATGGGGCCTCGCGTCACACAGCACTGCAAAATAGACACTTTTGAAGTAAAACATTTGGAGATAGATGAATTCACCTCAATAACAACAACAACGAACCCCCTTAATTGGTGACAAGAGACAAATTGTCATGTCATCGTGGTTGTCGTATTGCTAAACTAAAATGAATTAGACAACCAGCTATACACAAATTGGATGATTTTCGTTTTACTAATTATGATAATAATAAACGTAACTTTTACTTACCGTATGATTTAAGAACATTATCGTCAGGTTTTCGGTTAATTTTCACTGCATAATCACGTTAATTACTACATGATAGCCCCTCAAAATAAATAAGAAAGGAAAATCGGCTCCGACTTTGACATAAGAAATTATTATGTTGGCGACACTGCACATGCATGGTGGGGGTGACGCGCCAAATTCAAATTCTTGCACTTTTCGAGGCGTTTTTCCAAAAAACGGCCAAAACTGGGACATTGAAAAAATTACAGGATGATAGCTGACCATACGCTCTACAACTTTACTCTTAAAAGTTTTTCAATCAAATCAACCGTACAGGCGCAAAAAAATAAAAACCGATTTCCCATGTTAATCTCCTATGTCCAGGGTTCTGCTGGACACCCGGTATGTTAATAATGCAGAAAAGGTCCATAAGCAGTGTGTCTTTCACATAAAAAGGGTGGATTATTTAGTACGTAGACAAGGCGGAATAAAATGTTAGATATAGGCGATGAAAGCGTTATTAAAACTTAGTAATGAAAGCAATTTTAATTATTCTAGGAGTCTGGTGTTGTCAGATATTAGTAATATTTACTGCAGAACATTTCCTTCGCCATTTTATTCACAAATTGTTAAAAAACACTAAAATTATTGTACTTTTTTGGCTCCTCATATAGCTTTTCGGATAAATCTTCATTAAAACGCGATATAAGCTGTTGAAGGCTGAAATGCACGATTTTGATCCCCAAAATTAGGTTTTCGGATGGATTTGAGAGCTCCATAAGCTTAACAAAGAATTAACGACTTTTCCCACATAAACCAATAGTAGTCGATTTTATTCGTTGGTTCTAGTAGTTTTGTGATAAATAGGGCATATGTTTGCGTTTTAGATAGTATAAAGTGTCCCAAAAAAAAATTGTAACCTGGAATTTTAGGATTTTTGCATATAGATTGATATCAATTAATTTACTGCGTTAATTCGAGTAGTTTTATTATAAATAGAGCGTTGATTTCTGTTTTAAATAGTATACGGTGTCCCAAATAATGCTAAGTGCTAATGCTAAGTTTTATTACCTTATTATAAACACTGCCTTGATTTCTGATTTAGATATTATAGGGTGAGCCAAAAATTGGCAAATATGACTTTTTACGAACAACCTTTTTTACCCTTCTTCAAAAGCTGTTAAGTTTGCGAATATGAAATAAAGTATTTCAAAGGTTTCGACATTCAGTTACTTTTAAGTATCATCAGGTTCTTTGTTGATAATTTGACGTCAGTTTGCGCTATATCAGAGGACCGTTCGGATATTTCCTAAACTATGGGCGCTCCGCGCGCGTGGTCTTAACAACCCACAAAACTTCTACAGAACTTTGCCCACAGCGTTCGGATATTTCCTAAACTATGGGTGCCCGCGCGCATGATAAAAAAAAAAAAAAAATGAAGCGCGAGTTACGTAGCTGGGTTCCTGTGGGAATTGCTGAGTTGGCAGCACTATACCAAGAAGCCAAGATGCCAACCGATGTTCCCACGAAAACTGCTTATTGTGCTTTGCTTTACTTAAACATCCACTTTTATGGAAACTCATTCTTGCTTTAGCTTTACACGAAGTAGCATTGTAGTTCCTTTTTGAATAAATTGTTTTTAAAAAGGCATTTTGTGGTGCAAAATATATAATTGGCGCAGTCGGTAGGATTGTGTAGTTGTGACGTCGATTTTTCATCGAGTTTTCCGGGCGGTTTCCCGCGACACAATTTGAACTTTCAAGTTCTTCAACGCAATCCGTAAAGAACCTACCCATCTGACTACCTGCTACGATCCATCCACGCAAGAGGCAAGAATCGGGAAGGAGGCGAAAACTACGAAGTACGTAAGTGTCATTTCCTTTCGTTCCATTTGTCCCTCTGTTCAAGGTTTTCAAGTGGAATAATTTTAGGTCAGTCTATCGGAGACATTAGATAAGAATTTCAATTTTAATCAGTCTATCGGAGACATTAGATAAGAATTTCAATTTTAATCAGTCTATCGGAGACATTAGATAAGAATTTCAATTTTAATCAGTCTATCGGAGACATTAGATAAGGATTTCAATTTTAATCAGTCTATCGGAGACATTAGATAAGGATTTTGCTTTTAAGTCAGTCTATCGGAGACATTACATAAGAATTTCAATTTTAATCAGTCTATCGGAGACACTAGATAAGAATTTCAATTTTAAGTCAGTCTATCGGAGACATTAGTTAGGAAAAGTAATAATTAACATTTGGTAGAAGCGCTAACCAACGAGTTAGAGAGATTAAGTATATTTGATTGAAGAAAGGCAACATGGCTGAAGAGGGAATCAATGCACCTGCTATTAACTGGCCCTTATTTAGATCTAAAATGGAAGTTATCAAACCGTTTGATGGCAATAGTAATGGTCTTAATAAGTTCATCGCCAAGTGCGATGGATTAATTAACACTTACTCAACGGTGGCCGATAATATCTTTCAAAACCACCTCTTTGACTGTATACAGGGGAAATTAATTGGTAAAGCCGAACTATTGATTGGTAATCGATCAGAGCTGTCTAACTGGGATCTCCTTAGATCCGCGTTATTGCAATGTTTCGCCGATCGTCGGAATTTAGATTGCTTGGTCCAAGAACTAACTTGCGCGCGCCCCCTAAAAGGTGAGGATATTAATAGTTTTGGTACGCGTTTACAGATGTTAAGAAGCGAGGTAGTTCAAAGAATTTCCAATGACGGGACATTAACACGGAGTGATAAACTCTGTCATATTAACTTGTATGACAAGACGTCCTTAAATACCTTTATCGCCAGTTGTACAGGAATTCTAAGGAACAACCTATACCTTAAGAAACCTCATTCACTAGAAGACGCTCTAGCTTACGCTACTGAATTTGAAAACTTTGAGCGATTTTGCGGTAGCGCAAACAACCAATTCATAAACAAAAATATCCAATACCAACCTCGTGCTAACCCCAATCTTTTCTACCAATCGGGATTTTATACACCCCAAGGTTCCAACCACCCAAACTTTAATTCACCTCCTGTTGGTAATTCATATTCCACTGCAAATTTTGGTCAAGCCAATCAAACGTCATCTAGTATTACACCCAACCAAGCTTTTAACACCCCTAGATTTAATTCGACACCATTTAACTTCAAACCAAGACCAGCACCACCCCAAAAATTCTTTACAAATCGTCAAGTATTTGGGCAACCTCAAAATGTATTTCGCCCAAATCAGATACCTAACAACCAGTTACCCAAACCAACACCAATGTCTGTCGTTTCTAGAAACACCATGGGCCTAACTAAACGTTATCCAACTCAAAACAATTCGAACCAACCACCTAGTAATCAAAAACCAAATTTTTCGTCCCAAGAATTGTTTTTTAATGAAAACACTCACGGAGAAAATGCGGTGGACGCGTACGATAACTCATCTTATTGGGAAGAAAGTCAATACCCCGCAAAAACCGATCAGGAATACCCATACTCATATATGCCCAATGATTACTCCATGAATGAAATCCAAGATTTAGGCACCGAAACAGCCGAGCCTAATGAGGAACAAAATTTTCCCCAAACAAGTCATCCAAACCCCAACATATGATTGAGATTAATCTCTCATCAAACAATGCCCTACCGTATATCGAGATATTCTGTCCCAAAATCAAGCTTCTAATTGACACCGGTAGTTCGAGATCTATTTTGAGCCCCACTATAGCTGAACAGCTCTTCCCACATTGCATATATCGCAACGGCAACGTTATTAAAACAGCAGTCGGAAAAGAAAACACGCAATTCCAAGCCGATATTCCTGCATTCTTGGAATTTGGTATCGAAAAAGAAATCAATTTTATTCTCTTTGATTTTCACGACTTTTTCGATGGAGTCATCGGACTTAATGATTTAAGAAGTTTGAATTTGAACATCGATCTTATAAACAAACAACTAGTAGGGTACAATATAGAAATCCCATTTAAATATAGGAAAGCTTGCGAAGCTAATTTTACCATTTCATGCAATCCAAACGAGAAAATGATAAGAAAGATGCCTGTAACTGTATACGACGGCGAGGTCATTGTCTACCCCAGAGAGTTAAACGATTTGTTAATACCAGCTGTTCTGTCGCGTGCGGAAAACGGTTTTGCAACAATGGAAATTCAAAACCTTACTGATAAATACGTGTCGCTAACCTTAACTGAGCCACTGGAAGTAGATCGTTTTGACGACGGTATGTTTGAAATGTACACCTTTGATTACGCATTGGAACAAGCAAACATAGGATTTTCAGGAAAGGAAGATAGCGACAATATCGATAGATTGATTCGCACATCGCACATGAATCCAGAAGAGAAAACGGCTATCACCGAACTATGCAGACAATTCTCGGATATATTCTATGAGCCGGGAGATAAATTATCTTTCACATCGAAGATTAAGCACGAGATAAAGACAACTGACGAACTTCCGATACATACCAAGTCGTATCGGTACCCGTACATACACAAAGAAGAAGTTCGCAAACAGATACACGAAATGCTAGAAAAAGGAATTATAAAACCATCAAGTTCGCCATGGTCTTCTCCGATTTGGATCGTCCCCAAGAAGATCGACGCTTCAGGGAAACAGAAATGGAGGATCGTGGTAGATTACCGAAAACTAAACGAGAAGACTATTTCAGACAGATACCCAATACCCAATATCAACGATATTTTAGATAAACTAGGACGTGCGCAGTACTTTTCGACACTAGACCTAGCTAGTGGCTTCCACCAAATAGAAATGGAAAAAAACTCCATCGAAAAGACCGCGTTTAGTGTAGAAAATGGCCACTATGAGTATTCGAGGATGCCTTTTGGACTTAAAAATGCACCATCCACGTTTCAAAGGGTCATGGACGAAGTGCTGAAGGACGTACAACATAAAATTTGTATGGTGTTTATGGACGATGTTATTATTTTCAGTTCCGGATTGACAGAACACATTCAAAACCTGAAACTCGTTTTCCAAAAACTTAAAGAAGCCAACTTGAAGATACAGGTTGACAAATGTGAATTTCTATGTCGTGAAGTAGAATTCTTAGGACATCTAGTTACACCATACGGAATCAAACCAAACAAGAGGAAAATAGAAGCCATTCAAAGATACCCAATTCCCAAAACGCAAAGGGAGATTAAGTCGTTTCTAGGCCTATTAGGGTATTACCGCAAATTTATTAAGAACTTTGCCAAGATTACCAAACCCATGACGCAATGCCTGAAAAGAGAAGGCAAAGTAGAACATAATAAGGAATTTATAGATTGTTTCAATGTGTGTAGGAATATTTTAACATCAGAACCTGTGCTTGCTTACCCGGACCTTTCTAAACCATTCGAACTTACCACCGATGCCTCCAACTTCGCAATCTCAGGAATTCTCTCTCAAGAAAATCACCCGATCTGCTACGCCTCAAGGACTTTAAACCCGGCGGAAATAAATTACTCTACTATCGAGAAAGAACTCCTAGCAATAGTCTGGAGTTGTAAATACTTCCGCCCTTACCTATTTGGGCAAACCTTTATAATATACACCGACCACAAGCCGTTACAGTGGCTTATGTCCTTGAAGGAACCAAGTTCAAGACTTGTTAGATGGAGATTGAAACTGGAGGAATACACGTACGAAATAAGATACAAGAAAGGCAAGTGCAACCAAGCAGCTGACGCCCTTTCTCGACACCCTGTCGATTTTAACGCTATAGAAACCCAATCGGTCTGTAACAATATCGGCGATTCAGATGAAATAATTGATGAATTTCTTATGAACCAGGCCAACGAACTACCCGACCTTGACCAGATAGGTATAAGCGATGTACTACAACCCCAAGAGGTTACGCAAGAGAACCAACCAAAGATGAACGTTATCTCAGATATTCAAATTAGACCACCTGGAAGTAGAGGAGTTGAATCTGATTTAGACACAGTACACTCTGCGATAGAAAATCCGATTTTTGGGATGCCTATCACGGACAAACCTATCAACCTGTACAAAAATCAAATTGTGATAACAGACGGAGATATAAATGACATGCAAGTAAGGCAAGAGAAAGTATTTGATAATACACGGATTTATGTAACTATATCGAACAGAGATTACGTCCCGCATATAGTACAATTAGTCAAAGAATACGCCAGCCCAAAACACCTGTATGCTGTATTCTTTAGGAAAAACGAACTTTCTCGGACTTTTACAACCACACTTCAGAATTATGTCCAAAATTCTTCGTACAGAATGTTTCACTGCACTACCTTCCTCGAGGACAAGGAAAAACGAGAAGATCAATTGGAAACACTCAGACTATACCACACAACCAAAACATGTCACAGAGGCATGAACGAGATGAAAGCCTCAATAAGCCAAAGATTTTATTGGCCCAAACAAGGCGAAGACATAGAAAATTTCATTAACGAATGCGAAGTTTGTCAGAAGAACAAATACGACCGCAACCCCCCGATAGTGAAGTTCAACCTAACACCAACTGCTACAAGGCCCTTTGAGCATATTCATGTGGATACCTTCAGAATGAATTGTGACGCTTTTGTGACAGTAATTGATACGTTTTCACGATACGGGCAAGCATACCCACTAAAGAGTATAACCGGTGTTGAAGTGGTAGAAAACCTATACAACTTTACCACACATCACGGGCTTCCCTTAAAGATCACAGCTGACCAAGGAACAGAGTTCAAAAATAAGGACCTAGAGGATTTTTGCAAGTTATACAAAATCGAGTTGCATTACACCACTGCGAAAAACAGCAATTCTAATTCTCCAGTAGAACGATTTCATTCTTCTATTGTAGAAGCCTATAGGTGTCTAAAAGAGGAAAATAAAGGACTAAGTACCGATCAATTAATAAAAAGAGCCGTAATGGGATACAACAACTCTATCCACAGTGTAACAAAATATACCCCATTTGAAGTGATTACTGGCCACATCAAATTGGTTAACCCATTTGAGCTGAACGACAATGCCATAGTGTCAAGTTACGTGCAAAGCCATAAGGAAATTTCAAACAAACTTTATGAAAAACTTCGAGAAAGAAACCAGACTAAAAAGGAGGAAGTCATTGAGAAAAGGAATGAAACAAGATCCGAACCTCCAGATTTTCACGGACAAAAGACCGCCTATATTAAGACGAAAGCCCGAGGTAAAGATAAGCCAAAATTCAAAAAGGTAGAGGTCAGTGGACAGACTGATATTAAGTTGAAAACGAAACGTATGCATTATCATAAAAGTTGTGCTAGAAAACCGAAACCTAATAAAACTAAATCCTTTCAGGGAAACCACCAAGATGAGAGTCCTGATAGCCCTCGTCCTAATTCAACTTACCAAGTCCACGATCCAGGACCAAGTACAAGTAACTAACTTGAACAACCCTATTTTACCCATACAGTTAGGTAAAGCTAAGATTATTTATAATCGCCATACCTTCCTACACTACATAGACTTAAGTTACTTAGTTAAACAGTTAAATAGCCTAGAAATGCATTTCGCTCTAGTTCGAAACCATATTAGTCATATAAATGCACCTAATCAGGTTTCTTATCACGCAATTTCTGAGAATGTTCTCAAAAGAACGGAATACTTAGTGCAGACAGCTGCTTATAAATTCCGTAACCTACACCCACACATTCGCGAGCGCAGAGGATTATTAAACGTGGTAGGTACTATAAATAAATGGCTTTTTGGCAATTTAGATTCGGAAGATGGGGAGAGGTATGATAAGGCAATATCGGCATTAGAAAGTGATCGGAAAACCATTGTGGACGAGTTGAAAATGCAAATATCCCTTTCAAAATCCCTGATTGATAACTACAATAATACAATAAGTACCCTTAGTATCAATCAGAGTAAACTCCAGTTAGGCTTAAAAGGGCTTCAGATTTCGGTAAATCAAACCATCAGTAGCCTTCAAGATTATTTAACCTTCAATGGCGTAATAACTCAACTTAATTTGGACTGCCAAAACTTAATTATGTTTTTGGACAACCTTGAAGATGCTATTATGTTTTCGAAGGTCAATGCGCTACATAATAGTATTCTCTCTAGTTCGGAGTTAGGGAAAATGTTGAAATATCTCAACAACATTTACAGCAATTCGACTCTACCAAACTTTGATAACTTACTATCGTATTATCAGTTTTTTGGAACTCAAGTTAGCTTTTCCAACAGTAAGATCATTTTTGCAATCCATGTTCCACTTTTGAAACCCGAGAGCTTTTCCTTTTACCATTTATACCCAACTATACAAAACCAGTCCGCACTCGTTCCTCGATATCCCTACATGGCACGAGAAGAATCCGGGAGAAGAATCTACCTACCGGAGAGCTGCCCTGTCGTAGAGAATACGCACTACTGCAACGAAGAATTCCACCCCGTCGATGCCTGCACTGACAACATACTAGACGGCTCACAATTAAACCACTGCTCAATTGTAAAAATCAATGTCCAGGAACCAATAATCGAACAAATCAGCCGAGAACTGGTTTTAGTCCTGCCTATTCGAACCACACAGCTATTAGCTAAATGTAACGGAGATCAATACATAACAATCAAGCAGTCAGTATTGATCAGGGTACCTAAGACATGCGAAATCGAGGTCAACGGAAAAAACTACTTCAACGATGAGAAGGTTCAAACTGCCAAACCTCTCATACTGCCCGAAATCCAAATGTCAATACCGGCGGTTACCGGTTATGTCTTCGAGACTCCAAATGTCACCAGGATTAACTTTGAGGAAATCTATCGCCTCAAAAACATGGCTGACCACATGATGCTTCCTACGAACATTCCCTTGACCAGTGGAGGACAGTTAACCCATATATGGACAATTTTGGGAGTTATCGTATCTTTAATGATACTTTTAGGAGTTCTCCAGAGAAGAAAGTTGCTTCCTTTGAAGATCCCTAACTCAAAAGCCAGGAGTCCTGCTAAACCCGAAGTCCATGAAGCCGAAGCAGGGAAATCGGAATTTTCGAAAAATCACTCCCTGATTTTCGAATCCTAAGGAGGGAGGAGTTACGTAGCTGGGTTCCTGTGGGAATTGCTGAGTTGGCAGCACTATACCAAGAAGCCAAGATGCCAACCGATGTTCCCACGAAAACTGCTTATTGTGCTTTGCTTTACTTAAACATCCACTTTTATGGAAACTCATTCTTGCTTTAGCTTTACACGAAGTAGCATTGTAGTTCCTTTTTGAATAAATTGTTTTTAAAAAGGCATTTTGTGGTGCAAAATATATAATTCGCGTGTGTGACAAAAGCACACCATAAACAAACCAACTCAAGATTTTTGCTGACCAACTTGTTTTTTTTTTCAAGCATGCAGGAATTAAGATGACTGTTGTGATTCAGTTTTGTAATTTACTTGGATCCATTTCTTTAGGCGAGTCTAGGTACTTACCCAATTAGTGGTGTATTTATTTGTAAAATAAGAACGTTCTAGAACGGTGGTTTCAATGATATTAAATCATAACCAATGGTTTATGTGGTTTAGGTGTAGGTAAATTATGGTAAAATAAAAATATTTAGCACCATTATCAATACTAAATTAATAATAATCACAATGACAAATAAATATCATGACGCGCATGACATGTAACTGACGAACCGAAAATTTGAGAAGATATGCGATTTCGACTAGAGTATTCTGCGAGTATTCTCATCCTTTGTTTCCCCAATAAGAATATAAAGATGGCAATAGGTACACTCAGACCGGTTTATCTGGTGCCATCTAGTGCTCAAATGGTTTTGGTGAATGACAATCGTTTATAAATGCGCCACCATGACAGCAGCGGTGACTTATATATACGTATATATTACAAAACTAAAACCTACAACTACTAACCAGTCGAAATCCGCGAAATCAACTAAGAATTTGCGTCAAAAACTGAAACATAGGAAGGTGCACCTTTGCACCAAGAGCTCTGATTACTCTTTTTATTCACTCCTGTAGTGCCATCTAGTATCTAGTGCTTAAAAGTTTTCGTAAATTACAGTATTGACAATCCTTTATGTACAACTGCGCCACCACGACAGTAGCGGAGACTTTTGACTTTACTTTTACTGCCTAGGAGTTTTTTGCTCTCAAGATTAGAAATCCCAGTTTAGGTGTGCATATGGAGAAAACAAATGACGTACTTTTAGTCCGCTTGAAAAAAAAAATAGTTTTTTTAGAATTAGTTACTTTGTTTGAAGCACTAGTTCAACACACATTATAACAAATTTATTATTTTCCTTTCAAATCCACGCAAGAAAATGTCAAATAGTTAATTTATTTAAGGAAGAAATAATATAATTATTTTTAAACTAATAATGTCTTGAATTTAAAATATCGTTCTCTTAGTTGAAAGAGACCTAAAATATGATGTGTTGTATCAAAGCAAAATTTTTTTTTGAATGAAACT
This sequence comes from Taphrorychus bicolor, assembly GCA_951812265.1. NCBI lineage: Eukaryota > Metazoa > Arthropoda > Insecta > Coleoptera > Curculionidae > Taphrorychus > Taphrorychus bicolor. The sequence continues at coordinate 44,398,182 of OX638303.1, forward strand.
TAACATTTTCTTTGTTCTAGAAAAGGTTTTTAAAACACATTTTTGTAATAATTATTATTCTTTGTGACGTTTTCTACATTTTTATTGATCCAAATTCGACGTTTTATTGGGTTTCATTCATTGTTTTTTTTTGACAACTTACTTTTTGTTTACTCATTCTTCTATTGCAATTGTTGTCTCTCCTGTTTGCTGTAGCTATTCTGCAATAACGATTCCGGCAATTTAGTTATTTCTATCCTCTAAGTCACCAACAAAATGCCGTTTGGAATTGTTTGCGTTCTCTTCTACTATAAATATTTCTGTCTTCTCAGTTTTTCTGTTTTACTGTTTTTTTCATTTTTTCAAATATTTATTGTTTTGTATAAATGTTCTGTTTTTTTAATTTTTTTCTCTTCGATCTGACTTGGATTTTTAGATCGAAGAGAAGATATCGGTCTTTATTCTTTTGAGAGAATTTTGACATAAAATTGATTTTTGTTTAAGGACTGACCAATTCGAATGTATGCTAATTTGTATTATCTACACAGTTTGTAATAAGAAAAATTTCGTACTAAACTAGAAATATTAAAAATGTTTTCCTTATCTGCAAATTTTTGATAATTTTTTTCCACTTTTCTTCTTCTAATTTTTATTTTTAAGTTAATTTTAATTTGTTGAAATAAGGTTAATTTAAATTTTGCCAAACACTTATATATTCTTACACACTTTAAGTAAGTTTTCACGTAATTTGACCTTAATCCTAGCCTAACTTTTCCAAAAAACATTAAAATTGTTGTTTTTAGGTAAAATGAGTTCTTTTCGAACAATTTTTGTTCTAGATCTAATCTGAATTACTCCAAAGACTTAAAATTTGCATTTTTTAGACGTTCTATCTAATTTTTAAATCCTAATGGAAACCTGAATTTGCTTAGAAACTTTTATTCTGCATTTTTGACGCTTTTACTAATTTTTAATTGATTTTTGCCACAGTCTTTATTTGAGTTCTTTCGAAATGTCCTAATTTGTATTTTTACACGCTTTGAGTAATTTTCTACATATTTTGACCTTAATCCTAGCCTGACTTTTTCAAAAAATGTCATTTTTTCGATGAAAAGAGTTACTTAAGAAATTTTAGCACTTATTCTATTGTAAGTTTTTTGAAAGACATCAAATTTGCATTTTTAGACGCTTTGTGTAATGTGCTAACTAGTTTTGATCTTAATCCTAACGTGAATTTGGCTAGAAACTTTTAGTCGGAATTTTTTGATAGTTTGATTAATTTTTAACTGATTTTAGCCGTAATCTTCAAATAAAAATTTTTTCAAAGCCTTCAAATTTGTGTATTTACCCTTCTTGAGTCATTTTGCACGTATTTTTGCTTTAATGTTAGCCTGGTTTAAAAAAAAAAACATAAAAATTGTCATTTTTAGGTAACGTTTTTTTTTCGAAAAATTTCAGTTCTATTTCTAATCTAAATTTCTTCAAGACTTCAGATTTGCATTTTTGACGCTTTTAGTATTTTTTAATTGATTTTGGCCATAATCTTAGTTCGAGTTTTTCCAAAGCCTCCAAATTAAATTTTGCCAGACACTCCAAATTGGTATTCTCACACATTTTAAGTAATTTTTCTAGCCTAAAAATCATTAAATTGTAATTTTTGTATGTATAATGAGTTCTTTTCAAACAATTCAGTTCTACTTCCATTCTAAATTTTTGTTGTTTTATTTTTTTTTTATCTAAATTGGGTTTTTTTCAATAGGTTTTCATTCTTTTGAGAGAATTGCGACACATAATTTATTTTTTTTAAGGCCTGCCGATTGGAATTTACACTCATTTGTAATAATATTGTAATAAGAAAAATTTGGCACAAAGCTAAAAATATTTTTAATGTATTTTGCTTTATCTGCATTTTTTTGATATTTTTTTTAGTTTTTCTCTACTCTTCTTAACTTAATTTTTAATTTAGTCTTGGGAACGGTGTGAGGCTCCACGAAATTCATTAGCCGATGGTGTTAGATCGTTTGTATATTTTGCGAAATAGCAAAATTATTCAATCTCTTAAGAACGGTTTGAGGTACCGAAGATTTCGATAAACGATTGAAAATGTCTAAAAATTAATACAAACTTCATGTGTTTATTTTGGAAAATTAGAACATTATTTAATATCTTAGAATGGCTTAAACTCCAAAAAAATGCATTAGACTAACACGTTTGTTAGAAAAAAAATGAGCTATACACAAACAGAAAATTCGTGATCGATTTTGGAAAATAAAAAATGTGTAAATATCCCGAGAACCGCTTGAGGTTTCAAAACTTGTGCTGAACCATTGTTTTAATTGAAAATGAATACAAACTTTATGAATTTATTTTGGGAAGTTAAAATATTATTAAATATTTTGAGAACAGCTAAAAAAAATTCATTAAACTACCAGATTTATTAGAAAAAATGGGCTACATAGAAACAGAAGCTTTGTGATCGATTTTGGAAAATAAAAAGTGTGCATAAATATCCCGAGAATGTTTGAGGTTTCATAATTTGGACTGAACTTTTGTTTCAAATGGAAATAAAAGCTTTATGGATTTATTTAAAAAAAAATAGGAAATTATTAAATATCTCGGGAACGGCTTGAGACTCCAAAAAATTGCATTAGACTACCACGTTTGTTGGAAAAAAATTAGTTACACAGAAACAGAAACACGAAACGATTTTGCAAAAAATAACAAATTGTGTAAATATCTCGAGAATAGTTCGAGGTTTCAAAACTTGGACTGAACTTTTGTATTAATTGGAAATAATTATAAAATAAATGGTCGTAATCATAAAATAATGGTTGCCGTTTGGGAATAAGACAGAATTAACCAAAATATTTTTAATTAAAAAAACGGTTTCATATAATAGGTTACTCATGTCAAGCAAGCGAATATATTAGTATTTTTCTCAAAATATTTTTTATTCGAAATTTGTTTTCATTTAAATTGTAACCTATGACCTAAAACTATGTAAGACAACACAATTTTTTTTTGTCTGAAAAAAACGTATTTTCAAATTCAAAGCTAGGACGTTGATTTTTGGTCGTATCGAAGGCCCATATATGTGCTACCTTCCTAAATTATTTCAGATTTTTTTCTGCAAAATTGTGAAATCTATAGGGTGTAAAAATGTGTGAAAAGTACACCCAAATTGACAAAAAACGTCACGCATAAAAACTTTTATAGTTCGCTCGGTATAAGAGCTATAAAATAATCATTTTACACAAATTTGATAAAAAAACATATTTTTTTATCAAACGGACTAAAAGTACGTCATTTGTTCTCTCCATACGCACACCTAAAGTGGGCTTTCTAATCCTGAGACCAAAAAAGTAGCAAAAAAGTCCTAGGCAGTAAAAGTAAAGTCAAATGTCACCGCTATTGTCATGGTGGCGCATATATAAACCACCTTATTGCCATCTTTACATTCTTGTTGAAAAAACAAAGGATAGGAATACTCTCAGAGCGCTCGAGAGCACCACCCGAAACCGTTTTTAGTCGAAATCGCATAGGTTCTCGAATTCTGTTAAATGTCGTTAGTTGTCATCATATTTATCTGTCAATGTCATTTTTATTAATTTAGAATTAATAATAATGCTATAAATTTTTAGTTTACCATAATTTACCTCAACCATCTAAACCATTGGTTATGATTTAATACCATCAAAACCATTGAACATTGAACACCACCGTTCTAACACATTCTATTTATATACACCACTAATTGGGTAAGTACCTAGACCTGCTTAAAGAGGATGAAAGAAAATTGCAACACTGAATCACTCTGAAATAGACTTTCCTGCATGCTTGAAAAAAAAATAGTATATGTTACGCGGAGTAAAAGGTCTTTTTGTGCTTCGCCCAGTTGCAGGCCTCAGCTTCGCTTCGGCCGTCAATCTCTGGGCTCAGCACAAAAAGACCCACTTTTACTCCTAGTGACATAATCTACTATTATTTGTAAGAGAAAACAATAAGAATATTATGAGAATTTTCAAAAAAAAACAAAATTGCTTGTTTCTTTTTACTTGAACAAAATGAAATTTGGAGTAAGACAATAGTTTAGAAAAAAAAAATTTTGTTTAATACATAGAGTGATGTTTTATGTCTACTGATAAAGATGTTTTAATCAAAAACAGTATTTTTAAAAGAGCGAACTTTCCTATAACAAAAAAATATTTCTATGTGTGTAGAAAAAAAAAGGTTTTAGACGCTTTTCAGGTTCAAAGATGTCTTCAACTCAACAGTGGACAAAATTACGTTTTTCAAAGGTCGAAAAAGATTCGTTTTAAGACTTTTTACGAGTCCAACATAAAACAATGTTCCTTTTCAACTCCATGTACAAATTCAGTTTTTTTCTAAAATTGTCAAACTTAGAATAATAACTGACTAAGATACTACAAGTAAAACAGTGAGTCGTTTGCGTTACTCTCTACAAGTTCTTTCAATCTTTAACACAACCGGAACTAAAATTACGTTTTTAAAACGTCAGAAAATAATTGATTGGTTCAGGTTTAAGACTTTTTACAAGTCAAAAGTAAAACAACTTTTTTAAACTCTGTTTGAAAGTTTTGAAACATATTATCGAAAACTCCACGTTAACCAGAGCATCGGCTACAAAAATGTTGTGAAAAAGTAATTCTTTATATTAATAAATTCGAAACAAGCAAATCTGGCAAGAAATATTAATATTAAATGACAATTATTCCTTCTCCATGTTGTTAAGAAAACGATAAACCTGTTTAGCAAGGGTAAAAAAAAAATACATTTTTTAAACGTCAAAAAAAAGTTTTTTGGTTTATGTTTAAAACGGTATACAAGTCAAAAATAAAACAATAACTTTTTAAATTCTATATAATTGTCTCCAAACTTTTCAAGGTTGCTTGCTTGCTCGCATACTTCAAGTGCGCCCAAACTCCGCGCCACCATTACCACCACCCCAGTCCCCTTTGATAATGTCTGCCGCAGCAGTAGACGGAACGTCAGGAAGAAATTAAATTTTGCCACAGCTTCAAAGCCCGGAAAACACTTTAGATTTTATTTTGACCGGCCGTGAAGGCCTTCACAGCCTTATAAGAATGTAGTTTCAATCAAGTTTAAGCCTGATTTTATGTCATGAGATACGAAAATTGCATTTTAAAACGTCAAAAAGAAGTTTATTTGTTCAAGTTTAAGACCATCTACAAGTCAGAAATAAAACAACCCTTTAGTTATTCAGTTTTCTCCATGGCAAAAATTGAAGATACAGCGTATGAAATTTTTGGTCCTTCGAGCGGATTGATGAGTCACAAAACGAAAGTCATTTGTCGATCTGCGATTGATCTAGTGGCAACGTTTATCAATACAGGTGTTTTTTACGAACCAGTTGAATAAAGGTAGTGATATTTTTCTATCGATTCGTGACTATTATTGCCAATCGTAAAAATGTACAAGACTGTAATCTCAAAGCGCAATCTGCAAGCGTCTAATGTCATAAACTCGAGATTAAAGTAGAAAAAGCTATGAGAACTAACCGCGAAGTGTATATTATCACTTTTTTCTGTACCAAGATGTGCTATTTCGATTAGTCTGAGCGGCAGCAAAACATCGTGTAGTACTTAGTTTTCGAGTAGAACGTGGGGAAAGAAAAACAGTTCAGGAAGGGACCCTGAGAGAGGAGAAGAAAGTTGCACGATGACCAATAAAATTCCTGGGCAAAAGCATATTTCAATTGCGCATTTTTTCCAACTCTTAATCTCGTTTGTACACGCACCGACATACCTGAACGCGGTAACGATACCGATCTCAAGTCAGAAATAACAATATTTAGTTTGCTATAGAAGGCATAAGCCAATTGCTGTCACAAATAAAGCAATCTTCCTGATATCTAGAAACGCGTATAGCAGTAATTCACTCGAAGAAAAAATAATTGATCCGTAATGATAGGGACCGGACCCTCTCTCTCTCTCTCTCTCTCTCTCCCTCTCTCCTTCTATATATAGCGATTTCTCTTTACTTACACCGTAATTTACGAGATCTATACTACACATCTAATTCGATTTGGGTCAAGAACCAGTCGACGATAAAAATTTATTGTCAGGTTGGAAAGAAAAAAATGGATCGATTGCTGTGAAAACAGGTGTCGCTGACGCTATTTTTATTAATTTAATTAGCGATCGTTAGCTGCGCAGCAAATACCTGAGTAAACACCCGTTTTGTACTATTTAGCATTGTTTGTATCTGCGAAGTAAAGCGAGGTTAAACATATAAACTTCAAGCTTTAAGTTAATTTTTTACCTAGGCGGTTACCTACCTGCCGATAGGTCAATAAAAATTGCTTTGTTAGTGCTGCCCCTTCAAGGGATTCCAGCGCAATGATGAGGGCATTACCAAGTACTTACAATTTTTTCAATCCTTTTTTAGGTGTTAAAAATGAAAGTTTTTATTAAAAAAAAACAATGAAAACATCTCTCTTTGACACTAAGCAGAAATAAGAATTGTTAATAGCGAATAAGTAGAATTTTCGAGCATCAGGGTCATTCTTTACTTAAGCGGTTACCTACTTGCTGCAAATGCCTAAATAAAAATTGCTTTGTTAGGGCCACCCCTTCAAGAGATCCTAGTGTAATGCTAAGGATGTCACCATGTACCATCCAACTGTGTTGTCCTCTTCTTGATGTCCTCTTTCATCTCACACCGGAAGTTCCGTAGATGCAATATTTCCGGAGATAGACCGCTTCGGAGGTCGATTTTTAAGCACTTTTAGAATTGCGTTTTAGGACCATTTTTTAAAAAAAGCCCTTTAGAGGTTAATTCCATTCGAATTGAGTTTGTTATGTTCTCAGGGGATTGCAAACGTGCCCTTCCGATCAAGAACAGTAAAAAATTCTGAAATTTTTTTGAAAATCTCCAAAGGGGGGGGGGGTATTACGACTTTTTTCTCAATTCTCAATTTTTGACCGCCTGTAACTTGAGAACGCCTGGACCGATTAGAGTGAATCCAACTGTGATGTCCTCTTCTTGATGTCCTCTTTCACCTCCCACCATCGGTAGTTCCGTAGGTGCAATATTTCTGGAAGTAGACCCCTTCGATGGTCGATTTTTAAGCACTTTTAGAATTGCGTTTTTGGACCATTATTAAAAAAAGCCCTTTAGAGGTTAATTCCATTCGAATTGAGTTTGTTATGTTCTCAGGGGATTGCAAACGTGCCCTTCCGATCAAGAACAGTAAAAAATTCTGAAATTTTTTTGAAAATCTCCAAAGGGGGAGGGGTATTACGACTTTTTTCTCAATTCTCAATTTTGACCGCCTGTAACTTGAGAACGCCTGGACCGATTAGAGTGAATCCAACTGCGTTGTCCTCTTCTTGATGTCCTCTTTCACCTCCCACCATCGGTAGTTCCGTAGGTGCAATATTTCCGGAGATAGACCCCTTCGGAGGTCGATTTTTAAGCAATCGCTTTTTGGACCATTTTTAAAAAAAAGCCCTTTAGAGGTTAATTCCATTCGAATTGAGTTTGTTATGTTCTCAGGGGATTGCAAACGTGCTATTCCGATCAAAAACAGTAAAAAATTCTGAATTTTTTTTGGAAATCTCTAAAGGGGGGTGGGGGGTATTACGACTTTTTTCTCAATTCTCAATTTTTGACCGCCTGTAACTTGAGAACGCCTGGACCGATTAGAGTGAATCCAACTGTGTTGTCCTCTTCTTGATGTCCTCTTTGACCTCCCGCCATCGGTAGTTCCGTAGGTGCAATATTTCCGGAGATAGACCCCTTCGATGGTCGATTTTTAAGCACTTTTAGAATTGCGTTTTTGGACCATTTTAAAAAAAAAGCCCTTTAGAGGTTAATTCCATTCGAATTGAGTTTGTTATGTTCTCAGGGGATTGCAAACGTGCTATTCCGATCAAAAACAGTAAAAAAAAATTCTGAAAATTTTTTGAAAATCTCCAAAGCGGGGGGGGTATTACGACTTTTTTCTCAATTCTCAACTTTGACCGCCTGTAACTTGAGAACGCCTGGACCGATTAGAGTGAATCCAACTGTGTTGTCCTCTTCTTGATGTCCTCTTTCACCTCCCACCATCGGTAGTTCCGTAGGTGCAATATTTCTGGAAGTAGTCCCCTTCGATTGTCGATTTTTAAGCACTTTTAGAATTGCGTTTTTGGACCATTTTAAAAAAAAAATGCTCTTTAGAGGTTAATTTCATTCCAATTGAGTTTGTTATGTTCTCAGGGAATTGCAAACATGCCATTCCGATCAAAAACCGTAAAAAATTCTGAATTTTTTTTGAAAATCTCTAAAGGGCGGGGGGTATTACGACTTTTTTCTCAATTCTCAATTTTTGACCGCCTGTAACTTGAGAACGCCTGGACCGATTAGAGTGAATCCAACTGTGTTGTCCTCTTCTTGATGTCCTCTTTGACCTCCCGCCATCGGTAGTTCCGTAGGTGCAATATTTCCGGAGATAGACCCCTTCGATGGTCGATTTTTAGGCACTTTTACAATCGCGTTTTTGGACCATTTCTAAAAAAAAGCTCTTTAGAGGTTAATTTCATTCCAATTGAGTTTGTTATGTTTTCAGGGAATTGCAAACGTTCCATTCCGATCAAAACCAGCAAAAAAAAACTTCCGAAATTTTTTTGAAAATCTCTAAAGGGCGGGGGGTATTACGACTTTTTTCTCAATTCTCAATTTTTGACCGCCTGTAACTTGAGAACGCCTGGACCGATTAGAGTGAATCCAACTGTGCTGTCCTCTTCTTGATGTCCTCTTTGACCTCCCGCCATCGGTAGTTCCGTAGGTGCAATATTTCCGGAGATAGACCCCTTCGATGGTCGATTTTTAAGCACTTTTAGAATTGCGTTTTTGGACCATTTTTAAAAAAAAGCCCTTTAGAGGTTAATTCCATTCGAATTGAGTTTGTTATGTTCTCAGGGGATTGCAAACGTGCTATTCCGATCAAAAACAGTAAAAAAAAATTCTGAAAATTTTTTGAAAATCTCCAAAGCGGGGGGGGTATTACGACTTTTTTCTCAATTCTCAACTTTGACCGCCTGTAACTTGAGAACGCCTGGACCGATTAGAGTGAATCCAACTGTGTTGTCCTCTTCTTGATGTCCTCTTTCACCTCCCACCATCGGTAGTTCCGTAGGTGCAATATTTCTGGAAGTAGTCCCCTTCGATTGTCGATTTTTAAGCACTTTTAGAATTGCGTTTTTGGACCATTTTAAAAAAAAAATGCTCTTTAGAGTTTAATTTCATTCCAATTGAGTTTGTTATGTTCTCAGGGAATTGCAAACATGCCATTCCGATCAAAAACCGTAAAAAATTCTGAATTTTTTTTGAAAATCTCTAAAGGGCGGGGGGTATTACGACTTTTTTCTCAATTCTCAATTTTTGACCGCCTGTAACTTGAGAACGCCTGGACCGATTAGAGTGAATCCAACTGTGTTGTCCTCTTCTTGATGTCCTTTTTGACCTCCCGCCATCGGTAGTTCCGTAGGTCCAATATTTCCGGAGATAGACCCCTTCGAAGGTCGATTTTTAGGCACTTTTACAATCGCGTTTTTGGACCATTTCTAAAAAAAAGCTCTTTAGAGGTTAATTTCATTCCAATTGAGTTTGTTATGTTTTCAGGGAATTGCAAACGTTCCATTCCGATCAAAACCAGCAAAAAAAAACTTCCGAAATTTTTTTGAAAATCTCCAAAGGGGGGGTATTGCGACTTTTTCTCAATTCTCAACTTTGATCGCCTGTAACTTGAGAACGCCTCGACCGATTGGAATGAATCCAACTGTTTTTTCCTCTTCTTGATGTCCTCTTTCACCTCTCACCACCGAAATTTCGTAGGTGCCAAAAATAATCAAAGTGGGGGTATTACGACTTTTTAAAAGAACAGAACACAAAACTTCTTTGTCTACCACTACTAACGAAACAATAGATATGGATAACACTCCCTTTGATATATCCGGAAATGGGCAGGCAATGGTATATCCTTCTGCAACCCTGATGTTCAATAAGATCCTGGATCAGATTGATCCCTACATCTGATTTTGAACCAACCAGATTGATGACCTATGACAGGCCAGTCATTTAATTGGTTGAAAATCAGATAATATTGTATTTGACTAACAAGGACAGTAAGTACACTCTTTCACTGCTGCTGTCCTATAATACTCACTGTTTTAGGAGAATTACTGTATTTCGAGAAGCATGATCTATAAATCTGAACAACAAGTAAACCAACCCTTTTACAAATCTCCCAGTCATTCAGTCCCCAATTGGCGGGGCAATAAGTACACTCTTCCATTTCTTCTACCCTAATACTCATCAATTCTGCTACCCTGATTCTGATTATATATTTTTTTTGTTCCTCATTCTATTGGCCTAATTAGGGAGCCTCAAAACATTAGATATAGGGAGACGTTGTAGTCTGTTTATTGAACTAGTGTATCTTGTTGTTTTTTTTTTAGGACAATATGGTGAAGGCGATTTTACTGTAATCTATAATGTTGTGACAAAAAAGTACAAGTTATACACTGTGTACATGTGCTTAAAAGAATGGCAAAAACTGAAACTTGTGGGCGCTTAATAAGTCAGTAAGGTCTGCGATTGTCGGCTCGAAGGACCAAAAGAGTCGCTACAAAAGTGACAAAACTGCAATTTGTCCCAAGGACTAAAAAAAAGTCACTACAAAAGTGATGAAACCCCGTACAGTAACAACACGATTGATAATCATGATGACCTAAACACTGTCGTTACTTTTATATCCTGTACTGAAGAGAACCGCATCCATTTGCCATAATAACAGTAATAATAGAAGCACCATTGTATTCAGCTTCTTTTTTTCAATTATCATTTATTTCATAAGAAGCAAAACAACTTTGACGAGAAAAAGCTAGATTTAAGCGAAAAATTAACACGAATCAACGAGTGAATTACCACAAACGAACTAAAAGGATTATGAGCTGTTGGGAAGGGATTTAAAGACACTGAGTGATGCTGGAAGTTAACAATCAACTAACAAGGAATTAATAATTAAAACGAAGAATTATCAGTCACCAGAAGCTGTTGAAAACGGCCTCACAAACTTGTCTTGGCAATGGCTTATTGGAAAAGTATTAGCCATGTGGTCACTGGTGAAGAAAAGATGAAGAAGGGAATAATGAGAATATAAAAGTAATGAATTAATAGGGTTCAACAATCAGCAAGAAAACTTACTCACTGGCATCATTTTCTCTTCCCCAACGACCTTCAACTACTAACTATTCCCAAGAGCTATTTGGAGCTTATCATTTCCTTAAGCCCAATCTCCAATACTAACAGTAGATAATTTATCAACTATTCAGTTCTCAGCCCTAACTGAAACATTAAGGCGACAATAATTAACACTACAGCAAAACTCGCCCTCCAAACACCCCCTGCATTTGGCAGGTTCTTCTCCGCATCGCAAATATGTGACAAGTCATGGTCTTTACTCCTCACTATGCTCCTGTTCTCGCAGAAGAACCCGTTAACTCCCAAGAGACCTTGGTCCAGAAACAGATCTACGCAGTACCTATGAAACAAAACATCATTATCTACTTGGAAGGCATCTCAATAAGCAACAAACTCTCTGCTGGGAATGCTCCTCCCTATAAAACCTTTAGGCAGTTGTCCACCTTTTTGCAACAAAAGCCTGCTACCCTCCAGTAAATCAGGGTGTAGCAATGTAGAGAAGCAACACCCGTGATGGTCCGATTCTAACAAGAAATAATCACTACTTTGGTTAGTGGCACCATCGAGCACTATCAATTCCAAAGCTTTTGCCAGGTCGTCGGAGCTTTTACTGCACTTATTGTCGCTCAAGTTGAAAATTGAGCCATAAGGGCAACACTTTTGTAAACAGAGCTGCTGCTTGCAGGGGTTGAAAATTAAGGCATAGCCACTGAAATTTTCGTTTTGATTAGTAAAAAATTGTTACCAAAGAACGAAGATGTAGAACAAGAAAATTCAAAGTTTCAATCAAAACTGATTGCTTTTGATATTCACAATTTTTTAATTTTTCAGCATTAGAAACTCAACTGGCAAGTTGAACTTACAATTGTAGTTGTAGATTAATGTTACAATTGTAGGTTAAGGTTACAATTGTAGGCTAAAGTTGCACTTGTTGATTAAAGTTGTAATAGCACTTTGAAGTTGCCATTGTAATTTAAAATTACAATTGTAGGCTGAAGTTATAATTATTGTAGGTTCTAGTTGAAATTTTACTATAAAGTTACAATTTATGTTATAAATACAGTTGTGAATTTAAGTTTTAATTGTCGGTTCAAGTTACCATTGTGGGTTCAAGTTTTAATTGTAGTTTCAAGTTATAATATCTAATTTTAATTTTTGCAATTTTTACTACTTGATTGTATATTAAAGTTGCAGTTGTAAGCTCAAGCTACAATAATTGTAAATTCAGGTCATAGATGAAAAGTTACAATTAAGTAGGTTGCATTTGCATTCGTAGGCTCAATTTCAAATAATACTGTATCTTGTAATTTTTGCTACTTAAGTTGTAATTCATGCTACAATTTTAACTTTAATTAACTTGAACTTACAACTGGAAACTTAACCTACATTTTAAATTGAATTTACAATGACAACAAGAACCTTCAATTGTGACTTCAACATAAAAATGCAGCTTAAACATATAATTGTAGTCTGAACCTACAACTCGTATGCATAATTATAGCTCGAATTTACAATTGTAACTTGAACCTACATTTCCAACTTCAACCGACAGTGGTAGTGTGAACGTAATTGTAACTGCAATCTACAATTATTAGTAAGTTTAATCTGCAGAACCAACCACTTGTTGCAATTTGAACTTATTCTTCAACTTACAACTTTACAATTCTTAAGGTTAACATGAACTTGCCTCTTCAACTCGAGGTTGTAACCTGAATTAACAATTGTAATTTAAACCTAAAATTGCCACTTCAACCTACAATTGTGACTTGAAATTATAGTTTGAGCAGCAAAAATTAAAATCGTACTTTGCAACTTGAACCTACATTTGTAACTTCAACCTGCAACTGTAATTTTAACATACCATTGTCACTTTAATCTACAGTTGTAACTGAATAGTTAGTTCAGGTTAGCTATAATTTACAATTAGAACTTTAACTTCAACCTGAAACTGCCTATTCAGCCCACAGTGGTAACTTGAACCTAAAATTGCAATTAGAACCTAAAATTGTTACTTAAAGCTACAGTTATAATTTCAACCAACAACTGCGCAATGATGAGGGCGTCATCCTACTGTAACTTGAACATAAAATTGTAACTTTACTGTACAGTTATAACTTTAAACTACAATTGTAACTTCAACATAAAATTGCAGCTTGAACATATAATTGTAGTCTGAACCTACAACTCGTATGCATAATTGTAGCTCGAATTTACAATTGTAACTTGAACCTACATTTCCAACTTTAACCGACAGTTGTAGTGTGAACATAATTGTAACTGCAATATACAATTATTAGTAAGTTTAATCTCCAGAATCAACCACTTCAACTTACTACTGCACTTTCAGCCTACATTATAATCTCAACTTGAAAATACAATTGTATCTTTAATCTGCAATTTCAATTTTAATTCTACAGTTGCAATTTGAACTTATTCTTCAACTTACAACTTTACAATTCTTAAGGTTAGTTAAGCAACCTGAACTAACATGAACTTGCCTGTTCAACTCGAGGTTGTAATCTGAATTAACAATTGTAATTTAAACCTAAAATTGCCACTTCAACCTACAATTGTGACTTGAAATTATAGTTTGAGCAGCAAAAATTAAAATCGTACTTTGCAACTTGAACCCACATTTGTAACTTCAACCTGCAACTGTAATTTTAACCTAGCATTGTCACTTTAATCTACATTTGTAACTGAATAGTTAGTTCAGGTTAGCTATAATTTACAATTAGAACTTTAACTTCAACCTGAAACTGCCTATTCAGCCCACAGTGGTAACTTGAACCTAAAATTGCAATTAGAACCTAAAATTGTTACTTAAAGCTACAGTTATAATTTCAACCAACAACTGCGCAATGATGAGGGCGTCATCCTACTGTAACTTGAACATAAAATTGTAACTTTATTGTACAGTTATAACTTTAAACTACAATTGTAACTTCAACATAAAATTGCAGCTTGAACATATAATTGTAGTCTGAACCTACAACTCGTATGCATAATTGTAGCTCGAATTTACAATTGTAACTTGAACCTACATTTCCAACTTTAACCGACAGTTGTAGTGTGAACATAATTGTAACTGCAATATACAATTATTAGTAAGTTTAATCTCCAGAATCAACCACTTCAACTTACTACTGCACTTTCAGCCTACATTATAATCTCAACTTGAAAATACAATTGTATCTTTAATCTGCAATTTCAATTTTAATTCTACAGTTGCAATTTGAACTTATTCTTCAACTTACAACTTTACAATTCTTAAGGTTAGTTAAGCAACCTGAACTAAAATGAACTTGCCTGTACAACTCGAGGTTGTAATCTGAATTAACAATTGTAATTTAAACCTAAAATTGCCACTTCAACCTACAATTGTAACTTGAAATTATAGTTTGAGCAGCAAAAATTAAAATTGTACTTTGCAACTTGAACCTACATTTGTAACTTCAACCTGCAACTGTAATTTTAACCTAGCATTGTCACTTTAATCTAAAGTTGTAACTGAATAGTTAGTTCAGGTTACCTTTAATTTACAATTAGAACTTTAACTTCAACCTGAAACTGCCTATTCAGTCCACAGTGGTAACTTGAACCTCAAATTGCAATTAGAACCTTAAATTGTTACTTAAAGCTACAGTTATAATTTCAACCAACAACTGCAACGTCATCCTACTGTAACTTGAACATAAAATTGTAACTTTATTGTACAGTTATAACTTTAAACTACAACTGTAACTTCAACCTGAAATTGGCATTTCAGCCCACGCCTAATGCTACAATTGTAACTTAACGCAAAATTGTAACTTAAGCCTAAAATTGTAACTTCGACCTACAACCGTAACTTCAACCTAAAATTGGCACTTTAGTCCACAGTTGTAACATTAACCTACAATTGTAACTTAGCGCAAAGTTGTAACTTTCCTAAAATTGTAACTTGAAGCTCATTGTAATTTAACGTAAGCTTATTGTAAAATTGTAACTTGAAGCGTTTGCAATTGTTGCTACTTAAATTGAAATTTAAGCTGCAGTTTTAACTTTAACTTACGATTTAACTTGAACTTACAACTGTAAACTTAACCTAAGTTTTAAATTGATCTTACAATGACAACAAGAACCTACAATTGTAACTTCAACCGAAAAATGCAATTTGAACCTATAATTGTAGTCTGAACATACAATTGTAGTCTGAACAATATGTCGTCTCGATCGCATAATTGTAGCTCGAATTTACTATTGTAATTTGAATCTACAATTCCAACTTCAACCAACAGTAGTAGTGTGAACAAAATTGTAACTGCAATCTAGAATTGTAAGTTTAATCTGCAGAATCAACCACTTCAACTTACAACTGCATTTTCAGGCTACAATATAGTCTCAACTTGAAAATAAAATTGTATCATTAATCTGCAATTTTAACTTCAAATCTACAATTGCATTTTGAACTTATTCTTCAACTTACAACTTTACAATTCTTAAGGTGAACATGAACTTGCCTCTTCAACTCGAGGTTGTAACCTGAATTAACAGTTGTAATTTAAACCTAAAATTGCCACGTCAACCTACAATTGTGACTTGAAGTTATAGTTTGAACAGCAAAAATTTAAATTATACTTTGCAACTTGAACCTACAGTTGTAACTTCAACCTGCAACTGTAATTTTAACCTAGCATTGTCACTTTAATCTAAAGTTGTAACTGAATAGTTAGTTCAGGTTAGCTTTAATTTACAATTAGAACTTTAACTTCAACCTGAAACTGCCTATTCAGTCCACAGTGGTAACTTAGTGGTTGGTTCAGGGTAACTCAGTGGTTAGTTCAGGTTAGCTTTAATTTCCAATTAGAACTTTAACTTCAACCTGAAACTGCCTATTTAGTCCACAGTGGTAACTTGAACCTAAAATTGTAATTAGAACCTAAAATTGTTACTTAAAGCTACAGTTAGAATTTCAACCAACAACTGCGCAATGATGAGGGCGTTATCCTACGGTAACTTGAACATAAAATTGTAACTTTATTGTACAGTTATAACTTTAAACTACAACTGTAACTTCAACCTGAAATTGGCGTTTCGGCCCACAGTTGCCTAATGCTACAATTGTAACTTAACGCAAAATTGTAACTTAAGCCTAAAATTGGCACTTAGTCCACAGTTGTAACATTAACCTACAATTATAACTTGAGCGCAAAGTTGTAACTTTCCTAAAATTGTAACTTGAAGCTTATTGTAATTTAATGTAAGCTTATTGTAAAATTGTAACTTGAAGCGTTTGCAATTGTAGGCTTAATTTACAAAATAATATCGTATTTTGCAATTTTTGCTACTTAAATTGAAATTTAAGCTACAGTTTTAACTTTAACCTACGATTTAATTTGAACTTACAACTGTAAACTTAACCTAAGTTTTAAATTGATCTTACAATGACAACAAGAACCTACAATTGTAACTTCAACCGAAAAATGCAATTTGAACATATTACAACATACATTTGCAACTCGATCGCATAATTTAACTCGAATTTACAATTGTATTTTGAATCTACAATTCCAACTTCAACCAACAGTAGTAGTGGGAACAAAATTGTAACTGCAATCTACAATTGTAAGTTTAATCTGCAGAATCAACCACTTCAACTTACAACTGCATTTTCAGGCTACAATATAGTCTCAACTTGAAAATAAAATTGTATCTTTAATCTGCAATTTTAACTTCAAATCTACAATTGCATTTTGAACTTATTCTTCACCTTACAACTTTACAATTCTTAAGGTGAACATGAACTTGCCTCTTCAACTCGAGGTTGTAACCTGAATTAACAATTGTAATTTAAACCTAAAATTGCCACGTCAACCTACAATTGTGACTTGAAGTTATAGTTTGAACAGCAAAAATTTAAATTGTACTTTGCAACTTGACCCTACAGTTGTAACTTCAACCTGCAACTGTAATTTTAACCTAGCATTGTCACTTTAATCTAAAGTTGTAACTGAATAGTTAGTTCAGGTTAGCTTTAATTTACAATTAGAACTTTAACTTCAACCTGAAACTGCCTATTCAGTCCACAGTGGTAACTTAGTGGTTGGTTCAGGGTAACTCAGTGGTTAGTTCAGGTTAGCTTTAATTTACAATTAGAACTTTAACTTCAACCTGAAACTGCCTATTCAGTCCACAGTGGTAACTTGAACCTAAAGTTGTAATTAGAACCTAAAATCGTTACTTAAAGCTACAGTTAGAATTTCAACCAACAACTGCGCAATGATGAGGGCGTCATCCTACTGTAACTTGAACATAAAATTGTAACTTTATTGTACAGTTATAACTTTAAACTACAACTGTAACTTCAACCTGAAATTGGCGTTTCAGCCCACAGTTGCCTAATGCTACAATTGTAACTTAACGCAAAATTGAAACTTAAGCCTAAAATTGTAACTTCGATCTACAACCGTAACTTCAACCTAAAATTGGCACTTTAGTCCACAGTTGTAACATTAACCTACAATTATAACTTGAGCGCAAAGTTGTAACTTTTCTAAAATTGTAACTTGAAGCTTATTGTAATTTAATGTAAGCTTATTGTAAAATTGTAACTTGAAGCGTTTGCAATTGTAGGCTTAATTTACAAAATAATATCGTATTTTGCAATTTTTGCTACTTAAATTGAAATTTAAGCTACAGTTTTAACTTTAACCTACGATTTAATTTGAACTTACAACTGTAAACTTAACCTAAGTTTTAAATTGATCTTACAATGACAACAAGAACCTACAATTGTAACTTCAACCGAAAAATGCAATTTGAACATATTACAACATACATTTGCAACTCGATCGCATAATTTAACTCGAATTTACAATTGTATTTTGAATCTACAATTCCAACTTCAACCAACAGTAGTAGTGGGAACAAAATTGTAACTGCAATCTACAATTGTAAGTTTAATCTGCAGAATCAACCACTTCAACTTACAACTGCATTTTCAGGCTACAATATAGTCTCAACTTGAAAATAAAATTGTATCTTTAATCTGCAATTTTAACTTCAAATCTACAATTGCATTTTGAACTTATTCTTCACCTTACAACTTTACAATTCTTAAGGTGAACATGAACTTGCCTCTTCAACTCGAGGTTGTAACCTGAATTAACAATTGTAATTTAAACCTAAAATTGCCACGTCAACCTACAATTGTGACTTGAAGTTATAGTTTGAACAGCAAAAATTTAAATTGTACTTTGCAACTTGACCCTACAGTTGTAACTTCAACCTGCAACTGTAATTTTAACCTAGCATTGTCACTTTAATCTAAAGTTGTAACTGAATAGTTAGTTCAGGTTAGCTTTAATTTACAATTAGAACTTTAACTTCAACCTGAAACTGCCTATTCAGTCCACAGTGGTAACTTAGTGGTTGGTTCAGGGTAACTCAGTGGTTAGTTCAGGTTAGCTTTAATTTACAATTAGAACTTTAACTTCAACCTGAAACTGCCTATTCAGTCCACAGTGGTAACTTGAACCTAAAGTTGTAATTAGAACCTAAAATCGTTACTTAAAGCTACAGTTAGAATTTCAACCAACAACTGCGCAATGATGAGGGCGTCATCCTACTGTAACTTGAACATAAAATTGTAACTTTATTGTACAGTTATAACTTTAAACTACAACTGTAACTTCAACCTGAAATTGGCGTTTCAGCCCACAGTTGCCTAATGCTACAATTGTAACTTAACGCAAAATTGAAACTTAAGCCTAAAATTGTAACTTCGATCTACAACCGTAACTTCAACCTAAAATTGGCACTTTAGTCCACAGTTGTAACATTAACCTACAATTATAACTTGAGCGCAAAGTTGTAACTTTTCTAAAATTGTAACTTGAAGCTTATTGTAATTTAATGTAAGCTTATTGTAAAATTGTAACTTGAAGCGTTTGCAATTGTAGGCTTAATTTACAAAATAATATCGTATTTTGCAATTTTTGCTACTTAAATTGAAATTTAAGCTACAGTTTTAACTTTAACCTACGATTTAATTTGAACTTACAACTGTAAACTTAACCTAAGTTTTAAATTGATCTTACAATGACAACAAGAACCTACAATTGTAACTTCAACCGAAAAATGCAATTTGAACATATTACAACATACATTTGCAACTCGATCGCATAATTTAACTCGAATTTACAATTGTATTTTGAATCTGCAATTCCAACTTCAACCAACAGTAGTAGTGTGAACAAAATTGTAACTGCAATCTACAATTGTAAGTTTAATCTGCAGAATCAACCACTTCAACTTACAACTGCATTTTCAGGCTACAATATAGTCTCAACTTGAAAATAAAATTGTATCTTTAATCTGCAATTTTAACTTCAAATCTACAATTGCATTTTGAACTTATTCTTCACCTTACAACTTTACAATTCTTAAGGTGAACATGAACTTGCCTCTTCAACTCGAGGTTGTAACCTGAATTAACAATTGTAATTTAAACCTAAAATTGCCACGTCAACCTACAATTGTGACTTGAAGTTATAGTTTGAACAGCAAAAATTTAAATTGTACTTTGCAACTTGAACCTACAGTTGTAACTTCAACCTGCAACTGTAATTTTAACCTACCATTGTCACTTTAATCTACAGTTTTAAGTTGAATATAAAATTGTAGTTTTAAGTAGTTGGTGAAGTTAGCGGGATTAGGACAAATAATGCACCTCTTCTTTATTCGAGAATGGCCGACGTTTCGGGTTGGGCCCAGGGATTTGTTACTATTTAACTCATTGGGTTTTAGCCCTGATGAGGACTAAATAAACAGTCGAAACGTCGGCCATTTTCGAATAAAGAAGAGGTGCATTATTTGTCCTAATCCCGCTAACTTCACCAACTACTTACAACTTAAGGACGCTAATTACAACAATGAATTGTAGCTTTAATTTACAATTAGCCCTTTAACTTCAACCTTAAATTGCCGCTTCAGTCCACAGTTGTAACTTGAACCTACAATTGTAACTTGATCCTAAAATTGTAATTAGAACCTAAAATTGTTACTTAAAGCTATAATTTTAATTTCAACCAAAAACTACAACTTCAACCTACTGTAACTTGAACAGAAAATTGTAACTTTAACTTCAACCCAAAATTGGCATTTCAGCCCACCGTTGCCTAATGCTACAATTTTAACTTAACGCAAAATTGTAACTTAAACCTAAAATTGTAACTTCGACCTACAATTGTAACTTAAGCTAAAATTATCTCTTCAGCCCACAATTGTAACCTAAATTCTAACATTAATCTACAATTGAAATTTTGGTGACTTACAGTTGTAAGTTCAAACTACGATGTAAGTTCAAAATAAA
This sequence comes from Taphrorychus bicolor, assembly GCA_951812265.1. Classification (NCBI taxonomy): domain Eukaryota; kingdom Metazoa; phylum Arthropoda; class Insecta; order Coleoptera; family Curculionidae; genus Taphrorychus; species Taphrorychus bicolor. Next base: position 44,418,745 of record OX638303.1, read on the forward strand.
ATTGGCACTTCAGTCAGAGTTGTAACGTTAACCTACAATTGTAACTTGAGCCCAAAGTTGTAACTTCGCCCTGAAATTGTAACTTAAAGCTACAATTTCTAACTTAAAATTAAATCTGTAACTGCAACCAAAAAATGGCAATTAAGCCGACAGCTGTAACCTGTTCCTACAATTGTAACATTAAGCTACAAATGAAATTTCAACCTACAACTGTACCTTTAACTTTCATTTTGAAAAGCAAAAATTACAGTCGTATTATAGAACATCGTCGTATACTTGAATATACAGTTGTAAGTTCGAACTATAACTGCAACTTAATTCTAAAGTTGCTACTTCGTGGCAACTAGAATAGTAACCTGAAACTACAATTGTAACGTCAACCTACAACGGTAACTTCAACCTACAACTGCCAATTTAAACTACAATTTAAATATTACAAAAAGTCAAATTTTGTTCTAAACTTTGAAATTTGTTGTTGCGCTAACCTGAAACAATTTACCTAAATTTTGGTAGATAATGGTCCAAGCAGAAAGCTTCGCTAGAGTACAAAGTCATGACATCACTGGTAGATAACGTCTGGACTCTTTTATTGTTGACATAAAGAACGTAGTCTCCAGCTCTAAGGTGAATTTCTAAACAAAAATTTGCATACAGACCCATCCCCTCCCCTCCCATTTCGTTTCCCATCACTTACCAAGCCCTTCCCCCGAAGTCCTAAACCCTCCATAGCCAAAAGACTCAAACTTATCTGAAATGTCTGAAGCCTTGAGCTTTGGATGTCTGGTACCCTCAGGGCCTTTTTGGCACTGAAACCGCTGGTTCAACATCTCGCCCTTCTTGCAACATTTGTTCAACCTTCTTCTGCTTTTGGAGCTTTGACAGTAGAACCCGTTGGTTTGAGCAAAATTTCCTTCAGAAAATACATCCAGGCAGTAGCTGAAAGCCACAATACCGTTAGGTTATCTTCTGTTGTATACTTGAGACATTACAGTACCTCTTTACCCCAGTAACGCTGATCTTGCCCTCAACTCTGTGAATCAAATTTCCATTGTTCTGCACCAGTACCTGGCGAGAATCATTGAATTCTTTAATCAAAGAATCTGGCTGACCTCCACAATCTAAGGGCTTGTTCACCAAGTAATATATAGTATTGATGGTGAGGTTGAGGAAGGGGAGGAGGTGTTCCTGTTTCCGGCACTGCTGCTTGGTGATACTGTAATATTCGTCATGGGGGCAGCACTTTTGAATGCACAAGTGCTGTTGGCAAGGGCATAAAAGCAACATGAATGTGTCTGGGTCCAAGTAGTCGAGGCAATAGTGTGAAGAGTAGTTAAACAGGATTTTGTCGTCTTTGAGGCGAACCAGTGTGCTGCTGGGGTGCGTTAGCAGGTGGCTTTTACTGCTCTCTTTCGTCAGAATAACCTCTATAGAATGTAACAGTTGACACAAACTTGATGCTAATTTACGTTTTGCTCACTCTCATCATCTTTGCAAGATGCGATTTGGTTGTACAGCACGGTGAAGTTGCCGTTGAGCCTGTAGAAGTCTTTATCGACCACCATCCTCTCCGGAAAAAACTGCCCTGCTGTTAGGTTTCCGGGAACGCACTCCAGGAGACGGTTCAGAATTTGCGACTCATTGCAGCACTTTCTAATCGTCACGTTAATTGGAGAAGATGGAGGAGCGTCGAGGTACTCGTTGTCAGCTATGGAGAGAGCGCGCTTGTGTCTGGCCTGCAAGAGAACAAAACACTGAATGTGGTCAATTCCAGAAGCTGTTGAATCTCTCTCATAGAGGGTATATTATTAGATATTTATGATGTAAGTGTTAAAAAGTGCAATTTTAACTCATGCATGTGAAAGTTGTGTGAAACGAGAGAAAGGCAGTAATAAACAAACTATAGAAAGACCGTGAAGGCTTTCACGGTCTGTCAAAATACAATCTGAAGTGTTTGAAGCGGTGGTCCAATGGAATTTCTTACTGACGTTTCGTCTACAGCTGCGGCAGACATTATCAAGGGCGATAAGACGATGGCCGAAGTGATCTTCCGTGCTTTCTGACGTTGACTGATTCGACTGTAGTGAGCTTCGTGGTATTTATTCCGGCGCGTTTTGCGTTTTTACCTCTATTCTAGAATACTAAGTTTCTAATTTAAATATGTACATTTTTTTGAAAAATTTTAACCAAAGTACGCAACTTTTTCTTTAGAAAAAATTTTAATCACTTTTGAACACAAGATTTCTAAAATTATTTCCAATTTCCGGGCTTCATATGATTTTATCGCATTTTTAGAAAAATTTAGTTTTTTAAACGTAAAACTGGAAAAAAAATTGCGATTTTTCTCTTTATTTTAGAGGATTTTTTTAAATTCATGTTTTGAGAAAAAAAATGTTTTTTTAATAAAAAACAAGAAAACCAGGTTTTCTTTATTTTACAGGATTTTGTTCGTATCTGTTCTAAAAACTAAATTTCTTCAATTTTCTGGTTCAAGAAACTACATTTTTGAGGAATTTTTGAATAATTTTAATTGAAATCCACTGATTTTGTTAGAGGAGATTTTAATCAATTCTAATTAAGAAATTCTGTTTTGTTCCCCAACTTCGGAAACCTGACTCGATTTTATCATACTTTGAGAAGAATTTTTTTTTTTTAACGAAAAACAGAAAAGTTTTAGACCTCATTTTCATTTTACAGGATTTTGCTCTCTTTAGTCCATAAAATTATATTTCTTGAATGTTTTACTTTACGAATTTACACGTTTGAACAAGTTTTCAATTATTTTCAATAATTCTATTCAAGAAATGCTTTTTTCCAATAATTACCCCCATTTCAGTAACCCACCTTATTTTTTGGAGTTGAAAAGAAATGAATTTTTAAACGAAAAACGAGTGAAAACCTGTTTAATTTATTTTATTTTATTTTAATTTTCTTTAATTTCTTTATTTTACAAGATTTGGATCTGTGTTGTCTTCTTCTTGGTGTCCTCTTTCACCTCCAACCATCGGAAGTCCCGTAGGTGCAATATTTCCGGAGATAGAACCCTTCGGAGGTCGATTTTTAAGCACTTTTAGAATCGCGTTTGTGGACCATTTTTAAAAAAAGCTCTTGAGAGGTTCATTCCATTCGAATTGAGTTTGTTAGTTTCTCTGGGGATTGCAAACGTGCCATTCCGATCAAAAACAGTAAAAAAAAATTTTTAAACGAAAAACAAGTGAAAACCTGTTTAATTTCTTTTATTTTATTTTATTTAATTTTAATTTATTTAATTTTCTTTAATTTCTTCATTTTACAAGATTTGGCTTGATTTTGTTCAAAAGATTGATTAAAATTCTTGAATTTTCTATTTTAAGATGTTTGATTGATTAATTTTTGAATGACCTTTAACTAAATTATTTTGATTTTCTTTTAGAGGAAATTTGCATCAATTCTCATCAAGAAATGTTTTTGGTAATTTCGGAATGTTCTCATTCCGAACACATCAGGGGACCTGGTTCGATTTTATCCCATTTTGAGATAAATTTTATTTTAAAAACGAAAAACTAAAGAAAAAATTGCGTTGTTTCTTATTATTTTACAAGACAAAATTGCGACTTTTTTTTTTGAAGATTTTGCTCGGCTGTCTTCGAAAGTATAAATTTCTTCAATTTTCCACTTTCAGAAATTTTGCTCAATTTTGTTTGCAAAATTGATTTTTTTTTTATTTTCTACTTCCATAAATTATACTTTTTGAGGGATTTCTCAATGATTTTAAGTGAATTACATACTTCTCATTTTTTTTTAAGAAGATTTTAGTCATTTTTAAATTATCATAATTGCTACATTGAATGAGATATTTAAATGTCTTAGTGGGTTTTAAAAACCTTTGTAATAGAGATAAAAATTTTCCATACGGGGTGTTATGGTTTTGCATATTTTTCCAAATTTTAGCCAAATTTATCTTTTTTAAAAAACAGAGTTTAAATTGATAAATTTATAAAAAAAACTCATCATTTTGCATTTATAAATTTCATTCTTCCTCTTGAACTCGTTGCAAACCGCATTTAAACAAATTTCATAGAATTAACGAATTGAGGAAAAAAAGCTTTTTTTAGTCGTTCTACAATTAATTAATTAGAATCCAGTCTTCCAGAATGAAGATTAATAAACTGATTTTAAGCCAAGTAGGATTAAAGACCACAAGGATTAAATTTGGAAAAATTTCAAATTTGGATTTTTTTAAATCTAAAATGTAAATCTTAATTTTCTTCTAAATTGGTAAAATTCTTTGACTTCTTCAAAGGGTCGTCAACTCATATAGCCATTAGGAATAAAGGCAAATAAAGATTAAATTTTTCAATAAGAATTGACCAAGGAAGGGGATTAACAAATTATTATGTTCTTATCCTTTCTACAATTACTTAATTAGAATCTAGTCTTTCGGAATAAAAATCAATTTTTTAAGTTTAAAATAAAATAATAGATTAAATTAGAGCTTTTTATTCCGAATTGAAATAATTTTTTAAATCCGAACAGGATTAGAATTATAGAAGAAAACAAATTGTATCTGTTTAATCCTAATGCATTAATCTTTTCTTGTCCTTTTACACTAACTCAAATTTTAGTCTTCCGGGCTTAAAATCGATAAAATATTATATTAATTTGAGTAGGATTAAAAACTAGTCAAATTAAAGTGAAGTTTTTTAATCCGAATTGGGAAAGCATTCTAAGCATATTTACAGTTGAGACCCTAATGGAACCGTTAGTTACACCAAATTTTAATTTGCTTTCATCGGTAAACCATTAATTAAGTTTAAAAGGGATTAAAATTTATATCTTTAATCCATAAGATTTTCGGAGTTTCTATATGCAATCCAATAGAATTCAGTTTTATTAGTAAGTAAGTTACATTCTCTTCAATCCCAATATCTTATTAAGCTGTTATCCATTTTACAATTACTCAATCAGAACCAGTCTTATTCCTAAATTAACGGCATTAAGTGTTTTCAAGTCAAATAGAAATTAGGATTAAAGACAAATAGGATGAAATTTCTTAGGATTAAGGTATTAAGGAGGAAAGGTAAAGAATGATCGAATTATATTCACTTACACCTAATATATTATTATTATTTTCTTATCCTACCTACAATTACTTTTTTTATAAATACTTGTGACACCCCCACAATCAGAATCCAGTGTTCCAAAATTAAAATCAATAAAGTGCTTTAAAGTCAGGCAGGACGAATGCAATTGAAGATTTTTAGTATAAATTTGGAAAATATTTTTATCTAAATTGTAAATCCTAATTTTAATCTATGTTGGCAATCCTAATTTTGATCTAAATTGGGAATCCGAATTGAAGAAGGAAAGGGAAAAAAGTAAAAAATGTTAGTTTTTTTTAATCCTGACACAAAATTCTTATCCTTTTCACAATTACTTAATTAGAATTCAGTCCTCCAGCATTAGTTTATTAAAGTGGTTTTAAGTCAAACAGAATTTAAGAGCAACAGGATTAAATTGAAGTTTTTTAATCTGATTTATGGTAATTTTTCCATTCCAAGTTGGGGATCCGAATTGAAGAAGAAAGGAGAAGCATAAACATTTTGTATGTCTTTGTAACTTATTAAATTATTATGCATTTTACAATTACTTAATGAAAACAAGTTTTCCTACATTAAAGTCAGTAAAGGGATTTCAACTCAAGTGGAAATTAGGATTAAAGACAAATAATAAGATTAAATTCCATAGAATTAATTAATTGAGGAAAAAAGGCTTTTTTTAGCCGTTCTACAATTAACTAATTAGAGTCCAGTCTTCCAGAATTAAAATTAATAAAGTGATTTTAAGCCAAGAAGGATTAAAGACCACAAGGATTAAATTGAAGTTTTTTTTAATCTAAACTGTAAATCCTATTTTCCTTCTAAATTGGTAAAATTTTTTGACTTCTTCAAAGGGTCTTCAACTCAAATAGGCATTAGGAATAAAGGCAAATAGGAATTAAATTTAAATTTTTCAATAAGAATTGATCAAGGAAGGGGAATAACAAATTATTAAACCTCTTTAGAGGATAATTCCATTCGAATTGAGTTTGTTATGTTCTCAGGGGATTGCAAACGTGCCATTCCGATCAAAAACAGTAAAAAAAAAATCTGAATTTTTTTTGAAAATCTCCAAAACGTGTATTACGACTTTTTTCTCAATTCTTAATTTTGACCGCCTGTAACTTGAGAACGCCTGGACCGATTAGAGTGAATCCAACTGTGTTGTCCTCTTCTTGATGTCCTCTTTCACCTCCCACCATCGGTAGTTCCGTAGGTGCAATATTTCCAAAGATAGACCCCTTTGGAGATCGATTTTTTAGGGACTTTTAGAATCGGTTTTTGGATCATTTTTAAAAAAAGGCTCTTTAGAGGTTAATTGCATTCGAATTGAGTTTGTTATGTTCTCAGGGGATTGCAAACGTGCCATTCCGATCAAAAACAGCAAAAAAAAAATTAGATTTTTTTTTGAAAATCTCCTGAGGGGGGTGGTATTAGGACTTTTTTCTCAATTTTCAACTTTGACCGCCTGTAACTTGAGAACGCCTGTACCGATTAGAGTGAATCCAACTGTGTTGTCCTCTTCTTGATGTCCTCTTTCACCTCCCACCATCGGAAGTTCCGTGGGTGCAATATTTCCGGAGATAGACCCGTTCGGAGGTCGATTTTTAAGCACTTTTAGAATCGCGTTTGTGGACCATTTTTTAAAAAAGCCCTTGAGAGGTTAATTCCATTCGAATTGAGTTTGTTATGTTCTCAGGGGATTGCAAACGTGCCATTCCGATCAAAAACTGTAAAAAAAAATAATCTGTAATTTTCTTGAAAATCTCCAAAGGGGGAGGGGTTATTACGACTTTTTTCTCAATTCTCAACTTTGACCCCCTGTAACTTGAGAACGCCTGGACCGATTAGAGTGAATCCAACTGTGTTGTCCTCTTCTTGATGTCCTCTTTCACCTCCCACCATCCGAAGTTCCGTAGGTGCAATATTTCCGGAGATAGACCCCTTTGGAGATCGATTTTTTAGGCACTTTTAGAATCGGTTTTTGGATCATTTTTAAAAAAAGGCTCTTTAGAGATTAATTGCATTCGAATTGAGTTTGTTATGTTCTCAGGGGATTGCAAACGTGCCATTCCAATCAAAAACAGTAAAAAAAAATCTGAAATTTTTTTTAAAATATCAAAAGGGGGGGGGGGTATTACGACTTTTTTCTCAATTCTCAACTTTGACCGCCTGTAACTTGAGAACGCCTGGACCGATTAGAGTGAATCCAACTGTGTTGTCCTCTTTCACCTCCCACCATCGGTAGTTCCGTAGGTGCAATATTTCCAAAGATAGATCCCTTCGGAGGTCGATTTTTAGGCACTTTTAGAATCGCGTTTTTGGACCATTTTAAAAAAAAAGCTCTTTAGAGGTTAATTCCATTCGAATTGAGTTTGTTATCTTCTCAGGGGATTGCAAACGTGCCATTCCGATCAAAAACAGTAAAAAAAAAATTCTGAAATTTTTTTGAAAATCTCCAAAGGGGAGGAGTATTACGACTTTTTTCTCAATTCTCAACTTTGACCCCCTGTAACTTGAGAACGCCTGGACCGATTAGAGTGAATCCAACTGTGTTGTCCTCTTCTTGATGTCCTCTTTCACCTCCCACCATCGGTAGTTCCGTAGGTGCAATATTTCCAAAGATAGACCCCTTTGGAGATCGATTTTTTAGGGACTTTTAGAATCGGTTTTTGGATCATTTTTAAAAAAAGGCTCTTTAGAGGTTAATTGCATTCGAATTGAGTTTGTTATGTTCTCAGGGGATTGCAAACGTGCCATTCCGATCAAAAACAGCAAAAAAAAAATTAGATTTTTTTTTGAAAATCTCCTGAGGGGGGTGGTATTAGGACTTTTTTCTCAATTTTCAACTTTGACCGCCTGTAACTTGAGAACGCCTGTACCGATTAGAGTGAATCCAACTGTGTTGTCCTCTTCTTGATGTCCTCTTTCACCTCCCACCATCGGAAGTTCCGTGGGTGCAATATTTCCGGAGATAGACCCGTTCGGAGGTCGATTTTTAAGCACTTTTAGAATCGCGTTTGTGGACCATTTTTTAAAAAAGCCCTTGAGAGGTTAATTCCATTCGAATTGAGTTTGTTATGTTCTCAGGGGATTGCAAACGTGCCATTCCGATCAAAAACTGTAAAAAAAAATAATCTGTAATTTTCTTGAAAATCTCCAAAGGGGGAGGGGTTATTACGACTTTTTTCTCAATTCTCAACTTTGACCCCCTGTAACTTGAGAACGCCTGGACCGATTAGAGTGAATCCAACTGTGTTGTCCTCTTCTTGATGTCCTCTTTCACCTCCCACCATCCGAAGTTCCGTAGGTGCAATATTTCCGGAGATAGACCCCTTTGGAGATCGATTTTTTAGGCACTTTTAGAATCGGTTTTTGGATCATTTTTAAAAAAAGGCTCTTTAGAGATTAATTGCATTCGAATTGAGTTTGTTATGTTCTCAGGGGATTGCAAACGTGCCATTCCAATCAAAAACAGTAAAAAAAAATCTGAAATTTTTTTTAAAATATCAAAAGGGGGGGGGGGTATTACGACTTTTTTCTCAATTCTCAACTTTGACCGCCTGTAACTTGAGAACGCCTGGACCGATTAGAGTGAATCCAACTGTGTTGTCCTCTTTCACCTCCCACCATCGGTAGTTCCGTAGGTGCAATATTTCCAAAGATAGATCCCTTCGGAGGTCGATTTTTAGGCACTTTTAGAATCGCGTTTTTGGACCATTTTAAAAAAAAAGCTCTTTAGAGGTTAATTCCATTCGAATTGAGTTTGTTATCTTCTCAGGGGATTGCAAACGTGCCATTCCGATCAAAAACAGTAAAAAAAAAATTCTGAAATTTTTTTGAAAATCTCCAAAGGGGAGGAGTATTACGACTTTTTTCTCAATTCTCAATTTTGACCGCCTGTAACTTGAGAACGCCTGGACCGATTAGAGTGAATCCAACTGTGTTGTCCTCTTCTTGATGTTCTCTTTCACCTCCCATCATCGGAAGTTCCGTAGGTGCAATATTTCCGGAGATAGACCCCTTTGGAGATCGATTTCTAGGCACTTTTAGAATAGGTTTTTAGACCATTCTAAAAAAAAAGCTCTTTAGAGGTTAATTCCATTCGAATTGAGTTTGTTATCTTCTCAGGGGATTGCAAACGTGCCATTCCGATCAAAAACATTAAAAAAAAATTCTGAAATTTTTTTGAAAATCTCCAAAGGGGAGGAGTATTACGACTTTTTTCTCATTTCTCACATTTGACCGCCTGTAACTTGAGAACGCCTGGACCGATTAGAGTGAATCCAACTGTGTTGTCCTCTTCTTGATGTCCTCTTTCACCTCCCACCATCGGAAGTTCCGTAGGTGCAATATTTCCGGAGATATACCCCTTTGGAGGTCGATTTTTAGGCACTTCGTGATGTTGTGAATGTTGTAATTTTTTTCTACAATTACTTAATTAGTGTCTAGTCTCTCGGTTGTGAAAGGCAGTAAAAGGTTTTTTAAAAAAATAGAACTATAGACCTAGAAACTAGAATTAAATTAAAGCTTTTTGTTCCGAATTGAAGTAATTTTTTTTAATCCAAACTAAGCATTAGAATTATAGGAGAAAACAAATTGCTTCTGTTTAATCCTAATGTATTAATCTTTTCTTGTCCTTTTACACTTATTCAAAATTTAGTCTTCCGGGCTTAAAATCAATAAAATGTTATATTAATTCGAGTAGGATTAAAAACAAGTCGAATTAAATAGAAGTTTTTTAATCCGAATTGGGAGAGCATTCTTGAGCATATTTACAGTTGAGGCACTAATGCTTAATGGAACCGTTAATTTAAACCGAGTTTTAATTTACTTCCATCGGTAAAGCGTTAATTAAGTTTGAAAAGGATTAAAATTTATATCTTTAATCCGTAAGATTTTCGGAGTTTCTATATGCAATCCAATAGAATTCAATTTTATTAGTAAGTAAGTTATATTAATAAGAAAGGACAAGTGAGGAAGAATGATATGTTAGTGGGATTAAATTAAAAATTTTTAATCCGAAAATACAAGTGATTTGTTAATACAACCTGTTAATTTTTGTAAGTTAATTTTGAAGTTTGCTCCAGTTGGCAATAGGTTTAACTAGTTCAATAACAATTAAACCTGATATTTTTAATCCTATTTATTACGTCACTACTAATACTCCACTACCGTTTACTCAAAAACTTGCTTTTTTAAAATTAATGCATATAGATGGGTAAAAAAAATAATGTAGATGCTCATGGGAGGGGAGACCATTGTCTCTCAATGGAGTTGTCAGTATCGTCGGAGTATGTCAATATCAGTGTTGTAGTAGTGCCAGTTTTAATAGTTAAATGATGTAAACTATTGAAGAAAGCACAACTATTTTCTCAGCTTCAAACTCTGAGAGTTTGCGAAATGATGGTTTCTTCAGTTGTTTAAAAGGTCGAAAACAGCATTTTCATAGTACCGACAGCTAAAAATTGATTTCTCTGTTTTACAGTAATCTGCGTCTTTATGGAACTGTTGGTTACCAGATATTTGGGCAACCAAGTTTAGCACACCAAATGTTTTTGGTATCCCAAATTGGTATACTGTTTTCTCCTACCTCTCATAGTGATAACCAATTTGGGGATAACCAAAAGCGAATGGTATGCTGGATTAATATCTTTTAGACTTTAAAGCTTGAAGGTTCACTTTTATGACCCTAAAGGCCTAATTTAGCTCTCACCTCCTGTCTGACAGCATAATCCTCTCCGTACTTTCGCGCCCACAAATCAACATCGCCCAGGGACCCGATGGAGCTTTCTAATAGGTAGACCGACACCATGAAACCTAAAAATATTGCAACACTTCTTCTGGCCGCTCCACGCATTGTTATTAGTTAAAAAACGGTCGATCTAGATTAGGTGTTTACGTCAAGTGGAGAAGCAGATCACCTTTCTATTTTGATTAATAACAACAATAATAATAAATTCAAAAAATTTGGTTTGCTGGTCGCTGTAGTGACCAGCAAACCAAATTTGCTAGGTGGCCTGGGGGAAGCTTTTGACGTCACGTTGCGTAGGACAGAAAACTGTCTCTTGCATTATTGGTTAATTAGTAACTTTCACTTGAAAAATGTTATTATTAATCCGCCCATATTAGGTTCCCACAAGTACTTAAATATTAATTTTTAATTAACCGGCGATCTTTTGGCATAGATAGGTGCTCGATGACACTTCGCTTTCTATTTCTGTATATAAACTGTTACATTGCATCAGCTTCTAATCTACTTTTCAAACGTCCATTATAAACTATCGGTAGATTTGTTAATTTGTAGAAAAAATACTATACCGAGGCCTAAGACCGGTTTTCTATACACACGGCTTATCTTGTCGGAGACATTTGAAGGTCCGAATTCAATCTGATCAAGAGCAGCCACCTTGAATGCTTAATACATATTTCGTATATTAGTACGCGCGTTTGATTTAAGGAAACCTGCAAGAGTTTTCCTTTTAAGGCCATTTTATCGCTTATGCAGGCCAATAAGCTACGGGTCGCCATATAAAGGTGTTAATAAACCGAGTTTTATTCGCTTCACTTCCCAAATAAACCGACGACCACGATTATGAGATTGTGTAATGGCCTTTATTAAATGAATTAATAATACTGTTCGAAACTAGACAATGCGAGCTATTATTGTAACGGTAATTAGACGCAACGTTGTATAGGAGGCATGCGGAGGTTCAAATCTGTTTGTCATTCAACCGCGACCAGGTGAGAACAACTTGGCAATTCACTCGGACCGGGTTTCGTGATTTAGAAAGAGCACAGGACTGTAACAGGGCATTTTTTTTTTAAATTAAAAGTCCAAATGGTCACCTTATTTTGGTTCCGAGATATTTAATTATAACTTCTAAAATGTCTAGCTCAGTCACAGTTTATGGTACTCCCAAGTCCATGTAGCATTCATTGGATATTCATTGTATATCCAGTGGATATCCCAAATAGGATATTGTTTTGGGAGGTACATTGGATATCCATGCAGCGTTCAAAAGCGGTTCTAAATTTATGTGAGCGGAATTGCCTCGCTGGTGGATGTCCAATGGACGTTTTATGAATATCCAGGGCTCGACAATATCTAATAGGTGTAATTCATATTTTTATTTGAAAAATTATGTTGAATTGCGTACATCAGCCATATGCATTTTCAATTAATTCAATTTGTACATTTATTTTATATATTTTACTGATATTTTGGGTTTAACCCCAGCCATTCAACCGATCGCCATTGTATACTGTTTATTATTTTTATTATTATTATTTCAAATTATATTTTATTCGTCTTTTCTAAAACTAATTCTAACCTGAACTTTTCCAAAGGCTTCAAAATTGCATTTTTTAATCCTTTTTAACCGATATTAGCGCTAATTTTAACGTGAACTTTTCAAAAAACACCAAATTGGCATTTTGAGTCGTCTATAGTCAAATTTCACTTGTTTTGGACCAAAAATGTAACTTTAAGAGTTTAAGCTTAAAAAATTATTACTTCGAGGGTTTTAAAGCTATGTAAATTTTAATTATAAATTTAAACTTTTTCCAGTTATAGATCAAAGTGTTACAGGAAAATTAGGAAAACACACGCAAAGCACTTTAATCCCACCAAGTGCCAAAATGCATAAACTAAACCTTTATTTATTCTAGAAATCTGACTAAAACAATACCGTTTACTTTCTTTTTGTATTTTTTTTTCTAAAATACATTGTGCTTTTTTAATCCTGTCTAGAGATATTGACCAGGGATTAAAAGACACATAAAGTTTCGAAATTAAGCAATTTTCCTTTCTTTTTCGTTTCTTTTCAACTATATCTCATATTTAGAAGGAGAATTGATTTGAGACTAAATATGAGAATCTCATATTCAATCTGAAATAATTCTTTTAGTTATTGTCCTCGTTTCATATTTAGTGGAATTAAAACTTTCTTTTTAGCCCCTCGCAATAATTATTTCTTCTAGGTCTTTAAAACTACATAAACTTGAGAGTTTTTACGATTGGATGTTAACGTCTTAAAAGAAAACTTAACAAATCTCTTTAATCCCATCAACAAGCTTAAAGTAACTAACAGATACTTCATTCTCTAAATCACTTTAATAAAGTATGGTGTTCTTTCTCATTTGTTTTTAAAAGGCAATGTGTCCTTTTGATCCTGCTTAAAAATGCACTAATTTAGCTTTTTTTTTTATCTTGGGGAGAGATATCTATCACTTCTTTTCAACAACACTCTCATGTTTGGTGGCTCTGAAATTGTCCTTTTAGTCCTCGTCCTTGTCTCGTATTTAGAGGAACTAAAACTTTCTCCTCGATCCTTTTCAAAAACTACAAATTATTAATTATAAGGTTCTAAACTAGATAAATTTGATCTTTTTCAGTTATAGTATATATATATATATATATATATATATATATATATATATATATATAAGTGCTAAAAAAAATAAAGGAAACTTAACAAAGCCCCTTAATCTAGCGGGCAAGCTCGAAATTCACAAGCTAAGGTTTTCTTTATTTTCGAAATCACATTAACAAAGCATAGTGTTCTTTTTATTTTTTCGGAATTAAATATGTCCCTTTAATCCCGCTTAAAAATGTACTGTCTTAGCTTTCTTATGCTGGGTAAAGATATCTGTCACTTTAATAACAACACTCTTACATTTAATTGGTTTGAAATTATCCTTTCAATACTTGTTCTTGTCTCAGATTTAATTGAATTAAAACTATCTTTTCAATCCTTTTTAAAAATTAAAAATTAATAATTTTAGAGTGCTAAAAAAAATAAAGAAAACTTATTACTATATGCAAAGCCCTTTAATCCCCGCCAACAAGTTCGAAAGTCATAAACTAACAGTTTATTTATTATCAAAATCACTCTAACAAAGTGTAGTATTCTTTCTTATGTTTTTGACAATAAAGACAGAAAAATAACAAACCGTGTGGATCATTTTTAACTAATTTTGGCACTAATTCTAACCTGAATTATTTCAAAGACTTAAAAACTGCCTTTTTAAAACCTTTTAGTCATTTTTACCCGACCATGGCCCTAATTTTAACGTGAACTTTTCGAAAAACACCAAATATGCATTTTGGGTTGTCTTCAGTCAAATTTCACTTATTTTGGACCAAAAATGTAACTTTCCCAAGAACCACAAAATAGAAGAGTTTAATTAGTTTTGCCTGATTTTGTCATAAATTTGAGTTTATTCAAAAAACTGAAGACTTGCATTTTTAGACGCTTTAAATCATTTTTTGACCAATTTCTTAGACCACAAATGTAACTTTACCAATAACAATAAATTAGAAGATTTAATCAGTTTTGCCTGATTTCGTCATAAAATTGAATTACTTCAAAAACATGAGAACTTCAAAAACGAGCATTTTCTTAACGCTTTGAGTCATTTTTTTACCAATTTTGCTCTAATCTGAATAAATTTATTTCAAATACTCCAAATTTGCATATTTTGTAGTTTTAAGTCGTTTCTAACTAATTTTTGGCCCTAGTTCTTACTTGACTTTCCCGAAAAATACCAAACATGCGTTTTGTTTTCAGTCAAATTTCACTAATTTTGAAACAAAAATGTAACTTTACCAAAAACCAAAAAGAAAAGTTTAATCAGTTTTCCTGATTTGGTCATAAAATTGAATTTTTTGAAAGCATAAAAATTTAAATTTTTAAACGCTTTGAGTCGTTTTTAACCATTTTTTTGTCCTAAGAATAATCTATTTTTTTAAAAAATTTCACATTTGCAATTTTTTTTTGTAATTTTTGTTTTGAACTGATTTTTGGCCCTAATTCTTACCTGATATTTTCGAAAAACACTAAACTTGCATTTTGAGACGTTTTCGGTCAAATTTTGCTTTTTTTGAACCAAATATGCAACTTTACCAAAAACCACAAATTAGAAGATTTAATCAGTTTTGTCTGATTTTGTCACAAATTCAAATTTCTACAAAAATATAAAAACTTGCATTTTTGGACGCTTTGAGTCATTTTTAAACGAGTTTGACCATATCGTAACCATAGTTTCTTTTCTTTAGACACTCAAAATTTGTATTCTTACACGCTTTGAGTAATTGTTTACCTATTTTTGTCCTAATCCCAGCCTAACTGGAATTTTGCGGGGAATTTAAGTCAAATTTCACTTATTTTGGTCCAAAAATATAATTTTACTATTTGTTTAAATCAATTTTGTCACGATTAAATTTCTCCAAAAACATCAGAAATTGCATTTTTTAGACGAGATGGGTTATTAATTCATTTTAGTCCTAATTGTAACTGAATTCCTCCAAAAACTCCACATTTGCATTATTAAACCCGTTGTGCTATTCTTAACCGATTTTTCTCTTGTCGTACCCCTGTGGTTACCATTATTTACTATTGAAATTTGAACCATCTCAACCAACCTCAAGTTTTAATTGTAAATTAAACCTGCAATCGTAAACTCAACCCACAATTCTAAATTGAACCTGCAATTTTAACTTTAACCTACACTTGTGCCCTGTGGCTACAGTTGTAACCAGAGCCAACGATTGTAATTTCGATCTACCTTTGTAAGTGGCACCTACCATTATAACTTTAACCTATAATTGTAAGTTGGACCTACTTCAATCTATAACTGTAGCTTCAACCTATACTTGTCGCTTAAAACTACAATTGTTACCTGAACTTGTAACTTTAACCTACAATTGTAACTTTAACCATGCACTTAAGACTTGAAGCTACAAATGTAACTTCAATCTACAATTGTAGCTCCAAGTCACGAGTGTAGGTTGAAGTTACAATTGTAGCTGTCATAAGTACATGGTTAAAGTTATAATTGTAGGTTTAGGTTATAATTGTAGGTCGAAGTTACAATTACAAGTTCAGGTAACAATTGTAGCTTACTTAGAGTGACAAGTGTAGTTTGAAATTACAATTGTAGATTGAAGTTAAAATTGTAGGTCCAACTTACAATTAATTACAGGTTTAAGTTAGAATGATAGGTGCTACTTACAATTGCAGGCTCAGGTTACAATTGTAGCTTGAAGTCATAGGTGCAGGTTAAAATTACAATTTTAGGTTTAAATTACTAGTGTAGGTCAAAGTTACAATTACAAGTTCAGGTAACAATTGAAGGCATAAGTGGATAAAGGTGTCATGTCACATTTTTTTCAAAATTTCAATTTTTCGATTTTTTAAACTTTCCTGGCATAGATCCAACTTTAAATAGACCCTGAATATTATTTCCTTTTAAATTAAGGAAGTTCGTAGTAGATAAAGGTGCTAAGTCTCACTAACCATTCAGCTTTAATCAATTGGAGGCAAATCAAAGGAATTTTATAAAAAGAGCGACATGACACCTTTATCCACTTAATGTCTTCAATTGTAGTTTAGAGTGACAAGTGTAGGTTGAAGTTACAATTATAGATTTAAGTTACAATTGTAGGTCTAACTTACATTGGCACATTGAAGTTAGAATGATAGGTGCTAATTACAATTGTAGGTCGAAATTACTATGATAGATCGAAGTTACAATTACCAGTTCAGGTAACAATTGTAGCTTTGAGAGACAAGTATAGGTTGAATTTAAAGGTATAGATTGAAGTTAAAATTGTAGGTCCAACTTACAATTATAGGTTGAAGTTATAATGGTAGGTGCCACTTACAATGGTAACTCGAAGTTACAATAATTGTAGGTTCTGGTTACAATTGCAGCCACAATTCACAAATGTAGGTTAAAGTTAAAATTGCAGGTTCAATTTAGAATTGTGGGTTGAGTTTACGATTGCAGGTTAAAGTTACAATTAAACCTTGAAGTTAGGTGGTACCGCAGGGGTACCATAAGAAAAAGATCGGTTAAAAATGGCACAACGCGTCGAAAAATGCAAATGTGGAGCCTTTGGAGGAGTTCAGTTACAATTAAAATTAATATAAAAAATCTTCTCGAGTCTTTCTCTCTCCTGAACCAATTTTGCCTTAATTTTTTTTTGCTACTATTAAACTTCTCCAAAAACATCAGAAATTGCATTTTTTAGAGGAGATTTGTTGTTTCTTGATTGATTTTAGTCCTAATTGTAACTGAATTTCTCCAAAGGCTCCACATTTGCATTTTTCGACGCGTTGTGCCATTTTTAACCGATATTTCTCTTATGGTACTCCTGCGGTACCCGCTAACTTCAAGTTTTAATTGTAACTTTAACCTGCAATCGTAAACTCAACCCACAATTCTAAAATGAACCTGCAATTTTAGTTTAAATTTACACTTGTGACTTAAAGCTACAATTGTAATTTAAACCTACAATTGTAACTTCGACCTACAATTGTAACTTAAACCTTTAACACTTATGACTTGAAACAACAATTGTAACCTCAACTTACAATTATAACTTCGACCTACAATTGTAAGTATAATTAATTCTAAATTGGACCTACAATTTTACCTTCAAGTATGCAATTATTGTAACTTCAACCTACACTTCTAACTTAAACCTACAATTGTAACCTTAACCTGCACTTATGCCGTGAAGCTACAATTGTAACCTAAGGTTACAATTGTAAGTTCGACCTACAATTGTAATTTCTACCTATAATTTTAATTTCGTTCTACAATTGTAAGTAGCACGTACCATTCAAACTTCACCCTATAATTCTAAGTTGGACCTATAATTGTAACTTCAATCTGTAATTGTAACTTCAACCTATAGTTGTCGCTCAAAGGTACAATTGTAACTGAACTAGAATTATAAGCTAGACCTACAATTGTATTTAGCACCTATCATTCTAACTACAACCTGTAATTGTAAGTAGGATCTACAATTGTAACTGTAACCTACACTTGTCACTTTAAGCTACAATTGTTACTTGAATTGTAATTTCGACCTACAATTGTAACTTAAACCTGCCATTGTAACTTCAACCTTTACTTATGATTTGAAGCTACATTTGTCCTCTGAGTCTACAATTGTAACTTCGATCTACAATCGTAATTTCGACTTACAGTTGTAAGTAGTACCTATCATTCTAACTTCAACTAATAATTTAATTGTAAGTTGGACCTACAACTTTAACTTCAACTTACACTTGTCACCCTAAGCTACAATTGTTACCTGAATTTGTAATTATAACTTCGACCTACAATTGTAACTTTAACCTGCACTTATGACTTATGTAACCTGAGTCTACAATTGTAACTTCGACCTACGATTTTAATTTTGACCTACAATTGTAATTAGCACCTATCATTTTAATTTCAATTTGTAATTGTAAGTTGAACCTACAATTGTAACTCCAATTTACAATTGTAAATTCAAACTCCAATTGTAACTTTAGCATGCACTTATGACTTGAAGATACAATTGTCACCTGAGCCTACAATTGTAATTTCAACCTACAATTGCATTTAGCACCTACCATTCTAACTTCAATCTGTAAAAGTTGGACCTACAATTTTAACTTCAATTTACAATTACAACTTCAACGTTCTCTTGTCACTCTAAGCTACAATTGTTATCTGAACTTGTAATTGTAACTTCGACCTACAATTGTAATTTCGACCTACAATTGTAATTAGCACCTATCATTCTACCTTCAACCTATAATTAATTGTAAGTGGGACTTACAATTTTAACTTCAATCTACAATTATTGTAACTTCAACCTAGACTTGTCACTTTAAGATACAATTTTTACCTGAACTGGTAATGGTAACTTCGACCTATATTTATAACTTCAAGTTATAATTGTAACTTTACCTGCATTTATGACTTGAAGCTACACTTGTAACCTGAGATTACAATTGTAACTTCGACCTACAATTGTAATTAGCACCTATCATTTTAACTTCATAAACAATTGTAATTTCGACCTACAATTATTGTAAGTAGCGCCTATAATTCTAACTTCAATCTGTAATTGTAAGTTGGATCTACAATTGTAACTTCAATCTACAATTGTAACTTCAACCTACACTTTCAATCTAAGCTACAATTGTAACTTTAACCTGCACTTATGACTTGAGGCTACAATTGTAACCTGAGTCCTCAATTGTAACTTCGACCTACAATTGTAATTAGCCTCCATCATTCTAACTTCAATCTGTAAAAGTTGGACCTACAATTGTAACTTCAACCTACACTTGTAACTTGGAGCTGCAATTATTATCTGAACCTATAATCGTAACTTCGACCCAAAATTGTAACTTTAATCTAGACTTGTAACTTTCGACCTACAATTGTAACTTCAATCTACAGTTGTGGCGTGAAGCTGTAACCAGACAACTGTAACCAAAACCTACAATTATAACTTTGACTTACAGTTGTAACTTGAACTTGCATTCGTAACTTTAACCTGCACTTGTGACTTGAAACTACAATTATTGTAGCTTGAACTTGCAATTATGGCTTCAGGGCGACGTCACATACAGCGGAATTTGGTTAAAAGCGGAACAGAGCTTAATGTGACAGTTGAATTTAATGCAATAAGATAAAAGCTAAAATAAGAATTGACATGTGTAATGACGTTATTGACATTTCTGCTCCGTTCCGCTATATGTGACGGCACCCTGAACCTACAATTGTAAGTAGCACCTACCATTCTAACTTCAACCCATAATTGGACCTACGGACATACTAGATATGTGGGTGTAAAGGCAACACTTTTTGGAATAAAATGTCGTTTTTTCGATGTCTCTGTAGCTTTCAATAAAAAAACATTTCAAGACCCCAGACCACTCTAAACAGTTTTTTTAAGACTTGATGTCTATGTAGCCTTCGAATGGGAGAATTGATGTCCATATAGCTTTTTAGAAAAATGATTCTTAGTATTTTATGGGACTATAGAGAAGTAATTGATCTTAGAACTTCGCCATTTTCATAGACTTCTAATTGCACAACTTTGCCCAAACTCGAAAAATGATTAGTATGATTACCTTGTAGGCACTATCAGTTGATTTTGAATACCGCTCTGTACGAGAAAGAGTTAACCAATTATACCAAACCCAGTGGGGGGTTCTTCGGGCCGCTTTCCCTCAGTTCTAATTATCATACAATAAGCCGGGAGGTGCTACGCCCCTGCTGAGGGGCCTCGTGTCTCGATATTCACGAATTCATTAGCCCATCTAAAGGGTATTATTTAGGTTTAATTATTTTTTTCTTGTGGGCCGTTTGCGTGATTCGGAGTTTTTTGATTGATGACGCCTTTTTGGCGTGCACGACGAAGAGGGGACTATTCGGCGAAGCTCCGAACCTGATGTAAACATAAACAGCAAGAACATGTACTTGTAAAGAAAAGTCGAGAGGATACAAATCCGCGACCGCAGGGGTGTTTTTTAAGGCGTTGTAAATAGCGCCGCGTCCCGCAGGGCCCGGCCGTGTTGTCAGTTTGTGCCCTGTCATATCTCGTCGATTGTTCCTTTTTTCTGTCATAATTTATTAGCCGTTTTCGCCTCTTCCATTTATTCGAGAGGTGTCGACGTTTATTGTCGGCCGGTGTAAACATTTTTTACATTGGCAACGCGCCGACACCGGGGCCTCGAGAATGGGTCTCGTTAGACACCCGTCCGCTTGTCAGCTTTGTACTGTCATCAGAATTGTGTTAAATGTGTTGCGGTTTTTTGCCAAACATCATAATCGACGAACGAGGCGCATATTCATTTATTAAATCATAGAAGTTTCGAGTCGTGTTAACAATTTTGCGAAACGTGTACCCTCAGGAACACCTGACGTGACCAGTATTTTTGAACAATTTTTTACTGTCATTGTAACTGTTAGTTGCAACGAGGGAAATAACAAAGTGTCTTTGACACATTATGCCAAAACACTGAAGAGAGTAGAATAATTAATATAAAACCGTCGAGGGAGAGAGGGAATCTTGTCGACTGCAACAGAAGTCCAGCTAAGAGTTCAAAACTGGAGTCTTGAAATGTTTTTTATTGAAAGCGACAGAGACATCGGCAAAAAGACATTTTATTCCAAAAAGTATTGAGTTTACCGCTACAGTAATTTTAAATGGCAAATGGTATAGCGGGGTGAGGACAGTGAATAAAAAAATTCTACTTTACGCAGAAATTGCCGACGCAGAACGTTTATTTATGTCTTTATCAAAGCTAAAAAAGGTGGAAGACGTGCGTAAGCGTTTGTAAATATAAAATTAAATCTTAAATATAAATTATTATTATTATTATTATTATTATTGTTATTATTATTATTGATCTTAATGTCTAATTTTGGCATTTTGTGTTTATCATTGTATGATTTAATTTTATATTTACAAACGCTTACGCACGTCTTCCTCCTTTTTTAGCCTTGATAAAGACGTAAATAAACTTGCCATCTACTCTCCTGAAGGACGCTAATCAACTCCAGTAATTTTACACTTTAAAGGCTACAATTGTAGGTTGTAGTATCGATTAATTAAAGACTAATGAAGCTCTATAAAATTGATTGTCTTTGTAGTATCGTATAATACACAAAGGCATCAATTTTCTGCTTCTAGAGTTACATAGACATCACTTGTCCAAAAGATACTTTATGAGATTCGGGCGTCTTGAAACGTTTTTTGGTTAAAAGCTACAGAGACATTTTTTATTCTAAAAAATTTTGCCTTAACCGCTACAGTAGTTTAACAATTTTGTAATTCTTGCAGTTGTTGACTTATTATGTTTCTGGTCTTATTGCGCCTCTTAATTCTGATTCTTCAATTATATTCTGTTTGCTAGTTATTACACAAGTTTTGACCTTAACTTTTCTAGCTTTTCTGTTTCCTCCACACTTTCTTTTCGTTTTTATTTATCTTCAAATTAACATTTTTAGCTAACAGCTATAAAGACATTTTTTATTCTAAAAAGTGTTGCCTTACCCGCTACATTAGTTTAACAACTTTGTAATTCCTGCAGTTGTTGATTTATTATGTTTCTGGTCTTATTGCGCCTCTTAATTCTGATTCTTCATTTATATTATGTTTGCTAGTTATTGTACAAGTTTTGACCTTAATTTTTCTAGCTTTTCTGTTTCATCCACTCTTTCCTTTCGTTTTTATTTATCTTCAAATTTACCTTTTTAACTAAAAGCTACAGAGACAGTTTTTATTCTAAAGAGCGTTGCCTTACCCGCTACAGTAGTTTAACAACTTTGTAATTCTTGCAGTTGTTGACTTATTATGTTACTGGTCTTATTGCTCCTGTTAATTCTGATTTTTCATTTACATTCTGTTTGCTAGTTATTGTACAAGTTTTGACCTTAACTTTTCTAGCTTTTCTGTTTCCTCCACTTCTTCTTTTCGTTTTTATTTATCTTCAAATTTTCCTTTTTGGTTAAAAGCTACAGAGTCATTTTTTATTCTAAAAAGTGTTGCCTTCATCGCAACAGTCGTTTAACAATTTTGTAATTCTCGCAGTTGTTGACTTATTATGTTTCTGGTCTTATTGCTCCTGTTAATTCTGATTCTTCATTTACATTCTGTTTGCTAGTTATTGTACAAGTTTTGACCTTAATTTTTCTAGCTTTTTTTGTTTACTCCGCTTCTTCTTTTCGTTTTTATTTATCTTCAAATTTACCTTTTTGGTTAAAAGCTAGACAGGCATTTTTTATTCTAAAAAGTGTTGCCTTAATAGCTACACTAGTTTAACAATTTTGAAATTCCTGCATTTGTTGATTTATCTTATTGCGCCTCTTAATTCTGATTCTTCATTTATATTCTGTTTGCTAGTTATTGTACAAGTTTTGACCTTAATTTTTCTAGCTTTTCTGTTTCCTCCACTTCTTCTTTTCGTTTTTATTTATCTTCAAATTTACCTTTTTGGTTAAAAGCTACATAGACATTTTTTATTCTACAAAATCTTGCCTTAACCGCTACACTGGTTTAACAATTTTGTAATTCTTGCAGTTGTTGACTTATTATGTTTCTGGTTTTATTGCTTCTATTAATTCTGATTCTTTATTTATATTCTGTTTGTTAGTTATTATACAAGTTTTGACCTTAATTTTTCTAGCTTTTTTTGTTTCCTCCGCTTCTTCTTTTCGTTTTTATTTATCTTCAAATTTACCTTTTTGGTTAAAAGCTACAGAGACATTTTTTATTATACAAAATCTTGCCTTAACCGCTACACCAGTTTAACAATTTTTTAATTCTTGCAGTTGTTGACTTATTATGTTTCTGGTCTTATTGCTTCTATTAATTCTGATTCTTTATTTATATTCTGTTGGTTAGTTATTATACAAGTATTGACCTTAATTTTTCTAGCTTTTTTTATTTCCTCCGCTTCTTCTTTTAATTTTTATTTATCTTCAAATTTACCATTTTGGTTAAAAGCTAGAGAGGCATTTTTTATTCTAAAAAGTGTTGCCTTAATAGCTACACTAGTTTAACAATTTTGTAATTCCTGCATTTGTTGATTTATTATGTTTCTGGTCTTATTGCTTCTCTTAATTCTGATTCTTCAATTATATTCTGTTTGCTAATTATTATACAAGTTTTGACCTTAACTTTTCTAGCTTTTCTGTTTCCTCCACTGTTTCTTTTCGTTTTTATTTATCTTCAAATTTACCTTTTTGGTTAAACGCTACAGAGACATTTTTTATTCTACAAAATCTTGCCTTAACCGCTACACTAGTTTAACAATTTTGTAATTCTTGCAGTTGTTGACCTATTATGTTTCTGGTCTTATTGCTTCTGTTAATTCTGATTCTTCATTTACATTTTGTTTGCAAGTTATTGTACAAGTTTTGACCTTAATTTTTCTAGCTTTTTGTGTTTACTCCGCTTCTTCTTTTCGTTTTTATTTATCTTCAAATTTACCTTTTTGGTTAAAAGCTAGACAGGAATTTTTTATTCTAAAAAGTGTTGCCTTAATAGCTACACTAGTTTAACAATTTTGAAATTCCTGCATTTGTTGATTTATTATGTTTCTGGTCTTATTGCGCCTCTTAATTCTGATTCTTTATTTATATTCTGTTTGTTAGTTATTATACAAGTTTTGACCTTAATTTTTCTAGCTTTCTTTGTTTCCTCCGCTTCTTCTTTTCGTTTTTATTTATCTTCAAATTTACCTTTTTGGTTAAAAGCTACAGAGACATTTTTTATTCTACACGATCTTGCCTTAACCGCTACACTAGTTTAACAATTTTGTAATTCTTGCAGTTGTTGACTTATTATGTTTCTGGTTTTATTGCTCCTGTTAATTCTGATTCTTCATTTACATTCTGTTTGCTAGTTATTGTACAAGTTTTGACCTTAATTTTTCTAGCTTTTTGTGTTTACTCCGCTTCTTCTTTTCGTTTTTATTTATCTTCAAATTTACCTTTTTGGTTAAAAGCTAGACAGGCATTTTTTATTCTAAAAAGTGTTGCCTTAATAGCTACACTAGTTTAACAATTTTGAAATTCCTGCATTTGTTGATTTATTATGTTTCTGGTCTTATTGCGCCTCTTAATTCTGATTCTTTATTTATATTCTGTTTGTTAGTTATTATACAAGTTTTGACCTTAATTTTTCTAGCTTTCTTTGTTTCCTCCGCTTCTTCTTTTCGTTTTTATTTATCTTCAAATTTACCTTTTTGGTTAAAAGCTACAGAGACATTTTTTATTCTACACGATCTTGCCTTAACCGCTACACTAGTTTAACAATTTTGTAATTCTTGCAGTTGTTGACTTATTATGTTTCTGGTTTTATTGCTCCTGTTAATTCTGATTCTTCATTTACATTCTGTTTGCTAGTTATTGTACAAGTTTTGACCTTAATTTTTCTAGCTTTTTTTGTTTACTCCGCTTCTTCTTTTCGTTTTTATTTATCTTCAAATGTACCTTTTTGGTTAAAAGCTACAGAGACATTTTTTATTCTACAAAATCTTGCCTTAACCGCTACACTAGTTTAACAATTTTTTAATTCTTGCAGTTGTTGACTTATTATGTTTTTGGTCTTATTGCTCCTGTTAATTCTGATTCTTCATTTACATTCTGTTTGCTAGTTATTGTACAAGTTTTGACCTTAATTTTTCTAGCTTTTTGTGTTTACTCCGCTTCTTCTTTTCGTTTTTATTTATCTTCAAATTTACCTTTTTGGTTAAAAGCTAGACAGGCATTTTTTATTCTAAAAAGTGTTGCCTTAATAGCTACACTAGTTTAACAATTTTGAAATTCCTGCATTTGTTGATTTATTATGTTTCTGGTCTTATTGCGCCTCTTAATTCTGATTCTTCATTTATATTCTGTTTGCTAGTTATTGTACAAGTTTTGACCTTAATTTTTCTAGCTTTTCTGTTTCCTCCACTTCTTCTTTTCGTTTTTATTTATCTTCAAATTTACCTTTTTGGTTAAAAGCTACAGAGACATTTTTTATTCTACACGATCTTGCCTTAACCGCTACACTAGTTTAACAATTTTGTAATTCTTGCAGTTGTTGACTTATTATGTTTCTGGTCTTATTGCTTCTATTAATTCTGATTCTTTATT
Organism: Taphrorychus bicolor; assembly: GCA_951812265.1. Classification (NCBI taxonomy): domain Eukaryota; kingdom Metazoa; phylum Arthropoda; class Insecta; order Coleoptera; family Curculionidae; genus Taphrorychus; species Taphrorychus bicolor. The sequence goes on from OX638303.1 coordinate 44,444,265, forward strand.
TATATTCTGTTTGTTAGTTATTATACAAGTTTTGACCTTAATTTTTCTAGCTTTTTTTTATTTCCTCCGCTTCTTCTTTTAATTTTTATTTATCTTCAAATTTACCTTTTTGGTTAAAAGCTAGAGAGGCATTTTTTATTCTAAAAAGTGTTGCCTTAATAGCTACACTAGTTTAACAATTTTGTAATTCCTGCATTTGTTGATTTATTATGTTTCTGGTCTTATTGCGCCTCTTAATTCTGATTCTTCATTTATATTCTGTTTGCTAATTATTATACAAGTTTTGACCTTAACTTTTCTGTTTCCTCCACTTTTTCTTTTCGTTTTTATTTATCTTCAAATTTACCTTTTTGGTTAAAAGCTACAGAGACATTTTTTATTCTACAAAATCTTGCCTTAACCGCTACACTAGTTTAACAATTTTGTAATTCTAGCAGTTGTTGACTTATTATGTTTCTGGTCTTATTGCTTCTATTAATTCTGATTCTTTATTTATATTCTGTTTGTTAGTTATTACACAAGTTTTGACCTTAACTTTTCTAGCTTTTCTGTTTCCTCCACTCTTTCTTTTTGTTTTTATTTATCTTCAAATTTACCTTTTTAGCTAAAAGCTACAGAGACATTTTTTATTTTAAAAAGTGTCGCCTTAACCCCTACACTAGTTTCACAATTTTGTAATTCTTGCAGTTGTTGACTTATTATGTTTTTGGTCTTATTGCTCCTGTTAATTCTGATTCTTCATTTACATTCTGTTTGCTAGTTATTGTACAAGTTTTGACCTTAATTTTTCTAGCTTTTTTTGTTTACTCCGCTTCTTCTTTTCGTTTTTATTTATCTTCAAATTTACCTTTTTGTTAAAAGCTAGACAGGCATTTTTTATTCTAAAAAGTGTTGCCTTAATAACTACACTAGTTTAACAATTTTGAAATTCCTGCATTTGTTGATTTATTATGTTTCTGGTCTTATTGCGCCTCTTAATTCTGATTCTTCATTTATATTCTGTTTGCTAATTATTATACAAGTTTTGACCTTAACTTTTCTGTTTCCTCCACTTTTTCTTTTCGTTTTTATTTATCTTCAAATTTACCTTTTTGGTTAAAAGCTACAGAGACATTTTTTATTCTACAAAATCTTGCCGTAACCGCTACACTAGTTTAACAATTTTGTAATTCCTGCATTTGTTGATTTATTATGTTTCTGGTCTTATTGCGCCTCTTAATTCTGATTCTTTATTTATATTCTGTTTGTTAGTTATTATACAAGTTTTGACCTTAATTTTTCTAGCTTTTTTTGTTTCCTCCGCTTCTTCTTTTCGTTTTTATTTATCTTCAAATTTACCTTTTTGGTTAAAAGCTACAGAGACATTTTTTATTCTACAAAATCTTGCCGTAACCGCTACACTAGTTTAACAATTTTGTAATTCTTGCAGTTGTTGACTTATTATGTTTCTGGTCTTATTGCTTCTATTAATTCTGATTCTTTATTTATATTCTGTTTGTTAGTTATTATACAAGTTTTGACCTTAATTTTTCTAGCTTTTCTGTTTGTTTTGTAATTCTCGCAGTTGTTGACTTATTATGTTTCTGGTCTTATTGCTCCTGTTAATTTTGATTCTTCATTTACATTTTGTTTGCTAGTTATTGTACAAGTTTTGACCTTAATTTTTCCAGCTTTTCTGTTTCCTCCGCTTCTTCTTTTCGTTTTATTTATCTTCAAATTTACCTTTTTGGTTAAAAGCTACAGAGACATTTTTTATTCAACAAGATCTTGCCTTAACCGCTACACTAGTTTAACAATTTTGTAATTCTTGCAGTTGTTGACTTATTATGTTTCTGGTCTTATTGCTCCTGTTAATTCTCAGTTCTTTATATATATTGTGTTTGTTAGTTATTATACAAGTTTTGACCTTAATTTTTCTAGCTTTTCTGTTTCCTTCACTTCTTCTTTTCGTTTTTATTTATCTTCAAATTTACTTTTTTTACACAACGGTCACTCTGTATACAATCGAAATATGGTAAACATAATATGAAGACTTGTTGTCAAGTTTTTTCTCTCATCTCTAAGAAAAAGGCCTCGAAACCGGTCTACACATACCCGTTCTTTTTGCTTTTTTTTCTAGAAATAAAATGGTTTTTTCTCTTTTGGTTACAGACCAGCGACCTGGACACTTTCCTCTGCAAACAAGAATGGGAGCGGCGACTCGAAGAAGAGCTGGACAAACCGCGCAGGGACTCCGCGTCGCAGATCGACGACTTCTTCGAGCCCGCGGGCCCCCCACGTGTCGCGCAGCCCAACATGAGCTACGTGTCCATGAGGACACTGACTGGGACAGATGACGATGGCTTTCTTAGGTAAGAATTGAACATCAGAATTGAATCAGAAAATGAATTTGCAATATGCAAATCTGACCTCGAGATATTGACGCTTGGACATAATAATTTTGTTGAAAATTCAGATTTCTTTTTAATTTTTGTTGTTTCAGAGTGCTAATCAATACAAGTGAGTTTCCAGAACCTTCAGAATGGAAATTCAGAATGGATATTTTCAGTATAGACAGACATTTTCAGAATTGAATGCTGCATTCTAAGAATACAATGCTGTATTTGGAGAGTCAAATTATAAAATTGCTAGTAAAATATTTACATGTAGAAAGAGTGAACAAACATGAATATTCAGACTGACGATCCTAGTGAGTTTCTGAATCTTCAGAATGTAATTTTCAGAATCAAATTCCAAATTTACTTTACAAGTTATTAAACTAACAATATTTGAGTCTTGAAAGTTGGTTTAGTGCAGAATTCTATGAAATAAAATGTTAATAGTTTTCAGCAGAAAATTTTATTGTTGTTGATTTTTTTTAACGTTTTACTTAGAACAAATTAGTTGACAAGGATTGAAATTTTGACTATTCAATTCTAGTGAGTTTCTAGAATCTTTACAATGAAATTTTTAAAACGAACAATTTCAGAAAAGATTGCCGAATTATCAGAATACACCATCGTATTTTCAGAATCAAATACTAAAATTTTCTAGGCAAATTATTGATAAAACAATAATTGAGTTTGTATGTTTGTGATGAAAATTTACAGAATTCTGTGAAGTAATTTTTAGTTAGATATAGTTTTTAGCAGAAAATACTTTTTTACATGGCAACAGCATGCTGATAAATATTCTAATAGCAGAAATAATAAATGTACAAGAATTGAAGTTTTGACCAACTAATACTAGTAAGTTTCTAGAATCTTCAGAACGTAATTATCAGAATGGACATTTTCAGAATTGTAAATGGTAAATGAATGTGCAGAAATTACATTGTTGCCTGCAACAGGATGCTGATAAATATTCTGAGCATTTCGGGTAGAAAGAGTGAACCTACAATACTTCGTAACAGACAATTTTAGAATTAAATATTAAATTTGCGGGACTATTGGTAAAAAAATGTTTTAATTTGAGAGTTGGTAGTATGATTGCTCAGGATTCTGAGAAGTGTGTGAAATGAAATTGATAGTTTTTAGCAGGAGTTACATCATTGTTGCCTGCAACAGAATGCTGATAAATATTCTGAGCATTCCTTGTAAAAAGAGTGAATCTACCAGAATTAAAATTTTAACCAACAATGCTAGTGCGTTTCTCGGGTCTTCAGAATAGAAATTTTTAGAATTAAATGCTGAATTCTGAAAACACAATGCTGCATTTTCTTAATTAAATATTAAATTTGGTAGACAATTTATTGGTAAAAGATTGTTTTAATTTGGGAGTGGCTAGTACGATTGTGCAAGATTCTGAGAACTCTGTGAAATTGACAGTGGTTCACAAATTATATTGTTGCTTGGAACACCATGCTGATAAATATTCTCAGTATTCCATATAGAAAGAGTGAACCTACGAGGAATTGAAATTTTGACCGACAGTACTAGTGATTTTCTAGAATCTTCAAAACGGACATTTTCAAAATGGAATGACAAATTCTGAGAGCATAATGCTGAATTTGCAGAGTCAAATACTAAATTTGCTAGACAATTAATTGATAACAGAATATTTTAATTTTTAAGTTGGTAATCTAAATATGCAGAATTCCGAGAATTCTGTGAAATATAATTGTTAGTTTTTAGCAGAAATTACTTTGTTTCTTGAAACAGCACGTTGATGACTGAGCAATCCATGTAGAAAGAGTGAAACTAAAAGAATTGAAATTTTGACTAACAATACTAGTGAGTGTGTGGAATTTTCACAACGGACATTTTCAGAATGAAATGCTGAATTCTGAGAACACAATGCTGTATTTTCAGAATCAAATACTAAATTTGCTAGACAATTTATTGATAACAGAATATTTCAATTTGGATGTTGGTAATATAAATGCGCAGAATTCCGACAATTCTGTAAAATATAATTGTTAGTTTTTAGCAGAAATTACTTTGTTTTCTAAGACAGCATGTTCATAAATAATTTGGGCAATCCATGTTGAAAGAGTGAACCTAAAAGAATTAAAATTTTGACTAACAATACTAGTGAGATTGTGGAATTTTCACAACGGCCATTTTCAGAATGAAATGCTGAATCCTGAAAACATAATGCTGTATTTTCAGAATCAAATACTTAATTTGCTAGATTATTTGTTGTGATTAAAAAAATATCCCAATTTGGGAATTGGTTATATGAATGTGCAGAATTCTGAGAATTCTGCGAAGTAAAATTGATAGTTTTTAGCAGAAATTACTTTGTTATCTACACCAGCATGCTGATAAATACTCAGCAAATTTCATGTTCAAAATATGGACCTAGAAGAATTGAAGTTTTCACTAACAATACTAGTGAGTTTGTGGAATTTTCATAAAGGACATTTTCAGAATGAAATGCAGAATTCTGAGAACACAATGCTGTATTTTCAGAATCAAATACTAAATTTGCTAGACAATTTATTGATAACAGAATATTTCAATTTGGATGTTGGTAATATAAATGCGCAGAATTCCGACAATTCTGTGAAATATAATTGTTAGTTTTTAGCAGAAATTACTTTGTTTTCTGAGACAGCATGTTCATAAACAATCTGGGCAATCCATGTTGAAAGAGTGAACCTCAAAGAATTAAAATTTTGACCAACAATACTAGTGAGTTTGTGGAATTTTCATAACGGGCATTTTCAGAATGAAATGCTGAATCCTGAAAACATAATGCTGTATTTTCAGAATATAATACTTAATTTGCTAGATTATTTGTTGTGATAAAAAAATATCTCAATTTGGGAATTGGTTATATGAATGTGCAGAATTCTGAGAAGTCTGCGAAGTAAAATTGATAGTTTTTAGCAGAAATTACTTTGTTATTTACACCAGCATGCTGATAAATACTCCGCTAATTTCATGTACAAAATATGGACCTAGAAGAATTGAAGTTTTCACTAACAATTCTAGTGAGTTTGTGGAATTTTCACAACGGACATTTTCAGAATGAAATGCTGAATCCTGAAAACATAATGCTGTATTTTCAGAATCAAATACTTAATTTGCTAGATTATTTGTTACGATTAAAAAAATATCCCAATTTGGGAATTGGTTATATGAATGTGCAGAATTCTGAGAATTCTGCGAAGTAAAATTGATAGTTTTTAGCAGAAATTGCTTTGTTATCTACACCAGCATGCTGATAAATACTCTGCTAATTTCATGTTCAAAATATGGACCTAGAAGAATTGAAGTTTTCACTAACAATACTAGTGAGTGTGTGGAATTTTCACAACGGACATTTTCAGAATGAAATGCTGAATTCTGAGAACACAATGCTGTATTTTCAGAATCAGATACTAAATTTGCTAGACAATTTATTGATAACGGAATATTTCAATTTGGATGTTGGTAATATAAATGCGCAGAATTCCGAGAATTCTGTGAAATATAATTGTTAGTTTTTAGCAGAAATTACTTTGTTTCTCGAGACAGCATGTTGATGAATGATCTGAGCAATCCATGTAGAAAGAGTGAAACTAAAAGAATTGAAATTTTGACTAACAATACTAGTGAGTGTGTGGAATTTTCACAACGGACATTTTCAGAATGAAATGCTGAATTCTGAGAACACAATGCTGTAGTTTCGGAATCAAATACAAAATTTGCTAGATCATTTATTGATAACTGAATATTTCAATTTGGAAGTTGGTAATATAAATGTGCCAAATTTTGAGAATTCTATGAAATATAATTGTTAGGTTTTAGCAGAAATTTCCTTGTTTCCTGAGACAGCATGTGTGAGCAATTCATGTAGAAAGAATGAACGTAATTGAAATTTTGACTAACAATACTAGTGAGTTTCTGGAATTTTCACAACGGACATTTTCAGAATGAAATGCTGAATTCTGAGAATACAATGCTGTGCTATTTTTTGAGAATCAAATACTAAATTTGCTAGATTATTTATTGATACAATTGAAATAATCTTCGAAACGATACAATTGAAACAGTCTTCGAAATTTTTCTACAATACAGGAACGTACAACAATTGAAACCTTGATCACTCAGTGCTCGGGAATTTCTAGAACCTTTAGAAAAAGTGATTTTTTATTGACATTTGTAATTTCTCGGAATAAAAGGGTGTATTTTCAAAATCAAATACTTTGTTAAATGGAGGTGGGAGTTTTTAGCCGAAAATACTTGTATTGACTGAAAAGAAGGCTGATGAGTTTTTTGAGAATTTCATTTTTGAGAATAGAAAAGAAGTTGAATTTTGATTAACTAGTGCTATGGAATTTCTAGAATTAGAAATAAACAATGATTTTCTATAAAATATTGTAATACGTATGTACGGAATTGTGCAAATTGAAAACGACAGTTTTTAGTAGAAAATTATTTCAATGCCTGCAACAGCATGCTGATGGGTATTCTGAGAAGTTTATGTATATAAAACGGAAAAAAATTGAAATTTTGATTAACTGAAAGCTAACTAATGAGATTAGGCTCGAAGGACCAAAATTAATAGTGAAAATCGAGCCGGAAAGCCGAGTTTCGTACTTTCCGGCTCAATTTTCTTTATTAATTTTGGTCCTTCGAGCCTAATTTCATATGTAAACTCTCAATCTTAAACAACTCTCTCTCTCTCTTAAACTGCTTATATCTGCTTTTGCTACTGTATAATTTTTTTATTTCGGTTTCCTTTAATTGATGAATTGAAGGGAAGAGTAGCCTTAAATACTATTAATCGGTAAAATCACAATATATGCTAGACTTTTTGTACAAAAACAGGCCTGCTGAAGAACCAGTCCTTACCTGTAACACACTTAATCAATTTACGTCACCTATCAAGTTTCACGAACAATTCCTTCTTAAAACCCCTCTCGTGCTGAACAACAAACTAGAAATGTGTACCAACAATTTTGACATTTAATTAAATTAATAAGGCGATCAATTAATAAAATATCAAACTACTGAAACAATATTAAATATGACCAGACTCGTTTCGTAACTACTAGGCTATACCTAGCCGAAGACACATTTTTCAAAGAACTGGCCTCAAGTGGCCGCACGACTGTTGTACGTATTGCGACTCTCACGATACTCGAGGACAAATTGCATTATGTTGTTAATAATTTATCAAAGTCTGATTAGTACAGATAATAATAATGCGCTTAAGCAAATTACGACTATAAAGCCACAATGGACGATTAAATGTTTTTCGGACTTCGAGTCGATTAATAATTTGAATTTATATTTGAAACATTGGTGCCAAAAAATGGTTTAGAGTTCATTTCAATCTCCGTAGGCCTCCGCTATGGGAAGACATCGCCAGCAGTATCCAGAACATCGACCCGGAAAACGCCAACATGCTGGTGGGGTCCGGGCACGTTAAAATGGAGACCGTGGACGAACTGGCCGTTAATTGCCAACCCACCCCCTCCCCTCTTCTCTCTCCTCTAGAAATTAAAACCGAGAAGGTAATTAGTAATCATGCTTCGTTCGCCCATTAGTATTACTTCGACCAACAGGTACTCCAACCCCCTCCTGCGCCGACGCTGCACCTCATGGGTTCCTCCACCAGCCCCTACAACCATCAGCAGCCGACGAGTCCGCAGGGCCACTACCACCATCCGCAGACGGCCATGCACCACGTGACGCACAATAACAACCAGTACAAATACAACAATAACAACAATGTTGTGGCCCCGGGGCCTGCCCCTGGCAACACGCTCTACACTATGTCCAGGCTGATATACCCCCCGGTGTCTCCGCTGACTCCCCCCAGCTCGGAACCCGGGTCGCCGGGTAGCTCCCTCCCCCGACGGACACCGCCGCCCCCTTACCATGGACCCGGGTGTCCTCCGCAGCAACCGCCACCACCTCCCGCCAGCACGGTGCCGCGACTCAGCGTCGGCGTCAAGCCTTATAATAGGAGAAATAATCCAGAGTTGGAGAAAAGGAGGATACACCATTGTGATTTTATAGGTAAGCTGTCGAATTTCTCTTTAGTTTAAGAGATGGGGTGTCTTTGGGAGACGGCGCAGTCCTTGGGGTGAAAAAGAAGTGGATAGCGCATGTAGAACCCAAAAAAATCGCCAACGTTTCGACATTTATTGACCTTTTCCTCAGAGCTTTTTCTAATTCCAGCTCGATTTTTAAGCACGTTTTTGGACCATTTTTAAAAAAAAAACCTCTTAAGAGGCTTTTCCTCATCTTGATGTCCTCTTTCACCTCCCATCATCGGAAGTTCCGTAGGTGCAATATTTTAGGAGATCGCTTTTCAAGCACTTTTAGAATCGCGCTTTTGGACCATTTTTTGTTTTTAATTTCCAAAATGGGGGCGTATTTCGAGAGCGTCTGGCATCTGGCAAAGAGTTTTTAAGCCGTTAGAGGAATATTTAAGACATTTTCTCCATGTCCGTAAGCTTCTAACAACTGTCTAAACCCCAAGAACAAATTACTAAGCATACACAGTGATAAAATGGCAAAATGCAAAATTTGTTTTTTCTTCATGACCATGCGCTTAAGTCACTTTTCCCACGGCCACCCTACTTAGATAAAAGAATCTTATTGTTCACCTACATTATTGTCCCAGTTCAATAATAGAGGCCTCTGGCAAAACAAAATCTGGAAATTCGCTTTTTACTGAGCCACACCAAGTAGGGAGTTTTGCAGTGCAAGTTGATCGTGCAAAAGACCATGTGGGTAAAGTCACTTTTTCCACGACCACACTACTTGGATAAACAGCATATTAAGTATTAAACCATTGCTAACGTGATACATCAATTTTCCTTCCCTCTTCCTCTAGTATATCTTAGTGGTCACCTATATTATTGTCCCAGGTCAGTAATAGAGGCATCTGGCAAAACAAAAACTAAAAATTTGTTATTGTCGGGCCATATCTGGCAATTTTGTCTAATTAGAAAATGTTACAATGCAAATTGGTCGTATAAGTACCGTGCGGTAACGTTACTTTTCCCACAACCACAATACTTGATCGGTATATTATTAATCCATTGCAAACTTGATAAATTAATGTTCGTTTCCTCTTGCCCTAGAATTTTCTTGTCCACCTATAATTATTGTCTCAGATCAAAAATAGAAGCATCTGGCAAAACACAGTCTGCTAATTTGTTCTTATTGGGTAATTTTTGCCTATTTAATGCACTGCAATAGACCGTGCAGTAAAGTCACTTTTCCCACGACTATTATTATTAACCCATTGCAATTATTACTATATTATTATTAAGCCATTGCAAGCTTAATAAATAAAATTTCTTTCCCTCTCACTCGAGAATCTTATTGTTCACCTACATTATTGTCCCAGACACTGTGAATTTGTTATTTGGCCAAATCTGGCAATTTTGCCTAATTAAAGAGTTCTGCAGTGAAGTTTATCGTGCAAAAAACCGTGCGGTAAAGTCACTTTTCCCAGGACCAATATTATTATTATTAAACCATTGCAAGATTAATAAATCAAATTTCTTTCCCTCTCGCCCTAGAACCTTATTATTCACCTACATTATTGTACCAGGTAAATAATAGAGGCATCTGGCAAAAAAAGTGTGATTCTGTTCTTATTTGGCCAAATTTGGCAGTTTTGCCTAATTAAGGGATTTTACAGTGTAATAAAGTCACTTTTCTTATTGTCCTTATTTCTATTGTTGAATCTTATTTTCCTCCTACATTACTATCCCAGGTCAATAATAGAGGTATCTGGCAAAACAAAATCTGGAAATTTGTTCTTATTGGTACGCATCCGGCAATTTTGCCTAATTAGGAGATTTTGAAGTTCAAGTTAACAGTGCAAAGTCCTTGGGGTAGAGTCACTTTTCCCACGACTACCCTACTTGATAAACAGTATATTATTAACCGAGTTTATAGCTGATAATTCAATACTCTTTCCCTCTTGGTCTAGAATTTTATTGTTCGTCTACATTATTGTAACAGGTCAATAGTAGAGGCATCTGGCAAAAATGAGCGAACTACTAGTAAAATTGACAGACGAAGATGACAAACGTAAAACTGGATTTTCCGATATAACCGTGCGATAAAATCACTTTTTCCACTGGATAAAACATCTATTGCTAACTTTATAAATCTCTTCGTGGCCTAGAATCTTATTGTTCACCCTTATTATTGCACCAAGTCAATAATAGGGCATCTGGCAAACCAAAAACTGAAAATGTATTCTTGCTGGCCTAATTAGAGAATTTTGCAGTGAAAGTATATTATTTAACAAATTGAAAAAGCCATTAGAGCTTCAGGTAAAAGAGTACCATAATAGAGGCATCTAGCAAAACAAATGCAGCACTTTAAACACTTTGAAAATCACCACCGTTTCGACTTGCATTGAGATCTTCATCCGAGCTTTAGTCAATTTTTTCTCAATTTTCAACTTTGATCGCCTGTAACTTGAGAATGGCTCGACCGATTGGTGTAATTCCAACTGTTCTGTCCTCTTCTTGATGTCCTCTTTCACCTCTCACCATCGGAAGTTCCGAAGGTGCAAAACTTTTAGAGATAGACTCCCTCGGAGGCCGATTTTTAAGCACTTTTAGAGTCGCCTTTTTGGACCATTTTTAAAAAACCTCTTTAGAGGTTAATTTTATTCGAATTGAGTTTATTGCGTTCTTAGGGGACATCCAAACGTGACTTTTTTCTCAATTTTCAACTTTGATCGCCTGCAACTTGAGAACGTCTCGACCGATTGGAGTGAATCCAACTGTTTTTTCCTCTTCTTGATGTCCTCTTTGACCACCCACCATCGGAAGTTCCGTAGTTACAGTATTTTTGGAGATGACCCCTTCGGTGGTCGATTTTTAGGCACTTTAAGAATCGCGTTTTTGGACTATTTTTAAAAAAAAATCCTCTTTAGAGGTTAATTTCATTCGAATTGAGTTTGTTACGTTCTTAGAGGACCGCAAGCGTGCCATTCCGATCAAAAACAGCAAAAGAATTTTCCCGACATTTTTTTGAAAGTTTCCAAGAGGGGGAGGGGTAATACGATTTTTTTCTCATGTCTCAACTTTGACCGCCTGTAACTTGAGAAAGCCTGGATCGATTGTAGTGAATCCAAGGGGTTTTTTCCTCTTCTTGATGTCCTCTTTCACCTTCCACTATCGGAAGTTCCGTAGGTGCAATATTTTTCGAGATAGACCCCTTGGAATGTTGAGTTTTAAGCAGTTTTAGAATCGCATTTTTGAATCGTTTTTAAAAAATAACTTCTTTAGAACTGAATTTCATTTGAATTGAGTTTGCTACGTTATTAGGGGATTGCAAGCGTTCTATGCCGATCAAAAACAGCAAAAGAACTCGATTTTTTTTTTTTAAAGGGGTGGGGGTATTGCACCTTCTTTCTCAATTCTGTCTTCAAAACCTACAAAATATCTCTGTAGCATGTCGGAACGCCGTTCAAAAGTATAGATAGAAGATACTGCCTCTGTAAGCTTTCCAACTCACTTACTTACTGGCTTGAAGGCTACATAAGCCCTTGAGACGCACATTACAAAATCATGTCTTGTAGTCTGTAGAACTTTTCGAAATTATTTTTGCCCCCGAAAACTCTTGCCTTGCAAACTAAGACACATATGTTACTTTTGCCAGAGGATTGCAGGACATGACCTTGAAGACATAGACATAACCTTCACTTTACAAGTGAAGAAGTGTAGAAAAAAGGTGGGGGGGGGGGGGCATTTTTAGGACAAAATCGGCATTTGTTGGCTCTGTCCATATCTCTTAGGTCATTGCATCGAACTTGAGCAGACGATGGAATAGTATTCAACTTTATTCTACGAGTGTTTGGCGTCCCAATAAACTAAGTAGTAGGTGGATTAGCGGGATGGGGACAAATAACGACAATTCAGCTTTTATCAATTGCCAACGTTTCGACCATATATTGTCGTCTTTATCAAGGCTGTAAAGTTTATGGCAAGGAGCATGACTAAATTAAGAATTTATACAAATTAGAAAAATACACGAATGAAGTTGTTTTACACTTCATTCAACAGACAAAACAACTTCCCAAAATATGGATGTACTAAGAATTATTTACATGTATACTTATATAACTCAAGAAAACTCAAATACCCTCGACTAATTCGTTCTAACCAAAATATTAGTAATATTTAGTTAAATTTGCAATGATGTTGGTTTAAGAAACTTGGTGTCATATTTTCTACGTATTTTATATAATCGAGCAATTTTCTAAATGAATGTAGAAAATTAATTTTCTTCCGAATTCTGAGTGCAAGCCAATGGGTTACTGTCGAGCATTGAAATCACGAGCGGTTGCCTCAGCAACCCGCCGGCAAACTTAACTACAAAAAATTATAAATTAAAGCGTGTCAAGAGACGTAGTAGTTGCACAACTCCCCCCTATTGTCTTCAACTATTTCCATTGCCCATCATCAGATGATACGTGCATTGTAAAACATCACCCTGGGACGTTGGTAATTTTTCAAATTCCTCTTCTATGTCATTAACATTTGCTGACATTTCGGCTCCTCGATCATTACTACGCGGCAAGTGAACGTTTGGCCACTTTTGCTCTTCGGCGATTGTGACTCAGCCGGCGAATAGTTGAACTTTGCTCCGTGCAACAAGTGGATTGCTCATTGTGCATGGTAGAAAAAAATGGGATGAATTATACGAGTGAGTGTGTGTGTGTGTGTGGTGCCGCCCTATTTGGGAATAATGGGGCATGTTTATGAATAGTGCGCCACGGTTGGGTAACACGTCGGTTCTTAATAAGGAAACTGGTGCCAGTGGGTATGCGATTGTTGAAACTGCTCTGTAAGATAGTGAGAATTATGTTGATTTGGTGCGAAAATTAGTTGAACATTAGCCGTCCTGATTTAAGTTCTAATACCAGGTGTTTGAATAAAGATTTTTCTGTGTGTTACAGCTGTAAAGAGAGACCAGTTCGAGATAAACATTTTTTTCGAAACTGTAGCATCTTTGTAGCTTTTAGAGCCAAAGCAATGACTAACTATGTATTAGCTTATTTTAAGAATGTAGTAAACTTCAAAATAGCAGTATTCTTCCCCTGCTTTTGCAGCCCCTTTTTCTATTTTAAGACAACTAGCAATCTAGTTCTAAGGTTCACAAAGCTATCAAGTAAATAAGTGAGTTAAAAAGGCTACAGAGGCAGTATTTTCCATTTCTATCTATAATTGTGAGGGGTTACGACAGGCTACAGAGATATTTTGTAAGTTTTCGAAAAAGAGTTTTTGCTAAAGATCTAGTAGCACACAATGTTGAACTGATAAGAATACTCTTGGCCGGAAGTCCGCCATTTTTAATGTACCTATGACACAATTTCATCGTCAGAGCGCATCAATTGGCGGATCACAACTTCAAAAGGTGAGACGTAGGACGTGAAATGACGTCAATTCGAACGGATATCGCCGCCATTTTTAAGGCACCCACTGCTAAAAAGGGGGCCAAAACTGTACAAAACAGAAGAGTCTCTCCAGATGTTCTACTAGCTTGTTGCTTCAAAGACTGTTTCAGACTGGTCTTAAGTTTGCTCTTCCATTAGAATTCGTTATTATAATTCAAAAGAAGTTGACTTTCATTCCTCATAATTTCAAAATAGAATTTGTTACGTTCTTTAGTTAAAAAAAAGTTTTTTGAAAGTGTCCAAGTGTCCGCCTGTAATTTGAGAACGCCTCGGCCGATTGGAGTAAATCTAACTGTTTTGTCTTCTTCTTGAAGGCCTCTTTCACCTCCCACCATCAGAAGTTTCGTAGGTGAAATATTTTCGGAGCTAGACCCCTTCGAAAATCGATTTTTCGGCACTTTTAAAAACGCGTTTTTGGACTATTTTTAAAAAAAATCTCTTTAGAGGATAATTTCATTCGATTTGAGTTTGTTACGTTCTGAAGGCATTAGAAACGTGCCATTCCGATCAAAAAGACCAAAAAAAAAAATTCAGAAATTTTTTTGAAAATTTCCAAAGGTTACGACTTTTTCTCAATTCTCAACTTGGACCGCCTGTAACTTGAGAACGCCTCGGCCTATTGGAGTAAATCCAACTGTTTCTATCTCTTCTTGATGTCCTCTTTCACCATAAAAAGTACCGTGGGTGCAATATTTTCGGAGATCGACACCTTCAGAGGTTGATTTGTAGGCAGTTTTAGAATCGCATTTTTTGACTATTTTTAAAAAAACCTCTTCAGAGATTGATTCTATTCGAATTGAGTTTGTTACGTTCTTAAAGCATTGCAAACGTGCTATTCCGATTAAAACAGCAAAAAAAATTTTCCGAAATTTTTTTGAAAATTTCCAAAGGGGGGGTTACGACTTTTTTCTCAATTCTCAATTTGGACCGCCTGTAACTTGAGAACGCCTCGGCCTATTGGAGTAAATCCAACTGTTTCTATCTCCTCTTGATGTCCTCTTTCACCTCCCACCATGAAAAATACCGTGGGTGCAATATTTTCGGAGATCGACACCTTCGGAGGTCGAGTTGTATGCACTTTTAGAATCGTGTTTTTTGACTATTTTTAAAAAAAACCTCTTCAGAGATTAATTCTATTCAAATTGAGTTTGTTACGTCCTTAAGGCATTGCAAACGTGCCATTCCGATCAAAAAACCGCAAAAAAAAAATCCGAAATTCTTTTGAAAATTTCCAAAGGGGGGGGTGTTACGACTTTTTTCTCAATTCTCAACTTTGATCGTCTGTAACTTGAGAACGCCTCGGCCTATTGGAGTAAATCCAACTGTTTCTATCTCTTTTTGATGTCCTCTTTCACCTCCCATCATCGGAAGTTCCGTAGGTGCAATATTTTCGGAGATCGACACCTTCGGAGGTCGATTTGTAGGCACTTTTAGAATCACGTTTTGTGAATATTTAAAAAAAAATCTCTTCAGAGATTAATTCTAGTCGAATTGAGTTTGTTACGTCCTTAAAGCATTACAAACGTGCCATTCCGATCAAAAACAGCAAAAAAAAAATTCTAAAATTTTTTTGAAAATTTCCAAAGGGGGGGTTACGACTTTTTTCTCAATTCTCAATTTGGACCGCCTGTAACTTGAGAACGCCTCGGCCTATTGGAGTAAATCCAACTGTTTTTATCTCTTCTTGATGTCCTTTTTCACCTCCCACCATGAAAAATACCGAAGGTGCAATATTTTCGGCGATCGACACCTTCGGAGGTCGATTTGTAGGCACTTTTAGAATCGTGTTTTTTGACTATTTTTAAAAAAACCTCTTCAGAGATTAATTCTATTCAAATTGAGTTTGTTACGTTCTTAAGGCATTGCAAACGTGCCATTCCGATCAAAAACAGCAAAAAAAATTTCCGAAATTCTTTTGAAAATTTCCAAAGGGGGGTGTTACGATTTTTTTCTCAATTCTCAATTTGGGGCGCCTGTAACTTGAGGATACCTTGGCCTATTGGAGTAAATCCAACTGTTTCTATCTCTTCTTGATGTCCTCTTTTACCTCCCACCATGAAAAATACCGTGGGTGCAATATTTTCGGAGATCGACACCTTCGGAGGTCGATTTGTAGGCACTTTTAGAATCGCGTTTTTTGACTATTTTTAAAAAAACCTCTTCAGAGATTAGTTCTATTCGAATTGAGTTTGTTACGTTCTTAAGGCATTGCAAACGTGCCATTCTGATCAAAAACAGCAAAAAAAATTTTCCAAAGGGGTATTACGACTTTTTTTCAATTCTCAACTTGGACTGCCTGTAACTTGAGAACGCCTCGGCCTATTGGAGTAAATCCAACTGTTTTTATCTCTTCTTGATGTCCTCTTTCACCTCCCACCATGAAAAATACCGTAGGTGCAATATTTTCGGCGATCGACACCTTCGGAGGTCGATTTGTAGGCACTTTTAGAATCGCGTTTTTTTGGCCATTTTTAAAAAAACCTTTTCAGAGATTAATTCCATTCACAATGAGTTGGTTACGTTCTTAAGGCATTGCAAACGTGCCATTCCGATCAAAAACAGCAAAAAAAAATTCCGAATTTTTTTTTTTAATTTCCTGAGGGGGGGGGGTATTAGAACTTTTTTCTCAATTCTCAACTTTGACCGCCTTGTAACTTGAAAACGCCTCGATCGATTGGGGTGAATTCAACAGTTTTTTTCCTCTTCTTGATGTCCTCTTTCACCTCACATTACGAGAAGTTCTGTAGGTGCAATATTTTCGGAAATAGAACCCTTTGATGGTCGTTTAGGCACTTTTAGGATTGCGTCTTTGGACAATTTTAAAAAAAAAAATCCTTTTAGAAGTTATTTTCATTCGAATTGAGTGTGTTACGTTCTTAGGGGATTACAAACGTACCATTTCAGTAAAAGAGAGCAAAAGTAATTCAAGAATTGTTTTTAAAAATGACTAAATGGGGGGCTGTTACGACTTTTTCCTCAAATTTTTTATTTTACGGTTGTAGTACGATGTTTTCGTGTACGTTTTTCGTGAATTACTAAGATATATTTGATTATGGGTGCGTTCAAGTACCAGGCGAATTCAGCTGAATCCAACTTTTAGCGTGATTTGTACAATTGTGCCTAGGAAACTTAAAAATATGGCCTGACTTTTAATGATTTTGGGCATACTTCTAATGTGCACTTTTTAAAAGATTAACTTTTTTACCCAAATCCTATCCGGTATCTTTTTAAAAAATTCCAAACTGGCACTTTTAGACGTCTATCGTTCTTAGATTTTAGTCATTTTGTGTCTAATTCTACCTAAATTTTTCCAGAAACCCTTAATGGTGTTTTTAAAAGCTTTTTATTACGTTTTGACCATAATCTTAATTTGAACTTTTCCAAACCCTCCAAATTTGTATGTTTACACACTTTGAGTAATTTTTCAGTAATTAATAAAAAAACATAAAAATTCTCATTTTAAGACATTTTTAATCCATTTTGATTCTAATCCTAACATCTATTTTTCTAAAAATTTTATAATTGCATCTTTAGACGCTCTTAATAATAGTATTAAGTTGGTCCCATGACTCCGACCATATACGTTGAGTTGCTTTTGCTACTGTCGATGTCGATGCCAATAACCATTCGTCTTTTGTCCAGCTTTGTATTAATGTTTAAAAATCCGATGACCTAAAATCTATCTGAATTTGTCCTGAAAATGCTATCATATATGGCGAAACGTCGACAAGTTCATAACTGATTTTGAATAACACCCCTGTTCCCACAACCCAAAAATCAAACCACCAAAGCTCTTAATAATGTTGCATCTAATTCTAACTTGAGGTTCTCGATAGGCTCTAAATATACATTTTTAGACACTCTGCGTCCTATTTTAACCCATTTTGTCCATAATTCTGATCTGCACTTTTTTAAAGAATTTTTTAATCCATTTTGACTCAAATCCTAACCTCTGTTTTTCCAAAAATACTACATATGGATTTTTAGACGCACTACATTATTTTTAATCGGTTTTTGCTTTAATCATAACCTCCATTTTTTCACAGTTTTCAAATATGCATTTTTAGACCCTTAATTAACGTTTTTTGGAGCTAACCTGAACTAAGACAATGCCGTTGTCAGATTTGATCTATCTCTCACCTACTTCGAGGAAACGTAACTTTCTTATTTTCACATATTGACCCATCGAATTTCTACTCATTTTTCAGCAACTTTTTTCCAACTAAATCAATGCCGTTGTCAGATTTTATTTATCTCTCACATAAATTGATAAAAACGTAACTTTGTTATTTTTAAATATCGACCTATCGAGTTTGTATTCGTTTTCAACTATTTTTTTCCAACTAAGACAATATCATTGTCAGATTTGATTTATTTCTCACCCAGTTCGAGAAAAGCGCAACTTTATTATTTTCAAAGATTGACCCATCGAGTTTGTACTCATTTTCAGCTACATTTTTCCAACTAAGACAATGCCTTTATCAGATTGTACCTATTTCTCACCTAGTTTGAAAAAAACTCAATTTTATGATTTTTTTTCTTATCCAACAACGACTTTTTTCTAATTAAGACAAGGTCGTTTTTATCAGATTGTACTGTAAAAACGTAACTTTTTCTATTTTCAAATATTGACCCACCGAGTTTGAACTTATTTTCAGCTACTTTTTCAAGCTTAATGATTAAAGATTTTACAAACATTTTTTTCGGTGTTTTTAACTGTTATCTTTCAATTCCAGGTTGTACAAAAGTATATACAAAAAGCTCACATCTCAAGGCGCATCAAAGGATACACACAGGTCAGTACCAACCAAGAAAAATCGTTCTCATCTGCACTGCAACATCTTCTTCTTCGGCTAATTACGACGGGCGCGTAATGTTCTTCTAAAGTCGCTAATGACGCAAAGCATCACGTGAAACTTAATACCTTTTCAACGACTGTTTATTATCTATTTATTTTCTACGTAATTGCTCTTACCGAACGTTTCGTTGCCAACAACAAAAAGCACAGTTATGCTTAATAAACAATTTGAGCACCGGGCTCGTATATATCTATCTAGTGGTGCTTACACGCACGTCAAACGAGTTTGTAAATCAAAGTGTAGGCGTCCATCACTGAAAAACACGACCATAAACATTATTACGACCCGGCCTGAAGAACGAAAATGTCCAGTCCTGTATGATGAAACGGTCATAAATAATCATTACTATTTAATGGTGATTAAGTGCTCGTGACACATATGCCACGACCATTAATAATTCATATTCATATTGTATGTGTGTGTGTGTATCGCTTCCAGGTGAAAAACCTTACCAATGCCAATGGCCAGAGTGCGAGTGGCGGTTTGCGCGCTCGGACGAGCTCACTCGCCACTACCGGAAGCACACCGGAGCCAAACCGTTCAAGTGCGCAGTCTGCGAACGCTCCTTCGCCAGGTCCGACCACTTGGCGTTGCACATGAAGCGCCATCTACCGAAAACATCTAAATGAATCCGTCCACTTTAGGTCTTAGCATAAAAAGTATTTAATATATTTGTCAAAGAGGGTTAATATCGTTGCCATTCCAAGGACGCAAAGTCGTCCTGTGCCTACTTATTACATGGGGTGATTATTTCAAAACGTCATCTAGTTGACAGTCACACACAAAAGAAAAGGATAAAAGAGCAAAAGTTTATTTATTTTGATTATGTCTAAAATCCATAGCCTTCTAGATGACTTTTTCTAATGAACACCCCGTATCATACAAGGTGTCCCTCGTCGAGCAGTATTACCGCCGAATACGGAAGTTTGGCAACAGAGGGCTGCCAAAATCTTAAGCACCACTTTCACCGTTTCGAAGGGACACCCTGTACATCGGCATTTAATTTATGCCGCAATTAATGGTAATCCCGGGGTATTTGGGTTTGCATTACCGATATTAAGAACCGATCTCAAGAAGTGACATAAATATTGCTATTTTCTAGAAAAAATGTCAGGGGTCTATTGTGTGTAAATTAGCTTCAAATTTAAGAACATTTGCTATCATATCGGCTTTCTTGGTCTTACCTTAACGTTACCTTAAGGTTCCTGCATACCAAACTCGTTTGACACTTATTTTCGTTAAAAAAAAGCCTTTAGACAAAGTATTTAATACATTGCCTTAAGTTTGCATGTATCCTTAAAGTCGGCTACCTTAAGGATGCCTGTACTGTCATGCAGACACTCTCGGAGTATTGTTTACTTCAACTACAAAATCGCGAGTTTTTTACTTCTTTTTAAATTACTAACAGACAATATTTAAAATTACGTCAGTTACCTTATGTAACCTTAAAGTTTTTGTGACTTTAGAGTTACTTGAGGGTAGTCACGGAAATATCATCTCTGTTTAAGATTCTTTTTAATTCTTAAAAAAGTTTTTTATTATAATGACCCGAGAAATGTCAGTTACTTACCTTAAGGTCACCTGTCTCATCAAACAGTCCTATTAATGACATCTATTACAAAACTTTTTATACTAATTTCTAGCTAAACTGGAAAAAGGAGACTTTAAAGCTACCTTAAAATCTCCTATAGACCAGGCAGACTTATTTTAACTACAAATTCCAGAAAATTTTCTCTTTTTAATTACTGACAAAGTATTTAAAGTTATTTTAACTACATTATGTAACCTTAAAATTTTCCCTACTTTAAAGTCACTTGAGTACTCTTATAGAAATATTATCACTATTTAAGAATTTTTTTACTAGTGATTTATAATAAAATGAGTTCATAGTTCTGACACGGTAAATATCAATTACCTTAAGGTCACTTTCGTTACCATGCAGGTGCTCACTCACTTCAATTAAAAAATCCTCAAATTTTCACTTTTCTTCCTTTTTAATCACTGACTGAGTATTTAGAGTTATTTTTTAACTACATTATTTAAATGTAAAGTTTCTGCAAGTGGCGCCATCGGACGACGGCAGGTGCTTCCACTAGGGCATGCGAGATAATAGTGACGTGGAACCAAACCAGTTTTCTGTCAGAGTTGTCGCATCCCACAGACAGATGGCCGAGATTCGTACCTGCACTGTCTAGGGACGATGGCGCCACTTGCATACATACACAGTGCCTTGAGCAAGAGAGCAGACCAAGTATTTTTCGAACTCGTATTTCTATCAGGTTTGAGGTATACCGTAATGATGAGCTCTAATAAAAGCGAAACCGGTTTATGGTTCCTCTGCCTAATAGAGAAATGAGTTGATACTCTGCTGAACGTCGTCCCCAGACAGTATAGGTGCAAATCTCGGCCATCTGTCTGTGGGAAGCGACAACTTCAGCAGAAAACTGGCTTGGTTTCACTTCACTATTATCTCGCATGCCCTAGTGGAAGCACCTGCCGTCGTCCGATGGCGCCACTTGCGTACTTACACAGTGCCTTGATCAAGAGAGTAAACCAAGTTTTATTCGAACTCGTATTTCTGTCAGGTTTGAGGTATACCATACTGATGAGCTCCAATAAGAGCGAAACCGGTTTATGGTTCCTCTGCCTGATAGAAAAATGAGTTTATTACTCTGCTGAACGTCGTCCCCAGATAGTATAGGTACGAATCTCGGGCATCTGTCTGAGAAAACTGACTTGGTTTCACTTTAAAGTTTCTGTTACCTAAAAGTCACTTGAGTGCAGTTATCACCGTTTAAGAACTTTTTTTTTGCCACAGACACTTATGAGGAAATGATTTCATAGTTCTGACAAAGTAAATGTCAGTTACCTTAGGGTCACTTTCGTTACCATGCAAGTACTCACTCACGTTGACTAGAAAACACCCAAATTGTTCACTTTAAATGAATATTTAGAGTTATGTGAGAAGTTGTGCAGAGCAGGAGCAGGCGATATCCACCAGCGTATCAGATCTAATACTTTAAGGCAGATGGCTCTCAGTTCTAGAAGCAGCCCACAATGCTCTACATCTCACAGGTTATCGGAACCCAAACGAAGTGTAAAATCTGACGACCAGCCAACGCTGTACTGATGAGGGGTAGACCCCGAAACTAGTATACAGATGAATTGATCGACAAATTGGTGACCACTTAGTCTTTAAAGTTTCTGTCACCTCAAAGTCACTTGAACGCAGTCATAGACATATTTTTACTGTTGGAGGTATTTTTTGCTACATGAAATGATTTCATTATTTTGACAAAGTAAATGTCAGTAACCTTAAGGTCACCTGTATTATCATGCAGGCACTCTCGAAGTTTTGTTTACTGCAAACTGCAAAATCCCGATATTTTTACTCCTTTTTAGATTACTAACAGTCAGTATTTAAAATTATGTCAGTTACATTATGTAACCTTAAAGTTTTTGTGACCTTAGAGTTACGTGGGGGCGTCACAGAAATATCATCTCTGTATGTCAGTTACTTACCTTAAGGTCACCTGTCTCACCAAACAGTCCTATTAATGACATCTATTACGAAACTTTATATACTAATTATTAGCTAAATATCAGCTACGTTAAAGTCTCCTGTAGACCAGACTTATTTTAACTACAAATTCCTGAAAATCTTCTCTTTTAGTTACTGACATAGTATTTAGAGTTATTTTAACTACATTATGTAACCTTAAAGTTTCCCCTACCTTGAAGTCGCTTGAGTACTCTTATAGATATTTTATCACTATTTAAGATTTTTTTACTAGTGATTTATAATGAAATGATTTCATAGTTCTGACAAGGTAAATATCAGTTACCTTGAGGTCACTTTCGTTACCATGCAGGTGCTCACTCATTTCAACTAAAAAGTCCCAAAATTTTCACTTTACTTCTTTTTAAATCACTGACTTGAGTATTTAAAAGTTAGTCACTAAGGTAGTAAAAACAGCCAGGATTTAGTTGCTATTTGTCCATTTATGTAAGATAAATTTTGGCCAAAATAATTAGCCATAAGAGCGCATCGATGGCCAAGATTTGATCATAAAGTAGCATTTTTCGTGATGGTAATACCTTAGCCAAAATTTTGGTACACATTACATTTTCTTGCCTGGTTAAAACTTCCGAATATTTACTAGATAAAATATCTATTTTATTGCAGTAACTTTGTGGCTTTTCTGACCAGAACTATAGCCAAAACTTGTGTTAGCCAAAATGATTACAAATTTAGCAAATAATAGCTAATTTATAAGGCCACAGAATATTGACATAAGATAGCCATAAAGTAGCCAATTTAACTCTTTGTTTTTACTTCGTTGAGTAAAGAAATGAGTAGAGAAATGAGTTTGATACTCTGCTGAATGTCGTCCCGGTATAGGTACGAATCTCGGCCATCTGTCTGAGGAAAACTTCGGCAGAAAACTGGCTTGATTTCACTTTAAAGTTTCTGTTACCTCAAAGTCACTTGAGTGCAGTTATAGACACATCATCACCGATTAAGAATTTTTTTTAACTACACAAATTTATGAGGAAATGATTTCATAGATCTAACAAAGTAAAAGTTACCTTAAGGTCACTTTCGCTACCATGCAATTACTCACTCATTTTAGCTAGAAAACACCCAAATTTTTTACTTTAAATGAATATTTATAGTTATTTCAATTAGACTATGTAACTTTAAAGTTTCTGAAGAGCGATGAGATATTGTGTATAGAGCATGAGCAGGCGCTATTAAGCAGTTTTTATTATCATTAACCATTAGATCTAATACTGCATAGCAGATGGCTCTTAGTTCGAGAAGCAGCTCATAATGCTCTGCATCTCACAGGTTATCGGAACTCAAACGAAGTGTAAAATTTGTCGATCAGCCAAAGCTGTGCTGATGAGGGGTAGACCCCGAAAGTAGTATGTAGATGAGTTGAACTACATACTTATGATCTACATACTTAGATTATGATCTACATACTTATGTAGATTGATCTGAACGTAGGTTGATCTACATACGTATGTAGATTGAGTAGTATGTAGATGAAATTGGTAACCACTTACTCTTTTAAAGTTTCTGTTACCTCAGAGTCACTACTGTTGAAGACAAAGACAAAGTAAATGTCGGTTACCTTAAGGTCGCTTTCGTTATCATGCAGGTACTCACTCACTTTAACTACAAAATCCCAAAATGTTTCACTTCATTTTTTCTTTAATTGCTCACTGAATATTTAGAGATAGAGATTATTTTATTTACAGTATGTAACTTCAGAGCTTTTGTTACCTCAAAGTCATTGAGCGCAGTCATAGAAATATCATTACTGATTAAGGATTTTTTTGTCACAATCATTTGTGATAAATGTCAGTAATCTTAAGGTCACTTTCGTTACCATGCAAGCACTCTCACTCTAACTCACTTTAACTACAAAAAAAAAAACGCAAATTTTCACTTTACTTCTTGTTATATTACCTACTAACAGAGTATTTACAGTCGTTATCTTAATTACATTATGTAGCGTTAAAGATTCTGTTCTGTGTGAGACTTTTTGCTCTTATCTTTCCATGGTAATTATCAGGTAAATGCCAGTTACTTTAAGGACATCTTTCTTATCACCTGAGATCTCCTCAGTTTACTGTTTTTAAGAGACTATCAGAGTATTTGGTTACTTCCCTTACAGCATCAGCTTTTGTTAGCTTGCAGCCTTAAAGTTTTAATCACCTTGAAGTCACTGAATTGCATTCATAAGATGACTAACTGCTATTTTCAGGTTTTCTTTGGTCCACTGATTATACGCTTTGACCGGTATACCGGTATTACCAGATAGTCCCAAAAATAGATTCAATTACAAACTCTTGAGACTTCTACAAATTACTTGTCTTCCTGGACTAACGGAGAGTATTTACTTATGATGATAATGTATTGCGTCCTCTCAATTTACATCTCAGTCAACTCAATCAGATTAGTGATCTGATGGTGCTCGCGTGCGTAATGTGTGAGTTGCATCATAGATGTAATTTTGTTTATTGACGTCATCCATTGTCGCCGAGTATAGCCCTGAAGAAGACGTAAATTAAACGTCGAAACGTTGGCCTTTATTCAAACGCCAAGGGAGTTTTATTTGTCCTAAACCTGCAAAATCATTACATCAGTATTAAGTTATTTTGAATGCAGCATTTGAGTTTAAGTAACTTCAAAGGTTTTGGTTACGTGGGAAACATTTTTTCTTGGTTATACTTTGCTCTTTAATTCTAATCTTTAATACCGTATCGTACGCTCATATCTTTTGATGGTAATGCCAGGAAAATGTCAGTTACTTTGGAGTCACCTCTATTACTAAATGCTCATATTTTTAACTACTAAGTCTTTTTGTTCAGTTAATAGACTTACAAACAGTATTTAGTTACTTTTATTACAGCAGCTCTTATTGTTTATTATTTACTTTGAAATATTCTTGAGTACACTGAATTTATGCTTAGATAAATAGTAAAGATCAGGAAAACATCAATTACCTTGAGGTCACCTTCACTGCCAGACAGGCCCAAAAATGCCTTCATTACAAAATCATGAAAATTTTTGTTATTTAAATTGAAGTATCGCAAGGGCTTATGTAACTTTAAAGTTTTAGTTACTTTGAAGTTAGTTAAACTTGAGTGCAACGTAAAATTATCAGTTCTGGGATTCTTTTATGGTAATAACCAGGTAAATGCGAGATACCTACAGGTTATTATTTTCATTACCAGACAATCACAATACTTGCTTCAAATACAGACTCTAGATCTCTCGGTTCGCTTATTTTTAGTTTTGATCAAATTTAACTAAAACTGTAACTTTCAGGTTGTAGTTACCTTGAAGTCTATTTTCCACTACTCATGCTGAGTTAGTGATTACCTGGTAAATGTCATTCTCTTTAAGGTCCCTATATTTCCATATAATTTCATTACTGGCAGCGGTTACGAAATAATGAATTCTTCGTTTTACTCAGCTCAGAGAAGTGAAATTCGTTATGTCATTTATTACTAGCAGAGTGCTCAAGTAATGTTTTAATGACTTTTAAGTCACTTAACTTCAAAGTTTTTGCAATTCTAAAACCACTTAGACTTGAGTTTGAAAAATGTAAAAAAAATTAGTACTTATACGGAAATTTGTAACTTTTAAGTTTTTACTACCATGTAGTCACAAAAATGTCAATTTGCTGGTAACACATGGTGACAAGACGTTAATTTATACACAATATATCCCTAGCATACACGTATTTCTTCGTAACTACTCAAACGCCATCGTTGCAGATAAGCATTATTGCCTTAATTCTTAACTTTGAGGCCTTTTCGGTGTACTTATAATACTATATACATTATTTAAAAGAGTTTTTATGTATTTATCGCTTATATACATATTGTACAGAGTTGCTAAAACGCTATAGTAATAAAAGAAGAGGCAGAATTCAAGATGACTCCGTACTAAGTAAAGTATTGTTTAAATCTTTTGGGTATTATTTTGTGATTTTTTTAATAATATATATTTTCTTCTTTAACAGAACATTCCATAAAATACTCTCTTTTCAGAGAACAGTCTGTATAGATATTTTGTTACTTTTTAATTAAGTAGGTATATTATGTATGATATTTTGAGCAGTTTATTTTCAAAATCAACTCTTTTTTCCCAAAAAAAAAAAACAGATATAATTTTTACACTTTACTGATGGTTAGTAGTAAACATATTTGGTTGTGAGCTATATTTTTGTTAATTAATAATAATTGTTTACGATAAACTTGTTGTTAACTTAAGAAATTGCGTGTGAGAAAGAATTCACCACCACCCTGTAGATGAAACGAAATACTAATTTATATAGTGCCCTACCCAGCAAACAATTTGAGTCAGTAAACTGTTGGCCGATTGTCGATATAAGAGCTACTTGTGCAGCCCTGCCTATTGAACTTATGCATCTTACCGACACCGGATAGTAAATCATGATGTCAATTATTCTCTCACAACGGCCTTTTGCAATTCTGCCAGCTAAGACGCTAAATAGTCGTCAAAACGTCGGCTGACGAAAAATTATTTGCTGGGTAAATTTTGTAAATTGTGACCTAAAGTAATTCTAAGATTGCCATTTTTGTTGTCAAATATTTAGTACCCGAATTTTGTGATGTTTGCAAAGGTAGATACACATCTACCAACTTTTCCATTTTGTATTATTATAATAATAATAATAATAATAATAATAATAAATTCGTATACCTACTACTTATAATTCGGTATATGAAGAGTTACCAAATATGTACACTGAACATTTGCTGTACATAACAAAATATAAACTGACTAGAAACTAGTCAAAAATCATATAGTACTATCTACTATCCGTAGTTATTTGTACATTCTCTTTTAAATGTTAAGTTGTACTATTAAAAAATTAGTGCTAAGAAAAAATGCTGCTATAAGAATGCCTTTTACTTAGGTTTATTTATATTGTACTTTAAATGAAATACAAATTTATCGGTTTAGAAAGCAATCGACGCCCACGTTCTATTAACAAAATAACAATTTGTGTATTTTGTTATCATCGGTAGGCTATTTGAGGGTACACACGTAAAGTTGTATGTAGTTAGAAAATTGTTTTTTTTCTTTTTTAATTTTGTATTTTATCTTTAATACAGTTTTATTTTTAGCTGCTCAGAGTTTTATTTCATTGTAAACTCCTATTATAAACCAGACCCCTCCCACTTAATGTTGACTCCTCCCTTTTCAAGGTAAACTCCTCCCTCAACAGTTAAGCTCTACTCATTAAAAGTAGTATTCAAAGTAGGCTCCTCCCACTAAATGTTGGCTCCACCCACTTTCAGGTAAACTCCTCCCCCCCAACAGTTAAGCTCCGCCTATTATAAGATATCCAATTTTACCGCCTAAAATAAGCTCCTCCCACTAAATGTTGGCTCCACCCACTTCAAGGTAAACCTCCCCAAACACCTCCTCAAACAGTTAAGCTCCGCCTATTATAAGATTTCCAATTTTTCCCCATTAAATGTTGGCTCCACCCACTTCCTCCCCAACAGTTAAGCTCCGCCTATTATTAGATTTTTATTTTTTTCCGCATTAAATAAGCTCCTCCTATTAAATGTTGGCTCCACCCACATCAAGGTAAACTCCTCCCCAAACAGTTAAGCTCCGCCTATTATAAGATTTCCAATTTTTCCGAATTAAATAAGCTCCTCCCATTAAATGTTGGCTCCACCCACATCAAGGTAAACTCCTCCTCCAACAGTTAAGCTCCGCCCGTTAAAAAGTTTCGATGTTCATAATAAATAGTAGACTCCTCCCACAATATTTAGGCCCCTCCCCCTAACAAATAAGCTCCTCCCACAGCAATTAAGCTCCGCGCCCCCCCCATACAAAGTTTCGGTTCTGTTACAAATAAATTGTTAAAGGCACCCATTGGTTTTCCTCTCAGCATTTCAGTCAGCTTAATGACCTTTTTACCTTTCGATGTTTAGGGTAGATTGGGTGAATAAAACAAAACTTATTCTGTCATTCTGAATGTTTATTTTAAATAAAAGTATCCTAAACTGCGTTATTAAGCAATTTCGACAATAAACAAGACTAAATTACTCGTATGTACAAGACACAATTATTACATAGCTGCGATCAATGAAGCAACAAAAAACCTACTCCTAAGGTTTTGTACAGTTTACTTTACTATAAAAAAACATAAGCTCGAATCAACATGGAAAACCCTATGATAGAACACTTTCTATAAACAATCGAGTTAAAATTACCGAAAACGACCATAATAAAATTTTACAGAAACCAAAGATCTGTGGTTTGGGTCACAGCTATGTGTCTCCGATCGAATACAGTGCATC
Source organism: Taphrorychus bicolor (assembly GCA_951812265.1). Taxonomy (NCBI): domain Eukaryota; kingdom Metazoa; phylum Arthropoda; class Insecta; order Coleoptera; family Curculionidae; genus Taphrorychus; species Taphrorychus bicolor. The sequence goes on from OX638303.1 coordinate 44,472,845, forward strand.
AACATATCACAAACTTATATGTTAGAAATCCTGCCTCAAACACAAAAATAATAATAATTACCTACCTTAAAGTCATAATACAAAGCCGCTACCGCTCAGTCATCATCTAAAACGATGATTTCCGGCTTCTTTTCGATAAGAATCACATCGTCACTACCACTGCTGTCTTCGTCGAAATTTATCTGTGGTACCGACACTTCCTCTTCCACTTCATCCTTCTTCTGGGCCTGCGTCTCTAAGAACTCATCCGCACTCATATCGAAGCTGTTGCCCAACAAGTACTCATTGCTCAAAATTACTTCTTTCTCTTTTTCGTCCAATTCAGGCGGGACGTACTTCTCTATAGATTCAACAATTGATGGAGCTATGGTTATAGGAAGCGTTGAGCCATTGGACACTGGAGATTTTGGGGAATCAAAGTGTTTTTTTACAGCAAGTCCATTGCTCTTGGGGGGTTCGGCTTCTCCTAAATGAGATTGTACAAAATTCATGGGGTCAATCTGCACTTCAAGAGAGTCCTCATCTTGCTGAGAGTTTCGTAACGGTTGACTACTGCCGCCCGATAAGCGTGGCCTGCACGAGTTATTGTGAGTGTTGTTTAATTGGAGGCTTCCTCTTGATCTTGCCCAAGGCCTTCCTCTCCCTCTCCTACCTAGAAGTTTTTTAAATAAACCAGTTGCCCAGTATCGAACATGTTGAAGAAAAAAATTGCTATTTATGTAACCAGTTACGAAAAGTCCGATTTTGTGTAATGAATGAATGTTTGCGGGACGAGCGCAGCGAGTTCCCGCAATTTGAATGAGATACACAAAAAAGGTTTTTCGTCACGTGTTTCAATCAAGATCTTTTCTAATTTTGATTACAAATACCTACTTAGAGAGAGAATTATTATTATTAAACTTCAATATTTACTTTTAAACCACTTTGTATCTACTTAATACCGTAAAACTATAGCAACGGTGTGCCACAGCCGAAACCTGCAACTGGTGGTGACACCAACTTTTCATCACTAGTTACAAAAGATTTTACTTTTCGTAACTAGTTACGAAAAGTAGGACGTTACGTCACTGTCATCAGTATTGAAAAGTGCCACTTTATATGTCAAAATTACAAAAAAAGTGTATAATTCATTCATACATTAAATTTCTTTTGCTTCAGTTAGGCCAAAGGCCTCAAAAGTCAAAGTTGACCCATCAGGGCAAAAATCTCATGTTCTCTCTCAAATCATCTCTTTAGCACATATTGAGAAAATATGATAAAAATGTCAAAGTCAATTTTCCAACGCCTACTTGATGACAATAATAAGTGAATGGCTTATACAAATGTGTGTGTGAAGATGCCTGAAGCACACTTTTGCTGACTGCTTTGGTGTTTGTTCAACTGCAAATTGTGTAGTAAAGAACCACTTTCAGCACTTATTGCTATACTTTTTGCATAGTTTCAACAATTAAAAGGTAGAGATTAAACCTATATCTAATTTAAAAAGAACAGTATACTTGTCAGTTCTTTTTAGTTGGTGATAATTTATTATATGTAGAACACTCCTACATCCGCAGTATGGTGTAGGACTTGAAAAATGCACTTCAAACTTTCGAAATTACCAACGTTTTGATCCTTCATTGGATCTTCATCAGGGCTTTTTCAGTGAGTAAAGATAGCCTTAGCGTGGATTTCTTAGCGTCCACGCTAAGCCTCTTGAATGCCACATGTTCTTAAACCAGCCATAGACTTTACGCGTGTTTTAATGGATAAGAATTTTACACCTTACAACTCGACTATCTTCACTCACTGAAAAAGCCCTGATGAAGATCCAACAGAGGATTGAAACGTTGGTAATTTCGAAAGTGTGAAGTGCATTTTTCAAGTCCTACACCCGCAATACTTTCTACACCTATATCTATAAGGACGCGAAGTATCATGATATAATTTATTATGGAAGCACCATCTTATTTTTAGGTTTTTTTTGCTTTTTAGGTACTTTTGCTATTTTTAGGATTGAATATGTATTAATTCTCTGCTATTGAACAGAAAAATCCATTGTCAGAAAATGTTCCAATGACTCAGAAATGATACATTTTTGTAAAAAGAGTGATACTTGGATATTAAATGAGTCAGACACTGGGCTTTATATATCCCCTTTGCATTCAGATATAATAACTACCTGAACTAACCTAACCAAAGCACCCTACATAAGAAAACCAAGCAGTTGTCTGCTTTTGCCTAAAACAAAGCAGCTGTAATGGACCCCTTCATTCCAAACTAATCTAACTAAAGAAAAACTGAACCAAACTAACTTAAGCCAACCTGAACTAACCTAATCAAAGAAAAAAACAAACTGAACTACCTAACTGAAGTTAAGCTGAACTAACCTAACCAAAGCGCCCCTGCATTGAAAAAAAAAAGGTTCTAACAGGCCGCATTCCACATAATTCACCTCAACATCCTCAAAATTCTGAGCTAAGTTTCTTTAAATTGTTCACCAGTATTCCTCGTCCCATACTAACCTAGACAGAGAAAAAAAACCTAACTGAACTAATCTAAATAAAGAAACCACAACTGAATTAACCTAAGCTAACCTCAACAAAACCAACCAAAATCTAACAGCCTGATAGGGCCAACCTCTAAAAAATAAAATAGTAAATAAATAATAAAAAAGTAAGTAAATGTCAGTATTACATGATTCACCAAGTAGGTACTGCAAGGCAACTAAAAGAAGTAAAAATGAGGTGCAGACTGTATAATAAACTGTTACAGTGTGGTAATTATTTAATATCCAAGTTTACTCATTTTAAAAAAATTTTGGGGTACGTAAGTTGTTTGAACATTTTTTGATATTGAATTATGTATTACTTCTCAGCTGTTAAACATAATACAACCATTTTTTAACACAAACAAAAAAATTAGGTAGTGCCTAGATACTAAACAATTATCTGATTATTTTGCGATTAGACTCAAATCAAAAAACTTACCTCTTTCTCTAAATGGCGGAGCTGCCGTTGAATATCTCTCTGGTACTGACTTAACTTTAACTTCAGCTCTCGTAACACTGCTGGCTGCTTCCCGTTGTGCAGGTGTCTGTGTATTCAATACCACATCGGCTCTGATCACATCCTCAAAGTCTATCAGGCCCCCTTCTCCGGAATGTGGCTGGTATTCAATTTCGGGTTCGATTAAACTATTGGAGGCTTCCACTGACAGGGCACTATTCGGACTCAGTGGAGTGATCAGGGTGGTGATGTGATTGTCTGGAGGGTGTGTTATCTCGTTCTTTACGTCGAACTCGTCGTCGTCTGACCGCGAGCGGCGCGAGTTTAATTCATCCTCCTCGTCGTAGTCGATTTCAGAGAAAAATGTTTGTTGCTTCCTCTGTCTGAGGCCGTACCGTTTGGGGGTTGGGGAGGACGGTTGGCTGTTCAAATCTAGGTCGCTGTCACTATCGTTCTCATCGCTGTCGTAGTATTTACGAGAGCCTCTTCTGGTTGAGCCTCTTCTGGTCCGTTTTCTTACCATTTTTTTTATTTATTTTTGTGAAATTTGTCACATAAGTTTTAAGGTTAGATGTTGTTTACCGTCGGGCGGCCATTTTATAATAAGTGACAGACAGCGACAGCCATCACCACAAAGAGACAATGACGTGATTATATGTGTTGCTCTTTCTATTCCCATGGACAGTTTTATAGCTCTCTCTTTCTATATGTGTAAAACAACTCTGCAGTGTGCGAGTGTGCCACATTACTCAGGATTTTCCTTTTAGGCATAATTTTTGCTGTTAGACCTCTAATAATTATTAACAATTCTTTATTATTAATAATAATAATAGAGTTTAGCCGTTGCAACGCACGCCCCAATAACTCTGCGGAAATAATCGACGGAAACGGGAGCTGAAACAAACAATATTATTCAGATAACCTTGTTTACGCTGGAAGTACAACACTATGAAAAATAACTCCTGCTACCTGCTATTTTAAGTGACGTAATAGTTTAGGGTTGCTTACCAAAACGTAGCCCTATGTGTTAATAATAATAAGTGCTAATACTGCCAACGTATATATTATTTTTATGTAGTTTTCGTGAGCGTCTGTCTGATAGATACTTTACATAAAGTTCTTCTGGCAACACTGTCAATGGCTGTCAGCTGTCACTGTCATAAATAATAACATAACCTTTATTTATAGATTTTATTATTTTATTTAAAATCATAAATATTTATTTTATGAAAGAAAACAAACTGAATAGCATCAAAATTACATAATACTATCAATTTCTAGTTTGGTACGTACCCAATTATGCTGGATGGTTGGTACTGCCGAACCATGGCCAACGAAGCGGCCCAAGCCGAAGAAGAGGAGCAGGCCCTTGAAGAGTCCAAGTTCAAAAAAGAGTACAAAGCTCTTAAAAACAGATTTCAGTTCCTTGTTTACGTAAGAATCTTCACGTAAAACTTTCAACCGATTGGATTAAATGGTAATAAAATTGCAGGAAAACGAAAGCTTCCAGCTTGCCCTGAGGAAAGCCCAAAAGCGATTGCTTCAGGTTACCAGAGATCGCTCTTTTTTACTAGACCGCTTGTTAATGCATGAAAAGCTTGATCATTCCACCTCAGAGTCTGAGGACACTGAATCATCAGAAGATGAACAGCCGGTGGTTAAAGTTGAACCAAGTAAAAAGTAAATAACTAAAAATTTTTCAGCCAACTTATATAAGTCAAAGTCACTCAATTTGTATTTGTAATTTTTAGGCGCAAAATAGAATCATCTTCTCATCACAGCACTAACAACACAACATCAAACAGTTCAGGTAAACCAGCATCAGCTGCGAAAAAACGGAGACCTACTGCACGGCCCTCCAACAAGCAGGTCCACCCTCAGGTGGTAAGTTACTAGTAGTCACTTTTTAATTTGAGAATTTCGTTCATTTTACACAAAGAGACCTAGTAATTATAAACAAAACAAAGCATGATTTTGGTCAGGGTAAGAGATGGTGACCAAAATCACTTTAATTTGTTAATTAAACTTTTGAATGATTTTAACAGCAGCAGCTTCAAATGCCCACAACAAATGTGCTTTCTGATGGTCACATGACCCCCGAAGAGGTTGAAAGGCATTTGCAGTCGCAAAGTTTTTTGGATTTGGTGCCTGAGAGGGCGCCGCCCACAGTTCCCACTGAGATGTTTAGCAATGAACCTTCACTAGATAGGTAGGTAATTTTATAGTGAGTTGTTTAGGGTTTATCAGGTTGTATGGTTTTTTTTTTCAGCGAGTCAAATGATATGATGGGGGAATTGGAGATGTCGCCCACTAATATTGAGGAGGAAATTAGCATTGATTATCTTCCAGAATAGATGCGTTTAGACTAGATTTAGGAGTAGCATGCTTTTTATGTGTTTATATTATAAAAGAAAATAAAGCAATAATAATAATTGTGATTAAAAGAGAAATTTTGCTTTTATCGTTTAATTATGCCTAAAAAGAAAAAAATTCAGTAATATTGTCTAAACCTAATGCGACAATTAGGATTAAATACCCGAAAGAAAAATCAAGGATTAAAGAGAATTAAGCTTCAGTGAGTAAAATGTGTTGGAGCAAGTTCACAGGCAGTGATATATCTCATTATGAACACTGAAAACACATTCTCAACATTTTAATTCTGCTTTTAAAATTTGGAACAAAAAGTCGATCAAATTTGTATTTATAATTAAACACAAAAAAAACAATAAGGAATAAGGACATTGTCTCAAGGATTAAAGAGCTCAAAAGTTAATGTAAACTATTAGGTTTAAAAGTATCAAACAAGGATAAAGGATTAAAAAGAACTTAAACTTAAGTTAGCAAAATGTGTTATAGCGAGTTTACAAGCAGTTAAGTATCTCTTTCTAAAGTCTAAGAAAAGAAACCAGGATTAAAGGGGCAAAAATAGTGATTAAGAAGAATTGGAATTAAATATCCTGGCACAGTCTTAACATTTTAATACTGCTCGTTAGCACGGTGAATAATTGTTCCGATTTACAGTGAATATTGCATGGTGAGTAAAGAACGAAATTAGTGAGTTTAAATAGGAATGGGTAAGTATAATTCGAATTAAATACCCTCTCGCAGTCTCAACCTTTCTATGCTGCTTGTTATCATGATAAATAAGTGTTACGTTCATTATTTACAGTGAATAATAATCATGGTGAGTAAACAAAGCGGGATTAAAAGGAGAAAAATAGCGGGTGAGAATAATTGGGAGAAAAATACTATAGGTAAGTATAATTTGGATTAAATATCCTCTCACATTCTCGACATTTTAATGCTGCTTGTTACTTACCATGGCGATTAATTGTTTATTATTCACAGTGAATGAAAAGCATGATGAGTAAAGAAACCGGATTGCAAAAGGAGAAAAATAGTGGATAAGCATAATTAGCACCAAAATAATGATGAGTGAGTCGTATAATTTGAATTATAAACACCCTGTCACATGTTTCAACATTTTAATGCTACTTCTTAGAAGGGTTAATACTTCCAGTGATTAAAAAAATTGAGCAGTACTCAGAAAAAATAATCATTTTTTTGAACTATTTTATTGTAAAAAACAAACGTTATTAAGGATTAAGGATGACTTTTACAAGTTCAAGTAATACTTCAGATTGAAGATGAAACTCCAGATATAACCTACATTGCATTGTTTATCTGTCAGGTAAACAATGCAATGTACATCAAGTTTGGTGTTTTATCTTCAATCTGAAGTGTTACTTGAACTTGTAAAAGTCGCCCTAAAGGGAATTTAAACTTAACGGAGCAAAATGTCACATCAGAGCGAATTCATAGGCAGAACTTTGCCTAGAGATATTCTTCTGCTCATTTAATCCTGCTTATTAGTATATAATAATAATGACTTTATTGCAATTCAATCTTAAATACGTAAATCTAAAAAAAAACAATAAACCCAGCAAAAAACGAACTGCAAAGGGCGAAGTCGAATTGCAGATTCCTCACTTAACCCATATGGTGTATAAGAGATCAAAAAAGGAGAGCTGATCTCAGGAAAAAAGATTTCTTGTATTGATTTGTTTAGGGATTAAAAAAATAGTTGTGTAAGAATTAAAGAGATCAAAGTTCCAGCCAGAATTATTCCTATTTGCTATAATATATTATATGTGAATGAAAATGATGAAAAAAAAACTTGTCGCAAACGGCAAAAATAGCTTTAATACATTTTACAATAAAAGAACTCTATATAATATATAAAAACCAACAATCTAAGATAATATTATATCACAGGCATGGAAGGTTTTAGCAAAAAAAAACAATTAAGTACACAGAGTATAAATGAAAGGAAAATACACGGAATAGCTATAGAGAAGCAGAAAAAATACTTACGTACCTCATCATAATTTGGCGTTTTTCTGGCTGATCTGCGACTGCAGGCACGAAATTTCATCCCTCAACTTGTCCAAGCAGCCCTGAATCTCTGCAGCCACGGGCTTTCTGTTTGAAGAATCTCGGCTTTCCATCAAAAGGCCTTTAATGTATCGTTCATCATAGTTTTCCAAAGGGCCCTCAATTGTAGTCAAAATACTCTTAGATGACGAATGATGTTGCATAGATTGCAACTGCTCCTGCAATTTCTGCACACACACGTTCTCAATGTAGTTGTTTCAAAATGATGAAAGTAAAATACCTTATTGTAATCTAAATAGGAGTTTAGGGCCAGTTTGAGGTCGTTAGATAAACGCTGAAAGAAGTATTTGTCCTTCTGCAAGGCGGCGATGGTGGCTTGCAAGGACGAAAGCCCTTGCTCCTGTTCAGCATTAAGTTTTTGCAATTTGGTGATTTTTGTCTCCAGCTCTTGCGAAAATTCAACGGATCGCTGAAGATTCGAAGAGCTTACCTGGCACAAAATATATTCTAATTGCCTGCAAAATTTAGCCCAATATATAGTACCTTTAATTCCTTCGACAGAAACTCGATTTTCCCGCTTGCGTCGGCTAAATCTTGCTGCAACTTTTGCGTCTCAGCAACAGAGGCATTATAAAAATCCCCTTTTTCCACTAACTGATTTTTCAGATTTTTTACCAATTCTTCTAGGGATATAGACTTTTCCTGATAGTTATCTAATGCAACTTTAATTCCGCTATTCTCAGAAGTTAACTCAGCTATTTGCTTAACATAACTCATGTTAATGGCTTCTAATTGATTGCACTGCAATCCAAATTCTATATTGAAACGCTGTAAAAAATTTCAGTCTTACCTTTTTCCCTATTTCTTTCTCGTTCTTTTCCAGCTTCAAGTTTTTAGTCCGAAAGTCGTTGCACATCGTCTCAAAATACTGCAGTTTTCCCTGGACCTGCCTCAGGTCAACACAAGACTCGCAGTCTCCCCTCTTAGCTGCCTCCACCTGCAAAGCGCCCACTGCGCTTCTTAACTTTTCAATTTCCTTCTTGTAATCGCAGCACAAACCCTCCAAGGTTTGTATTTCGTGATCTTTAGCAGTTTCTTTTAGTTTAAGTGTATTGAGGCTGTCTGCTAAATCGTTGTACAGGTCTTGCAGGTATTTAAGCTGCTTTTCAGCAGCGTTCCTGCCTCGCATGTGCTCCTTGACTTTGCGCAGGAGAGTGCGGTTGTTTCGATCCATTCTAAATAGAAATATAAAAAAAATACTACAATTCTGAAGAAAATTGGAAAATAAAGTTCTATTATACAGCAGAAAAAACTAGTACCATCCTTGTCAGTTGGAACAATTCCCAGGTTTACTTACCGCTCACGCTCTAAAGTGGCTATGAACTGCATTATATCACCAACAAAGCTGGACAACGATCATAAAATCAATAAGGTCAGTAGTGACTAGATAAAAGGCAATATTGCTGCAGTTTTGCTTAAAAAAAACCTTAAGTGAAATTAAGATGAAACTAACTGTAGTATGCCCTATTTTGAAATAGCAAGTTGGTCAGCAGACATCTTTCATTGCACGCGTTTGTTTGCGTGGCACCGTTATTTAATAGACCCCAATCCATTCAATATTAATACACTGTTACAATAGACTTTTCAGTGTCATTTACTTACTTTTTTTGCCTCTCTTGCATCTCCCTGTCTTTGACTCGTAACATCATCTCCAGCTCCTTCATTTTCTCCTCACTGTTTTGACCTGCTCTTAATAATTGCTCCAACTTCTCAGATTTCCCCTTAACTGCTTTAATCCTCTCATCTAAGTACTTCAGCCGAATATCAACTGAACTCTCGAAGTCTTCCACATTGAGTCGGTCAAAGAAGTTTGTCACAAACTGGTCTAACTTATTAAAAACGAGCCCGTTAGTGGCACTTTCGCCGTTCTTTTTGTAACCGTTTAGTGACAATAGTTGCGCCTTTTGGTCGACCGTCATGCGTTTCAAGTACTGCTGCCAATCGTCCTGCACTCTGCTTAATTTTATTTTCAAGTCCGCTATTAATTTGTCTTTGCTCTTCACGTCAGAATCATATTTAGCTTGAAGAGCAGTCAAAGACGTTTCCACAAGGTTTTTCTCGTTTAACAAAGAGTCGAGTTGAGTTTTATGCTCCTCTTGCAGCTGCTCTATAGTTTTTAGAGCAACCTTCAAGGCCAGATTGCTGCTGCTTAAGTCTGAGGTAACTTTTTCAAAAGCTTCTTCCAACTCAGCCAATTTCTCATTAGAGTCTTTAATGCTTTCTGTGAATAACCTCAACTCATTTTGATTTTCTGAAATTACTAGTTTTGCTTGTTCACTTCCATGAGAAAGATTTGAAATTGTCCTCAAGTGCCCCTCAATAATTTCCTGACATTTAGAGTGGCTGGACTCTATGGTTCTCAATTTCAGATTTAAAGCCTCTATATCACTAATAACTCTGATATTTTCCTGTTTTAAACCTTGTATAATAACGTCTTGGTGCTTAGCTTTCTCAAGCTCACACAATGACCAGTTATTTTTCATGAAGAGGTCTTGTTTGGCATTTTCCAGTTTCAAGATTTCTTTGTTTTTGAGTTCTAATTCTGCCTTTACCTTTAAAATTGCAAAAAAGTTAGTTTTAACGTAAACAAAACCAAAAAACTCACCTTTTCATAATTTTCCTTAAATTTAACAAACTGCCCCCTAATGAGCTGCACTGAGTGCTCCACATTCTGTTTCTCCAGGTTTCGATTTTTTAGTTCCAACTGGAGCTCACTCAACTTACTTTTTAGCTGCAAACTCTCACAAAGCTTTTCCTTCTCACTTTCTTTCAAGTACTCAATTTTCCCAAAAAGCTCTTTCTGTCTTTGTTCATAACCCTCCACGTCCATCTCCCTTTGCTTCAGTGTATTTTGCAATATAATGCATTTGGCAATTACTGAAGAATTCTCTTGGCTGAGTCTCTCTACAGCCTCATTTTTGGAATTTAATACAGCTTTTAGTTTGCCAGTTTCAGCCCTCAAGTCCTTTAACTCTTCTTCAAAATGATGAAAGCCATTTACTTGCTGAACATTGATGACTTGACTTTTTGTAATGGAGTTTAAGTTTAGTGTCTCTAATTTTAGCAGCAGCTCCTCCTTTTCCTTTAATGCCTGAAGTCTCACTCTATCAGCTTCATGTTCTTGCTTGCTTAGCTCTATCTTCAGGTCTGAAATTGTATCACCGAGTCTATTAATTTGGCTTCTGCATTTAGTTAACTCATCATTAAGCTTAACTTTATCACATTGACATTGTGAGAGCTGCTCTTTATACCACTGTTTAGCCTTATCTGACTCAACCAATCTAACATCTAGCAAATTGAGCCTGTCGTCTAAAACACTAGTTTGTTTATGCAAGTTTTGCACATCAATATGCTGCTCGGCAACTTTTTGCTTCAAATTCTGGATAGTAATTAAGTTAATCTGCTTTTCAGTCACCAGCTCAGAGAGCTTTATTTTCAAGCTTTTAGCCTCCAGCTCCAGCTGCCCCTTTTCTTCTTGCAATTTGGCAGTATCAGCTTGCAGCTTATTGACTTCATTACTAACATGATGAAGTTGATTTTCCAAGTCTAGTTTCTCAGCTTTTAGTATGACTTCATTGCTTTCTTTATAGCCCTTTATCAGTCTAGTTATTTGGTTATTGGCACAATGTAACTCACCTTCTAACCTGCTGTTGCTCTGCAATAGTTGGTCGATTTTATTACAATATTTCAACTCAATCTGCCTTTCTAAGTTGTGCAAGTCAAGCTTATAATGCTCATTTAGCTCCAAGGCTTGTTGCAAATCTCTTTGAAGCTGTGGAACTATATCCAATTGACAACTTTCTGGAGTAGGAGTGGAGCTACGCTTTAAGTAGGGTTGGGGGTACTTTGCGGGATTCACCAAGTGCCTGAGCTCAGCAAACTCATCGCCATAGAGGCTTAGCCCTGAGAGGCTAGAGGCATTAGAAGGAAGGCTGTCCGAGTTGTAAGAATGGTTGGATTCGGTTTCAACGCGGTCCATGGCCCATAACTGCTAACTAATAAATAATTCAGAATGATAAAAATAAATATTACATCAACATCAAGAGATTAGAGAGGACAGAAATATGCAAATTATGTTTGGGGAATCTTTCAAATGGCAAACTTTGGCATTGGAATTCTAAGGTTTTACAGTGATATTCGAAGAAAAACACTTACCAGCGCGAAAGTACGGTTAGCCGATAACGGAATAAGCCTTTTACCTTGTGGTGTCATTGGCGATTTGCAGAATAATAATAAGTTTTTTTATTATGAATACCTATTAGAAAATTGCACTTTCACACATTTCACCTTTGTTGTTGTCATGTGATCTGTCACCCGTCACAGGTGACGTGTTTGACGTTATAAAGGAGTGTCGGTATGTGACGTTCGTGAGCGACACATAGTCCGCCATGTTTGTGTGACCAATAATAGACATTGTTAAAAAATATTTACACCATTTTACGCGCACTCTGGGAAAAAAATGCATGTCAAAGGTGCAATCAAAGGTGAATAAAATGTGAAATGTCAAAGCAAATAAAAAAAAACATTTTCTGCCCCACATAAATACTTTATTACTGCAAAAACTTCCCACGTTCTAGCGTTTTATGCTGCTGCTAATATGTTTTATTTATTGAACGTTTCGACATTCTTTAACCAAAATACACGGTCCCCCAAGGTTTGTTCTAATAAAGTTCGGCTTGCAAACGCATCCAGGTTTGCAAGTTGTGGCGCAGTTTGCAAATTGGCGATTGAAACAGGTTGCGATGCACTGTGATGCGCAAGATTGGTATTCTTCATTCGGTCCACATTCGACTGAAAAAGGTTACATACAATAAAATAAAAATAAAGGGTGTTCATAAAAAAAGTCTTGGAATTAAAACTTTGTATTGATGATAAGTTCATAAAAAAAATAAAATCGGAACATTTTAGGACATTTTCGACTTTTAATTGTTGTTATGATGTCATTTCAAACTTACTGTTTTAATTCCATGGCCTACTTGAGTTTTTTTTTTATAAATAAACGCATAATATATTACAACAATATACGAAAGAAATGTGCTATGTATTAATTAATTTATATAAATTATTTAAAATATATAAACAAACTCTAGACTTATGCTTACTCTCATTCTCACTTTGGCTACTAACTGTAGCTCCCGACACCATTATCACCAAAACTAATAAAACAATTCCTGTTTTAGTACAATCCATTATTAGTATATAGTTTATAGCTATATACCTACTAAACTAAAAAAGTAATAGATTTTTGAAAATTTGTTTAACAATAAAAGTACTATGAGACATTACTGTGCTTGCCTTTATATATACATTTTTATAGGTACACCTACACCAGATATTTTTAAAAATATACAGACCACAATCACATGCATACATATTGAGATTTCATGTTAATGCTAAGATACATAAATAACGTAGGCGTGAAAAAACACATAATTAAGCCCCGAACTTGAATGCATAATAATCTTTTAAATAAATAAAAACGCTTTATTTGCCAAGGCAAAAGGACAACGCCTCGATAAGGCGCATAGATTACCAATTACTTCATATCTATTCTGAACCAACATTCAATATGTATCACAGTTAAAATTGTGTTTTTGAGAAAATTTAATACAAACTTATTTTATTTTTATCTGAAGAAATTAATAGGGAGGTAAAACTAGCAAAAGGTGTTCAAAAAAATAATTTAAGGTTCCAATTAAATGATGTACCGATTACATGTAAGATAAGCGCTTGGACTATTATTATTATTCTAGATAAGAGGTAGCGGCTCTAGCTACGACGCGCGGTCTTTCGTTCTTCATATCTTTTCTAAACAGAACAGTTGTACACATTAGAGAAGAGATGAAAAACCCATAGCCGAATGACGCGCGTCTGAGCACTGAGCTAGCGCCTTGATTTCTTATAGAGAATATTTCTATAGTCCAAGCGCTTATCCTATATCTGATCAGATACATTACCCATAAAATCACTACATATAGAATACAACATAAATAATATTTCTAGTTTTAACTAAGCACCAAACTTCTAATTCAAAATAATTGACGAAATATTGGAAATGGTAACGTTCAATTTGAACAGAAATCTTCACAACCAAAACAAATGTTTACAACTTAAGTTAACACCATTAAAAATGAATTTATTTATCTGTAGAACTGGTATTCTTTATAAACAATTAGGTGCCAGTATTAGTGTTTATTAATAGTGATTTAATAAGTGACCTCAGAGATTAAAATATAGGGGTATTAGCTAATGGGCCGGAGATCAGCAGTATATATAGAATAACAACAAACAATAATTCTGTACTTCTGTGGTCTCTTAGAAACATGATTTCTAATTTTGAAAATAAATACATATGTTTTGTGATGGTTGGTTTTGTAGCTATGATATTTGCTGCAGAAAGTGAACCAGGAGGTATGTACCCAGGCAAATGTGCCTCATTTAATCAAATATGTGTCTCTTCAAAAACAATTTTAATAATAGCAGATTTCTAGTTATTTTTTACAAGTTCTTATTGTAAGCAAAAAGTTTATCATTGTCAAAACCAAGTACTTTTATTATTTCAGAACTGCAATGTGGAGAGAATGAAATTTTCAATCCGAAATCTCTGCCCTGCTATGAACACTGTGTTACCAGACAAATCATCAACTGCCCCTACCCTACAAAACCAGCTTGTGAATGTAAAGATGGATTCATTCGCAGAACTCAAGGTGGCCCGTGTATACCCTTCTCTGACTGCAGATTTCTTAATCCATAAGGAAAATTGTTATACATTCTAATTAAAGTAGGCAATGATAGTGAAAGAATGTAATAAAAAAAGTGTTTACCTGATTAGTAATAGATGCACAAAACCTTGTGGAAAGGCAGCACTTTTTCCTCAATTTCTTCTGCATGTTTTCTTCTAAAGTCCCATAGAAAATGATCAATTAAAACGGAATTAATCTGTTGGCCTTGCAGCCTTTTATTAACGTAATCCTTCAACAGTTCCACTGCATGTATTGAGCAGCCTCTTATCTCCTGTTCCTTTAGGTCCCCATTTTTAAACACATACTTATCTCTTAGTTTTTTCTGTAGAGACTCACTGTATTCCAAAACGTTGTACCAAAGTAAAGTTTGTGGCACTCGATAGTCAGCAAACATAGTAATTTCATCTAAATCTGTAAAGCACCCTAAGCCCTTGCCTTGAAAGCAGGCCCATACATCCCCCACTAGAATTTGGGCTCTCTTGTAAAAAGCAACATTTTCTCCTTTGTATGTGCCCTCATCCTGAAAGCACTTAAAATTGTTTACAATAAGCTCAAGCAGCTTTTGGGTGCTCTTATTAGCCTGCTTTACAATAGTCTCAAAAGTTCCTTCAAATCTTTCCAAGAGAACTGTTCCAACCTCGTGCAAACACTTAACTCTTTCAGCAAGTAGGGGCACTTGTACTTTTGTATCACTTCTTAAAACTTTTTTTAATTGGGCCTCAGTGATTGTGGAATAAAACTTTGGATTTAAAATGTCGACTTTGTCTTTCAAGGCTCGGTTTATGGCAGCGCACAAGGCATAGTATCCAGAATATCCGTCAACTTTCCAACCTTAAATAAAATAACAACAAGAGTTGTTATAGAAGACCTCAAATCATGCAAATTCAGCTTAAAAATCCTATCTGCAAAGGCACTGTTTTTGAAATTCAGAGTGTCAAATCTTTGTTTTTTTAAATTAACGACCCTGTACCTCAGAGAAAAAAAAATAAGACCTATGTTTATATTAAAAATATATTTTAATATGATCTACTTCTGAAGTCCTGATCATAGAAACTGGGACACCCTATAGTTAAGAGTGATGGAACACAAATTAGTATTATAATGCAACACAAACAAAACTTACCTTCTTCCCCCTCGTTGCTCCAGAAGCAGAAGTTTAATGTATCAACAACGAAGAGCCAATCCAAGGCATTGGGATCATCGGGTTTGGGGTGCACTTCAGCTTGGCTGAAGTTGTCAGGTTTTAAACGACCTGATTGTAGTTCTTCAAGCAAAACCTCACCCAGCTTATTAATTCCTTGGGTGTTTATGCTAACATTGGTGGCGTTTTTCGCGATATATTTTGCAGATTCTTTGGGTGACAGTGTCATGACCGTCTGGTCTGTGTTTCCAGGGGTGTTTCAAGGTTAAATGATATGGATCTTACTTTAAGAAATGTAGATATTGTGAGTTTACTGTATAGTTAAATCATAAAAAAAATTATAATAAAAAACATACACAAGAACGAAAAGCATTCAGAGCAAATAACATAACCTCACTGTGTAAATAAAATAAGCCGAGTTCGGTAATTCCATCCGAGCGCTCCGAACATAGACCATCTCCTAAAATCTGAACAAGCTAGAGTGAGATAGACTTATATCCCGAGCGCTCGGGATGTAATTACCGAACTCAACTAACAATACGCGGCGTTGCCACGTAGCACTACTCGTCCTTGAATATAAGATTGAAACTAAAAAGTCGATCAATTATTTATTCGTTGCAAAAAAATAAGCAATTTTATCTTCTAATAATCGCACACCCCCTGTGTTTTTGGAAATTTAGTGCCAGAGATTTTCCAGAAGTAACGCAATTTACGTCCCCATGTGCGGTATGGCGTAAATTGCGGATTTGGCGATGGGGTCTGATTGGTTGAAATTGAAGTTTCTTGCTAAGTGTTGGCAAATTTCTGCATTTTCATTAAAGTTATTTATTATAACTGTATTTGTTGTTGGATAAATAGTGGAAAAAACGACAGTTACTGTATCGAAATCTTTGACATTTGTCATATGATTTTAGAGGTCCGCGTAGAACGATGCTTATATCAAAAAAGATGAAATGCAGTGTGCACTGCGGCAACACTGTGGATCCGCAATATACGCCATATCCGCACATGGGGACATACCATCAGACCTCACTTCCTGCCAATTTCGCCGTCATTTTTATGTGTCCCATCATTGCTAAAAAGGGGGAATAAAATTGTAAAAAACGAGGGTTTCAAAAAACGGAAACTACCCATCTCCTCTTATAATATTCTTATTAAATTCAAACGTA
Organism: Taphrorychus bicolor; assembly: GCA_951812265.1. Classification (NCBI taxonomy): domain Eukaryota; kingdom Metazoa; phylum Arthropoda; class Insecta; order Coleoptera; family Curculionidae; genus Taphrorychus; species Taphrorychus bicolor. The sequence goes on from OX638303.1 coordinate 44,489,340, forward strand.
AAATGAAACAAAACGAGTTGAATCGTTTCTATTACTGTCAATCTCTCTGCGCCGTATGCGACATCTGCTAGCGCAAAAACGACGGTTTCTCAACCCTAAACCCAACCAACAGCGCTGTAAGTTCCAGTTTTCGCTTTCTCCGCATGTTTTCCGCTCGCTTTTAACGCATTTTCTTCGGACCGAATATCAAATCGGCGTCCGGCGCCCCTTTGGGGTGCTGGTACTTCTTCCTTTCGCGATTCAAGTTCTGCGTGACCGGCCTGCTTTGCTGGGAAATCGACTCCTGATAATCCTCCTCCTCGAAACGCTCGGTAATGTTTAGGGTCAGTCTTTTAACGCGCTCTTTTTCCTCTTTTTGAACCTGTTCCTGGTCTTTCAAATTTTGAACCAATTCGGAGTCGGGTTCGGCTTCGAATTGTTTGTACTGTTGTTTGTTGCCTTTGCGCATCATGAGCACGAAGCCTATGCGCTGCTTTTCGTTATCTGGTGTTTCCTAAAAAAATATAATGGTTCCAAGAAAAAGTATGAACCTGAACTAATCTAAATATGACGGATATAGCTATTACCTGTAACTGGTCGTAACTCTTTTTCGCGTTGCTCTTCATCATCACGGGAACGGAAATGTCTATGTTTCCCGCCTTGACCGGTTCGCGCATTCTCTCCTGAATATTTTCCGATACCATTTTATCCAAAGCGTTCAGAAACTCGTCGTCCTCGGCACAATCTACTTTCTTCGGCCCTTTAGGTATGGCCAGGGACTCGGAGACTGGATCCACTTCTGCTTCGCTCGTGTCCATTTCACCTGAAAACGGAATCATCGTGGTTCGCTTAGCTCGATATTAAAACACTGAAAGCAATACGTTCACAGCCCAGTGTTGCCAGTGCATGAAAATCTTACGTACTAGATTCCTATTTAGAAATCTAATAGATTTATGTATTACCCATTCACTTATTTTTGTCATCTAGTTACCTTTGAAACCTCCATTTTTTTTATACCCATTTCCGTTTAGCACATGTTGAGAAGATACGATAAAAATGTCAAAGTCAAATTTTCATATACCTACTTGATGACAATAATAAGTGAATGGCTTATAAACCATAATAGATTCTAAATATTGAAATTTAGTGCCATAAAAGAGGTTTTTTTTTTCTCGAAAGAGTAGTAATCTAGTCTGTGTAATCACGCTCCACTATTAAAAAGGGCAAATCCATTTCGATTCATTTGACGTAAGACTTCAAGTGACGCCACTTCCTGCCGATGTCGCGGCCATTTTTGTGTGACCCACGGCTAAAAAAAGGAGCCAAAACTCCTGTTACAATTTTGGCCCCGTTATTAGTAGAGGTTTCCAAAAAAAAATACGGCGTCACTTCCGAAGAATTGACGTCATCCTGAAATCTTACGTCAGATAATTGGGGTCCTTTTACGGAACAGCAGGTATCACAATTTTTGCACCACTCTTCGACGTCATCTCGGCAATTCACCCCTTACCTTTCCGTAAATCTTGCGACGTTGGTACCAAAATTGTTTTAATCATAGAATCACTAAATATTCCTCTGCCGTCTAATGGATGTATTCCTAGACGTTCCTTGATTACAAAAGAGGTCAAAGAACAACTATAATTCTCTTAGTTCTCAAAGTAAAAACGGCCGATATTCACATATATCCTTTCAATAATATAAACTTACCTTCATCATCAGAGTCTTGGGTATTGTGAGTTTCGTCTTCAGTCCCCGTATCATCAGTGATAGGCGCAGTTGCACCCTCCGACACCTCGTCGTCCATACCATCTTCATTGTCCGTCTCGGCAATTGTGTCCAACCCGTCCTCGTCCTCTTTGCGAATATTTGCACCCATTAATTTCTCTTTAAATTAATCTCACCGATCAGCATAAAGGAGACAAACCCTTTTTTTCGACCTTACCAATACCCAAAATCGTCCTAATATTATTGACCTCAGCCTGTGCCTCCTCGTAGCTTTGAACCAGCTTTAACTTGGGTCTTAAAATGGACAACGTTTCTTTGAAGATGTGCTCTAAAGTGGGCGGAAAAGACTCCTTCCACATTTCCTTTTTGTGCCAATAGTACATCTGTAGGAACACCAAGTAATAATCCAGTTTTCTCTTGCTGCTGCCACTGCTAAAATATGTGCCTGAAAATTGCTTCCAGATTTTACGTTGTAGGGAATTTTTTGTTTTAATATTTACCGCAAGTTTCTAATAAAACGCAAGCTAATCTGATGCGGAACAAGTGATTTGGAGGATCCAGGACCGAAGGCTCGTTTGGGTCTATAGAAACTCCAAACGAAATCAACGAATAAAGTATCTGGAAAAATACTGGTGAGTTGCTTTCAAGTTACGTTTCGGGTACAAAAGCACCTTGAACACATCCGCACTCTCTACCATTCGATAGTTGTAGAGCTCTCCCAAGTACTTGATCTGCGCCACGCGCCGCTGATTGAATTTCGGCAAGTTGACCTCCATCCCCAGCCTAATATCTTCCAAAACACCGTCCACCACTTTGGTGCCGATTTCCTCTTGGTAAACGACCAAACCTGACAGCAGACTAGCTAAACATCTATGTAGAAATATTGTTATTACTCACGAAATTTTAATGGTGATACACGGAAATATATCCAGAGAATGGCGTCACATATTTATATCAAGTTTTGTGTGTGACCACAAATGCGTCTAAATTCTATTTCTAAAATATTTTCTTCTTTGCTGTGTTGCCGATTCAGCTGAAAAGGAGTACCAACTTTCGTTTTTTACATAGAATGTTATTTTCGGATTCCTCATAGTTTATCTTTATGATACCACTTCAACATCCCTATATCTATCCCACACCGTTTCGCAGATATTTAATAATTTTATGTTTTTGTAATCAAAAATAGGACTCTAAATAATAATTAAAATCTCACGACCCGAAAGATTTAAGAAGGGCGGAAACTTGTTTAGCCAGAACCATGTGCCTGAATACCACATGAGCAGTTAGTGACGAACACGTACAGGGCGGTCCACAATTAACTTTCATTCATCAGAAAAAGAAAATGGTCAAAAGGTTGTTTTTTAAGTAGAACCACTTGTGGATTGTTCTTCGCAGAGGAAGGACGTTCAATTCGGGAAAAATCAGTGTATACTTTATCGTACCTAAATTCAACAGTTTTTAACAATTATTTCTTCAAATGCGCACTTTCATATTCAATTTTAATTCAACAATAGTGGCTCAGATATCTAATTGCAATCACTGTTATGGTTTTATTCGTTAGGTAGAAATATAGACGAATGAAAAAACTTACTTTTTGGTGTTGTTTATTGACGTTTCGGCACTAAATTGTGGCTTCATCAGAACTACAAAATACAGAAAATGGAGGAAAATACAAAAATTAATTAATGCTGTTTTGTGAAGTAAAACTAATGAAGAGGATTAGTAACTCCAAGCCTTAACTTACCACAAAACACTCTCATGGCCAACCAAAAAGTTTTTTTGACACGTATCTCGATCTCCCAATGATACACAGAAGTGTAGGCTCTGTTAGTGAGGTCAGTTCAGGGTTACTTTTCTTTTGGTTACGTTAGATCAGGCTAGTTTATGTTAGTTCATGTTAATTATTTCTTTAATTTCTAATTTTTCTTTAAATATGGAAACGTTGCATATAGGCAGGAGAGCACTGCAACAATCTGTCATTATCATAAATGTTATCTCATATTTGGTTTCTTTTGGGAAAAAAAAAATTTTAATTCAATTTCTGGTTATAATTATTTAACGAAATCAGTGTCCTATTTTTGATTACGAAAGCATAAAATTCTTAATATCTGCAAAACGGTGTGAGGTAGGTCTAAACATGTTAAAGTGGTAACATAAGGAAATATGTAAAAATAACTTTTAATACATGGTGATGACAAAAGTTGGTACTCTTTTTTAGTTGAACCGGCAACACCGTAAAGGTAAAAATATTTTATAAATACAGTTTAGACTCATTTGTATCCACACACAAAACTTGAAATAAATTTGCGAAGCCTTTCTCTAGATACGTCTAAGATACCATACACCTCTGATTAATGTAAGGGCAAAGGCAATCTAAAAAACTATAGCTACTTACGAACCTTATATTGAAATATTTGGTGTTATGAGCCCCAGTGAGACATTTTATGGCGTACATAGCGATTTCGTTTTTACTCCAATCTAATTTCCGCATTAAACGGATAATTTTGTCAGTATTGTTTTTCTGCAAGTCCTGATATAGCAGCTTGCGAATAAACTGGTGGATGACAGGCCTTTCTTTCTTGGCAACGGTGATCACTTCCGGAGGATTCACGTAATAATAGGCGTTTTCTAAAGGATAACAGCAAGTGTTAGACCAGCAGAAGTTAGTACTTAGAATGTAGAAAAAAAAACAATTTATCAACTATGTATGCGAAAAAGGATCGTGACCGTAGTAACTAAACAAAACCGATTCCAGCACAATCCAAGGACTCTCTTCCACTTTAGCCATGACAAGCGCTTGGTTGTTTTGTTTTTTCTTTTCTTCTCTTCCACGCTCGTTAGGGCTGAAGTGGAATAAAGTCCCAATGTCCCACAGTTGAGATGGGGATAGCTCTCAAGAACAAGGCGCGCGCTCAAGGTTACGCATATCGCCGGCGTTCAAGGTCAGTGACTAGCGTGGACCCGTCGTTGCGATTTTTGAGGTAACAACCAAGCGCTTGTCATGGCTAAGGTGGAAGAGAATTGGATGGTGCTGGAATCGGCTTTGTTTAACTACTGACCGTTTTCTGCCACCTATTTTAGTAAAGAAATGACAGGTCATCAAAGAAAAAACAACAAAAAACTGAAGATTTGGTCCCCTGCTCTCTCTAAAAATATAGGATCAAAGATGCGCCCTCTACTTTCTTCTAGCCTTCGTTCTTTTACTGGGGGGATAGACCAGAAAAATGTTTACTAAGAGATTAACTTGATTTTCCATAGTTTTTCCTAGGCTTTAAACTTACTGAAAGTGTTCCTTTTAACAAAAAGAATCAGTTCAAACTGGTGAAATGTGATGCAAAGGTCAATATGAAGAGTAGAAGTAATAAAGGGGGGCTAAGTGCCAAAGTTTAGATTTCGAGACAATTACTTTTCTCTGCCATGTCAATCTATTAATGTTTATATTATAAACAAGATTTGGATATAAGCAAGACTTCGTTTTCTATTTTTATTTATTTCTTGTTGCTTCAACAGATAAGTGTGTCCCTTTAGATTAATTTCGCGGGTGTTCACATCATTTCTCTAACTAGGGTATCCATTTTTTTCCAGCCACCAAATTGTGATTTTTTTTATTTTTGGTTGTTATAAACCCTGGACATGTGTTTCCTACTAATATCACTTCTACTTTCAGGTAGGGTTTTTCCATCTCTTTTTAATATTTTTCCTCCAACCTTTTTCATTCACTTAGTTAAATATTTTTAGTTTACAGATTAGTTTGATGCCTCCATTTCTCTTTACTATTGTAAAATTTTTCATTTCTTCTTTGTTAAACATTTTCCCTAAAAAGCTTCAACTCGTTTTGCCCGAACATCCTTGTAGAGAGCATTCTCTGGCTCGTCAGCTACATTTCTCCCAATTTTTTTGGTATTTAAAGCAGTTTTTCTGCACCCTTTGACGCCCTTTTTTTTTAATCTTTGTTAGAAGAACATTTAAAAAAAATGTCCTATGTAGACCTGTATATTTCCATTTTACGCCTCCTTTTTTAATATATTTGTTTTCTGCAATTTCCTACTTATTGTTGTGCAATAATTTAACAAATTATTTTTGTCCAAAAAAAGATTACAAAAACTTTATGTGAATATAGGTCGTCAAACTCTTCCTTACAAAGATGCAGGGAACTAACCTGAACTAAACTTTAATACTTGTTGTTTTTTCCAAGTTTGTTCAACCTTTTTGGGAAAAATACTTCAAATTTAGAATGCGGAATGCTCCACATAGAGAGACCTACCAACTGGTTTTCAAAGTCTACAAAAATGTATATTGTTGGGGTCAGCCCCTCTTTTACCACCCCATTTTTTATTGTACGCCACTGATAGTTTATTTCCTAAGATTATTGCTCCCTGCTCAATTTGAAGAAAACATGCAAGAGCTGCGGATCTGCAGATATTTGCGAAACCTTGATACAAATACATTACTTTGGGTTACAAAATGAGTACATTTACCATAAAAATTGGATTTGAGCTCTACAGAATTGTATTTTTTAGGTATCATGTTCTCATTTACCACCCCAATTTTTTTCATACGACACGTTAGTCGATAACACAACCCCACAAACACTGCAGTTCAATAAATCTTGACAGCATTATAACCACGGTTACCGACTGCGTAGCCAATAGAAAATTACTTCTTCCCTCAAAGGCTAATAGTGAGATGCAGGCCAACATACTTGAACCTACTACAGATCAATCTCTTATGGTAATTTTAGGGAGAGAATTCAAAAAACTGGCCAATAGTCTACATACATCTTTCCTATCAATCATCTATCATATTTTATTATATTCGAAGTGAAAGTTGAAAACCTTGAAAAATCAAGGTCACGAATGTCAAAAAGAAACAAAATAAAAACGTTCAACCTGTTTTCGATAAAAATTGCCCTTTTGGTAGGTTGCCAATACATTCTGTGGGGCATTTGACTCTCTTCAAAGAATTCTTTTTTCATAAAATTCCCATAAATTACTGCTGATTTCTCTAACATTTGTGTAGTGTTTGTAAAAATTTTTCATGTCAATCTACCTCAGAAATTAGCCAACAAAGCAATAATGGAGTTTCTCGTTGGTCTAAGATAGTCAGGCATTGTCAAGAACGACCCTACAAGCCCGCCGGTTTAATAAGCCTTGGTGGGGGCTTGACTGCAAGGTTACTAGGGTGATTGTCTCCGTGACCAATAAGAGTTCGCTTTTTGCTGCAAAAGCTAATAATAAGTTGCAGGCTTACCCCTTAATATATTTCTTCAGTAAAAGCAAGCCCTCACACGTATTATTGTTAATTGGCGATTAGTGTAAGTGAAGGATATGAGTGTGGATATAACATTTTTTATTTCGTTTAATTATCCATTTTTCATTGCAAATACAGGGTATAAATGAGGATTAGCAGTATTGGCACATTGAGCGCTTATAAGAAGAAAGACAGTCACGTAACACTTTTTTATGGATCTATTCCAAAATGAAGAATTTGGCACTTAACCCCTTTGTTACTTCCACTCTTTCATATACCAATAAACAAAAATATACGTTTCTGAAAATACTTTTGTTTAAAAAAGTATGAATCAGTATTTTGCAATGATAAAGAATAAGTTCCATAAATGAATTAAAATGCTTACCGATTTGAGTAACATATCTGGAGTCTAACGTCATCACAGTCTTCTTCCTCATCATTTGTTCCAAATAAACTTTAGTTCGCTGATGGGAATCTGGGCTACAATACAAAAACCTGCCGCACACTTCCAACAAATTGCAGGCCATCTCTATATGATGGTGAGAAAAGTCGTGTAACAACACTTTCAGGCAATAAAGGGCTTCGATTTTCGAATAGAGCTTGAACTTGACCAGCTCCCCTATAAACCTCACGACTTTGATCTTCGACTCGATGTTGATTTGATCTTTTTTCTTGACATGAAACTTGAAATCCTGCCGAAGCATTTGACAAAGTTCGTTGCCGACTTCCGGCAAAGCCGGGTAGAGAATGGCCATGAAACGAGCGTAAAACGGTAGTAAATCCAACCTAAAAAGTGCATCTCCTTTTATATAAACTATTTTAAAAAATAGTTGCTGTAAAACTACCTAGTTCTGTTAACATTGAAAAGGGCTTTAACAAGTTTTCGTCTATTATGTTTCATGTTTAACGTTACAAGAAAATCTATGGCCGCGTTATCTATCATTTCCCTGTTTACACAATTTGGCAGATTGTTAAGGAAAGCTTCCAAGACTATCTTATTGCTTGCATTAGTAGATGTTTGGTCTTCAGTGTCTTCCTCAGGAACAGTTGGTGCTTCCTCAGATTTGCCTAGAAATTTGCCTAGATACTATACTTTAGTAATTTTTCTATTGCTATTTGCTATACTTTACTATGCATTTGTGATGAAGTAAGGTAAGGAAGGCCAAAAATAGGTATGGCGTGCAAAATACCAATTTGAAATATTTGCAGAAATTCAAATTAGATTATGGTCAAAATCAGTTTAAAATAACTGAAAGTATTTTAAAATTCAAATCAAAAGTTTTTGAAAAAAATCAGAGTCAGATTAGAGTCACAAGCAGTTAAGAATGACTTAAAGCCTCTAAAAATTCAATTGGAAATTTTCGGAAAAACGCATTTTAGTATTAAGGCCAATATCTATTAGAAATTAATCAAAGCGTTAAAAAAATTCAACTTTCAAGTTTTTGAAGAAATTCAAGTAATAATTAGGGCAATATTTTTTTTTTAAATTACACAAAGATAATAAAAAAAACGCAAATTTAGGAGAAATATAGGTTAGATTTAGGAAACAAATCCATTAAAAATGGCACACATTTTCTAAAAACACAACTAAAGTAATTAAATTTCAAAACAAAATCGATTACATTTTTCTAATTTGTGTCTTTAATAAAATTAATTTTTAGACTAAAAACAAGTCAAATTTGGCTAAAGGGTGCTTCAAAATGAAAATTTGGTATTTTTCAAAAAAGAGAAGTAGGGATAAAAGCCAAATTCGAACAAAAATTACTCAAAGCATGTAAAAATACAAATTTGGAGTGTTCGGAGAAATGCAAACTAAAAGTTTTTGAAAAAAATCAAATTAGGATTACTTATTGCCTAAGCGAAACCTTTTCGAAAACAATTAATTATTAGAACCTTAAATAGAATTTGGTTGGTAAGAAAAAACTAAAATATTAAGCTAAGTGCCTTGATACTACAGACCCACTCAAAGAAGAGGAAGTGCACTAGATCAAGGGTTAGGTCAACATTGGGATAAAACCATATTTTATTACTACCTAATGGTAATAGGAATCAGTGTTTCATTTCATGCACACCAAGTTTGGAATGGTGCAACAGCTACTTTGCATGACAAAATCAAAATAGCAAAACTACCAAAAAAAAAGAAAAACAAACTCACTATCTTCCTGCTCATCTTCTACAGGCAAATCAGAATCCAAAACATCTTCAGTCACAACCTCATCAGGTAGCGGAGCTGGCTGATTTTTCAAATAGGCAGTAGGCAGGTACACTGTCAATTCAGGCAGATCACAGTAAAACTTCTGGGTCTCTATGTCGCACCAGATGTTTTCAACATTTGAGGCTGTTTCTTCAAAATCGGCACCAGAACCAGTAACAATCATGTTCTAAAATAGTTATTGAGTACTGTAAAAATAAGTCACTTATAACCTTACGAAAATAAAGATTTGCTAATACTTTGTTTTAATAAAATTACCTAACTGATTTTTTAACTTACTTCATCAGCTTTAGGAATATTCTGCACCTTCAGTATTGGCATATCTTCATCGAGAGTCTCAGCAAAACTCTGAGTGTTAGTCAACAACTTATCATAAAAGGACTGCAAACTTTCTTGCTTCTCCTTTCTTTCTTGACTTAATTCCCCTTTTGTTTGTAATATTTTCAAATTCTGCTTCTCAAAGTTTTGCAGTTCTTGATGATCTTTCACCAAGTGTTTACTAAGGGAGAGGTAGTAGTCCTTTAAAAGACTTCTAACATTTTGTTGTTTTTCTGGTGGCAAAAATGAGCTTTTGGGTATAGGTATGTTATATTTAGCTGACAGCTGCCTGATTCTTCTAGGCAGCAGGCCAGCATAGTCATCCCCACAATGCTTACAAAAGCTAAGAATAATAGAAACATTGACATGCTCCTCTTTGTCCATATTTATTAAAGTTGTCAAGACGGAGCCCAAAAGAGAAAAAGCATTTTTATTCGGGAAAACTCCTGCCTGCAGTAATTCTGCATATAATCGCAGATCCACTCTCAACTTGCTGGGATTCTGAACTTTCTCATTAAGTTTAACAGCCAAAGCTTTTTGCCAATTTTCAAATAAATGTTGGGAGAATTCCACATATGTTTGGTATAAAATGCTGCACAACTTAACCACTGGGGGAACGTCAGTCATCTTAAGTTTGGAATCTACAATCGCAGCAGCCACTTCTGAGATATACTTGGATAAGTTTAGACCTGCCATGTCTTTAAGATAAGTGTCTATTTGTGTTGCAGAAAAGTTTTTTATTTTCTTGACAAATGCAGTGTTTTTCTTTAAACTGGAGTCAAGTTTGCTAAAATGAGAATCACTAGGTCGCGATTGTGCGGCATTATGATTGGCAGTCCTCAAGTCTTGTTTGATTTTAAATTTCTCCTCAATGTCTTTGATGTAGGACTTTAATTCATTTACTTCTGTTTCGATTAAGGTGGCATCTTCTTTGCCTTCTTCTTGCTGTTGAGATGATGCATCTACGATGTCCATGGTCATAGTTTTGTGGCTAATTGTGTGACTAGGTACTAGTAAATACACCAAAGTACAACCGCTACACAAACCCAACACTTTTTTCTAGATTGTTTTCATTGGCACAAGTTTTGGACAGCTGTTTTTATTTGTTCACTGATACCCTAAAAATAAGGGTACTTGAGGAACTATCTCAATATCAATAAAAAAGTCAAAATTAAGATTATTAGAGAATTCTAGCCAAATTGGTAAAAGGCATAGTAAAAGGTTGTTGCTATTGTTCTGGTTTTGTCAAAGCAATGTCAATGTCTCGGCGCTTATTTCTATTTTGTAATGTTATAGCTCCGGAATAAACTGTGTAGACAATGTAGACAATGAGTAAACATTCTTAATAGTGATATAAAATAAAAGAATACACCATTGATTCTTGACTTGACAAAAGCTGCCTTCTTTTTTTTACTTTCAAATTTGAAAACGGCTTTGTTTTGTTCTTAATTTCTTTTAACCATTTTCGATAAAAAAAAGCTATAGTGGGGCCATCTATCAACCGACTACAAAACCTCTTTGACTTGACAGTGTCACTTGTCGCTGGTTCTGTCTTTTTTTTATTCGAGTCAGTGCCAACTGTCAATTAATCCATTTTTTAAATTTTTCAAATTAATAAATTAGTAGATCACAACAAAAACATAATTGAAAATGTAAAAATATTGTGATAATCATGTTATATAAATAAACTACAATGTCGACAATAATCTAAGCCTAACCCCAGTCCACATAAAGGTTGTGCATGCCCCGTCGAAGGTTATTAACAAACATGGGAGGTTATGTGCCCCTCTCCCAACTGGGGGCAATCTTATTCCGTATGATTTTACGGGTCTGGGCCTACTCAGGTCTGGTTTTGGTGACATGTTTTCTGCTCTACTACTTGTATGGAGGACTGCTTGCAATTTCGTTGCTGGTTTTCGCGGTTACAGGTAGTTTTTTACTGGATAAATTCATCATCTCGGTTCATCTAAAACAAACGTTTGTTTCAGGTATCCTATACCAAGTTCAAGACGGTCTGTTGTATTCGCCAGAACTCCCGAGTCATTCCCGAGTTTATATACCGATACCGTCGATGTTTGGGCTTCCATTTGAAAGTATTAACCATAAATGTCCAGATGGTGTGACCATTCACATGTATTTTATTCACCAGCCTAAGGAGAGGCAAAGACTCGCCCCTACCATTGTATTTTTTCATGGAAACGCTGGCAATATGGGTCATAGGTAATTTGTCTTATTTTAGTTAAGACTAAAACTGACAATATGTTAGTAAAATTTCTATTAAGATTTTATAAACTTGGTAATGGTCAAGCAAGGAAAAACTTAATGGTGTTATTTCCGATTTAAAAAGTTCATACCAACATCTTTCCCTTTTTTCTTTTAATATTTTGAAGACAAAAACTAACTACTTGTTTTATGAATATGTCAGTTGATTATTTTATCTGTGGTAAAATCACAGGTGAAATGGTGTTTGGGACTGGTACACTTGAAATAGTATATTATACAACAAGCATTTAATGAGAGTTGTTATTCTCAAGGGTAACATTTGAGCCCACAAGGGAAGTGAGTGGCACAAGTTGCCCTAGAGCATAACACATATTAAATGTGAGTTGAATACTCTACTTTATCAACAATCAAGATTCTGGGTTTTCTCTAACTTGATAGGTTATAGGTGCCATAAAGATAATTCACAATTTTAAAACCACAGCCACTACTGGTTTTGCTAATCAAAGGTGCGACATTTGATGTGTTGATAGATGACAGTCTAGTCGCTTGCACAATGCTACAAGAGTGGACAGTAAACAACTTTATTAACTAATTAATAATAACTATACAAAAAGAGAAACTGTAACCTACATTTGTCGCAATATATATACTAATAGAAGGGTAATTATTTGAATGAACCAGTGGTAACTACCAATTTCATGTTTAAGGCAGTTTACTTTTTGAGTTGTCACTTGCCAGGTTATGTAAAAAAACCATTTATCCGCGACCATATTATAATAATCACATTATTCTTGTACTTAAGAATATTCACTTGTGAATAATGAAAATTATTCACAGGTGAATAATGAGTAGTCATGGAAACAAAACATGTCATAGGCAACTGGCAACTCGAAAAGTAAATTGCCCTAAACATGAAATAGAAATTGGTAGTTACCACTGGTTCATTCAAATAATTATCCTTCTATTAGGATGCATTGAGACAGATATAGTCCTTTTCACTTAAAATTGGCCATTAAGCAATTTACCCTCCAAACAGAAGAAAAAACAAGTATTTTAGACATACTTGAGTTGTACATACCAGACCCTAGTGTTCTTTTTGTTGAAAAAATATAAATCTTTTTATTTCAGATTACAAAACTGTGTAGGTTTATATCATAATTTGCATTGTAACATTCTCCTGGTTGAATACCGAGGATATGGATTGTCAGAAGGTAGTCCTTCAGAAGAAGGACTCTACACTGATGCCAGAGCTAGTTTAGACTATTTATTTACAAGAAATGACATCAACCATTCTGAGATTGTGGTCTTTGGTAGATCCCTAGGTGAGTTTTCAGTACTGATGCTTTTATTTGTTTAATTTTTTCTTTCTTTGTATTGTTCTATATCAATATATGATCTACAGAATGTCTAGCTTTTTATGTAAGAGTACCAAAGAACTTAGAAGTTTTCTAAACCTGATGACTTAAGACTTTGTGACCACAAAAATAATTATTAGTCATTTTAGTTATTTTTTGAAGTATTATATCATAAAAGAAATGATAAAAATGTCGAAATCAGGTTTTCAAGACTAATTGTAAACAAATATATAGGGTGTTCATTAGAAAATGTCATCTAGAAGGCTATGCATTTTTGACAGAAAAAAGATGACATCAAAGTAAATGTACTTTTGTTCCTTTATCTTTTATTCTTTTGACATTTGACAGCCAAATAGATGAAGTTTTCAAACAAGCACTTTCTATTTATTAAGTGAATGTGAAATAGTAGTCTTGTTCTCTCTGAGATACATATTTCGATCATATCTTCAAATGTAGTAGTAGAATAAGCATGCTACTACTCCTATGTAGTTGTTTTGTACAGCTTATTTCTATGAATAGGAGGTGCAGTTGCAATCGACCTTGCAATACGAGAAAACTACACCAACAAAATATGGTGTTTAGTGCTAGAAAACACTTTTACAAGTATACCTGACATGGCAAAAGTATTGTTGGGCTGGAAGATATTGCACTATTTGCCTGTTTTCTGTTATAAAAACAAGGTATGTGAGAATACCCTGGAGAATATGTAGTTTTTTTACTGATAGTTTTCCAATTACAGTATTTATCTAAGCAGAAAGTAAAACATCTTCGCACTCCTACTTTATTTATTTCTGGACTATCTGATCTGTTAGTACCGCCTAAGATGATGCAAGAACTCTATGAAAGGTATGACTTAATTAAATTTGATGCACAAATCAAATTGGTCCTTACTACTCACTCTACTACAGAAGTGGCAGTGTGAGGAAACAACTGTTTCAACTGCCAGCAGGCACACATAACGAGACGTGGCAACTGCCAGGATATTATCACACTATAGCGTTATTCCTGCAGAATTACCGGATATCAACTTTGATGCAACAGGCGAGCATCGATTTGGACGGCAAATCTGATAGCAGTAGCGGAAGCCTGTGGAGTGGAGTGCAAGATATTTGAGGGTAGCTTTATTTTTGTTAGGAAAGGAATTCAGTTGCGTCCAAATGGTGTGAAGGTAGGAATGTTTTGTTAATTGAGGTTTCCATCTCATTGCAGCGAACTAAAGATGTGCGGTGCTGAGCTGGCATTGTTCCTTAATTAAGAGACAAACATTTTCGGAAAGATGCGGTTTATGGGTGTGGTTTTGACATTTTTAAGTCTTCATTAAAGTTGACCTTTAACCGCAAAAAAAAAACAGTCAAAACTCAAGTTTTTGGTTGTTCCAAATTCTCGATCGGTGATACAACCACAATTGTAACACTAGTGCTTATGCGTAACTGTTTTATGGTTGGAAAATTAGGATAATTTCTTTTTCATAGGTTGGTAACTGTCTGATATGACAATAAACTTGTCAACTGTAAAACCGACCATCAATAAAGTTTTTGAAGATCAGAATATTGCGGCAACAAAATTCCTAGAAAACTACCAAACGGCCTTAAAAAACGTTTAACGCGTTATTCCTCCCTCCCTCTCCTTTGCCTTGTCTTTTTCTCGTTTTATTATGGTCGACGTTACTGCCCTGTTCTTGTCCCCCTCGATAAAGGTAGTCAAACAGATTTCCATAAAATGTTGATGCAAAATTATGGTCACGATTCTATTTTTTTTTGCGCACATTTCGATGTCTGTTGTTTGGAGGGGGAGCATCTTAAGACCTATTTTTACGTAAAAAACAAGGCCTACTGAAGTCTGTATATTTTGATTGCTTCGAAATTCTTAGTATAGGACCTAACACTCAATAACATTCCAAAACTTCAACTTTGATTGTATTATTTCAATGCTAAAATCATAACTTTGTATGTGTAATGGAAAAACCTATCTTCAGCCTTGATGAAGACTTCAATACATGTTGAAATGTCGATATTTTACTGAGGGTATTGTGTTTTATACGGATTGTTTATTAGAAAACATCTAGAAGGCTATGAATTTTTGACAGAAAAATATGTCAACTCGTTCTAAATTTATAGGCCGTCAAAGTTGCAATTTGAGAGAAAAGGAGTAGTCATGTAGGCTTTGGAAATTTGACTTTGACATTTTTTTTTGTATCTTCGCAACATGTACCAAAAGGAGATACGAATAAAAAAAATGAAGGTTTCAAAGGTAACGAGATGCCAAAAATAAGTGAATGGGTAATATACCCCCATTTTAGAATTTTTGTACGCTGTTTTTGATCGAAATGGGACGATTTTAATCCCCTATGAACGTAACAAACTTAATGAGGGTTAGAGTAGTCCCGTAGGTGTTTTTTAAAAGTAGCAAAAAAGTCGATTCTAAAGATGCCCAAAATCTACGAAATTTGTTACGATTGTACCAAGTGGGGTGAAAACAACAGTTCTTTATTCTTTGCGATGTCATCTTTCACCTCTCATCAACGAAAGTCCCATTGGTTCAATAATTTCGGAAATAGACCTATTCGGCGGTCAATTTTTTGGGCACTTTTAGAATCGACTTTTTTACTACTTTTATTTAAAAAAAAACTCACCTACGGGACTATTCTGCCTTGTATTGGTGGGGGGGAATTGATATCGTTCCATTTTAATCAAACACTTGTTTTGAGTGCCTAGAACTTTAGAACAAGCTGGCATAATCAAAGTAAATAACTTTGATTATCTCAACCAAAAACTTCATCCTTTTCTTTTGATATTTCACAGCCTACTAGATAACGTTTTCAAATGAACACCCCCTATTTGTGCTATGCCTAAGAATTTTGGAGCTCTCACTAATTAAGACACGCATAACTACCTACTATCATTGTTTTATACACACATTAATAAGTAAATTATTTTAACTTTTATCTTGTAGGTATATTTTTATTCTAATAAGAAATATTTTAATTTAACAAAATACTATACTGTCGCATATACTTCAGTTTTTGTTCTTATTGTTTATACATCTACGTTACGCTTATTACTTTTTGACTCAATATTTTGTAGATTTTGTATATTTGTGTACGTATCAAAATAGTTGTAGGCAGTTTATCCTATAATATTGTGATCTAGATTTATAACGATTACTTGCAATATTTAATGCGAGTGTGTAATTATATGATCCTAACCGATTATTTCAAATAGATCGTCACCATATATTCCAAAGACTATCATATACACATAGATAATACTTACAGTGCGTAAATTTAGCTTTGTTTTGTAATATGTGGCCTAAATACATTTCTTATTCTTTTATTAATAATTGACGTGTTATTATTATTATCATTAATATAACAGTTCATCATTAACCGAACATCGATAAGTGATTTTGCTGAATAACTGCAGGACTATATACTTAGCACAATGAGTTGCAAGAATAGTGACTAAACAAATAATCATCTATACTTCATTCAGTTATTTTTGACACTTCACATTCACATTTTTTATACACTTCTTTCAGCACATATTGAGAAGACACCACAAAAATGTCAAAGTCAGACTTCCAATGCCTTATTGATGTGAATAATAATTGAATGGTTTATACCTGGACTCGAAAGTTATATCTACCTATCTTTTCGATGGTCATCAGATAACGCTTTAAAGTGTTTAACTAATCAAAAATAGCTTATAAATAAGCGCGTTTAAATTATAAGCGAACAGAGAGTAGAATTATTGAATTTAAAAAGTTTTTTAATATTAAACATTTAAATAACGAAAACATGGACCAGTGGGTGGGAAAGGTCGCAGTGGTGACGGGTGCTAGTGCCGGTATTGGGGCGGCTATTGCAGAACAACTCGTCACTGAGGGTGTTAAGGTTAATTTAAACAATGTGAAAGCGAGAGAGAGAGATTTAACACGAGAGAGATTTGCAGGTTGTTGGCTTAGCCAGAAGAAAAGAAAATATTGAAAAACTGTCCCAGAAGTTAGCGAGTAAGAAGGGCAAATTGTATTCATTAAAGTGCGATATTTCCAAAGAAGAGGACATCGTGAAAGCCTTCAATTGGATAGAAGAACACATTGGGCCGGTTAGTATTCTGGTCAATAATGCTGGAATAATCCAGGGCACACGTTTATTGGACGGTAAGTTAGAAAACTATGCACTAACAGTGGTGTATAATAGTGAACATACAGTTTTTATTCTCTAATCGTGATACTAATCGTAGTAACAAATGACTTTTTACGTCTAAAAAAGAGAATTAGAATAAGTCATCTGTAATAACAATTTAAGCACGTTTAGCTAAACTGAAATAATGGCAACTCTCTTATTTATGAAGATACACTAAGTGGGTACACATAAGTGGGTATTCATCTTTACTAACTAGAGACTGCGTTGTCCGATTTGAGTTGTCAGTTAAGTTGGCCATTTCTTCCCGCTCCAGAAATTGCCAACTTAACTTACTTATGATGCAGATTACTGTAAAATACAGAAGTCAATTTTTAGCTGTTTTCGACCTTTTAAACGACTGTTGAACCATCATTTCGCAAGCTCTAATGTTGTGCGCATTCCCAGACTAGTTTTGCGGTAAACGGCTCGTCAGTGAGGCTTTCATAAAATCAGAATAAGACCAGGCAATGACGTTGATACCGGACGAGTGCAATCTCGTTTTTGCAAACGTCTTTTGAGTACCGAAAATTTCGCAAGTTCTGATTGTGTCAAAGCCTCACTGGCGAGCCGTATACGGTGAAACTAGTCTGGGGATGGGCACTATTAGAGCTTGCGAAATGATGGTTCATCAATCGTTTAAAAGGTTGAAAACAGCGTGTTCTTAACTCCCTTATTTATAAAGACATTTGAAGTGAGAACTCATTTTTAACTACTTTTTTTCTAACTAAAACGACGATATTATTATTTTTCCCGAAGCTGTCATCCAGTTGAAGAATTTGGCAACACCTTTATTTATGAAAATCAATATATTTATGAAGTTGGTAGTCATTTTCAGCTTCTTTTCTTTAACTAAAACGTCGATGTTGTCAGAGAGTAGATAGAAGCACAAATTTAAAATTATTCTAATGTTAAGCCAAATTGTTTGTAAACTTTGAAAAATTTGCAAAAAAGTTCTTTTTCGAGCCAAATTGGAACCTTATTTATATGTGTATGGAGTGGCTACTAGATTTTCACTAAAGGTTGGAGAGGAGTTATTTTTTTTTTTTTCTCAATTTTCAAAATTTCAGCCTGTTTAAATTGAGCGCCAATATACTGATTGGAGTAAATCCAACAGTTTTTTTTCCTTATCTTGTTCTCTTTCAACTTCCGTAAACTTTCGCAATACAACTACTTTTCTTGCTGTGTTTTAGCTATCAAAAATTTCAGTCCCATTGGTTCATTATATTAGTTTTGGACATAGATCTCTTCGTTGGTCGATTTTTAGACACTTTAAAAACAGCTTTTTGACATTTTTAAAAAATTTAGTATCCTAATTTTATTCCCTAAAGAGGGGGAGGGGAGTTATTTTTTCTTTTTTTGTTAATTTCCACACTTTAAGCCTCCGTAAGTGGAGGGACAATACATCGATCGGAGTGAATCCAACATTTTTTTTCTTTTCATGTTCTCTTTCATCTTCCATAAATTTCAGTACAATTCGGTTCAGTAGTTTGGTAATATAATAGACCCTTTGGTTATACCATATACCACAAAAAAGGCCTTTAAAATATTTGTATAGAATTTTTAATATAACTCACGGAGTGCCTTAGTATATGTATATTTCATTCATTTATTAAACGAGTAAAAAGATCGGCACAATAGAAACAACAAAGTCGGTTTTGCAAGGCTAACGAGATATAAATAATAGATGAACGAGATATACTTACCTATACATCTACAATGAATTGGGCTGTTTCAGGAGATGCAGTCGCATGGAAAAATGTTTTTGAGGTGAACGTTATAGGACTCTGTATTGCTACGAGGGAGGCAATTCGCATAATGCGGAAACACAACGTTGAGGGCCATATCATTAATATTAACAGTGGCCTGGGCCAAAGGTTAATGTACATCCCTATAGACAACGTATACGCGGCATCGAAACACGCCCTTAAGTCCGTTACTCACACTTTTCGTGGAGAACTAGCACTCAACAAAATCAATAACATTAAAATAAGTGTAAGTTGATCATAGAGCGGGGTTATTCAACTTCTTATTCTTATTCGTGATGGTATTACTAATTTTGTCTATAACAATCATATACGAGGTGTTCATTATAAAACTTCATCTAGCAGGCTATGAAATTTTGACAGAAAAGGATGACATAATCAAAACAAGTTGGTCAGCAGAAAGCTTGAGTTGGTTTGTTTATGGTGTGCTTTTGTCACACACGCGCGTTTTTTTTTTTTTTTTGACCACGCGCGCGGAGCGCCTTTAGTTTAGGAAATCCGAACGCTGTGGGCAAAGTGCTGCAAAACTTTTTTGGTGTGAAGACCACGCGCGTGGAGCGCCCATAGTTTAGGAAATATACGAACGTTCCTCTGATGTAGCTCAAACTGCCGTAAAATTATAAAATTATTAACAAAGAACCTGAAGATACCTAAAAGTAACTGAAATGTCGAAACGTTTGAAATATTTTACTTCATATTCGCAAACTTAACAGCTTTTGAAGAAGGGTAAAAAACGTGCTAAAATTCATAAAAAGATATAAAATGGTACCACGAGTACCCATATCAAGGTTCCCATTTAGGAAATATTGTTTGTGATTATGAAACGAAGCCACAATTGAAATTCCAGTTTTATAGCTTCGATTGTTCCTAACTGTTTAAAATAAGGGAATAAAACCTACAAAAAATATTGGTAAACAAAAAAAACTAAAGTTAAATGTTGCAGCATTATTTGGGACACCTATACTATTTAAAATAGAAATCAACGCTCTATTTATCATAAAACTACTGGAACTTACGCAATAAATTAACTGATACCAATTTACATGAAAAAATCCTAAAATTGTAAGTTATAACATTTTTTCGGACACTCTATACTATCCAAAACGTAAATATATGCCCTATTTATCATACGACTACTAGATCCTACGAATAAAATCGATTAGTATTGATTTATATGGGAAAAGTCGATCTTTCTATATTAAGCATATGAGATTCTCCCCAACTGGCCCAAAAACCAAAATTTTTAGATAAAAATCGTGAATTTCAGCCTTCAACAGCTTATATCGCGTTTTAGTGCGGATTTATCCCAAAAGCTATACGAGGAGCCAAAAAAGTAAAATAATTTTAGGGTTTTTTAACAATTTGTGGATAAAATGGCGAAGGAATTATTTTGCAGTAAATACTCATATGTATCAACACTAGACTCCTTGCATAATTATAAAATTGCTTTCATTGGTAAGATTTAATAAGGCTTTCATCGCCTATATCTAACATTTTATTCCGCCTTGCCTACGTACTAAATAATCCACCCTTTCTATGTGAAAGACACATTGCTTATGGACCTTTTCTGCATTATTAACATATATTAGCTTTCTGCATAATTTTTTGAGCCACCCTATACTACCTAAAACACAAATCAACGTCCTATTCATTATAAAACGACTGGAAGTAACAAATAAAATCGATTACTATAGATTTATATGACACATATAGAAAATTCTATGTTAAACATATGGGGCTCTCAAACCGGCCCAAAAAACTAAATTTTGAGATAAAAATCGTGCATTGCTGCCTTTAACAGCTAATATCTCGTTTCGATGAAGATTTATCAGAAAATCTATAAGAAGAGCTAAGGAAGAAAAAGAATAGAGCTGCACGTAGAGCCCATTTTCGAAGTTCTGCCAAGAACAGTAACTGAGCACGGGTGGCCCAAAAATAAGGTACAAATTTTGCACTTTTTTTTAATTTTCTCAAAAACCGTGAAAGCTACCTTCTTTCGGATACATGCATCTGATAGCCCTTAATAACCTCTTTATACATCATATTAACCTGCATATCGAAAAACCTTACCGTTTCCAAGCTAAACAGAAAAATGTAAACATTTCAACATTTTCAAAGGGGGTAGGTCGTGAAAATTTTTAGCCCAAATCGATTGTCATAGATTTTGTCAAAAATAGTCTCATATGAAAGCGGGGACAAAAATATGTAAAAACATTGCAATTCTGGAATTTTCAGTAATTTCCCTTCCCCTTCAAAATGGCGCCAAAATCGTAATTTTTCCACTTTTTATCGACATTTTAATACTTATATCTATATACTTGAAAAACTAAACATGGCATAACGATGCTATTGACACCTATGAATAGAGCATTCTCGACCACAAAATATCTGCTTAATTTGTCGTTCAAGTTTTTAAATTTAGTTGACGTAATGTTCGATCAAATAAAAATATTAGGTAATTTTTACAAAATTTTAATAGTTTTTCACTTCCTATGAGACTGTTATTAAACTTAGCAAAATAGTAATTAACGTTTTGAGCAGTATTTGGGACGACTCACACTTAATTGAGACACTGTTGTTCTATTGTCATAAATGGCTTTGCTATAATATGGCAAATATGTCACTCTACCCCTATAAATGAGAAATTTAATCAGTCAAATCTCAGAACCTAAAAATGATAAAATCGAACAGTTGGTACCAGTTGAATGGGCTTCGTTAAAGCTATTTTGTCAGTCATATACGAAAAACTGATTGATTGGGCGTGGCACATTTACAAAGCAATATTTGTAATAAAAGAGGTGTATAGTAAGCATAAAGTCGAAACGTCGGATATGTTTGGTTTCAGCGCCCTTTCGCAAGAGTGAGTAAGTTGAAGCAAAAAAGTGTCAATAAATTGAAAAAGTTTCCAAAACTGAACCTTCGGTACCCGCAGTAGAGAGAGTCAGAGACCTCTAGCCCGTCCCATAAAGTAGCCACATACCAAATTTCAGCTTTCTAGCTCAAACCGTTCCAGAGATATCGGCTTAAAGCCAAAACTTTTCAGGCGGCTATCTTGGATTTTTACAAATGTCATTTTTAGCGAATTTCGCATAAGGGAAACCGACCATTCGATTTTCAACTTGATATCATCATCGGTTCATAGAACAGCTATAACCTAGCTATGCTCAGCTACATAGCTATGTCTGCTATATTACCATTCATGGTACTCCCATGGGCACCCAGCATCCACAGTTGAACCATGTATCATTAACAGTTCTTTAAATACTAACGTTACTCAGCTATTGTAGCTATGATAGCTGAGTCAGCTATATCACAATTTACGTTACCCCCATAGGTACCTACCATCCAAATTTGAACTATGTACCATCTATGGTACCCCAAATATGACGTGATCTACATTTCAAATACACGTACATTTCAAATACAAATACACGTGCAAAAGCCTGAAAACTTATATGCAAAATTTCGTTAATGGTACCCATGGGTTTGGTACCATAAATAAGGGTTCGACCCATGACAACTTGCAGTCCATTCCCTAATGAACCATGGTACCAAATTTCAGCTCTCTAACTTTATTCGTTTCAGAGATATCCCCATTTTTTAATTACCTTGTCTACGGCGGCCATTTTTTTCGACTCCATCTTTGTTTTATGACGAAATCAATATTTTTCCATTTAAAAAGCATTGCACAATGTATTTCTTATGGGAAAGCAGAAGAAATGGCAAAAAAAAAATAACTACGCCCATGTCTGCCGAAAAATCGAAAAAATACATTTTTGCCCGAATTTGTAACCGCCACTGTCTGGGCAAAAACCGCGTGGTCGGACTTCGACGTCATCAGCCAAAAATGAATCCCGACACGAAATTTTCAAATCGACCAGTTTTTGTGAAAACGACCTCGAGGACTGGACATTTTGCCAATAATCTTCCTAGAAATGTTCAAATTTTCCCCAGCCAGACAGTTTTCAACGCTTTTCGGCCGATATTCCGTAGTCTGAAGCTTTAAAGTTAATGTTTACATTTCGGAATATCTCAGCTGTCAGTTGCAGAAGGGCGCGGCCGCCGAATGCTTCCGATTAGTAGTTAGTGGCTGGCGAATCGGAACCATTCGGGATTTTCGGCCAAAATTTGAAAAATGTTGCATCGTTTCTTTCGAAATTCAATTAAGACCATTTCGCGACGTCCCAGCTAAAAGCGGTTCCTAAGTCCCAAAAAGAAAACATTCCAACGTATCCCGTGGGATAGAAAACCATTCGATTAGATGCACGGTCTCCGGACAAATATACCTCAAAGTAGCAATTTGAAATTTAAAGTTTAAAAATTCGTCAAAACTTCAAATTCAAAGCTAGGACCTTGATTTTTGACACGATCAAGAGCCCACGTGTGGACTACCTCCCTGAATTATTTCAGATTTTTGGCTGCGAAAATGTCGAAAAAATCGTCCCAACTTTGCGATTTTTTGTTGATTTTCCTATTTAACTTGTCGGAATTAGACGTCAAAATTGTTCGTCTACACATATGAGGAAATCTACCCGTTGGGAGTCCTATAGCCCACATAGTCCTGGAGTTTCGGCAAAGACGCCGTAAATTTGGGTACCTAAAAAACCGCATTTTTGACTTTGGTACTCCATTGGTCGGCCCCCCCCCCCCCCCCCCGCACGTACCGCCAAACCGACCACATATTTGGAAAGCCCGTTCATTTCTGTACATTTGCGCAATACTACAAAATCCCGTCAAATGAGCAGTTTCAGAGTTTAAGCGTCGAAATGGAAAAACTACCAAATATCTACAACCAAAATGCCAGAGTGACCGTCGCTTTATATCCTCACTGGCGTTCGGACAAAAGTGGACTTTTGATTTTCCGCCCTTTTCTTTTGACATTTTACAGCCAACTAGATGAAATTTTACAATGAACACCCCGTATATAACATGCGTTGCTATGGATGTTTTGCTCAGATGCGTTGTAATGGAGGAAAATTAAGAACAAAAATTGGTTTAACGGCAGAAACATTTTGGCAAAAAAAAAAGCAATATACGTTAATATCCAGAGTTTAAACTGGAAATGCAAAGAAGTTGGATAATTCCGGCCTTAGTTTTTCTGCAATAATACAGATTAGATTTAAAATTTACCTAAAATCGTTCTTGGTGAAGACGAGGCTTATAAATGAACCATTATAG
The DNA here is from genome assembly GCA_951812265.1 of Taphrorychus bicolor. Classification (NCBI taxonomy): domain Eukaryota; kingdom Metazoa; phylum Arthropoda; class Insecta; order Coleoptera; family Curculionidae; genus Taphrorychus; species Taphrorychus bicolor. The sequence continues at coordinate 44,513,526 of OX638303.1, forward strand.
CCACTTTACTTGTTATTTCAGCAATTTGTAATGACTATAAAATTTGAATGAAATTATGAACTTTAGTATCTGAACCTCGTATTCAGCTGAGAACGTTTAGAAGGAAGTTAGAGATATTTAAGCAATGGATTATCAATTTTTTTAGAGCGTGAGCCCTGGTCGCGTCCACACGGAATTCGGAAGCCAAAGTAGGTCTAAGGCTGATCCCGCTATTATGGAGATGATGGAGAAAATGTCAGCCCTTCAAGCCGAAGACGTCGCTGATGCTGTTTTATACGTACTATCGACGCCACCAGGTGTTCAGGTAGGTAGTAGGTATATCTCATTAACTGATTAATGACATCCAGTTAGGAGTGATATTACATTATTGGCCGCCCATGTGCAAATTGATTTCTTCTGCCTCCAAATATCAACAATAGATACAATGTCTGCAAAAAAAAAACGCCTTTATTGAGAGGAAAAAAACGTAAGAAGATGAAGTTGAAAGTAAGTGAAAATAAAACTAAGCAACACAATAAACGGAACCTTCAGTTATGTACTTGCTCTTCGCGTTAGCAGCAGCCGAGAAAAAGCTGTTACTACGATAAGAAGCTGGTTATTACAAAACAAAAACATGGCGTTAGTAACAGTTAGTATAGAAATTAGTACCATTGAAGTGAAAGAAAAAGCGCCAGACTCCGCAGTAAGTATAGAAAAACCGGAAGAACGATAAAAAGTCACTCCTGTGTACAAGGTGGAAAAACTTGGTGATCGAAAAGAAGGTTTCTAAAAAGAAAATTACCAAAAACTCGCGTGATATTCAGAAAAGATGGCGACAAGCAAGAGACAACTAAATGTGTAACTACAGAAAGAGGGTGAACAACATGAGACTACTTAACTGTGGAGGAAGAAGTGGCACCTTTAGAATTCAGGCCCGAATATAAATTGTACTGTTGAAGAACTTCGTGTATAAATCTAAAATCCTTTACAATCGAACAAGGGATATTTAAGAAAACTGTAGTTAAGAAACACAAAATTAACAAACAAAAAAGTTTCCTGTTGGTCTCAACATATGAATTTTCCCCATTTTTTTTTTTGTTTTACACTACTTAATTTAATGACCTCTCCATGGTAAATTTCAAAAAACTTTAAAATTCCATAATGCCTAATACTGACTAGCACCAAGCATGACATGTTTTGATGCAAAATGAATATTGTTTTCGTGGTGCAGGGGATTGTTTTGGGTTTTTTTTTTTAATTTTTAAAAGCTACAGGCTATTTTCTAAAAGTTGGTTCTTTCTCATTGTAGGCGTTATTCAGCCTTATGATAGAACATTCACGTTAACTTAAAGAGACGTTATATTAGGCTAACAGGGCTGTTGTAACGTAGGGTATATGTAAATTATAAGAGAAATAATGTTAAATATCGAGTTAACGCTTGTGTTGTGGTTAGCGTAAACGTTAACCACAACACATATGGCTAAATTACCTGTTTGTTAACAGACTGATTTATTTTGATTAAAAATTTTCTTTATTTTGACAACGTTACACTCACAGCCCTTTTCACCTTCTACTAGTTTTTGCTTCTCTTTCTCCTCGATTACCTGCTCATTCTACGTTGATAATGTCTTGAAGATATACCATTTAGTTATTAATTTTAATGTATGGCATTTCTTTTGCAGATAGACGAACTATGCATTCAAGTGGCGCACGAAGGTGCATAATGAACTTTTTATTATTTTGTAACAACACATTTCTGAATTCAGGTACTAAAGCTGTCTAAATTAGTATGTTTGTAATATATAATAATGAAGAATAGGTAATATCCATTGATGTGTTATAATTCTTCAATTTTTGGAATCCAAGTATGGGCGAATTTGAAAAGTGATCAATAAATTTACCGGTTACATCTACCGGTAGATCGCTGGTAATTCCGGTTACACCGGAATTTAAGCCATTTTACCGAAATTCCACCTCTCTAGTGCGGTACGGGCGAATTCCAAAATTCACCGGGTCATCTACCGGTTAAGCTGGTCATGTGATGACCATATAGCAATTTAATGGTTTAAGCAGTTGACTGATCTATCTGGTGAGTTTTGGAATTCGCCCTACATTCGGTGGGCTACCGCTACCGAAGCGACAATTCCACTGGTTAATTTAGAAACGGTCACTTTCTGGTATATGGTGAAAATTGAAACGAAATGGTAGCTGACCGGTTTAACCGGTGGATCCACCGGTGAGTTTTGGAATTCGCCCTATCAAAACTGCTTCACAACGGCTTATAAAACAACAACAACAAAAAATTGTACAGAGTTTAAATTGGTTGTTCGAATAGGGTATCAGCGCTATTATTAGCGCCTGAAGAAAACCGACCTCACATGTCTGTGCTTATTTTTCACGATGCATCTAATGGTCGTTTCAGATTTTTGCGATTGTTATTTGTTTTGGCGTTACAGTCGATTTTTACAGGGCTACAGTCGAATGCTGTAAATACATAAGATGGGCACTTTTTCATTTTATTTTAGTATTTCATTAATGAAGTGAAAAATTGCGTTCCAGGATCTATAGATTTGTGTAGACTTGGCGGATTGGGATCATTCTATTCCTGCGGAAACTGACAACTATGGGTTTCTTTAATGACATCAGAAGCACACACGGAGAGCACACATACACCATCATGAAGGACGGCATCAAACTCAACCAAAAACTGGCAAGTCTTGAAAACCGAAGAAATTTCCTTCTACAGTGTAAGTTTAACAATGTCTTTCCTAAGCACATCCAACAAAACATTAGTTGTTTATATTCTGTGATGGATAATTCCCATCCATTTATGTACTTAATCGAAAGATTGGGTAAGGATTTCATGTCTAGGATTTTAAAGTTAGAAATAAAAATAACCATATGGAAGATTAGTCAGCTAAAATCGAAGATTAATAATAACCTTAGTATTGTTAGGCCAATACTTAATACTGAACAATTTAATATTTTTATTTCCATTTGTCAACGAAGGTATAACATATGCTTTATAAATGTTAAGAAAACTCATTTACATAAAATTAGATGTTTGAAATCTGGAAATTTTGTAAACGAGCAAGCAGTTCCCAACAACTGGATAGTGAATCTCACTGACTACGATATTCCCATGGAAGTCTCATCTTTGTTGGCTTTGGGTCCAAAATTATCTTTAAATCATTCGCATAGGGACTTTCCGTTGTTCGATATCATTAAGGATGTAGAGTACATAATAGAGAACACGCACGACGATCTAAACAAGAACATGACAAGAGCTAGATGTACTAATGTCATAACAAACTTTGTTAATGGCATAAAAGTCAAACAGAAAAACGATGCATTCAATATAGCGGTTAATGACACGAAACGTTTTTTGAGAAATAACCAAGACATCCTGGTGATCAGGTCGGATAAGGGTAACTCTACAGTGTTGATGAATAAACATGACTATAATGTAAAAATGAATGCCCTAGTGCAAGATAAGAGCACTTACAAATTGTTAAACAAAAACCCTACAACTGCCTTGGAAAACAGAGCTAATAAAATAATTAAGAACCTATTTACTGAAGATCTTATTGACGAGACTACCTACAAATCACTTACGACAAAAAACTCACTGCCTCCCAAAATTTATGGTTTACCTAAGACCCATAAGGATGGTGTCCCTCTCAGACCTGTTGTCTCGTGCATCTTATCACCATTGTATAAGCTCTCTAAATTTGTTGACAGAATTCTCTCTAATTTAAGTACACAGTTCACTTACTCTATAAAAAACTCCTTTGACTTTGCTGAAAATATTAAGGAGATGATTATACCTCCTGGGTACCGATTGGTGTCACTAGATGTCATATCACTTTTTACTAATATCCCCAAGGAATTGGTCCTTAACACCTTAAACAAACACTGGACTAATATAGCGCCACATACTAAAATTAACCAACAAAATTTTTCTGAGATTGTGTCGTTTATATTCGACAACAGCTATTTCGTGTACAGTGATTGCTTTTATGCCCAGATATTTGGAAACGCGATGGGTAACCCCCTGTCACCTGTCTTGGCTAGTTTATGCATGCATGAACTACTTAGTAGTGTTATCCCAGAGCTACCGTTTCATGTGCCTTTCTTGTACTTATATGTTGATGACATAGTTACTTGCATTCCACATAACTCAGAAAACCTTGTCCTTCAAAACTTCAATTCTTTTAACCCTCACTTACAATTTACCATAGATATGGAAAAAAATAACCGCATTCCGTTTCTTGATACTGTAGTCATTAGACATGAAAGAACTATCACTACTGATTGGTACCTGAAACCTTCTAGTTCGGGCCGGTTAATAAATTTCAAATCAGCACACCCTCTTTCACAGAAAGTGGCAATTATAAAATCTTTAAAAACTAGAGTCATGAGGCTGAGTCATTAATCTTTCTGGGAAAAGAATTTCTTAAAGATAAGGCACCTGGCGTCTCTTAATGGTTTTCCACCCAATGTTGTCAATTTCCTCCTCCAACCGACAGGGGATAGAATAACCGATTCCCAGACAACCAAACCTGATTTGAAATATTATAAAATACCATTGGTGCAGGGGCTGAGTGCCAATTTGAGTAGGATCTAACAACATAACAACATAAAAATTGTTACGTATCCAAAAAGAACTGTTGGTGACTTGTATTCACACATTAAAGATAAAACACCCTTACAGGAAAGGTCCTCAGTTGTTTACTCTGTCCCCTGTAGCAGTTGTGACACTCGGTATATAGGACAAACGAAGAATAAGTTAATGACCAGATTGAAACAACACAGATATGACTGTAACATTACCAACATTAACAAGAGAGAAAAGACCGCATTGGCTGCGCATCACTTTGAAACTGGACATCAATTTGCTTTTACCAACGCTACAATTTTGGACATGGAAACTAATTATAGAAAACGAACAATCTCGGAAATGTTACAAATAAACAAATGGAAGGATAAAACAGTCAACTTCAGGACTGACACTCAGAATTTGAGCGTCGTTTACAATTTTTTGACTGAGAGAATTACACATTAAAATTGCACACGGTTGACATAACTGAGTGTGTGGTGAACACAAACGATATCAACTTTTGGGTAATTGAAATTTTAATTGGGAGAGTTTTGAAATTGATTTCTATGGGTATCGGAAAGGGACGAAAACAATAATAAACATTCACGCACCGCACAGATGAACCTATATGTGGTTTAGTTTCGTGTATAAGGGACACGCCAGTCAGTCTGCTTACCCAGTGTTTACGTACCGTCTTGTGTTTGTTTTGTTAATTAATAGGTGTTAATTGTTTTTAATAATTTTACCTCCAATTTTTTAAAGTGTGAAACCTGTAATGTGTTTTAATTTTTTAACTTTTCAAAACTAAAAAAAAAAAAAAAAAAAATTATTTTAATGTATAATTTAGTTTCAATTTCCAAGCTCGAGGTGAGGTTGTTCAAGTGATTGCCGTTTCGGCTTCTGATAGATTTATGTATTTGTAGCCCTGAAGAAGTTTAAGCATTATTAAACGAAACGTCGGCGATGAGCTTGTAGTTCGATTCTTGTTCCCAATCCGCCAAGTCTACACAAATCTATTTCATTAATTTTTGTTTCTTCTTCTCCTTGTTTTATACCTCATATTTTTCTATTTTTAACCTTGCCTTCTTGGTTATCTGGTTTCACCCCAATGTCAGACTCACTATCAACAGTTTGTCGTCGGACTTTTCCATGGTGTAGTGGATCAAAAGTTTGTTTTGGTCTCCCTTTTCCTCGAAAAGATCTTATCAGTTGCGTTTTTAATCAATTTTCCCACACCCATAGCAAACCAAATTTGGTTTGTCTTCTGGCTGACTTGGTGAAGAATTTGTTGTCGAACTTGTATTTAGTTTGGCCAATTTCCGACATTCACTTTAATTGTGTCCATAATTTTTGCAGTAATGGCACTAAATCTTGTATTGAATCTTTGTCATTTTTTTTCTTCCAAACTCTGCTCTACCTTTCTGGAAGCTTCTATTAAGTCTTTGAATGAGTTGCATAAATCCCTGTTGAGTCTCTCTAATTTGAGGTCTTAACAAACCAAACATTTTGTCAATTTGTGCAGCTTCTGGTACAGGATGTGTAGTTGGAAGTCTTGACAAAAGAGCTCCTGCTTTACTAAGAAAAATATCTCTTGGTTCATATGTTTTTTGTTCATTACTAAACATCAACATCACAAATTACTTCACATTATTTTCCACCCTGTATAATTTCACCCTAATAACTTATATTGTTTAAACATATCACGCAAAATAGTGCAGGGGCAGGTCTACCCAAATTCGCTTTGTTTGAAGAAATCCGTTGGTCCATTTCAGAATTATGCTCCCTCAAACTGGGTGCAAAAATCGAGTGTTGCAAAGCAATTGGCCAGCAGTTTATTATGGCCGACCTGATGCTGCCGCCATAATGGTTTTAACGTCACTTAGACTTTGACAATCAAAACTGAACGCGTGGTGATAACCGAGTTATTTAATTGATTATTATTGGCGAATTCCAAAACTCACCTGGACGCTTATTCTATAGGAAAAACTGAAAGTGAAAGAGAGAATTTTGACAACCTTGATTGGCCAAAAAATTCTGTTGACGAATTCCATTGGCCAGCAATTCTCACTTTCACTCTTTCCTATAAAATAAGCATCCAGGTAATTTACCTGGTAGATCAATCACCTGCTTAATCCATTGCATTGCTAAGGGTTACTTTTACAACTATCAGTAAAACTTCAGTTTGAAGTTAAAATACCAGTAATGGCGTAGAGTGTATTGTTACCAACAATGCCCTATGTAAAAATTGTAAATTTAGGCCAGACAACTCACCCTCAAAGTCACCTAAACTCGACTGGTACTTGAACCCTCCCATCAGAATCGCATTGCTGACAAATTAATTTCATTTTTCTACAAACGTCAAATAATGACGCATTTTACGCTTTCATTAGACAAACGAGAACCTAACCATTTTTGAGGATCAGAATGTGAGTTTACTTTTCCGCGCGTTGCCCAGGACAGCAAGCGAAAAAGATTTTATCGCTTGCTGTCAATAGCAACTACCACCACTCAACCAATTATTTAAAACGTCATTGTCAGTTTGATTTAAATTTTCAGATTGTGACTTCAGCTATACTCAGTTGTGATTCACATTATTTGAAATTGAACATTTGCAGAAAAAACGTTGTATGCATTACGAGCAAAAAGTAACTTTTTTGCTCTCGAGTGATTGCCGCTCTCCGCTTCGCGTCGCGCGGCAAACTTCACTCTCCGAGCAAAAAAGTTGTACTTTTCGCTCTTAATACATAAATAACTATTGTGACACTTGCTGACAACAATGCTTTTCTTATGGGCGAGTTCAAGTACCAGTGGAATTTAGCTGAACCCGACTTTGAAGGTGACTTGTACAATCAAGCCTAAGCCATGGATAAAGTGTAGTATTCAACCTGCATATAATATTACTTCAGGCATCATTACTTCAGATGATAGGCTCGCTACGCTCGTAGGCTCAATCGACGCATTCGGTAATGATGGTCTACAGTCTACATTATATGCTTGTTGGATAATACAATATTGCAAATCACGTAAGTATATACCATTCACATATTATTTTCATCAAGTAGGCGTTGGAAAATTGACATTTTTATCCGTATCTTCTTAACATGTGCTAAAAGGAGATGGGTATAAAAAAATTAACGTTTCAAAGATAACTAGATGACAAAAATAACTGAATGGGTAATACCTATACCTACTTAAAATATTATTAACTGGATTTGACGCGTTCCTGCACAATAACGCTTTTTCAAATTCTAATAATTTTGTTAAAATTAGGCTAAAAATAGCCTGCATGTAATCAAAACAAAAATTTTAAATACAGGACATCACGCTTTTCGCTGCAGAAACGGTGCCAACGACATGTTTGAGAACAGGATTTCGTACCAAATAAAATTTTGGAGCTATTATTCACGTATTTATCCGGAGCGAAGTTTTTTTGAGTCACAACCCAAATATTTGCGCCAGGTGGGCGTTGGATTGTTGCCAACGTTTCAAGAAGCGAGTTTAATCAAGGATTAAGTAGGTTTTGTTCGTATAGATGTGTCTATCACCCTCAGGTTTTTTTTTTATCTCCACACAACATAAAATCACTAATCATCCAATCACTACGTCATTTTATTAAATAATAACTATAACACAAATTTTCTTTACTGCATTCGCCTAATTTGTCAAAACCGACGTTTCAAAAATTACGTTGCTGCTAAATCTCTCTTAAACTCGACTATAGTAAAGCGAAAAATAGTTAACTTTCAGGACATAAAGGCAACATCGGCAACGTCGCCGCGATATCCAGGCAGCATCGGCGCATAGCTCATGTTACCTGTAGGGGGCGTCGTCCTTTTATAGGCACAAGCGTCGGCTAGCCACTGCCCAGCGACGCCGATATCTCTGAGATAGAGACGCGTACCTGTAGACAGTGTTGTCAGATCTAATGTTTTATCTTTAATTCTACGATCAAGGTCCGCGTGGTAGATACTTATTATCTAAAAATAATGATCCTACTGTTTTTTTTTTGGCAGGGCCGACAAGTATTGGTTATTCTATGAAAAAACAAATTGTTAAAAATGCTGAAACATGTGGAATTGAAGGAAATAATTAGCAAGTTTTATTTAGGGTTTTATACAGTTTTTCTAAATGTATCCATGATAGTATTTACAAATGGCAAAGAGTGCAATGAAAAATGTCAAAACAGTACAGTGCCTGTTATAATTGAGTATATGAGAAAGTCGTTGAACTGATTTTTGCTTGTTTCACTTTTAATGGTATCCCGCGCCCCCATTAAGTGATATTAATAATCTTCTAAAATGATAACCTTTAATTTATTTATAACAGTCGGATATACAGGTTGTTACCTAATAATAAAAATTTATATAAACTTGTGATTTACAAACCTACAAAGTCTGGTTATTAAAGTACTGGGTGTCAAGATTAAAAAAATATTGATTAATATCACCAAAACCGTTTTCTGGATTTTGTAAAAATTTGGCTCTTTTGTTTCGTTGGTATTATATATATATTCAATATTATTGATAAAAAAATGTAAACCACTGAATTTTTCTTAAAGTTTTTATATTGTTTTGCGCTTTAAGTATCTAAAAATCCTTTTTTATCTCTTGTTATTATTTTGTATCTCACTTAGTTCTTCAGGAAAAAAATTAAAAACCACTTTATTGCATATCAAAAAACTATTAAAGTAAATTTCTTAAATTAAAACTTTTTGACACCCTGTATCTGTAAAAACCAGACTTTCTAGGACACATCTTTGTAAACTTTTTTGTTTGAATACATACTACTATACAGTTTTAACAGAAGAGGATGACATAATCAAATTACATAGATTTTTGTTCTTTTAGCCTCTTCTTTTCAAATTTCACAGCCAACTAGGTGACGTTTTCTAAAGAAACCACCAATCACATATCTTTAATTAAACCAAAAAATAATTTTCAACTTTAAAGAAATTTAAACACCAACTTGAACATTTTGCAATTCTAATACAGCAACATGGAATGTCTCTTGGAAAGTGTGTAAGATCACCTTCATTTCTATAGGTAAACGTTGGGAAATTAAGGTGCTCTACCTACTCTCCAGAAGGAGATCTTGTTAAAGTAATTCATTTGAACAAAAACCATGGAAGATAAGGCACAAAATCCTACATTTTTTTAAATCAGAATGAAAGAACCCGTTTAACAAAATCCTAATATACAAGGTGTTTCACTATCAAGAGACTAAGTATTCTCACGGTGAGCGGCGCTGGGAGGCGGAGCGACGTTGGAGGTTGGACCTTCGCGGATCGCGGCCTATCCGGGCGCTGCGGCGCGGCATGGAAACTGTCACGAGTGATTTATTGCTCTGTTTATTTAGAACGTAGTTATTTACGACCTTTTTTTTATGTGTCTCTTATCAATTATTTTTCTTCTAAGAATGTTCTAGGCTTTTCGGTATTTTTAGGATTTTGTATAAAAGGCGAATAGCGCCGCCGTAGTAGTAGGCCTATTTAATCGAGCTATAGGTAAGCTAAAGTACCAAACAATAATAGAAGGCTATAAAGTGTTATGTAGTGAGTTGTTGGTGAAGTTAGCGGGATTAGGACAAATAATGCACCTCTTCTTTATTTGAAAATGGCCGACGTTTCGACTATCATCAGGGCTATTCTCACTTAGAGAGGGTAGTCAGTTAAAGTACGATTTAAGATAGTTACGGTAGCAAACTCCATTCGATTGTTCGGTGACCCTGGCATCCTAGGCTCGACAAAACACACATCCGCTGCCCAAGGTACAAAATTTGCGAATACGGAGACGTTTTGTCGAGCCTAGGATGCCAGCGTCACCGAACAATCGAATGGAGTTTACTACCGTAACTATCTTAAATCGTACTTTAACTGACTACCCTCTCTAAGTGAGAATAGCCCTGATGAAGACTAAATAAATAGTCGAAACGTCGGCCATTTTCAAATAAAGAAGAGGTGCATTATTTGTCCTAATCTCGCTAACTTCACCAACAACTTATAATTTAAGGACGCTAATTACAACAAGTTATGTAGTGAGTTATTTAGTAGTCGAATTATATTTGTGCTTATTTGTGGGATAAATAAATAGTGTGTTCGTGTTAATTCGTTGCACTAGAATGATTGAACCCTGATTTGGCAACAATATGTATTTATAGCATTTTGAAATTCTACCGGTAGCAATATAAAAAATGGTTATTTTCCATGTTTTAAGAAAATACGGGGTAACTCAAAATAAAAAAATGATCAGTGGGAATTGAAAAACGGCATAGTACGGCTCTCGTTACTCTCGGATAGAAACGCTGCGATTGATATAAGAGATTCACCTCGTTCAAAAGGATGTCGTGACCTTCAGAGAGAGCGTGCTCTACTACTGCTGAATTTTGTGTTTTGGCCAGTGAAGCCACGGCGTGGGAGAAGATGAAGAAAAGCGCGGATGGACTAGTCTACCATACATCCACAAAGTTAAGGACAGGATCGGCAGGCTACTGGAAAAGCACAATGTTGAAACTGTCTTTAAATCTACTCGTACAATACAACAGAGCTTGAGATCGATCACAGAGATCCCTTATCGGCACCTGCAGTTTACTGAGTTCCATGCAGCTGTGGCTCGGTATACATTGGCACCACAAGACGCATCATTGTCAACACGAGGATTACGATACCAAGAGGAGTTGCAGGTTTGGACAAACACAAAAGTCAGCAGTAGCAGAGCACGCTCTCTCTGAAGGTCACGACATCCTTTTCAACGAGGTGGATATCTTATATCAGTCGCAGCTTTTCTATCCGAGACTAACGAGAGAGGCCCTTGAGATCTTTAAAGACATGACACCAATTTCAACAGAAAGGAGGAAATTACGATTCTAAATGCAGACTGGATCTGGGAGCGAGTTCTACGTCATACTTCAAGTGCGCCGAAATCCTGCGCCACACTACCCCCACCGCAGTCCCTCCACTCCAGCCCGACGGCGGGCGGGAATAAATACCACGGAGCTCACCACAGTTGAATCAGTCAACGTCGGGCAGCAAGGGAGATCACTTTGCCCATTGCCTTTACTACCATCAAACGTCAGCAAGAAATTCTATTGAACCACAGCTTCAAAACCCGGAAAACAATTTAGATTGAAATATAAATCAAATTTCAGATCCATAATTTGAATTTCAAAAGATTAAAATTAAATTTCAGAATAATGCATTTGATTTCAGATTTGTTATACATTTCAGATTATGTAATTTACATAAAAACAACATTTAACCCTTAACCCCTTTCCCCCTCTTAGTCGTGGTTTTTAAATGGTCATCAATTGTCTTACAATCATACATTACAAAAAATTGGTCATTTAAAAGTCATAGCTCGAGAACTATACAATAATTAACAGATTAAGCAAACAAAACTAATGAATCTTCGTAGCAAAATACCGATGTCGTGTTGGTTTACCGTGTACCTTAATACACTCAACATAGCAGAACAATTTGTCTTTTTGCGCGTGCTTTTGCACCAACTTCCTGGAATATTTCGCTGGTGCGCTTATCTATTTTTACGCTAAAATCCATTATAAAAAGCAGCTGTGAGTTCGCACTTTCAATAAATATTGGAATAGCTCAAATCAAATTTCAATTTGTCAACCGTGAGCCATTAATAATAACGCAGTGCAATTTTAAGTCACTTCAGTGCTCCACTTATTTGAGTTCTCTTGATGCCTGTGGCGATTAATTCACAAGTGCTTCAAAGAATTGACGTGCACGTAAATTTTGAGGATTTTATTTGAAGTTTGGTAACAGGAGATGAGGCTCAAAGACACGCGTTCGTGCGTTGAAACCTGGCAAGTGTTTATAGTTTTTAGGAAAGATATAAGACTTCAAGTACACTTATTGCAGGACTTGAAAAAATAGATTTTGCTATCAGAGTCCACTTAAATTATTAGCATTAGAGGACATCGGGGCAAATATTTGACTAGGAAATGTTGGAGGTTTTAGGTAAACAAAGTCGTTTTCGTAATTTATTGTCAGTTGATGAGTAGGGAATATTTACGATTTGGCAGTTTCAGTTTTGGCCTGACTTTTCATCCTAAATTCTCAATTTAAATATAAATAAATGAAAAATAGTTAATAATGATTACCAAAATTCACTACCTTATATTAGAAATCTGATTTGTAAAAAAAAGGTGCCAAAATTATTTTTCAAAACTTATTGAGATAATTTCAGACAAAAATAATACAAATTTTGTTTATTTCAGGAAAAAGTCGGGTTTTTTATTACAAATTTATCTGAATTTAATTTAGTGCGCATTTTTTACGATTTTCGAGATTCATAATGTGCGACGAATTTCATTCATCTGTGTAAAAGTAAATAAATCATTAAAAAACACATAATCTTCTAACGAAATCATGAAGTGTTACACATCATTCCGTTTGTACTTAATAAAAATGACTTTCAATTTTTGATCTTCAGATTCAACAGCTTTATTTAAAAACTGTACCTACTTGATGATGCCCACAAAAAGTTGAAACGTCGGACTAAAAAATAAGCAAGACAGGAAAAGTGCCAACGAGAATGTGCAAGTTATTTTAGAATATCTCTTCAAATAAGTTCAGGAAAAAACCAAAACCATTTTGGTTTCTTGATTTTTTGAATATCTTAAGTACCTAGTTTAGAAACTTTAAAATATCATTATGATCTGAACGTAAATGCGCAACTTTGCCCCAATTTAACCGGATCTGTATTTCTTACAGTTTACGAGATCCCGATGATGAGTGGCAAATTTGAATAACCTCAAAGATACACGGTGTCTCCGACATGTTGTTAAAAATTACACCACTGCACAAAAATCCTTGTAACTTTTTTATTCCACCTTGTATGCAAAACTTGTTAAAAACTTTCATGCTTCATCATGAATCAACAAGCAAAGTACACCTCTAAAAAATTTGTAAAAATAATAAAAAAAAAATAAATTTAAATTCTTTTGATAGGTACCCTGAATCTCGGAAACTAATACATACTTAAAAATCATCTTTTTGGTTCCTAGTAGCTTCAGTTGAGAGATTTCCCAATCTGTCTGGAACACCCTGTATATAAAAATAAATTCTAAGCCCCTCTCTTAACGCTACCTCCTCTCTCGTTTTTTTAAACATCTTCTCAGCTGGCTGCTGATGAGTCTTTCCTCTACATTCACGCGCACAAGTGGCGACAGAGCACAGAAACAGCCCTTGTGCCCGTAAAGTGCCTCAAGAATTTTGTGTCGGGCCGATCTCCGCGAAATTTCACAAAATCTGCGTCTATTTATAAGCATCCCGTCCTTCCAGAATATAGGAAAAGCCTCAAAATAATCGGGCGCGCGCATTTTTTACTTCCCTCACTCCGTCTTTAAACTGAAGTCGGGGCGTCCGTAGCGTCGCGACGTTCATACGAACGACGCACTGCCCGACTGCCACGCGCGGTTCCCATTTTGGCCAGTGCTCCGACCTTAGTTGCTCATTCGAAACAAAAACGAGTTAAAGGGCCCCAAGTACAGGAAAATCGGCGAAAATGAGCGCTTCTGCGAGTGCCGTTGCCAGGAGCTCCAAGTACTCCTACAGGGCAGCCCAAGGAGGCTCCGCTGACGTCAGCATCGAGTACAGCGCCGACTTGACCGCTCTGAGCAGGCTCGAGGTAAAGTTATACTGAGTGATAAAAATGGTGGTTAAATGTTAAGATATCGGGTTTCCGGTTGTGCAAATTTTGAGATATAGTGATGATGGCCATTTTGGTGGTTGCGATGGACGTTAAACTGGTGCATCGGGAGTGCAATAGAGCAGGATTATGCTAAAAATTCACGGTGAAGTCATTGACGGAGACAGAATCTATAATGCCTAGTCTATAATGCTTTGGAAACAAAAGTTGAAGAAATGAGTTCCAAAGCACTATGGATTTTGTTTTTATATTGTATAGGTTAATGATAAAACCCAGTTTTCCTGAAAAATGGTCTTGAATTCAAATTCAATTACTACTTATACGCCACTAAGATTTGCAATATGCAAACTAAAAAAAAAATATATAATAAATTAGTGTTGAACTGAAGAACTGGAATTATTTTTCAGGACAAAATTCGTCTTCTCCAAGATGACCTCGAAGTCGAAAGAGAACTCAGATCGAGAGTGAGTAAAAACGAATTATTGGCTTGCATAAGAGACTAAATTTAACTGTGGTATTTAGTTTGCCGTTTTATTTGCTTCTTCTAAAACGTTTTACGCAATTAATTGCTTCGCATTGCTGATGATGATGATGGCTTGCATACCCTTTAACCGCCTGCTTGATATAGTTCTCTGAACGCGGAAGCAGTCCTTTTTTTTGCTTAATGAAAAACTTTGGTCTACGGAAATACGTACTTTACTTGTATAAGTGTGACTCAAAAATTGCATTTTTGGTTTTTTCTAATTGAACAAAGATTTTGATTTATGGTGCTTATTGAACAAACTGGAAAATAGTAGGTATTCATTACACACAGCCTGAATTTAGAGGAATGAATCAACGAGCGAGGTTAGCAATGGTGCTATTTTAAATTTTGGCAAGGTGCTTTCCGATTTAGCTCATGCATCAGGCCCGTCTACTTCTCTGTTTCACTTGCTGCTAAAAATATCTTTTCGTTACGAAAAAAAAAACAAAATTTTTCCTCGAAGATATTTGTCACACAGCTGGGAATTGAATGTGTGTCAGTGAGCCCCTTTCTTCTTTTTTCAATTAGAAGATTCTTCAATTTTTTTTCTTGGAAAATTTTAGTCAATCCGTTTTTTTTTAATCACAATTGAGTGATGATTGATAGCGGAACCGTACATCTATTGAATGAAATCAACTTCAATTAAAAAAAAAGCACATTAACACCTCTTCGCCTCTTAGTGAAGATTTAATTTATGTATCTGTTTCTATATTTTTTTAGCGCTTGTAGGTAATTAAAATTGTTACTTCTTGGTAATTTTCTATATACCTTTTAAGATAGCACTTATTATCCATTCACTTATTTTTGTCATCTAGTTAGCTTTGAAACCTTTATTTTTTTAAACCCATCTCCTAGCACATGTTGCTAAAAATGTCAAAGGCAATTTTCCAACGCCTAGTTGACCACAATATTTAAGTGAATGGCTGATAGCTGCTCATATTCTTGGAATTTTATATTGACCTTTGATATTGACCCTCTTGTAAACACATATGTCTTATAGATGGTTATATCCATGTGTAACATGTCCTCCAAAGACAATAACCTTAAATAAAAGGACCATCATAGATACCTAGCTTCACGTACTTCTATATCCCTCATTACAATTCAATAATCTTCTTCTACGTTTCTATAACGTCTTCAGTATTTGTTTTATTAATTTTCTCTTCTCCAAAAAAACATCGAAAGACATACGAAAAGAAAGTTCTGCTATACTTGTACAGAAATGTGTGACGCTTATTGTTTATTTTACGTTTTGCCCTTTATACGGTACTTCAGGACTAATTTTGCACTCTTCCTTTTTAGTTTTTTTTTTTTAAGTTTATGTGGGATTAAAACCTGAAAATAGAATATTCTTAATATTTTTTTACATTGTTTAAAAGACTTTCCTCCCTCGAAAGGCCATCTTTTGAAGGAGGGAACAGCGTCAAAAACTCGACATTTTTTTATGGTTGCATGTCAAAAACCGTTTTGCCTTTTCGTATTTTAAATTTTGAAGATCTATTTAACGTCTTATTTGTGTAAACAAATCGTCAAAAAATTTGTAATTTTGTAAAATCTCAAATTATGGCTATTTGATAGATTACGAACCGTTTTGTTCTATCTTTGTTCTGGACATTGTGTGTTGTAAGCGTATATACTTCCTTTAAACGGATAGTGGTAAGTTTTCGAGTGTAGAAAGAAATAAATAGAGCTAGCGTTTAAAAATTTGCCGACTTTATATATTGAAATCTTTTTTAGGTTTTTTTTTTAGTTGAGAACATAGTTATGCAAATAAAGTTTAGTGCACCACCTAATGGATAGTGGAAACAAAACCAAAAAGGTAATGCTCTCTTGAATTAGGTAAACTGTTTATATTTATTTATTTTTTGTTATCTACTGGGTTCGGAATGGAGCCTCGTCTAAAAGTTGGAAGAGGAAGATCACAATATACAAGAGAAAACTATCCATTTGTTTTGGATAGTCAAAATTGGAAAATGTCGAAGTTTTGACGCTTTCTAATAGGAAAACAACATGAAGATATAAGCCAAGAAATTTGACTTTGACATTTTTTTTTCGTATCTCCTCAACATGTGCTAATTCAAGATGGCTATAAAAAAAAATTAATATTTCAAAGGTAACTAAATGACAAAAATAAGTGAAAGGGTACCTAATAGATGCAGAAAATGCTTTACACAAAAAAATTACATATAAGCAAATAGTTCCATTTAAAAATATGTACCTAATTCATGTCTGACAAACTTTTCTACGCCACACCTGTATTTTTATCTACAATTGAGAGTTGTGTGCTAGACCGTATCCTGCAATTTTCCTATTTAGCTTTTTGCTCTAAATTGAACATTAAGAAAAATTTTGGACTTTGACACACTGTTGGAACACCCTCTATAACTTCAAAACCAATAAAAGACCGAAATGAATGGAACACATCAATATCGAAATGTGAACAGATTAGTCAATCTGGAATATCTAAAAAAAGTAACAAGGTCCACATAGATAAACACGTGTATTACCCATTCACTTATTTTTGTCATCTAGTCGTTACATTTGAAACCTTAATTTTTTTATACCCATCTCCTTTTAGCACATGTTGAGAAGATACGATAAAAATGTCAAAGTCAATTTTCCAACGCCTACTTGACGATACAAAAACAAGTGAATGGCTTACAGATGAAAACGTCACGGTTTTTATAGTGAGGCATGAGGCTGCGATAAGCGCCACATTTTGGATTATTAACGAAAAGTTCTTTCAAAAATTATTTAAATATCGATGTACAATTTTAGGTAATAGCAAAGCAAGTCCTTTTGCACTGTCATTATAAGATAATTCGTTAACGCAATTTGAACATTAGCATAATTATGTAAAAAGGACAAATAGCGTTAAATTACCGTTATTATATTTTACGTTGGCAATACAAAAGGCCTAGAGAAATATTAAAGAAACATAAATCACTTTTCATATTATACATACCTAAATTATTTGTTTATTCGACAAATAGGTTTAACACACATACGTAAAACACACTGGAAGGTTTACAACCCCTAAGGCGCCACACCGCACATTCTGCTTTTCCCATCCTAAGGGATTAACTTTCACAAACAACAATACTTAACTTATTATACTATAAACTAACAATAACAATAAAAGCGACTAATAATTTTATAGCTTTTTAAACTCTTTCTCGAAGACGCCAAAGACGGCAAATGGCGGTGCGCGTTTGTTTCAAATTCGGGGTGTTTTGCTTCAAGGCTAGACTTCCAGCTCCCGGCGGAAATAATCTTGAATCAAAACGCAATGCATCTAGCAGGCTGAGGAATTGACAGATTCGTCCTATTCCATCCATGTAAATGTGTCATTTATATATCAATTTCTAAGCTTACTAGAAGAATATCTATTTGAAACAGACTCTAAAAGAATTCATCTTTCACTCAAATACGTGTATTTAAGGTTATTCACCGCGAATGTCCGGCAGTAAAAATAATTTCCAACTCATCGCTCCTGATTTTCATTCAATAAAACTATTTGAGCACTAGATGGCGCCAGAGATATCGGTGTGAGTGTATTGCTATCCTTACATTCTTATTGAGAAAACAAAGGACGGGAATGTTCTCACATTCTCGGTTCGCCTGTTGGATGTCATGCGTGTCGCAGTCATCATATTTATCTGTCATTGTAATTGTTATTAATTTATTATTGATAAAATAATTTTAATTTTACCATAAAAAACCTAATAAAAATAAATCTAAACCTCCCAAACCATATGTTATGTTTTAATACCATTAAAACCATTGAACATTAGAATCCACCGTTCTAAAACATTCTTATTTTACAAATAAATACACCACTAATTGGGTAAGTACCTAGACTGTTCTAAAGAAACAGATGCTAGACAATTGCAAAACTAAATCACTGAAGTAGACTTCTTATTTCCTGCATGCTTGAAAATAGTATATGTTACTCGCAGTAAAAGATTTTTTTGTGCATTGCCCAATTGCAGGTCTCAGCTTCGCTTCAACCCTCAATCTCTGAACTCAGCATGAAAAGACCCATTTCTACTCCTAGTGCCATAATCTACTATTATGAGACTAAGTACATTTTAATTCAAATCAGATTATGCTTTATTGTCTGAAACATATTGTTAAATTCATTGACAAAGCTTCTTAAAATAAATTTAGTACACAACACAAAATATGTATGTCATAGTAATGAAATATAAACTTAAAAACTATATTGATGTAAAACAGTAAAAAATATACATTGTGTAAGTCATGTACCTGGTCCAGGATGAATTGATGATTGAAATGAGCACCATAAGAATTTGTATCTGCATGAACAATGTAGGTAACATCAAAAAATGTTTCATCAGAGTAGAAGGAATGCTCAATCAGAAGCTTCCTCACAGAGCCCCTGAACTGCCCTGCATCTCTCAGGCTTCGACAAGTAAGAGGTAAATTATTAAATATAGTTCTGCTTCGATATATCACAGAATCTCTAGTCTGGTGAGGATCAAGTTCGACTCTGGTTGGGTTTCTAAATCTGTTCCCAATACCTTGTATGTACCATGCACATTGTCTCTAAAATATACAATGATGCCAATATCAGGGGGCCTTGGGAATGAAACAACTGCCTACAACACTTGTGAGGCCCCACACCACAAACACAGCATACTGCTTGCTTCTGCACCAAACAGGCACCTTGAACAAATTCCCCAGAAATAGATGCCATATCTCAAGTGGGACTCATTTCTGGATGCCTAACTAAGCTCTAATTACTCGATAACATCCTGAGGAAAGCTCTGCTCTTAGGAATTTGATTTGGGTATCAAACTTCAACCCATGGTCCATAAGTAGCCCCAAAAATCTGTTCTCCCTCACTCTCACTATGTCTCTGCCATCCAAGGTCAAATCAGTGTCAGCCTTAAAATTCACACCTGTTTTTTTCAATTGAGGGATAACTGATTAGCCACACACCACCTTTTTATTACAGTTATATCTCCATGCATTTTGCTACCAAGTCATCCCGCCCCATCCACAAAACGGTCACATCGTCTGCATAATGAGAAATCTTTCTCTCTTTATCCAACCCAGCAACGTCATTAAAAAAATATATCAGGAACAAAGGAGGCCCCAAAAGTGATCCTTGTGGAACTCCCCTTGCAACCTCCAGACTGCATGAGGTTGCACTATCATACTGTGTGCATTCTATGCAGAATTTTAGACATAGTAGGCAGCAACGAATAGTTACATTTTTAATGGAATGCTGGATTGCAATTGTTCTATTCTGAACAACAATAGCATAAAAAGGTTACAAAAAGTTGTTTAATGAATGTGTTTGAGGTATCCTTTTTTGGAGTTCTTAAAGTATAAGTCATACACTCCTACATAAAGTTTACTTTGGTCTGTAAGTACATCTTGTCCATATCTATATGCTTTATTGATGAATCATATCTATATATGATTCATATATAAATTAGATGCTCATTTCCTCACATTACATTAACTTGCTTTGCTAAATTCACTCTTTTCCTTAATTTTTTTAAAATTATGTATTTTATGTTTTCTGCTTGATATTGTTTATGTCTCAATTTCTTGCTGTTGAAATTTAAGTAAAAGATGAAAATAATAATGAATTTTTGACTATGCTATCCTTTTCTCTCAACAATTCATAGCCAATTTGATGAATGCTGTTATTAAACACCTCTTGTTTCTGTGATTATTAGTTATTTGTAAATACATAGTTATTGATCATACAACTAATCTGATAGAAAGTGCAAGCTTTCATAGAAACTCGTTTATCATCTATAAGTTTCCATCGAAACTGCATACCTACTTATAATTTAAACCCTAACCCAAGACCAAAGTAAGTACAAATTTAACGCGTTATGATTCTTTCCAAAATAACTCGGTACAGATGTCAGCAACCACCTACTGAAATATTTCAGTAACCTAAATAAACGCGTATTTATAGACGGTTTCTCTGGGACACAAAATTCCTTTCTCTCCTTTAGAAAACATTGTAAATGCATTTTTTATAATCCCAGCGCCATGTAGCGCTCAAGGATATTTGCCAATAGCAAATTTTAAGGTCTCCCCTTGCTGAACTTTCTGAAGAAGCTGTACAAATGACCCTGATAAATAACTATACCTATACAGGGTATCTTTAAAAGGTCTTTAGAGTAGGTAGAATCAAAATACAACAATTTAGCCATATTTTTCTTAATTGAAATGTGATAATAAGCAACCTGCAGGGTGACAAAGGTAGTTAGGACATATTATAAAATATTTAAGGATGCAAAATGCAACATGAGTACCGAAAAGTACCACTTTATAGATATTGATGACTATGTTCTTGTAAGATCTGAAGAATAGTCTAGGTGCAAAATTTTCAAGGTCTAGAATAAAACCTTGAACAGGTCTGAACTTTTGGCCCCACAAGTTTTGCAGAGCAATTTTATTGCTTTGATGGACACTATTTGCTTTTGAAGTTTAAAACCTGCTAACTAAAACATCCTGTATGATTCCCGAGATGATTCCTCATTTATAGAAAAGTCATCAAGTCGCTGTGAGAAAAAGGATGAATTAACAAAAGAACCGTCTTACCTTGATTAGTTATGCCAATCGTTTACTGTCCAAAATTGATATAACCAACGTGATCATTTTATTATTAAACACATGATTCCTACCACATAGGATCACATTGAAAAATGTACCTTTTTTTGCACTTCTGACAATTTTTTTACACAGTAAGATCAAATTGTATTAAAAAATTACCAAATATCTCAGAAATGGGTCAAGATAAATAACGGTTTGTCACTTACAGGACCTGATTCCGGAGCATGTGATACTATAATTTCAACTTTAATCAAATTCTTTTTATCACTGTACAAAAATGGCGTTTTTTCTTAATTTCCAAATTTTTCCGTCTCTAACTTTCAAAAGGATATCCTGATCAGGGAGTCACTTCAACTCTTTTTCTTCTTGCACACACGAAAGTCCTATCACTTCAGGATCAATAATTTTAGAGGTAGATCTCTTCGGTGGTTAATTTTTAGGCTCTTTTGTTGTCATTTACTCACTTTTCTAGCTGAAAACTACGTTTGTCACGATCAAATTTGACCGCCTGTAACTTTAGAACGATTGGACCGATTGAAGTGAATCGTGAATCCAACTCTATTTTGTTCTTCTGGATATCTTCTTTAGCCTCCCACTAACGGAAGTCCCGTAGGTGCAATATTTTCGGAAAGAGACTCCTTTGGTGGTCGATTCTTGGGCACTTTTAAAATAGCCATTTACAAAAAACCACTTTTCTGGCTAATTTAATTTTAATTAAATTCTTAGGGGGTTACAAACGTCTCTTTCCATTCAAAAACAAGAAAAAAATAGTTTTTTCAAATTGAACTAAAAGGGAAGAATTACGTCTTTTTTTTTCAAGTTTCAACTTCGACTGCCTGTAACTTTAGAACGATTTAACAGATTGGAATGAATCCCACTTCAGGTACTTTTAAAATCAACATTTTTGCAATTTTTTGTTGTTACGTTCTTAAGGGATTGAAAGTGTCCCGTTCTTTTCAAAAACAAAAAACGAAATTCTAAAGCTGCTCTGTTTTTGCTTTCAAAGCTCTTTTCATAAAAATCAGTTTTTAAGATCTAAAATTGCAGTACAATATTGAATAAAGTTTTAAAACACGTTTAATGTAACCTCTGTCTCACTTGTCCCATGCTTTTTCTATATTCCCATACATTCTCATTAAAAAAAAAATAAGTTCAGTTATAATTAAAGTTTGATCTCATGCTATATCACTAAATGCTGCCTATACTGTTTAGTTGCTACTATTACTAAAGGCATGTTTTCCATCGTTTGCAGCAAATTCTGCTAAACTATTGGTGTGCATTTTTGCACATTTTTATTAAAATCGAATCAGTAACAATGTAATCATTTCTGATTTCAGATTGAAAGGGAAAAGGCTGATCTCAGCGTCCAAGTCATCCAGCTGTCAGAACGTTTAGAAGAGGCCGAAGGTGGAGCCGAAAGCCAGGTACTGCTGACTCTTCCACATCAGCTATGTATGTTTAACGTTCTTACTTTACAGTTTGAAATCAACAAAAAACGAGATACTGAACTGCTGAAACTGCGCAAACTTCTCGAAGATGTGCACATTGAGTCGGAGGAAACTGCGGCTATTCTCAAGAAAAAACACCAAGAGATCGTGGTCGACTTCCAGGAACAAATCGACACTCTTGCGAAAGCTAAGTCAAGGTGAGTTTGATTAATGTTACAAAAACAAAACCTTTACTTGTACGTAATAACAAGGATTGGAAATAATACTCTTCGGTTCATCATTTTAAGTTTATTAGGAATTGTTCAACAATCTCATATTCAAGGCTAACTCTAAAGCAAAACCCAAGATGAATTGTATAACTGACCTCTATATTTCAGATCTAATTTTACCCGTAAGTTTAAACAGAACACGTTTTGAAGATCTTTTTAAAATTAGGTACCTGTTTACCAGACGAAGGTTTGTTGTTTTAAAGATAATTTAGTTGCTATACTGTTTTCATTTAATTTGAGTTTAGTCCTGGCTTATAATTATATGGGCCTGTAAACAAGCTTTTCCGATTTGCCTACTTACTGAACAATAGCCACTGACTGGCGTGAACAATTCGCATTTACCCGGTCCCGGTCGTCCCGTTATAAATAGATTCCTTGAGGACCGCTCGCCATATTTGTCCTGGATACCATTCCATTTGGCTAACTAATAGCTTTTAATCAGGCGCTTAAAAATTCGACATGTTTCATGTGGTATTGTCTCGTTGGAGAACTGGCCAAGCCATAATAAATTGCTTTTATTCAAACAGGATTGAATTAGCCAGAACCTCAAATTCCTCAAAGAGCCATGTCAAATATTTGTTTGTTTTTAGTGCAGCTAGACTTCCTTATGACTATCCCAATAAAATCAATATTCGCTTCACATGTGCGTTTTACTGTATTACCACACATGTGAAGCTTTACAAATATCTTCCTAGAAACCTACTGAAAGTGGATTTAGTGTAATTAAATAAAGCATTTATTTTAGCAGCAATTAAATTTACTACCTTCGTTTGTTTATGCAGGTACATTAAATGTAGCGAATTGACAACAATGGCAACAAGATCACTTAATCAAGTGTTAAAAGCGATTGTCATACAGTTTCAAAATTTTAGTAAAATTCCCAGACTATTACTAAAATCCCTACTGTAGCTTGAAGTATGCCATACACACGAAGGCTTATTTTTGGAAGCCAAACAAACAAGATTGAATAACCGGTGTTCCAGTTATTCGGATATTTTAGTTATTTTCGTAAGGAAAATGGGTTTCTTATGCTCTCAGCGAATGACAAGTTTCAAAATTTACGAACGTTTATGCATCTACCGGGATTTATTGACCTTCGTATATCCTGTCGATTTATTGTCACTTTTACTAGTCAAGATCGAACATTACCTGAAGCTTAAACTCCAGATTTAACATATTTATTGCATTGTTTTGTAAAGTAGCCCTTAGCGCTAATTATTCACATCACGTACAGGGCCGAAAAGGAGAAGTCGAAATTCCAAACCGAAGTCTACGAGCTTCTGTCTCAAGTCGAGAACGTGAACAAGGAGAAATTGATTTGCATCAAACACTCTGAAAAGTTAGAAATCACCATCAACGAGCTCAACATCAGAATTGAAGAACTTAATCGTACCGTAGTGGATATCACTTCGCACAAGCAGCGTCTTTCCCAGGAGAATATCGAACTGACCAAGGAAGTTCAGGATCTGAAGGTAAGACACCTCCACTTTATACTACAATGATCTAGTGTCATATGGAATATTGACACTATGTCTAACATATGGAACATTGACACTATGACACTAACATTGAACTTGAAAGATTTTTACAATTAGCTTTTTGCTAATATAAATAAGCAAATGAAGAGTGGAAGTAATAAGTAGGGTAAGTGCCAAAGTTCCTCAATTTGAGATGGCTGTATAGAAAGGTGTTAAGTGACTGTCTTTATATATATGTCCGGGTATTTCATCGTTTCATTAACTTTATGCTAATTATTTCAAAATGGATATTTTGTCACATTACTTTCCCTTTTAAATTATTAAATAGAGCTGGGAATAGGTACCTTATATTAAAGGTATATTATTATATTATTAATAGGTATATTAAAGGTAGTATTTCATAGAAATTTTGGCTACTTTGAGACTCATTCGGTAACCTTGGCAACCAAAGTGTGAAGCCCTGTCAAGGTTTACTAGACCTCCGTATTTGTAGGGTTGTTTTATAGAATTATTTATAATTCATTAGTAAGCTTCAAATCTTGTTACGAAAGTTTCTTGGTTATTGACCTAGAATAACAAGACACAGTGAAGTATGCATTTTGGCACTTACCCCCTTTATTACTTCCACTTTTCAAATAATCTTGGATGATCTATAAGGGTTTCATTGAAATCCGTAAGTTCAGGTTAGTCTCAATCGAAATGTGGGTCCAAAAAAGTAAAAGAACTACTAAGAGAAAAGTCTGCAAAAATTTCTGTTCGTTTCATTTCACAATTTGGATATCTTCTCTATCTAAACACTGGAAAAAAAATCAAATTGTTCAAAAGGGGAGGGAGGGCATTACGTATTTTTTTTCTTCTCAATTTTCAAATTTGATCGCCTGTAACTTTAGAACGATTGCACCAATTGCAGTGACTCTTAACTATTTTTAGCTATTCTTGATGTTCGCTTTCACCTCCCACCAACGGAAGTCTTCTAGGTGCAATATTTTGGGAGATAGACCCTTCGGTAGTCCATTTTTAGACACTTTTAAAATCGCCTTTTTTTAACAATTAATTAAGCTCTTTTAACTATTTCGGGAACCACCCATTCTTAACTCTATATTCATCCTCCCTAATTCTCTCCACTAGTTGACTGATCTTTAATGATGGAGATCATCCCGTTCTATCTCAGAGTCGCAAGCTCTTCTCTCTCTTCTCAATGAAGGCTCCTCTCCTGCTTTACAATTTGAGCACATTAGAATGTTTACCTTTCGTATAAGTTGCTTATAGCTGCAATTTAGACTGCAATCCAAGGACTTTAACAAGGTCTCCCAAGATCTGCCAATTTCTTTTAAGTAGCCACGAGGCCTTGAATCCGCCGGGTAAGGAAAGATTTCCTTTGTTTACCTACTTATTTCTGACGGTGTCCAGTTTGCCTTGAGACGTAGGTTTTGCATAGCCTTAAACATGATTTCTGTTCATTAAAGTGAGTTCGAGTACTCAACTTGCTGGGAATCCATCCCAGGTTTATCTTTTTGTTTTTCCTCCACTTTTTGTTAGTCTTAAGAGGACCGAGAAAATCCTTCGCTGCTCTAAATGTCGTATTATCACAAGTGGGTGTGCCCAATCGAGCACTTTCTTTTCTTGATTCCAATAATTAATAAAACTCGACATACAATACTTCTATTCTATTTCTATATCTGTCTTTTACGTGCAGGTTAACATCGAGAACTTGGTGTACTTGAAGGGCCAGTTGGCCAGTCAGCTGGAAGATGCTCGTCGCCGCGCCGAAGACGACGAGAGGAGGAGGTCTCTCTTGGAGGCTAATCTCCATCAAGTCGAGGTTGAACTCGAATCCGTCAGGGTACAGCTTGAGGAGGAGAGCGAGGCCAGGCTGGACCTCGAAAGGCAGTTGGTGAAATCTCAAGGAGAAGTTCAGGTGAGTACGATTTTAGTTCTTTTTGTTGTCAAACAATGAGTTAATATTTTCATTGGTACGTTGTTATCACAAAATATAAATAAATGCGCTCGGTTTTGGTATAGGTATGGAAGTCGAAATTCGAGACTGAGGCCGCTGCCCGTGCCGAGGAAGTCGAGGAATTGCGCCGCAAATTCAACGCGCGCCTTCAGGAACAAGAGGAGCACATCGAAGCTCTCCTCGTCAAGGTCAACAACTTGGAGAAGCAGAAGTCTCGTCTGCAATCCGAGGTTGAGGTCCTCATTATTGACTTGGAGAAGGCCAACAATACCGCCAGGTAGACGATGGTTGTGGGTGCGTTTAGGCTCAGTGGGTATATCGTTTCTTCCGTAGGGAACTGCAAAAACGCGTGGAGCAACTGGAGAGGATCAACATCGATTTGAAGAGCAGGTTGGACGAGACCGTGCAGCTGTACGAGCAAAGCCAGAGGGACTTGAGGATCAAGGTCACCGAATTGCAACGCACCGTGCACGAATTGGACAAGACCAGGGAACTGAAGGACGCTTTAGCCAGGGAGAACAAGAAGTTGGCTGGTGAGTGTTCGAATAAGGCCTATCAGTCTTGTTTACAGTAAAATATTTTCGTTATCATCAACTATAAACCATTCACTTATTACTGACATCAAGTAGGCGTACTGTAAGAAATAATTAAGATTTCAAAGGTAACGAGATGTCAAAAATAACTGAATGAGTTATACTCTATTTGATTGTGATAATGATGAATGTTTGTGTTTGCAGATGATTTGGGTGATGCCAAGATCACCATCACCGAACTCACTCGTCGCCTGCACGAAATGGAACTCGAACTCCGTCGTCTTGAGAACGAACGCGATGAACTAACTGCCGCGTACAAGGAAGCCGAGGCTGTAAGTACACTACCTCACATATCTATAATTTAAGAGATGGCAAAGTTTGAACTTTAAAACTGTCGTGGCGTTCAATTTTAATACTCCAGTTTAAAAAAAAAAACATCAATTAATTGACTTAATACCCACTTGTACAAAAGTTCGATTTAAATTCCAGTTTGAAGCTAAATAAACGATGTTGACAGATGAACGATAATGCACGAAATCTGAAATTTAAAAACACTTCGGTCCCGAGGTGCATGGTTACTTTTCTTCACGTCAAAATGTATAATTTTTGAACCAAAATTATGTCAGAAATAATGTAATGTTGAGTAGTACTCCCTGTATATTGATACAGGTTGATACTATAAATGAATTATTACGTCAGGGAGATAAAATGTTTTGCTTTTTAAGCTTGGGACTAAAATACACGGTTTAGTTTTTCAGTTGGGGACTAGAGTAGTTAATTTACGCACTAAAGTACAAAAACAAATATTATTAGTAGTTAGCCTTATATGTTTTTTTTTCAGTTAACTATTCAACTTTTTGAATATAATTGAATAGTTAGCAAATAGTAATAAGTGTAAATTATATGGATATTGAAATTCGGAAAAAATTACTGTTCATTCGAATACAAAAATCGGAAAATCTTTCATTTTGATAAATGTTTATACACTTTATGAGCACTTAGTATTGCCAACATTGTCGATTAATATCAAGCAAATAAACGATCAAATAATAACTGGAAATATTGTAGGGACGCAAAGCTGAGGAGCAACGCTCACAACGCTTGTCCGCTGAGCTGGCTCAATTCCGTCATGAAGCGGAAAGACGTCTCGCTGAAAAGGACGAGGAAATCGAAGCCATCCGGTAAGAATGTGTTAGAGTGTTTGTCTCTTGACGCTCTGAGTGTATTGCGAACCTTCAATTCTTACTGAAAGTTAAAGAATGCGAGAACGTTTCAGAACCGCCACTTGAGAAGGCTTATTAAGTATTCTCCATGTACCAAACTTTACATTTTTTTCCTACGATCTTGAGCAGACTTAAACCTTGATCATTTATTAATAACCATCCGTCTTAGTCTCAGAAAAGTAGATATGATTAAAAAACATTTTGTCCAAGACTATATCGGTCCTAAAATGTAATAGAAATTTACTTGGCTGAAAACACAGGATTTCTGGATTTATCAAGAACAGATGTATCAGTACCAGATGGTTACACTAGAGTATTACTTAGGCACAAAGAGCAAATTTTTAAATAACAATTATATTTAATTAACAATTAACTCCATATTCGCCAACCTTTTATCGAGCCAAGGTAAGTTTTCTTGATCAGACGTTGAAAATCTCAGCTTGTAGGGAAAAGTCATCTTGATTTTCACACAGTGATAGGGCCCGTAAGCTCTATGCTTCTTTTAGTTAAGGGTAATTATTGCATACCTAACTACTGTTAGTATACAATAAACATTTTTTTTTTCAACAAGTTTTGTCATCTCACACAGATTTGATCAGATTTTTGACTTGCAATCGTCAGGTAGCAGAAGAAAGTAAGTACATTCTCTTAGGTGTAGGGATCATAAGACCGGCTTCGTTGTATATCACAAACCTGACAGACAGGACAATAAACATTTTGTTTTTTGTGGGAGCGCGACTCCAAGGCGAATCTCTCAGCAAGACACCGGACAGCCCCGCTCTGCTGTCCGGTAGTGTGGGATTCTTACCCACTAAAAAACGCCGTTTGTGCTTGGGGATTCCAGGCCCGGTTGCCTATAAATCCTCGGTCTGCTACCGGCAGTTATCTCTGGCGTACCCTCTTTCCTGTTTTCATATCCCATAGTGCTTGCTGGCCACCCAAGAAAATGTCGATGTCTTCCTGCTGCAGTACGTCCTGTGGAGGCTTGTACACCGACGTGACCTTCATCTGACCGTTACTGGTTCCCACGACGATAGAAATTGCATCAATTCCTGTGTCTTGCCCAGGCAATGATGTACGATGTCGTCTCTCACCAAACTGGCCACCCCTCCGTTTTTGGGGTTTCTCTTGTCGTAACGATACGTGCTATACTCCCTGAAGTTAACGCGAACGTGGCTGCCAATCTTGGTTTCCTGAAGAGCGAGAATTTCCGGCTTTCTTTCCGCCAAGAGGAGCTCCACCTCGCACTCCCTGGCTCGTAGCCCGTTGACGTTCCGGTACATAATGGTGGGGGACTCGGGGTGTCTAGTATTCATCACTGGAGAGAAGTGGCTCGCGTATCCATCCTCCAAAGCAGTTTTTCAGCTTGGCTTCGATGGCCTTGATGAGACCGTCGTCCGTCTGACTGGAGCTTTTGCCCTTCGAGCCGTTGGGAATCATACCCGGCTTTTTGACCGAAGCGTTCCCCTGCGGCTGTTTTGCCTGATGCGCTTGCACGCCTTTTGGGGTCTTGGAGCACCCCAGACAGGTGGCTGGGTGGCCTTCTGTCCACGGGTTTCGCGAGCGTGTATTCGCGTCCCGCGTGGTTTGCCGCGCACCTCACACATCGCTCCTCATGATGGCATTGGGACTGCCCATGGCCATATCGTTGGTAGCATTGGGTGGGCAATGCTTTTTTCTTCTGATGTTCAATTTTAACAGAAAGACCAAGTAGTTTTTTCACTTTAAAAATTGTGATGTCTTTGGTGTATATAATGTGCGTGGCGCCATCTGACGAAATCAGATGTTACTACAAACGGCAAGGCAAGCAACTAAATGGTTTTCTACTATTTTTTATCACCTCACATAAACACAGACGAGTGGTCGAACCTGTACCGTCAGGTGGCGACCCCAAAACAAAATTCATTTTTCGAGAGGACCCACACCACAGTTACAATAAAACACATTTTCTGTCATTATAGTGGCTTTTGTCTGT
Organism: Taphrorychus bicolor; assembly: GCA_951812265.1. NCBI lineage: Eukaryota > Metazoa > Arthropoda > Insecta > Coleoptera > Curculionidae > Taphrorychus > Taphrorychus bicolor. The sequence goes on from OX638303.1 coordinate 44,543,785, forward strand.
GCTGATTTTTTGCGTCAGCCTTGAAAATGTTTTCGTCAGCATTCGAGGACTGAAGCAGTGTGTTGGCCACTCCATGTTCAACCCATTTTCGTTTGTTTAAAAGATATGTGTCTAGATTTTTAGTAACAATTTGATTGAGTAGCGTCGGTCATTTAACTCGTTTTCGATCTTCTATGGGATAGGACAGACTTCTATATACTATTTGGTGACGCTTGTTATGTTTTGTTTCCGGCTTGACGATTTTCTCCTTCCACCATCAAACCACTTGATTATCATTCGCTAAAAGCATGGTATTACATTTTTTTTGCACCAACACGCCTGGACCCCAAGGTTTTTGGAAGCAAAAGTTCCCTTCTTTTCTCCTAGGAGCTTGTCAGTTAGGTTTTGCCCTAATCTAGGAATCCTCTTCTTAAAGAGTTACCGCTATAAGAAAATAGTGCCTTTTCAACAAAGCTATCCCCACTTATCTTGCATATTCTCCACCATTTCTTCTGTTCAAAAATAATTACTATGGGCATTGTGGAGGACTTTTTCCAGGACATTTAAAAAACTATTTAACTATGTCACGTTACGTAATTAAACTGAACTCACCAACAATTCGGCGAAAAATGGATTGGAAGAGGGGGGGGGGGCGCCAGTTGCATGGCCACCCCCTTGTTATGAACTAATTCCCCTCGATTTTTTTATGGGGTCATATTAAGAGTCTTGTTTATGAGACACTCAATGACACTTATGTAAGTTATTGACAAGTAAAAAAATTGAGTGTTATTTGCTGTGTTTGATTAATATGAGCATGACTAATACATCCAGTTATGGTTCGAAAACGGAGCGTTTTCGCATATGTGTATATTAATAAAAGTTGGTCAATTTCCAATTCCCTATATGACCTATAAGTATGTAATACGTATTCGTTAACACCCTATATTATTATAAAAGTTGTGAGAATGAGAATAAATACACTACCGATACTGATTCCACCGTAAAATGATCCGTGCAAGACTTTTTTTTTTCTCCAGCGACATGTCACCAATATTTGTAACCAAGCCTTGAAAGATGGCGTACGTGATCTTGATTAGTTCCACCAAAGATTGATAACCAGAAAAGGTAACTTTGTAGTGGCAAGGAATTTTTGAAAAATCGACAGATCTAAGATAGGGAGATTAAAGAAAGGACAGTTTGTTTTGGGTTTTTTAAGAATGAATAAAACTAAGTTTCTGCTTTCATTGACCTAGAGAAGGGACTTTCGGGTAGAAGAAAATAGATCGGAGTTTCATATGTATGTGTATGTATATTTCATGACGCTTTAGATGTTAGGGGAAAACTATTTACAAAAACTTTACTTCTTTTATAGCCTCTTTCATTCCAGACGAGTGAAAGACTTCTATAACTTTTGCTACTTCGACCTTACAAAATATTTTACTCATATTCCCTAGCACTTTGTAATTTGTCAATTTCATTTATTGGTTGACATAAATAAAGTATATAAAGTAAACAATAAAATTTGTTTTAACATTCTTCTTAAGCTTGAACTTTCAAGAAAGATGTTAAGCTAAATAAGTGTTGTTTTGACTGATTTATTATCAATAAATTGATGTAATAAGCAAACAGGTTTGTCAGCTTTGACAATAATTATTGGCAAATTGTCACCCTTAAAATTAAAAATAAAATATTGTGTGACCCCAAAAATTAATTATATAAATAGACGAACTTTATGAAACCCGAGCACTGGCAACAAAGTGCAAAGTTAAAGAATTTTGGCCTAATTGCCAAGGCGAACTCATTTATTGCAACGCGTCAGGATAAACAGGCTCTAGATAAATATTCAAATGCTTACTTAATGTTTTTGGTATTTTTCGAACGAAACAAATTATTTATTATTAGCAATTGAATTCATTAAAGTTTAATTTATTAGACTGCGCTCCCTGAGCTCACCACTGTGTATGCAAATTATGAATAACTAATGCCAAACATTTTTTGGACGTTCTCTATATAAGGTGTCACAATAATGGTTAAGCGAAACAGTTACATAAAAGTCATCTCGATCGAACGACCTTCTGACGACCAGAGATGTCCCGTCACAAGGAATTCATCTACACCGATTCCCGCAACCCCCGTACCAAATGGCGGCCAAAAACCCGATATTATAATTACAATTACGGCGTTGGCATGAACTTTTACCAACCAATGGTGGACTTCATTGACGAGAAGTACAAAGGATGGAGAGCGGCCCCTCCCCACCTGCCCTGGACCGAGGAGCTGGGCTTGAGCCAGTTTGACCCGTCCAGTGTCCGCAGTTACGGTCAGCACGAGTTGGCGAGAATATCGGACAAAACGGAGAAGAGTGCTAAAATTAGGTTGGGAGCTGGACGCTCGCATGCTAGTTCCTGCTTCGTGCTAGCCGAGTCGGTCAGTGCCGCAAGAATCACCACGAAGGTCCAACAGGAAGAACGAAAGAAGAACAAACTGGTGAAGGAGATTAAGAAGCTGAAAAGCAGAATGAAAGACGACATTGACTATGATCCCGCGAGGGACAGGGACATCGAGAGGGAACTTAGGGCCGAGCAGAGATACCTACGAGGTAAATCTGCCAAGGGCATCGAGGCGCAACTGCTGTCGAAAAGCAGAAGAGCGATAGCCGAGTCGATGGACCAAGACTTGAGAATCGCACAAATGAGCCATGCCATGACTTCAGGAAGGTGCATTAGGACTCACGTGAAGATCATGGATGAGAGAATGACCTCGCAGCTGGAAGAGTCCATCAGGCAGCCACTGCATACTCTCAGCGAAGAACTGCGGGGGTTCGATAGACGAGCCACTTACAATTACATCGATCAAAGGTGATTTTTCGTGTACAGAAAAAAAAAACAATAAACCAACGTTTTCTTTAAATTTTTTAAAATCTTTAGTATGAGGCGATCAAGGGTTACAAAAGAAAACAATAGACCAATGTTTTCTTTAAATTTTGCAAATTGTTTGGTATGGGTATTTAGCCACCACGAAGGTCGACAATTTTCCAATTAGTTACGCAAGTCCGCTTTTTGGATTGTTTTTGTCTATAAATAAGTTTGCAATTAAGATTAATCGAAGGCAACGCACGACGCCTGCCAAATTAAAGGCTTTCCGGTCTTGGATATGTTAAGCGATCGTTTATAATTAGATTCTTTGCCTAAGACAACACGAAATGAAATTATATAGGCACTGAAACCATCGGGTTTGATAGGCTTAAAAATAGGCACACTTATAGGTATATGTTTCGTATATCAAAATTGCTTTTACTTGTTACGGCCTTCCATTGTTTTTATTGAATCTCTTCACGAAGTTTCAACCAGTGGTTGTTAACATCATTCAATTTTAGAAGCAGTTCTGCTAAGAAATGTGAAAAATCCAAAAAATATTTAATTAGTTTCTTAAAATGAGCCAGGAAAAAAAACAAAAAGAAACAGTTTTTTTATAAACAAGGTTATTTACATATAAATAAGCTTCATATACATATAAACAAGCTAAGAAAATGGCCCTTAACACACTAACGGGCAATAACACACGCCTGGCAACTTTTCACGATTGTGTGTTAAGAGTCACTTTCCTAGCTTTTTTATGTAAATTACTAGATCAGCTTAGCCAGCAGGGTTCACGGTTCATCGTTTATTTGTTTTTCTTTTTAGAAAACACAAAAGTGCGATAGGAATTGCTAACGCACGATTGTGTGGGTGGTGTTTCCAGGGCCAACATCCTCGATTGGTATGGTTTTTTTCGAAGAGAGTCGTGAGAAAATACGTTAACACACTTGGCTTATGCCACAGCTATTGAAAAGAAGTGTTCGTTTTTCTTTAGGTAGAGCTTAAACGCAACAGAGAAATGGTAAACGAATACGCGTTGGGTCATCATAGTAAGAGTCAAGTAGCTTGACATTTTTTGCGACATACTTGACTTGACCTGAAAAATTAAATACTTGATAAGTGGGTACTTGACTTGATTTTAAGTATTTTCAAACTATTTGATACTTTTTTTTATTTAGATTTTGCAGATTTTGTGATGTGATTGTTAAAAATTTGTTGAAGCAGGGTCACAAAAAAAATAAAATAAATGAACGAAGTAATTCTAATTCTAGCTTCAGCCAATGCGTTGGCTGACGATTTTCTTAATGCAAACACATGTAAAAGCCTGATGACGGCGTATAGCTGGCGAACTATTGAAACGTCGTATTGCAACCCGTAGCCAATCTCGTAAGGAAGCGACATACCAAATTTTAGCTCTTTCACTTTATTCGTTTCAAAGATATCACCGTTTATTCACTTTGGTATGGCAGCCATGTTGGTACATAACTGGTACAATTAGCTTATATTCGAGTTGCCACTCTATATTAACATAAGTTCACTTTGAAAACATTGAAAAGGCTTTGAATTGTTAAAACGGTTCTTATCGGAGTGCTCGGAGTAAGTAAAAAGAAAATGCGTAAAATCGGCCTGACGCAGCTTTGGCGTAAGTTCGGACATGAAATTTTCAGATTTTCCAGGCTTTACGAAAACTTTAGCCAAGACCGGAATTTAAGTCATAATCTAACTAAAATTGTTCAAAATTTTACCTGCCATACAGTTTTCCCGGGTTTTCAGCCGCTTTTCCCTAGTCATAAGCCTTTAAACTCGATGTTTATGTTAAGCTGTCAGATGAGAACGATAAGCGACTGTGGCGCCACCGAGGACCTCAAACAGGCATTCGAGGAATTACAAAAATAGATTAAAATTTGGAAAATTTGCAGTTTTGGTTTGAAATTTAATTCGGATCATTTCCCGACGTCTTAGTGAAAAAATCATTCTCAGATGCCGAATAGAAAACATTCCAAAGTATCCCCTGGGATAGAAAACCTTTTGGGCTCTGGTACACTTGAGGGTAGTTCATATTACTCATTTTCTTCGAAAATTTTCTTTAGGAATTAATAAAATAGACAAAATAGAAAATTATAGGTGGTGGTAGAACTTAAACATTTATAATAATATCAGTTTTTAGAATAAATAGAATAATAAATTTCCCTTACCTCAAACAAACTGTACAATAGAAGTTGACTTGACTCAAGGACGGGAAACAGAACAGGACGGTGAACTTCTATTTAAACAACATGGCCCCAAAATCGTGACGTCAGCATAGTGCGGACTTGGGAGCGATAATGATGTCATTATTTCCCGAGCCCTGAACGCTTATTCTATAAGAAAGAGCGAAAGTGATAGTGAGAATTTTGACAACCTTGACTGGTAAAAAAATTCTGTTGACCAATTCCATTGGCCAGCAATTCTAACTTTCACTTTCACTCTTTCCTATAGAATAAGCGTCCAGTGGCCATCATCGGCGCTGTAACCACGACTGTCAATAATGTCATTGCTGACGCTGTCATCAGCAATTTTTTAATAGCGTTTTCGGGCGCCCGCTCTAAAACCTGATCCTAATCAGTCCTAATCGTAACCTGATTTTTTCAAAGGCATTTTTGTAAAGTAATTTTGGCCCCAATTTTTTTATGAATTTCCCCAAACCTCCAAATTTACATTTTTGAATGGTTTCAATGGTCTAAATTTCTCCAAATTTATCTTTTAGAAGCTTTAGTTATTTTTAACCGATTTTGGCCCTAATCCTAACCTGAGTCTCCCAAAATTCCAAATTTGTGTTTTTACACGCTTTGAGTAATTTTCAAGCTTTTTGGTCCTAATCCTAACTCGGTTGGTCTCACAAAACACCAAAACTTTTAACTTAAAACGTATCAAAAAAAGACGTTTTAAGTTACATTTTACCTATTTAGCCCTAAAATTGAACTCTAAAAACATTAAAAATTGTATTTTTTGACGAGACGTAAAAGTCATTTTAGTCCTAATTGTGTTAGTCCAAAAGTGTGACGTCACGCCGCGGGTACGGAAAAAGAGGGAACTGGGCCGTCCTGTCAGTCTAGCGTCCTTGGACTTGACTTTGGCCATACAATCTTACGTCGCTATAAGGGGCCAAGCGGCCCGCCAGGGCCGCATTGTTTTGGTTCGGTTAGTTCAGGTTAGATCAGGTTGGTTCAGGTTAGCTCAGTTCCAGTTTTCATTTGGTTAGGTTAGTTCAGTTATGTTTTTCCTTTGATTAGGTTAGTTTAGGTTTCATCAGGTTGATTCAGGTTAGTTCAGGCTAGTTCAGTTCTAGTTTTCGTTTAGGTTAGTTAAAGACAAAGCAAAGTCAAAAAAAAAAACTCTGAAGTAGTGCGTTTTACCATATTTTTCAAGATAATCTACATAATTTACAAGGTTACCTAGAGTTTTTCAAAAATGTCACTTGTTGACATTTGTGACAAATGTCGTTTCGAGTTATATCCCCATGACAGTTAACATAACCTCGCACCTCACATAAAAGTTGGGTTCAGTAATTACATCCCGACCGCTCGGGATATCATTCTATCTCACTCCAGCTTAAGTTTTTGGGAGATGGTCTGTGTCCGGAGCGCTCGGATGGAAGTACCGAACTCGGCTTACGTTGACTAACTTTTCGAAAATTTTCTTTAGGAATTAATAGAATGGATAAAGTAGAAAATTATAGGTGGTGGTAGAACTTAAAATATCAATTTTTAGAATAAATATAATAATAAATTTCGCTTACCTGAAACAAACTATACAATGGAAGTTAACTTCCATTGAGTATTATGGCATTTGACTTAAAAATGAGTAATAGCGATTTCCCTCAACTGTACCAGCCCCAACCTTATGATTTGGACGCAAGGTTACGACGCAAAACGCCCTCAAAGTGGCACATTCAAATTTAAAGTTGAAAAATTTGTCAGAATTTTAAATTGAAAGCAAGGATCTTGATGTTTGGTCAGATCGATTAATTTTTACAACTACCTCTCTGAACTTTTTGTAGTAAAAATGTGGAATCTACACAGTGAAATGTGATAAAAAAATCGGAGACGAACTCAAAGACAGAATGATTGAAAATTAAGCCCTTGATCTTCTCCAGTGGCTTTGCTAAAGAACAACGATAGGATAACGAGGTTTTGTGTCAATTACCGGAAGCTAAAGCAAATTACCAAACACACTGAAACTTAGACAAGCCAATTACCAAGATCTGACCCTTTTCACCCATGAAAGTAGGATTTAATAATAATCCTCGGTCTCATCTACCTGACGAGAAGAAATTAATAACATTTTGGGCAATATTACTTATAATAATAATACGTGTACAAGCAGCCAAAACTTTTTTCCATTAGTCATTTGTAGACAATTCGGAACCATTTGGGATTTTAGTATAACGTTTACAAATAGTACAGTTTTCACTTTAAAATGTAATTTCAAGTCATAAGTCAGTGATAGAAAATATTTCAAAGTTCACCCTGGAATGGTAAACTTTAGATTTTATTCAGGTTTCACGGTTTTGGTACAAATCGACCTCAAAGTCGACATATAAATGTACATTTTAAAAAATTCGTCACAATTTCAATTTCCAAGTTAGGACTTTAGTCGTGTGGTCACGACAAAGCGAGACATAAATACTGCCTCTCTGAATTATTTCAGATTTTTTCCTCTAAAAATGTACGAAGTACAGGGTGAAACGTGCGCAAAGTACATCGAGATCGGTGAAAAACTCGAAACACTTAAACAATTCTAGCTGCCTCAGTAGAACTCCAAAAAAAAAATTAAAAATTTTCACGTTTTCCATTATTTTGTAAAGTGTGTCATAACATTTTGGGTGCATTGATAGATTAAAAAAAAACTATATTTACCGACAGCAAAGCCACCAGCATCGAAATCGAGCAGCTCAGCGCCCGCGTCGTCGAAGCAGAGACCCGTCTCAAGACCGAGGTGCAGCGCATCAAGAAGAAGCTCCAGATCCAGATCACCGAGCTGGAAATGTCGTTGGACAGCGCCAACAAGACCAACCTCGACTTGCAAAAGACCATCAAGAAACAATCGCTGCAACTTACCGAACTCACCGCCCACTACGACGAGGTCCAGAGACAGTTGCAGGTCACTCTAGATCAGCTCAGCGTGGCCACGCGCCGAGTTCAGGCCTTGACCGCCGAGGCTGAAGAGATCCGGGGCAACTACGAAGCCGTAAGTGGAGACCTATTTTCTAACTTACGTAGGGCGACGTCAGACATTTAAATCCAGAATTTTTCCATAACGAGATTATTTCATAAAAAATACAGAACTCGCAAAAGAGCAATAAAGCAACGCAAAAACGTGTCTTCTTCTTAAAAGGTTCCTCTAACCAAAGTCATTTTCGTTTCACAGCGGTTCTGGTTGACATAAAAATGGCAAACTAGCTGATTTTCACCGAAACTGATTGGTTGGAAATCAGCTTCTCTGTCATTTGTCATGTCAACCAGCACCAGAACCGGAGCGAGACGAAAATGACTCAACTGTCATCTTTTCTGATCTGACATGTCACTTAAGACAATGACAACCAATAATTCTGTCACTTAATGGCAACTGACAACACACAATACACTAAATAATGGCGCCTTATTTAAGTATCAAAGTTTACCGTTTACGCTTATAAGCGCCTTCAGGTGGCCGCTCTAGAGCAATTTAAGAGTATTAATTTCCTTTGTTTTCTCAATAAAAATGTAAAGATGGCTGTTCTCTCGGAGGAGTCTAGGGCCGTCACCCGAAAACGCTATTAGAGATGTGTCGGTCTAGCTGGACCCAACCCACCGCCCGATTTCATCAGTTTACACACTGTTTCAATAATTGAAAATCGATTATTTGCTTTAAACTTGTCAACAGGACATGTAAACATCATGAAATGGCACCATTTAAGCGACATTAAATTTTCATGACTTTATTGTTATAATGATCGTTTGTCAAGTTAGTGAATAATTACTGACCCTTTTGTAAATTTCCTATTTTTAATGCAGGCCCTTCGTGGCAAGAAACACGCTGAGCAACTCTACGAGGAAGCCAGCACTCGCATCAACGAACTGACCACCATCAACGTCAACCTGGCCTCATCCAGGTCCAAGATTGAGCAGGAACTCTCCACCCTCGTCGCCGACTACGACGAGGTCACCAAGGAATTGAGGATTTCCGACGAACGCTACCAACGCGTCCAGGTAAATATTATATTTTTTCCATTACTTGCTTTAATGCACACCATTAGGCTGTTAAACGCCTGTGAAATAGGATTTTTTCCTTTTGTTCATAAAACAATTGAACATAAGCGGCCAATAATCATAACGTTACGACTGATTATTTATCTAGGGAGTTATAAACGTCAGCTGTCAGCGGATTTTCTGACGCATTAGACTTCGTGACGTCATACTGACGGTTTTGTTTATCGGTTACTATGGAAACGAAGCCTCGTAGTAGTATTATATATACGCTTATGCATCGTTGTTACGAACTATCGTTCTTGCGATTTAAACTTGACATTTGGGTCATAATAATATACTTAACATTGGTATATGATATACTGTTATGCACGCACCTTGTTTAAAGGCTGAAATCAAACACACCGTCGAAATCTTGCACGAGGAACAAGAGCGCGTCGTCAAGATCGAGGCCATCAAGAAGTCTTTGGAGATCGAGGTCAAGAACCTATCCGTGCGCCTGGAGGAAGTCGAGGCCAACGCCATCGTTGGAGGCAAGAGGATCATCAGCAAATTGGAGGCCCGCATTCGCGACTTTGAAGCTGAACTAGATGAAGGTAAGATGTGATGGTGACTGAAGGTTATCTTTAAAGCGACCAAACATGTTTAAAAAAAAAGGCAAAAATCATTATGTTGACTATGAGTTTTGTATAGAAGAGGAAAAAGTGGAGGACTTTTTATTTTTTTATTAAATTCATAGTCGACTAGGAGCAATGTGAACACAGCCGCTTAGATTTGGTCGCTTAAAACCCAAATTATCCCGAAGCTGAACCTTAATGGCCTCTTTTACGAGCGTAAGTCTATCTTTTGATAACTCAAGCGAAATTTAAAGGATAGAAGTAAACTCAATTAAAGGTGAACCATTAAAAAGGTGACTCAATATAAATTTCACACCACCAATGACACTCACGCGCGAGCGCCAAAGATGAAGACAAAGTCCCTCTAATGACATTCATGATTGTAGAAAAACGTCGTCATGCCGAGACCATCAAGATCCTCCGTAAGAAGGAACGCACCGTGAAAGAAGTGATGATCCAATGTGAAGAAGACCAGAAGAACATCGCACTTTTGCAAGAAACTTTGGACAAGGCCAACCAGAAAATCGTTTTGTTCAAGAGGCAGCTGCAAGAACAGGTACGGAAGGTTTCTATTAATTGTTTCTGTTTGAATTATGTCTCAAAGCATCGATACTTGTTTATCGATATTTTCGTGATATCGATACTTTAAGCACGGTATCAAACGGTTCACGACAAGTGACAGGCTGACAGGTGACGAGTATGAGGTTGACATTCGATCACCTGTTTACTATTTTATTTTCTGCTTATTTTCATTTTTTTCTTATTTATTACATATTACAAAGTTCTCAATAGTGTCGCCGAGAACTGTGGAAAGTAAAACTTATAGGTTATATTTTGTTAAAATAGACCTAGTGCAAACAGAGCAATAAATCAATAAAAACCTTCAGAAATACCTCTAACTCCAAATATCTCTTACTACACAAGCTTTACACCGGCAACCAAAAATACTGTAAAATTCCAAATTTATTGCTTTGTTTTTTTAGCATCGATTCCGAGTGAGTATCGATACTTGCTAACGGTATTTAGCGGATATCGATACTTTTTATATCGATAGTTTCTTTCGATATTGTGTCCTTAGTTATGTGGTTTTCGGTCTGTTTTTTGTAGGAAGGAGTGTCGAACCAATCCGTCACCCGCGTGCGCCGCTTCCAGAGGGAGCTCGAGGCAGCAGAAGACCGCGCCGACACCGCCGAAAGCAGCCTTTCCCTTATCCGCGCCAAGCACCGCACCTTCGTCACCACCAGCTCAGTTCCCGGAAGCCAAGTAAGACATAAATTTCTTGGGTAGTCGGTTAGGAAGTGAGGAAGAAAAACTTCTTAGGGTCGGTATTTTGAATCCCGATCACGAACTTATTGTGAACGAATGTTACAGTCATAATAATATAAGTCATAGATAATCAGTGTTCAAATAATTTAATCGAAATTCATACTACCGGCTCTTAGTTAAACCAAGTTTTCGGCAATGTTTATTGTAGTAGGAGCTTCAACTATAAATGGGATGTACTTAAGGCTAAATGCAAGTGGCGCCATCGGACGACGGCAGGTGCTTCTACTAGGGCATGCGAGATAGATAATAGTGAAGTGAATCCAAGGCAGTTTTTTGCCTAAGTTGTCGCTTCCCACAGACAGATGGCCGAGATTCGTACTTATATTGTCTGGGGACGACGTTCAGCAGAGCATTCAAACTCATTTATCTATCAGGCAGAAGAACCATAGACCGGTTTCGCTCTTATTAGAGCTCATCAGTATGGTATACCTCAAACCTGACAGAAATATGAGTTCCACAAATACTTGGTCTCCTCTCTTGCTCAAGGCAGTGTGTATGTATGCAAGAGGCGCCATCCGAAACCTACCGTCGCATACAAGTGGTGCCGTCGTGCGATGGCGCCACTTGCATACATACACAGTGCCTTGAGCAAGAGATGAGACCAAGTATTTTTCTCTTATTTCTATCAGATTTGAGGTATACCATACTGATGAGCTCTAATAAGAGCGAAACCGGTCTAAGGTTCCTCTGCCTGATAGAGAAATGAGTTTGATACTCTGCTGAACGTCGTCCCCAGGCAGTATATGTACGAGTCTTGGCCATCTGTCTGTGGGAAGCGATAACTTCGGCAGAAAACTGGCTTGGTTTCACTTCACTATTATGACTAAATGTTTATCGACAGAAGTTCTGCGTCAGAGGACGTCATACTGAGTTAAAACATTTCTTCTAAACTCTGATCCACAGAAACAAGCAGTCAATTTCCTTTTTTCAGGGTTAGGATCAATAAATGACGGAGATTGTGTTTTTAACAGTGCCGACGTTTTGGAAATTTGATTTGCATCTGCAAGGCACTCTTATTGAATAACTAATAAATGATCTGTATCGCCACATATTAAAACCGATTATTCATCGATATTTGACACGTTCGGTCGTGTCGATACGCATATATGGAAATATCATTTCTTTAAGTAACTATAGTAAAGATAAAACCATATAATTGTTACATTATAAAAGACTGCTCAAAAACCAACTGATGCTTACGCGCCGGATGCTAAGCTCAATTTTGAAACTTTGAGAGTAATTGCCATCTTTATATCCTTATTGGGAAAACAAAGGACGGAAATAGTCTCAGTGCACTTTAGAGCCGCCATCTGAAAACGCTGGGGTATCATAATAATGTCAAATTTTAAATGATGTAAAGGTCTCGTAATATGTAATGTAAAGAGTGAAATTTTAACTAGAAATTCTAGTCTACCTAGCAACTGGGTAACTAATAAGTATTTGTTTTATTCTAGGTTTACTTGGTTCAAGAAAGCCGAGCGGCCGAGCTGTGAACACCCGCCAAGTTCAGCTTTCACCCAACCCTTTATTAAATCCTTCTTAAGTTATTCATCGTTCGTGCACATAATAAAATTTATATCAAGTTAAATAATATTTATATATGAAATAGGTATGTAAGTATGTAATACCACTCTCTTTGAACGTGTTTTTTATATAATAATAATAATGAAAATAATAACGGTAACATAACATCGCATCCACAAGCCAACCGAAACGTACACAATTCGAGATTTTAGGGACGAGAAATTTGTAGGTTTCAAGGTGACGTCGTTATGCCGTCTGGTTATTTATTTTTCGGAAAAACGCGACGGTAATTATTAAGTTGTAAGTTTGAATGTACTGTGTAAGAATAAATAAAGTTGCTTGTATAACAGTACTTAGCTCTATTATTTATCTAACATCCACTACTAACAAATTCACTAATATTTTTCATTATTACGTCAGCCAGCATTTTGTTTTGCAAAATGGAGGTGTGGGATCCCTCAAATTCCTAGAAGTGGTTTAAATTTCACGGGTAAGTATCCACCTGTGATGTTAATTAATATGGGGCGCCTCATTAGAAAACGACATCTAGAACGCTATGGATTTTTGACACAAAAGTATGATAAAAAGTTTTTTTCTTTTGACATTTCACATCCAACTAGATGACGTTTTTAAATGAAAACCCCCCTATTTCTAAAAACTCACCCGAACCTCTACAGGTGCCTGGAAATATTGACTCAATTGGTAATCGGCCCCAATGTCGAACATCATGTAATCCGGCTTAAGTAAACTCGCTCTCGTTTTTAAACCTTCAATATTCGGACTGAAATTGCAGGAAGCATGGATCCGTCTTAGTGTCGCGCTTATACTATCAGCGACAAACTGTTCAGTCAAAAGTTCATCAAGTTTTAAATTTGCTGTTAGAATACGTAATTTATCGTCCAAATTTGCACATTGACGTATCGTTTCCTAAAATTAAAATCAAAAGAAAGTTGAACAAAATAAAAAATAAAAAATCATACCATAACTTTTTCGGCTTCAGAATCATTAAGTTGTAACATAAGTGAACCGGCCAATAAGACATTTTCTGGATCTCCTCCGGTTGAGTCTCTGATCGATTCTCGGATGTAAGCTGGCGATCCATCGATAAAAGTTACAGTTCCCCTGTACCCAAGATTTTCTAATCGTTTCACCAATTCTAATGCGACGGCAGTTCCTAGAGAATGGCCCACTATGTGGAATGACCCTTTTTCGCCTAAGACTTTTAACATATGCTGTAATAACAAATTAAAGGAAAACTAATACAAGGTACAAAGTTTTTTTTAACGATCAGCTTACGGGCAGTAATTTATCAGCCATATCATCTACGGTATTGTCGTAATAAGTAGACACGTAATTAATCCCATAGACGTCGACATTTAGGCTTTCGGCCAGTTTTGAAAACGATTGACACACACCTTCCACTCCTAAAATATCGTTTACTTTAGTATGTCAATTATTATTAAAAACAACAATCACCTGGAAAACAAAATACTTTTGGTAGCGTTGTTCTGTCGTTCGAATTTGAACATTTGCTGTTTAATTTTGCAATGCAGCTTTCGTGTTTGCCACTGTCTAACATTTCTCGAATAGAAGCAGTCCACATAACTGCGTATTGTATGTCTGACGTGGTGTCACATTTTTCGTTTCCCTGCATTTCTAGAATTCTGGAAATAATTACACCACTAATAACTTGATATGATGGTTTAATTATGGCGAATTCTGACATAAATGTTGAATGCAGGTAGGGAAGAAATAACGTATACTTTGTGGTTCATAGTCTTCCTATTCAGTCTATCTGATATTCAGTGACTTTACTACTACTGGACTAGACTCAAACTTTGGGGGGGAGGGACAAGGGATTCTTTGGACAAGATTCAATGTGTGTTCTATAAAGAACATATTTATTCAAATAAAAATGCCACCTAGTACCAAAGGAACTTATTTTGTCATAGTTTCTGTCCTTTAAAAACGCATGAAAAGAAAACCAGTTTGCACCATGAATTCTACTAAATCCAAGTTAAAATATATCATATCCTTAAATCTTAAGTCCTAAGAATTAGAACAGAAATACGATAGTTTTGGCCTACATAAAAGAAGTCACCGGCGTGGTGAGAGAGAAGAAGAGTACACTGAAAGATGAAAAGGGCATACTAGTTGCTGACTTCGATGCCAGACTGATACTGTGGCAGCAATACATAACTCAACTTAAGTCTTTCCATGAATGTGTAGAGAGTTTTATGCCCGGAAACATGTCTTCGATAAGCGAGAGAAATAGAGGCTCGTCTTCATCGATCAGCTAACTGAGATTCATGTCTCTGAAGTCAAAATTTCATCAATAATTAATGGTATTTAGGTTTATGTTGTTACTGGACTGAGCCAACAAATGGTCCCGTTTTTTGGCCGGAAGTACACCATTTTTAAGGTTCCCATGACGTAATTTCATCATCAGAGCATATCAATTGGCGAATCACAACTTCAAATGATCTGACATAAAACGTCAAGTGACGTCACTTCCGGCGGATATTGCGACCATTTTTGCACCGCTAAAAAGGGGTGTCAAAACTGTAAAACAAGAGGGGTCTCCAGATGTGATATAGGTACTATATAGCTCGTTGCTGGTCAGAGTGGTTCACGCCAACCAGCATACATTGAGCCCGCTGTAGGTGATATAAATAAATATAAGCCATTCACTTATTTCTTGTCATCAAGTAGGCGTTGGAAAATTGACTTTGACATTTTTATCGTATCTTCTCAACATGTGCTAAAAGGAGATGGGTATAAAAAAAATTAAGGTTTCAAAGGTAACTAGATGACAAAAATAAGTGAATGGGTAATACTTAGCAACCATCGAGCTAATCTGAAGACCCCCGACGATATCCGCCGGAAGTGACGTCTCGGTGAAACAATTTCTTGGAAACTCGGGCACTCTTAGGCCTTAATTTTTTTTCGAGGTACGTCACTCACCTACGTTAAAAAATTGGTTCCATTCCCTGTTCCATTTTTGATCACTTGACGTTTCTTTGTGTCTGCCACCATTTTCAAGCAAAAAACAAAACATGATTTCATGTAATAGTCAAAAATGAAAGTCTGATGAAATCAACATTAACACACTGTATCATACGAACGAGATATGTTTCTAGGAAAAAATAGTCTTATTTTGACCCCAACAAAGCCTTTAAAATATATACATCTAATATTGAAACACTCTGTATAACAAAAATCGACATGCGGAGCTACCGCCATCTCTAGATTGGAAGCGCTTTTTGTTCGTTTAATCAATCAGATTGACAGTTCGTAAACAACGAAATTGTTCTCGGCACTAAATGTATATCTCCGTCCCGTGATAACGCCTAAAGCTAAAAAAGGACAAAATATAGTTGGCACGTGGCGGCGCAGTTCAAGGTCCACGGTGTAGGCGCGTTGTCATGGCGACCGCTCTGCAGTTGTTCCCATTCGCAATTCTCTTACGGGTCGTTGGTTCTTTATGTCGATTTTATTGTTAAATAAATACCGGTTATCGATTAATATTCGGGACAATTTTATATGGAACGTGTCCAGGAGTAGTGCAGGAGTGATTAGATGAGTTTAAAAGCAATTTTCTGTGTTTTGAGACGATTTTTGAACGAATCTTCATTCGCGCTACATGGCGTCTGAATCAAGCACCTGTTAAGGGAGCCGCTAAGGTAGGATGCTTATTATTGCCTTAAATTCACGTTTTGAACCAATTTTTAAAAGCATTTGGACTATAGTATTGTGTGTTTCAAATGTCTGGGACAAAAATTGCAAAAGGTTCTATACCGATATAGGTACCACCGAATTTCGCAATATTTTCTTCTGCTATGAGTAGCAGGGTGTCTACTGACTGAGTAGATCAAAAGAAAAAAAATGTGGATCAACCAAATTTAGTAATGGAAAATCATTTTTTCTACAAGCGTATTAATTCTATACACTTGCTTCTGTTTGGCGTACTGCTGAACTAAGCAACTTTCAATACTTTCATAGTGATCCTTACGCTCGGTCGTCGCGATGAAAGCAATGTTGCCACTTCGGAAATTGTAATTGTGGATGCAATGCAATGCCGCCTTAAGGGGCCCTCATGTATGATGCGTTGCAGGTTAGTTTAGGTCAGTTTAGGTTAGTGAAGGTTAATTCTGGTTAGGGCGACTTTTACAAGTTCAAGTAAAACTTCAGATTGAAGATAAAACACCAGACTTGATGTACATTTTATTGTTTATCTGACAGATAAACAATGCAATGTAGGTTATATCTGGAGTTTTATCTTCAATCTGAAGTTTTACTTGAACTTGTAAAAGTCACCCTTAGTGTAGGTTAGTTTAGGTTAGATCAGGTTTGTTCAGTTCTGTTTTTTCTTTATTTTCTTATTTTACGTTACATTTTGCTTGTAATGGCATTTATTCTTTTAAACATTTAATTTTGCGCAACGACCGGCAACGCTGTATATGGCGAATGATGGAGGGAAGAGTTTTGGCATAGTAAAGTGCGATAAATGGGTTTCGTGCGGCACGTGACTACATTGGTTGAAAAAAAAAAATGTATTTGTGTGCTTCTGCACCAACATAACTAAATTTAACGTTTGGATCCCCCAAAAAGGCCTTAATAGGATTTAAAATTAATGCAAAAAGACCAATTTTATTGCAAACATTATATAATTAATTACCTATTAAAGTGAGGTTATATTTACTAAAATTCTGGCAAAATGACGTCATGTGCACGAAACCCATTGGCTGTTTTGTGATTAATTTTTTGATGTTAAATATGGTTCATCCCCATTTTTTTCATTTGATCTACTCAGTAGACACCCTGCTACTCATAACAGAAGAAAATATTGCGAAATTCAATGGTACCTATATCGATATAGACCCATTGCAAAATTTTGAACGGGAGGTTATTCGAGAGAGTTGTGCATCGAGCTAATCTGGAGACCCCCCGCCTGTTTTACAGTTTTGGCCCCCCTTTTTAGCAGTGAGAACCTTTAATGGGTTTCGTGCACATGACGTCATTTTGCCAGAATTTTAGTAAATATAACCTCACTTTAATAATTAATTTTATAATGTTTGCAATAAAATTGGTCTTTTTGCATTAATTTTAAATCCTACTTGGGGGATCCAAACTTTAAATTTAGTTATGTTGATGCAGAAGCACACAAATACAATATATTTTTTGTTTTCAACCAATGTAGTCACGTGCCGCACGAAACCCATACTCACCGGTAGACCTACCGGTGAATTTTGAAATTTGGCCAAACTGGTGAATATATCCGCCGGAAGTGACGTCTCGGTGACGTTATGACGTCTTACGTTAAATTCTTGTAAAACAATTGTCACTGCCATTATTTTTATTATTTCTTATTCCTGGAAAGGAAAAATCCGATATCGAACATGGAAAAAGTTGGGGCTCCTAGCCGTTAACTGACCTAGCTTCAAGCTTTTCTAAAACTTAACATCCAAGCTAACAAAAACCAAAAACAATCGACACCATCAATATCCGGTCCGGCTTTTAAGTTGCTATGACGCTTGTAAGACGTGCGCTGACGACAACATTACGTCATAGGAACCTTTAAGGTGCGTTCTCATTACAGCTTCTTGCTTCCTGCGTCTGACGTCATTAATTTTCTATTGGTAGAAGCCATATTTGAAAATGACAGCCCGCCAGAAGTTAAAAATTTTCAATTTCTTGCTTCTGTTTTGTGCGTTTGACACCGAAAACAATAAACCTCGCAATAAACGGTTCGCAAAACACTTTGTTTTGTATTTGTTTAAAATATTAAAACTTCAGAAAGGGTGTGCAAAATGGATCTCAACAGGTTTATTTAGTTAATTATTTTACCTTTATAGGCAATAAACATCCAAAACCAAAACATCTTTTAATTTTGAGATTTTGGTACCTTGACCACCTAACTTGTTTTTATATTTTTTCTATACATGCTAAATACTTAAATGTAGTGACCAAAACTAGTAAGTTTTCTGGATACTACGAAAGGGAACTCCACTTTAGCACAAATTTAAAAACAGCTATTTTTTTTATAATTTTTGTAACAATAACATCAAATTATATTTATAAATAATGCAAATTGCAAATGACCGAGATACGACACGCAGGTGACACTTACACCTGGATTTGACAGGTGACGGGCAGAAATAGCTAAGTACGTTTTGAAGCTGAAATGGGAACGCTCCGTTTGCGATAATTGCTTCTTGTTATTTTTAAATTTTGCT
Source organism: Taphrorychus bicolor (assembly GCA_951812265.1). Classification (NCBI taxonomy): domain Eukaryota; kingdom Metazoa; phylum Arthropoda; class Insecta; order Coleoptera; family Curculionidae; genus Taphrorychus; species Taphrorychus bicolor. The sequence continues at coordinate 44,562,552 of OX638303.1, forward strand.
TCTGTCAATTCTAACCAATAGAAAATTAATGACGTCAGACGCAGGAAGCAAGACGCTGTAATGAGAACGCATCTTTAGAGAGCCGGACTTCCGGCCAAAAAACGGGAGCATTTTTAGGGAAATATCGGCATTTGTTGGCTCTGTCCATATCTCTAGGTCATCGGATTAGCAGTTGAAACCACAATACATGACCTAACCGATTGAAATGTCAACTTATGATTCCTTTCTAATCAATTGAACAAAGATGGATATAATTCAGCTGTCTGCCTCAACCAGCAAAGATGAAAAGACATGGACAAAATTAAAAATTTCTTCAATGTCGAAAATTAATTCATTATTTGAGGAGTTTTTTTGGTATTCAATTTCTTCTATTTCCTCATCGGTATCTTTACATATTTTCCATTTTACTCTCTTCTTCAATTTAGGACGTTTATTTAAATGCATTTCTTCAATCTCATTTTGTTTCTGGTGGGACGGTTGCAATCCTATATTTACTTCGATTTCTTGCTTTGCCAACAGTTTTTTTTCTGCTGCCTTTGGGTAAAAATTTACTTCTTCTGGTGATAAAAAGGTCTTTATCTGGGAACTTTTTTCTTGTGTAAGGCTAACATCTGACAATAGATTGGAAGAAGTCGGATTTGAAGTTGATGTTTGATGATCTTTAGACAGAGACTCATTTTGCGACAAATTATTACTTTTATTAGATGGGCCAGGTTGATCAGTACGATAACGCAGTAAACACACTTGATACCTGGGACGTCTCATTTTGGTCCCTCACATCTCAGATGGGATATTAAATTATGGGACGTCCAACAGATGTTCATCGGATATCAGATATGAGACCAACATTAATATATCCTATAAAGGACGCCCCTGATATGTAATAATTTTGACAAATCCACGACCAAAATGAGAATGTCTTGAGGACGTCGTTAGATATCACAAAATTGACAAAATACGCCAACTATGTTATCACCAATCTTTGTGGGGTGGATGACGTTTTCATTTTCTTTAGGATGTTTTTGGACTTAATTCGAACGATGACATTTAACGAATTGTCAATAGGATAAAATGAAAGTGATCGACCCAAGTTTCTCCTAGGTCTATGCGTGTGATAACCTCCGTAGCTCCAAGCTAAAAACTTGGACTCGCATGCGAGGTCCTGAGGTCAAATCCTAGTTAAAAACAATTTTCTTTTATTTTTTTTTCATATGTCCCAACTACAACCCGAACTGTTCCAAAAGTACCTCCTAGATTCATCCTAGGGACGTTATGAGATCATACGGGATATCCCAGGGAATTATTGAATTTGATGTTTTCTGAATTGCATTTGATGTTTTTTTAATTACATTTGACTATTCCGAATTACACTTGATGCTTTCCGAATTACAGTTGATTATTCTGAATTACAAGTGACGGTTTCTGAATTACACTTGACTATTCTGAATTACACTTGATTTGTTCTGAATTACACTTGCTACTTTTTGAATTACAGTTGGAAACAGTATTGCAACCCGATAACCAAGTATGTCAATAACGTACAGGACATTTCGTTAGTGACCTTGATGCCAAAGTATGGGGACTCGAGTCCGATTCACTATACGGGCGTGCATGGGTTGTTGCCAAATCATGGAACGTACTTGGTTAGAGTCAGATACTTCTGTATCGAATTTCCGTCACACGCATTTAGATCGAGTAACCGGAGTAACTCGTAAAAATATCGGCAACATTGGATGTCACGAATGACGAACTAAGTGCTAATTTGTAATTCCTAGACAGTACGTGAATTTAACTGGACGTGGATCTAACTGAGCCACTCTCAAAAGGGCGCTCATATTTCGGCATGTGCAGCAATTGCAATGTACGAGTTATTGTGTTTCCATCCCCTCCTTTTGCAGTCCAAGGCCAGCAATGCAAAATATATGCAATGTACTGTATGTTATAGAAGTTTGTGCCAATAACATTGTCACGAATTTATTCCCTGAATAAATTATGCCTTGAATAGGTTATAAGTTATAAGTACTTGTACTGGTGTTATAAGGTACAGAGAGAAAAGAATGGTAGTTAGGTAAGCAACTGATACAGTTTAACGTTGAATAAAATCATACGACCTGATCACATACGCCTACACGGGTTGTTACACAACGTGTTTCTAATGTTCTGTATCAGCACTGCAATGACGGGAAGCAGGTTGTCTTGCCTTGGCTTAAGGTAGTAGACAGGTAACAATCAACAATCCTGTACAGGTCAAAAATGGGCAACGAATAACGTTGAGCCACAGTAGAGCGCACGTAAGGAAAGAATCCCACAAAATCAACAAAAATAAAGACCTTCAATCATGCACGGTGTTCGATGAGAGAGGTTTCTTTCAAAATGACCGCTGACCAGGAAAATGGCGGCAGAGAGGAACTCAGGCCTTCGTGTTGGTGACCGGTACCTCAAGTCAGCTCAGACATCTTTTCTGTAAAACTACATCGTTAAGTGTTGGTACACCCTGTATATTGACAACTAGTTGTATACAAAAATAAACTTGATACTTTTACCGGGTTCGGTAATTGTAGCAGTTCAAGAAGTGCTGTTTTTAATCAGTAGTTTTTTGCTACTTTTTACTAACCACCACCTCACAGTATCAATGATGGTATCAAGCCGGAACCACGGTCTTTAAATGTGGTGCACAAAGTATACGCATTTCTTTCTATAGCCATTTCTGAAGGAGTGCTTTTGGAAAAAAACAACGTGTTTTCAACGTTGGTTGGAACAACAAAATTATGCCATAATCAACTTTAAATTAATAAAACATTTCCTCATGTTAAGTGATAATTAACAAACTCTAAAAAACCGGTCCTTACCGTGCTAAACTAATAGCCCTCAATTCAATCGCACTAAGGAAAATGTTATAATCTCGCTCCAACGTTTGCTTAACTTCTACTCCGTTCATCGAGTCCATACCGATTTCCGCAAGCGTGGAGTTCATACTCACAGACTTCATATCTCTAATACCTTCAAAGTGCTGAGTGATTAAGTTCATTGTTAAACCCTATACAAGCAATCGCTTACCAATGATTCCTAAAATAACTTCGGCAATATCTCCAGACGAGGACGAGAGCTTTTTCTCAGCAACAACAATGCTCGATACCACGGCACTTTCGTTTTGTCTTAAAAACGTATCTAAGACTTGAAGACAACTGGATATGCTTTGAGGTAAGGTGCCTCCTATTTCTATATTCATATTGTTCTCTTGTAACTGCGCCACTAACCCCACCTAAAAGCCACTTCTCTAGAGATATTTTCGATTTAGATCATTATCGAACATACATCGCCTACAGCTCCCCATTGAATCGCTAATCCCGGATAACCAGACTTACGCCTTTCTTCGCAAATCCTCTCCATTATCGAGTTTGACATGCCGTAATTCGTCTGACCACCATTACCACGACCACAAGACACCGACGAGAACACGACAAAATGTCTGCAAAAGTTCAAAGTAATAACTACAGTGATAAAGTATTTAATAACAATACTTACGTTAGATTCGGGCATAACTTCCTCGATATTTGGTCTAAATACTGAGTGGCGAAGGCCTTTGGACGCAAAGATGTCAAGAAAGTGTCTGCAGTTTGGTTGGGAAAAGTGCAATCTTGTAAAACTACGGCTAAATTGAATATTCCTGCGACCGGAGCCAACGCGTTGGCTTCTCGTATTAAAGCTATACATCCAGCTTCGCAGGTGAAGTCTTGAGTAGATATAACAACATTGCAACCGTAGCTTCTCCACAATGATATTCTGTATGATTGGTATCCACTGCTGATCCCTTTCCTGGAAGTTAAAACCAGGTTTCGAGCACCTCTAATGATTAGCCAATCCGCCAGTTCTAGGCCAAAACCACCGAGGCCACCACAAATAATATACGACTTTGATGAGTCAGCGAAAAATCTACAAATTCTCATTTACAAATATTGTTTTTTTTTGTATATTCTCGTCCAAATACTTGGCAATTCCTTTGAAAATTGGTATTTGTTGTCTGCTGGCAACATCATTGTCTCCAATCTTTACCAAAACTTTGCCCATATGCTTGCCTGTCGTCATAAATCTAAAGGCCTGTTGGATGTCGTCTTTCTCAAACACATTGGACTTTATTGGCTTAACTGCCCCTGCGTAATTATGGGAAAGTCAGACTTTATGATAACGAACAATCACACTTATAATTTGTTAAATTTTATTCGACAGACCACAATTAGTATTTCTTATCTATGAACAATGAAACAAGTAATTATGATTAGAAGGGAGATTGATTTGGTTTTTTTTTTATGGTATGATTTACCAATGTATGCGTTTTGTTTTAAAAGCGCGGAGCGCTCATAGTTCTACCCCTCTAGACCTCATCAAATTATGTAAAAAGTTCAACTGATGTATACAAATTGTTAAAATGTCGAAGGGACGAAAACACTTTATTTTATATTTGCAAGTCTAACAGTATTTTCCGAATGACACCTCATCAAGGAAAATATTGCACTCAATAGAGATAATGATGATAAAGTTGAGTTCAAAGAAATAGCAATATTATCTAACAAAGGTTACCTGAGTTTATGAAACGTTGCAGTAACTCCCTAAGCGGACGCTTCCCCTCCTCATCTCCTTCGAATATAACGTCCAACATAATTCCATGAAAGCTTTGCCCGTTTTTCAACGATAGTAGATCCAATCGATTGTCACTCACTATATCATACTTTCCGATTTCCAAAAACTTTCCATTTGGTGAGAGGCATCTTACGGAGGCACGGAGCTTGTCCTCGGATAAGGAATTTAATATTAGGTCTACCCCTCTTCCATTGGTCTGCTCCATGACCATTTGTTCAAAGCTTAAGTTTCGGGAATTCCCAATATGTTTCTCTAAAATCAGAACCCTTTTTTTAGTTGTTGAAAAGCAACTAACACATTCACAGTTCTCCAGTCAACACACATTCACACATTCAAATTCAACTATTTTTATGTATTTCAAAAATTATATGCATTGGGGCATGTTCGTGCCTACCATCAAGTTGTGGGAAATTTTCCAATAGATAATTCCTCTTCACTTCAGAACCTACAGTTACAAAAATAGTACATCCAAACTTGAGGCATAAGTTAATGGCTGCAAGCCCAACACCTCCAGTTCCCGAATGAATTAAGACAGAATGAGAAGGTTTGATCTTTCCAACCTTAAATAAAGAAAAAATATGCAGTAAATGTTTTCATTGCTGTTGTATCTTCATACTTTTACAAAGGCATAGAGGCAAGTGGCATAGACTATGGGGGTGGTAGCCGCTTCTTCGAGTGACCAAGAATCGGGTACTTCCCACATCAGCTTTTTGTCAGCTTTGACCAAGGACGAGAGGGCGCCACTTGCAAGCATTCCCATAACTCTTTTGCCACTGAAGTAATTTACTTGATAGAGACCCTAATGGATTTGGGCATTGTTTTTACCTCTTTGTTCGACCAACATATTCAAATCCTACGATACATTGATGCTTCAATCTGTCTTTCGTTACGGCATCGAAATTTATCTTTCCAGAGGCGATCAATACGTCTCGAAAGTTCAAGCAAGAATAGGAAACCTGGAAAATGTTTTTAATGAGATAAATATTAGCAGCCTTCTATAATTTAAAGGAATTGGTGAATAATTCCATATTTACGCTATAATTATAAATAATCCTATTCAACTAGCATGAAGCACTAGTCAAAACTGGTTTCAAGGTGAAAGGCAAGAAAGGCTCGGTGGTTACCACGTCAATGAATATTTTTAAATGTTGTAGAAGAGTTGTTGAACACTTGAACAAATCCAAATTTTCAAAAACTGCCACAAAAGATCAGAAACTGCTAGAGTCTAACGGGGTGTTCATTAGAAAACGTCATCTAGAAGGCTATGAATTTTTGACAGAAAAGTATGACATATAAGACTGTAAAGGTTTTCAGGGCCGGTCAAAATACAATGTAAAGCGTTTTCCGGGCTTGCCTCATCTGGGCCCAGACGATGAGGCAATGGGCGAAGTGATCTCCCGTGCTTCAGTCGCGCTGCAGTGAAGGGACTGGGGTGGGGGTAGTGATGGCGCGGGGTTTCGGCGCACTTGAACTAAGTCGTAAAACTCGTTTCCAGTCTGCATTTAGAAACGTAATTTTCTCCTTCCTGTTGAAATTGTTGCCGTGTTTAAAGAGCTCGTTGGCCTCTCTTGTTAGTCTCGGTTAGAAACGCTGCGATTGATATAAGATATCCACCTTTTTGAAAAGGATGTTGTGACGTCGTGACCTTCGAAGAGAGCGTGCTCTGCTACTGCTGACTTTTGCGTTTGTCCCAGCCTGCAACTACTCTTGGGTTCCGTAATCCTCGTGTTGACATTGCGTTTTGTGGTGCCAATATATACCGAGCCACAGCTGCATGGAACAAGGAAAATTCGGGTGTCGATAGGGGCGATCTCTGCGGTCTTTGGCCGACCTCAAGCTCTGTTGTATTGTACGAGTGGGTTTAAAGACAGTTTTAACACTGTGCGTTTCCAGTAGTCTGCCGAACCTGTCCGTTACTTTGTGGATTTATGGTAGACTAGTCCATCCGCGTTTTTCTTCATCTTCTCCCGTTGTTCCTTCCTGGTATAGATTCCTTGGACGGTCGGCCCTATCGAACTCGTGCTTGCTGTATCCATTCCAACCAAAGGCTCTTTCCAGATGCTTCATTTCCCGTTCCAAATCAGCCGGCTGACAAATTATCTTGGTTTTCATAGACAGAGTCTTTATGACTCCCCTTTTCTGTCCGGGATGAAGATTTGATCCGTTACTGAGGTAAATTAATGAGAGAGGCCAGTAAGATCTTTAAACACTGCAACAATTTCAACAGGAAGAAGGAAATTACGTTTCTAAATGCAGACTCGAAGCAGTGTTGCCAGGTGAATAAAATTAAATACACCAAATGATAGAGAAAAAAGTTGGCAGATTTTCACCAATTTTACTTTTACATTCGATGTTGCCAAGTCGAAAGAGTTAACAGCGTTTTGACGAAAATTAGTTGCGTATTCGCATCACTCTCTTGTCGGCACCCGAACCAGAACGCATCAGTACTGCGCACCCCCGTCAATTTTAGATCATATGACGTTAGATCATCAGTTCCAATCAGGTCAGCATTACGTCACAACTGAATTTTGCGACCTTGTCACAGTTACCATGTGCGCGCTGGCATATCCACCATCCTCCATAATGGTTAATACTATAATATATTTCAAGAAAATACCGTGTACAAACAAACAACAAATATACAACGTCAGCCTTATTATAAATCTAGAAAACTACAAAAACAACAACAAAAACAACAAATTAATCTCAATATAGCAATCACCAACACAATACTGACAGATTATTTACAAAAAAAAAATCATTACTATGATCCAGTAACTCTTGATTAATAATAAAATTATAATACTTGGCACCGTTTTCTGATATCAACTTTTTGCTATGTAAAATACCGCTTAAAAGGCATATTGACATTTACAAAATATTGATGAAAGGTCCCCAAAAAATAACCAGATTTGTGGAATTTGGCAAAAGATTTCAACAAATCACCAGATTAACTTAAATGTCACCAAATTTGGTGAAATTTCACCAGACCTGGCGACCCTGACTGGAAGCGAGTCGTACGGCCTACTTCAAATGCACCGAAACCCCGCGCCACCACTACCCCCGTCTCAGTCCCACTGTGAATAAATACCAGGGAGCTCACCACACTCGAATCGTCGAATCTCGAATCAGTCACCGGGTAGATATCTTATATCAATTGCAGCGTTTCTATCTGAGTCCGACGAGAGAGGCGATTGAGATCTTTAAACACGGCAACAATTTGAATAGGAAGAAGGAAATTACGTTTCTAAATGCAGACTGGAAACGAGTTCTACGACATACTTCAAGTGCGCCGAAACCCCGCACCACCACTACCCCCACCCCAGTCCCTCCACTGCAGCGCAACGGCGGGAGAATAAATACGACAGAGCTCACCACAGTCGAATTAGTCAACGTCGGGAAGCACGGGAGATCACTTCGCCCATTGCGTCATCGCCTTTGATAATGTCTGTCGCAGCTGTTTCGCACGCTACACGGCTTCAAAGCCCGGGAAACGCTTTAGAAAGTATGACATAATCAAAATTAATGGACCTTTGTTCCGTCATCCTTTTCTTTTGACATTTTACAGGTTACTAGATATGCCCTCTACAATTTTACGTTGAGGCACACAAGGACCAGATGTCCATTTACTACAATACCAGAAAAATTACTCACGTTTACCAACTCTTCATCTGCGGTTGTTTGGCTGCTTGACGTCAATGGGCCTTCAATCCAACCCACACTAGACAAGTCGCCCGGAGCAACTGCATCTGCGTAGCATTGTTCACATTCCACTTCCTTTTCACCACCTTTTAATGACGCAATGATTAGATTACAGAATAAAAATTTTTTTTTGAAAGTCTACGTACTGAGCAGAAGATGCCTGTAACTTCCCCACTGTCCATCGCTGTAAATATTAATCGCGTGTCCTTTGTCTAGATGAGAAGTATAAAAGTTATCGGTTGGAGTGAAGCGTGGGGCATTAGTATCAGCAATCAGGAGGCATCTGACGTTTTGACCGTTAGGCTCTTTTCTTATGCAATTTACCAATCCTGGAAGAATACCTAATTATTTTAGGTCAGTTGCAACAATTCTAGAGCCACCTAATAGACCGTTTATAGGTTCATTTTGGGACCACAAAATCACATCCTTTTCGTCATTCATGGATCCGCGTAATTCATTCATCCATTGAAAACTTGAGTCCGTTTGACTGACGTGAACAAAGGTTTTAGTTTTCTTGCTTGCGCTATTGAGTTCCTTTTTCAAAAAGACCAGTGTTTCCCCAATTACGGTATATTCGTTTAAAACCTTTGTATTGTGACCATAACAAAGCGCCTCATGTCTAACGAGATCTTGCTCTCGGCTTATTATGAAACCTGCTTCAGAAGTGGCCTTAATCGCCTCTTCAAATTCCTGCAAAAACCGAAGTAAGTATTTACTTTATGAGCAAATGGATAACTTGCCAAGCTTCGCTTCAGTAAGTTCGAAGCGATAACGACCGTGCAATCCTGTAGAGAGTTCAATTTCTTGTTTTCTACCGTGATGTCTGTTTCTATGGGCTGTGAAGCGAGAATGGTCACATCAACTTTTACTAAAGGTTGGTCTTCCAACACATCCCTAATAATTGGTCCTGAAGCACAATTTACAAAAAAAAACTTAGTCCCAAAGAATATCTTTTGTTTCACTCACCCAATAGAGTTGGTTCCTTTTCTAGCGGTTCGTCCAGTAGCTCAGCCACTTTTATGTTATTTCCAGAGTTGTTTTCTAGAGCAACTTGCATAAACACTCGTACCGCTTGTGTGACTCCAAGTGCACCGTTATTTGGAACAAACTGATATGTTTCCAGCACGGGCACTGCGGTCTCCTTCTTTCGCCGAATGGACGAAGCGATCAGTCCTTCAATCTTAACACCTCCGGACCTGCAAAAATTATTACACACAGTTTGGCGTGCGCCACTAATACTGATTGAGCACAGCTCATTCAGAACGTCGAAAAGTTTCTTCGTTTCTTAAACACAGAGTTGTAAAGTTGAGAAAAATACCTGATGACTCCAGAAGATCGATCACATCTGACCGGCAATTCGACTGCAACGTCTTCGCCAGTTTTTAATTTGCTTATTTCTTCCAAGTGGTTCACGGCATTGATCGTCAACCTGGCAATACTAGTTGGCACATAAAGCAATCGAGTGTCGACGCCTAAAATCTTAAACTGAAGCATATTGTCCATGAAAGCCACCCAATCGTCCTGCCATCTAATTTTCCCCCGAGTGCCCGAGAGGTTGCTCTCGGTTAGGCTCTTAAAAACACCGCTACAAAGACAATTTTTTTAGCAACCGCCCTAAGAGTTCAAGAACAAATCGCTTTTCCACTACTAGCTTATTTTTAAGGGTGTTATAATAGGTTTTCTCGTCTTTTCTTTTGTAGCTTTATCGAGTCTAGTAATGGAACAAATCGGATATATACACTGCCATTGTGAACAACTTATGACCTTCACGTCTTAGATCCTTAGAGATTTAAACTTGACGATCAGGTCATAACAATGTACTTCAAAACCTTGGTAAATATTACTAACTTATAGTAATAGCCTCGTAATCGAAGTTCTTTGTAAATGTCTTTACTATTCACAGCCACGTCACTTGTAACTTCTAGTAGATCTTCTTCTACAAGATTCTGTTCACTATCGTAGAGTTTAATAATACCAGTCATTATGGCAGTGTCCCCTTCTATAATGAATGAATAGAATCATAGTATAGATGTATAAAGAGTGGAGACAATATTAATCAAACCGATAATTTCAAAACGTCCGCTCTGCCTTTGAAGCATGACGTGCAGAGTAGTGGGGTTGCCTTTGCTTAACGAGCACGCCCTTAAAAATCTGCAGTTTTCGAAAACAACGTTCAGTCCATTTATGTCAATGGCCGACATTTCGGAGAGTAAAGACCAGGCTAGATAGAGGTAGTTGGTGGCGGGAAACAAAATGCGCCCTAAAAACATTAAAAATATTGATATATTATACGGCAATAATAAGCACAGTACGTGATGTTTTCGCCAAATAAATTGCTTTTGAAAACAAAGTGCAACAGCAAATCTCATGCAAAAATATAGAAGAAATAAGTAAAGTATTTCTAATTTCTCTTGAGTGTTACGTCATTAGTCTTTCTGGCAATATCAAATCTGCCCTTAACTCGAAAAATGCCGGGCAAAACATTCTCCGAGGGTGAACAAGTATTAATGTTGAAGTTAGTTCAATATTTCGAACAAGAAAAAGAGGGGGAGAGAGCTTGATACCTTTAAATGCAGTACATAACGTAAGTAGGTACCCATTATCGTTAAAATTAAAAACTAGTTACGGCATATCTTCTTTGGGAGACAAATCTAAGTGGTGTGGGTGCAAAACGGCAACGAAGAGGTAAAAGAACAGGTATAATATGCAAATGCGTAAATATTCCGATAGACAGCTTCATAGATGTTGCTATAAGTTACTGCTTTGCTCCCATTTAGTCCTCTAAAAGGGACGCGGCGAATCTTGTTGAATCGTATCAAGAAACGCAAAATGGTTAACACCATTTATTCTACTTATTCAAATACAGTGTAATAAATGTATGTAAGCATATGTGATAAAAGTTCTTACAAATATTAATACTTAAAAAAAAACTCATAATTATTTTTCTAGAGGGTAGCAGATGCATTAGGAGTGTCCCTAGCAACAATTCAGAGACAGGTAACTAATGGAGTGAGTAAAGATAATGCTGTTGAAGAGTCTAAATTGTGTAAGAAAACACCACAATACTAAGTCTACCAGCATATAATAAGGGACGAATTTATGCTATATGTATGCAGCAGGTACAGTACAACAATCTCCACGACAGAAATCGAAGATTATTGTGTTATTTTTTTATTACAGGCGAACATGTTACACTCCAGTCTTTGCATAGCCACCTGCAAAATATTGATCAAGTTATAATTCCTTGCAGTTCCCTGGCTTTGCGGTTTAAAAAACTTAAGTTTAAGTGCAGGAAGTGTATAATATCTAACCGACTTTATCTAATGGAACAACCAAATATTATACATAAAATTATAACGTTTTTGAGTGACGAAACTTCTGTGTTTTGTCGCAAACCGGTTTTTATCGATGAAACATGGGTTTTAGTAAAGGTATATAAACGCTATTAATTAACGTTAATCTATTTCTTAAGCATCATTCATTTAGGACAAGTTGGCAATATGGCACGAGAAACACTGTAAGAAAAAGTCTTTCTCAGAAGGAACACGCTACATAGTTCTGCATGCTGGTTCAGAGGATGGGTTTATCCAGAATGCCAGCCTAGTATTCAAAGCGGGAAATAAACCAGACGATTACCATGACTCGATGAACTCTGCAAATTTCGAAAAATGGTTTTGTGAACAGCTTTTGCCTAATTTGGAGGAACTGATAATTATGGATAATGCTTCTTACACCACTCCATGCAAGTAGAAAAGTTACCTAATCAAAGCTGGTCCAAACCTTGCCTCATAGAATGGTTGCAGGAGTATCAGTATCACATTATATTTTCTCCTTCTGCTATGAAAGCTGAGCTTTTAGGTATAGCAAAAAAGAACATGCTGGAGAAAAGATATCGGTTAGTACTTTACATTATAATAATTGTAGGATGTCCAAAATCGCTCTTTTATAGTGACAATTAGTAAATTTAGTAGTTTTGGTATTTTTTTTTTACTTCAGAATAGACGAACTAGCACTTCAATATGGCCATCGTGTATTAAGATTACCTCCTTACCATTGTCATTTTAACCCCATCGAAATGGTATGGTCCCAGTGTAAGCGATATTGTGATTCGAAAATCAATGGTGTTCATCGAATCACAAACGAGAACGTTTTGTATTTATGGAACGAGGCGTTGGAATGACCACGTTTTTCAATTTTAAAAAAATTATTTACTTAATTGGCTAACAACACTTTTTGCAGGTTACTCCTGAGTTATGGAAAAACTATGTTCCACATACCAATAAACATTATCGATGCTTGGGAACAAGAAAAGTGTGTTGATTCATCGAACATTCCGTCACATATCATCAATTTAGATGACTCAGATGATGAAGACAGTGAATCCGAGGAAGAATTTGATAATTAATAACACTTATTTCTACAGATTTCTCGCAATGTTGTTTACTTCTTTGTTTAAAGTACTTTGTTTAAAATAATTGGGAGTTTTTTAAAAGTTTAAATCAACTTATCTTATTTTTTCTCCCAAACCTGTTTTATTTATTTCTCTACTACTCGCCATACACACAGCAAATGTACTGCTTTTGTGTTATCTACAGTGCTCCAAAACAATTAGTGCGTCACTAGAAACTTCTTTTTGTTTGAACTTGATCACTATATTTTTGTATTCTTGAGACCAATTTGTTTACTCTTTTTTTATTTCAACTGTGTACTTGCTCCTTTAAGGTCTCTATGCTGCATCAAAAATTTAGTACCCACCTTTTAATACAGATTGCTGTAAAGCAATATTTATTGTAGATGTGTTGTATATCACATTAAATAAAAATGTTAATAATCGGAATTTTTTTGAAGCTATCTCTTTAGGCTGCTTGTGATTTTTAACAAAAATAAAGTGACACGTAGTACTCCCGGTTTGGTTATTTTCATACCTACTAAATCCTGACGTGATCAGAAAATCAAATAAATAAATGATTCTTAATTTATTATTACTTACATAAGGCAGGTATTTAGTTGAGTTCAAATAATATACTAATAAACCCCTTATTAAAAATAAAAAATATACTGGTTAACTTATCCATTAACGCCGATTAAGAAAATACGTGCACTTACCTATAAAAAAGCGTCAATTTGACTTTAATCATATGTATCAAATAAGACATACCCTAAAACTGTGGTTACGTAGTAAACAATGACGTAACACTCCAGAGAAATTAGAAGCACTATAACAAAAATTGTAAATGCAAACGTGCCAGTTCCAGACCAGAGGGATTTATTACGTTTTTTTGCTCTTATTCATGTCTTTTTGTACCACCCTCCAAAGGAATTCTCGTAGATGCATTATTTTCGGAAATTTTTGGGTACTTTTAGAATTGACTTTTTGCCATTTTGAAAAAACTAATTTTTCTGGTTAATTTCCTTCAAATTACTCTTGTTCGGTTACTCAATTACTTAAGTTATCCGTTTTTAGGGGTTTGCAAACGATATTTCGATCAAAAACTGGAAAAGGGTCTAAGATTTCTTGACATGTCTAATAACTTGCCATCAATATTGTGCCCCTCAACACTCGACCATTCGCTGTCCTCAAGTTTGATTTGCCACTTTTTTATGTTATTTCCTCGCAAATTGTAGTCGTAAGTGGGAATGAAATATTTCTTGTGGTGGTTCCACTTTATCTTAGAGGAAATCATTGGTGTGCCTCGGCTTACCGGAAACTCCACCTCGGGGTAGAGCAGTTGAACCTGAGGCTGTTTTCCATGCAAGTATAACCTTAAAAATCACCTTCGCCGTAAGTAATGTAGGTAGTTAACTAAACCACAACGAATAGCTTACCGCCCGAGAAGCATTAAGAGGTCTGTGGCGTTATTTGCATCGCATATGTTTACCCAATTGACACGTTTCTTCTCAAATGTACCACTAGATCCTCCAAGTTGTAAAAGCAATGCTTGCTTGGATATCTTTAATTTTGACAAATCTAAACCACCGTTACAAATAACTGGTGAAGATGCCGCATTTATGCCATTAAACCCATTTGTAGCCCGTTTCACATCAGGGACTCCTGAAACATGTTTTTTTTTAATCAAAAGAAAATTTGATTTCCACAACATTGTTACTCACTAAGTCCATTTAAATCAGGTTTGTACTTAGTTGCCAGCAAGTATATACTCTCTAAAGCTTCCTCGCAGCTTAATGCCTCTTCGTAAAAAGCTTTCAGGAAGTTTCCTACAGAATCAGCTGCGACAACGTTGGGTTTGATGCCAATTTGTTTTAAAAACTCAACAGTTGTCAGCTGAGTGACAATGTCAAAGAGGAAAGTTGTTAAGTCAGAGTCAGACTTTCCATTAGTTGTACCATCTATACGTATTCCTTTAGAGTGTAAAAAGCCAGTTATCCTGCAAATGTTGACCTTTTGCAATGTCAAAAGGCAATCAAGTATATACCTACCTGCTTCTAAAATGCGTTAGCAATGGTAAACCTAATAGAGCCTCAAGTAAGCCTTGAGCAATTTCCCCTGAAACACCCCCAAAATATAGAAATACTTGGCTCTTGCTTTTTCTAAGACGTACAACCTCCTTTTTCAAAATTCCTTGTGGGGATGCTATTACATAGCCCCTATATGTATGATTTCTTATAGGCTTTCTAAAAGGAACATGTATTATGATATAAACTTGATGGTACTTTGAAAAGCAACCTAAATATATTATAGACCAAGGCCATATGTTCTGGATCGAACTTAGCTGCCACATCGTCAAGTAAGACATGAACAGCTTCTTTGGTACGGCCGCTGACACATACAAGCCTAAAGAGATTGCCTTGAAGAGCAGAATTGAGCGATTTCTTCTTTGAATATTGGTTCATGATTGCGTGGCAATTGGCACCACCAAATCCGAAGCAACTTATACCTTATTGGAGTGAGTAGACTGTCATAAAACGTAAATCTTTTATTGGTAAACACTTACCTGCCAAGAATTTATCATCTCGATGAAGTGTCTTATCGGTAACTACTTTAATTCGTCCTTCTATGACGGCATGGAGATTAGGTTTAGGAGATTTGTAGTTGATTGTCGGCAAAATAACATTCGTTTCGAATCCCGAAATCATCTACAAAAATTATATGATAGGAAAACACCTACAGTACGAGATATGTAAATTATGTAATGAGACTGGCAACGTAGCGTTGAATCTGGCAATATTAAAGACGAATGATTTTTTTTGTGAAATGTAAACATGTAATATGCCTCCAGTACAAATCTGAACCCGCTAGAGTCAGTTGGTTGTCCGTAGCAATTTTTTTCGTAAAACAGTTTGCAGTGAGGTGTTCTAAAAATGAGTGACATCAATGTTGAGCGACTATGTGCTATCAGGTTTCGCTTCAGACATGGACACAGTGCAACGGAAACTTTTGAAAAACTTCGGCAAGCCTACAGAGACAGTGTTTTGTCAAGGGCCCAGGTGGTTTAAGGCATTTTCGGAAGGAGTAGAGTCGATTGAAGATAAACTGCGCAGCAAAAGGACTTCATCTTCAAGAACCGATGAAAATGTATAGAGTCCGGGATCTTGTGCATTCAGATCGTCAGTTGACAGTCAGAATGATCGTGGAAGAGCTGTATTTGACTCACACCACCGTTGATCAGATTGTGACCCATGAATTGGGGATGAAAAAAATCTGCGCGAAAAGGGTTCCAAAAAATCTCGTATAACCAAAAGGACATCAGAAGGGAAAGGTATCTTGATTTTTTGGAATCGACTGAAAATGATTCGACCCGGAAACCGAACGCCAAAGCATGAAATGGCACACTCCAAGCTCTCCAAGGCCCAAAAAAAGCAAGAATGAGCATGTCGAACATCACAGGTATGCTCATTTGCTTTTTCAAAAGCCAGTGGGTGGTCTTTCTGGAATCTTTTACCGAGAGATTATTGAAAAACTACAAAGAAGGGTAATGTGTGTGAGACCAAACATCAAGTGGGTTTTGCATCACGACAACACGCCTTACCACACAGCAGTTTCAATAAACAAGTTTTTGGCTAGTAAAAACGTTAGCTGGCTCCTCAGCCTCCGTATCTCCTGACTTGTGTCTTTGTGACTTTTCTCTTCACGAGATTAAAAAATCACCTCAATGGACATCATTTTGGGACATGCGGAAACATTTACACGTCTGTAGCCGACAAGTTGAAGGCTATTGCAGTATCCGAGTTCCAGTACTCCTACGAGGATTGGAAGAACCTTGCAAGTATAAAAACTATCCATCATTACACAAAGAGAAAATGCAACTTTTTAACGAATCTCAAATTGAAACTCTTTGTAAATATTATAGAAGATAATGTAACGATTAAAGAAGCAACAAGGGGAATGCAGTTAACTACTAAAAGTTGAAGAGTGAGTCAAATATTGAAAAAAACTTGTTTTCTTGCCATTTTCAAAGTTTGAAAACAACGAATGTTTTGTAATTAGGAGTGTATATTAAAATAATTATTATCAAAAACCAAACATAGGTATTAAATTTACTTACCTTAACAAGAGAACATAAAAAGGACGCATTCTCACTGTGGCCCATATTGGATTTCACCGAACCCACCAGAAGAGGCCCAGTCCTGCCAGGTACAAAAAATTGGTCGGCGCTATTCACCTCTTCATAATCGCCAACTTTTGTGCCTAAAAACGTCAATACAGTCAGAACACTGATATACTTTCAAATCATACAAGTACCCGTTCCGTGAGCCTCCAAGTAGCTTATTTCATGCGGCTTCACATCACTTTCCAGATAAATTTCAGTGAGTAGCTTAAACTGAGCCTCCCCACTGGGATAAGTAATACCTTGATCGGTATTTCCGTCGCAATTGGTTTTCGTATGGACCAGTTTGGCGTATATTCTCTTGCTATCCTTGGCTTTCTGGAGCAAAACTGCAGAAGCCGTTTCGGCTCGTACATAGCCAGTTCCGTCGACGTCGAAGGGTCTACAATGACCGTCCAAGGCTAACATACCCAATCTAAGCGTTACATTCCAAATTAAAGTTGTACGTGTGTAATTTAATGGATTCGTTGCGTACTTGGCAAATAGCAATGAATATCCTCCAGGTAAGACAAAATTGGTGCCACCAACTATCACCGCATCGCATTGACCCATTCTGATTGCCTTATAAGCTTGTTCAAACGCGTAGGCTGCGCTACTGCATGCTGTGTCAAAGATGTACGAAGGCCCCTTCAGCTTTAGGTGATGGCTGACTCTATTAGCGTACAAAGAGCGATGGTTCCTATTACGTAATTTCATTACTATAGCGGCCAGTGATTTAGCATTAGATTTACCCTAAGATTGTGTTAGAGCCTTTCAATTGCTCTAAAGTAAAATAGTAAGCCTCGAATTCAGATAAGCAGAGCCCCAAGAAGAGACCGGTTCTGGTCCCCTCCAAGTCCGAAGGGTGTAATCCGGCATCGAAGATGCATTCATAGGATTTTTCCAGGAGCATTTTGCACATTGGATTTAAAGGTACGGCGTGATTTGGGGCTACATCTACGCATAGATCGCATTAAAGTGCAAAAACTCACAATCAGTTATCCCATAAAAAGTGACTTACCAAAAAACCCTGCATCAAACCTCGAAATATCTTTCATTAGGGCAAAACCTGAAGGTAGTTCGGGATGCGTCGGAGGCACGTGGGTCACCATTTCAACTTTGTCTTCCAAGTTCTGGAGGAATTCTTCGATATTCTCGGATAAGGGAAATGATCCAGATATACCTAAAGAAAATAATCAAACATCTGTGTTGGTAGATAGAAATCAAGGCTAGCCCTTACAATCTAGTGGTTGTATTAGAAATTATCAACAAATTCTAGGCCATATGAATATTAAAATTCCGAACGTCAGTGAGGATATATAAAGCCGTCTCCCAGTAGCGATTTGGGTTGTAGATATTTGGTATTATTTCCATTTCGACGCTTATAACTTTTAAACTGCTCGTTTGACGTGATTTTCGTTCCAGGGGCGTAGGTACAAAAATGAACGAGCTTTCCGAAAATGTGGTCGATTTGGTGGTACGTGCGGGGGGGGGGGGGGGGGGGCCAGTGCCGTACCAAAATCAAAAATGTGGTTTTTTAGATACCCAAATTTACGACGTCTTTACCGTAGTTCCGCGACTATGTGGGGTATAGATGATAAATTTTGAAGTCTAATTCCGATAAGTTAAATAGGAAAATCTAGAAAAATTCACAAAGTTGGGACGGTTTTTTTAAAATTCTGGACCCCTTTAGTTAGAAGACTGTGCCACATGTTTCGCCAATTTGGGTGTACTTTTTTCACATCTCACCATGTAGATTCCACATTTTTGCAGCAAAAAATCTGAAATAATTCAGAAAGATAGTACACATATGAGCCCCAGAATTAACCAAAAATCAAGGGCCTAGCTTTCAATTTTAAATTTTGACGAATTTTTAAACTTTAAATTTGAAACTGCCACTTCGAGGTCATATTTGTATCGAAACCGTGCATCTAATCGAATGGCTTTCTATCCCAGGGTTCCCAGGGGATACCTTGCGAGTATTTTCTTTTAGGGACTTGGAAACCTCTCTTCGGTGGGACGTTGCGAAATGGTCTTAATTGAATTTCGAAGCGAAAGATGCAGATTTTTTTAAATTGTGGCCGAATGGTTCCGATTCACCTGCCACTAACTAGGGTATCGGAAGCATTCGGAATTAAGTTCCTCCCATTGAACGTCAACTACAGCTGGGATTTTAAGAAATGTAAAAATTAAATTTAAAGTTGGCCGAAAAGCGTGGAAAACTGTGTGACAGGAGAAAATTTGAACATTTCTAGGACGATTATTGGCAAAATGTCCGGTCCTCAAGATTCACAACTGTTTTTGCTTAGTTTAATAACAGTCTTATAGGAAGTGAAAAACTGTTAATATTGTATAAAAATTACCTAATTTTTTATTTTGATCGAATCGTGTCAATAGCATTGCTATATCATGTTTACTTTTCGAATTATATAGATATAAGTATCAAAATGTCGATGAAAAGTGGAAAAATTACCTTTTAGGCGCCATTTTGAAGGGAAAGGGTGCTACTCAAAATTCCAATTTTGCATATTTTTTACATATGTGTTCCCCTTTTTCCTATAAGCGTCTTTTTGATAAAATCTATGACAATGAATTTCGGTCGAAAAATTTGGACGACTTACCCCTCGACTTACCTCCTTTTTTTACAAATTTTTACATTTTCCTGTTTATCTTGGAAACGGTAAGGTTTTTCGATATGCAAGTTAATATAATATGTGAAGAGGTAATTGAGGACTATCAGATACATGAATAAGAAGGAAGCAGCCTTTAACAGTTTTCGAGAAAATTAAAAAAAACTGCAAAATTTGTACCTTATATTTGGACACCCGTGCTCAGTTACTGTTCTAGGCAGACCTTTGAAAATGGGCTCTGCGTGTAGCTTTATTCTTCTACTTCTTTAGATCTTCTTATAGGTTTTCTGATAAATCTTCATCGAAAGGAGATATGAGCTGTTAAAAGCCGCAACGTACGATTTTGATCTCAAAATTTAGGCTTTTGTGCCGGTTTGAGAGCCCCATATGCTTAACATAGAAAGATCGACTTTTCCCATATAAATCAGTAGTAATCGATTTTATTGGTAAGTTCTAGTGGTTTGATGATAAATAGGGCATATATTTACGTTTTAGATAGTTTGGCGTATAGATTTTCCCAAAAAATGTTGTAACATGGAATTTTTGGATTTTAGAATGTAAATCGATATCAATTAATTTATTGCGTTACTTCGAGTAGTTTCATTATAAATAGAGCGTGGATTACTGTTTTAAATAGTATACGGTGTCGCAAATAATGCTGTAACATTTAACTTTAGATTTTTGGTTGTTCACCAATATATTTTTTTTGTAAGTTTTATTCACTTTATTATAAGCAGTGCCTTGATTTCTGATTTAGATGCTATAGGGTGTTCCAAAAATTGGCAAATATTACATTTTTAGGAAAAATTAAAGCTAGAAAACTGAAATTTCAATTGAAAATTCTTTTCATAATCACCAACAAAACGTATGTCATAAATGGGAACCTTGAGAGAGGTACTAATAATTGTCAATAACTTGAAACCGTTTATAAATAGGATCAGGCGGGGTAATTGAAAACCAAAAATTTTCATAAGTGCCTCAAAATTATCATTTTACATACCTAATTGTGGAAATTTTACATAAATAATGAAAATATGAGTTTAGCTTATAATAACTAGATATCCTTAATGTTTTCATTTACCCCCTTGCAATGGGGCAAATGTGAGCAATATTTGTCCTTTCTATCGCAAAATTTTACAGAGGGAGATGGTACTATTGTTTTGTTAGCTGAATAGGCTATTTTGGAGATCAAATTTTCAATAAAACAAGTTAGTTTTGAGATTATTCTGGCTTTTTAAAACTGTCACTACATAAGGTGTTTCTAAAAATAGATGCATTGCATTGCAGCTCAATGCAATAATAATTGAAATTAAACGAAGTCAAGATAGTCCAAATTCTTGCACATAATTCCATAAAAATCAATTTTACATGGGTATGTCGCAACAATAGTAATATTATCATAATACAATCGTGGAAAGTCTTAATATGGTTTTCTTAATCCAATATTGAGATTAAGTGGAGCCTTGTGACTTACCGGACACAACGATTTCCTCCCCCTCTGGGGGGTCAGCTAGGATTCTCCCAAACCGTACACTGGGGTCAATATTCATGTTTTTGTTCTAATATTTCGCTTCTTCTCGATTCGAATACGTTACTTAAACTGGATAATGTTCTACTAAAAATAATGTACGTAAGTTTTTAATTTATACTTTAACGGACAAAAAATTAAATCCAGCCTACTAGAGGCAAATTCCGGCCAGGGCAATGCATCCTTGAAAAAAAAATTCTTTTGCAACATTTGGATAACTCAGTAACTAGAGCATTTTGAAAAAATGTTTTTAATCTTATCTGAAATATTGAAGTTGATAGTTCAAAGCAACTTGCTGAATTTTGCTGTCCAAGAAGAGTTTGTGGGCGGAATCCAGTTTGATATAGTAGGCCTTGTTTATTTTAAAAAAATCGTTGAGTAAGAGCTTAAGGCGTTCACCTTTAACCAAAATTTAGCATTACAAGCTGAGTGATCAGAGGGCATAGGCAAACGTAATAAAACACGTCAGTTTTTTTGTTATCGCTAGCACCTTATAGTACAACATGCAAATGCCGTGATTTCAACTTTTCCACAAATTGTTTTCCTGATTTTTTGGGTAATAACAATCATTATTAAGCGTTTTTTAGGAATGAAGTCACTATTAGTTTTGAGTTTAATTGAATCGTACCTATCAAGGCGCAGGCAGTTTATTGCTGTGGGACAATGCATATTCGATACATCGGCGATGAGATCGGGAGTGCCTCAGGGTTCCATCTTGGGCCCCTATTATTCATAATTTGTGTTAATGATATCTCCACCCATATGAGCAATTCTATTCACACGGTGCAATACGCGGATGACACCACCTTTTGTTTTAGAGCCACTGAGGGTGGGTGGACAACTGATGTGATTGACAGGGCTCAGGAGTGGTTTGAAGCGAATGAACTCCATCTGAACATACACAAGACCAGAGAGTTCTCTTTTTCTCTCAGAGACTATGCGTCTGATCGGGAGTCGGCTACGTTCTTGGGAATGGCCCTGGACGGGAGACTCGACTGGAGATCTCATGTGGCACAAGTAACAACAAAATTGACTAGTACAATTTACTTGCCTCGTACGATTGCTCAATACGCCCCATACTGTGTATGTAGAGCGAGGTACATGGGTTTATTCCAGTCGAGGATCTCTTACGGTCATGTTCTGGGGACGATCCGCAAAGTGGATCGTCCTTATTCATCAGAAGGCAGCAATAAGAATATTGAGAGGTCTGGCTCCAATGGATACATGCAGGGATGCATTAAGAGAATTAAAAATGCTGACGCTTCCCGCCCTATACATATACTACTCAGTAGTGTACGTCAGGAGCCGGTGGGGCACTCTCGGGACCGTTGGTTCGCGGCATGAGTATGGAACTCGTCATGGCGATGACCTTGTTCTGGTACCGCGACATCGCCTTGATCCGATTCACAAAAGCTATATTGTCACGGCTATTAAATTGTACAGTCACTTGCCTCCTACTCTGGGTGATCTGAAATTAAATATAGCAAAATTAAAAACGAATATAAAAGATTGAATGCTGAAATAAGAAAAATAAGAAATGTTAAATCACAATGGTTCTCCCCAGAATGCAAAGAGATAGTAAACTACGAAAGGAAATACAGTCATGCGATGAGAGACCAAAATCGTGATCTATTATTTGAAACACAACAGAAACTCCACAGATGGAAACAGTACATTGAGAAACTCTTTTATGATCACAGACCTACAAAACATAACATAACAAGGGGTACTAGCGGACCATCAATAACAAGAAGCGAAGTTGAGAATGCTATTCGTTTGGCAAAATCCAGGAAAGCGATGGGACCAGATGAAATACCAACAGAGGTATCAAAATTAATAGGCGCTAGCGGGAGTAAGTTATTGCTTGACTTGTTTAACACAATATACAATCATATTGCCATATGATTGGCTAAAATCTACTTTCATACCGATCCCAAAAAAAATCGAATACAAAAGAATGTCAGTATCATCGCACCATCAGCTTAATGAGCCATGTGCTAAAGACTTTTTTGCGTATAATCCATGCAAGAATATAGAAGAACAAATAGGCGAGACATAGTTCGGCTTTTGAAATGGTCTGGGCACACGAGAAGCGCTATTTGGTCTGCAGGTGTTGGTACAACGAAGCAGGGACGTAAATGCAGACATGTTTTTATGCTTTCTGAATTTTGAAAAAGCGTTTGACAAAGTGTCACACAGTAAAATGATGGAAGTCCTTAAATCAACAAATATGGATGACAAAGATCTAAGAATCATCGCAAACTTGTATTGGAATCAGAACGCCACAGTTAGAATAGATGGTGATCGTACTGATAGTACAGAGGAAATCCAAATTCTTTTAACCAATAACCAATTCTCCAGACCAATAAATAATCTTAGATATGCAGATGAGACCGTACTTATTGCTAGCAGTGATATTGAGTTAGAATCATTATTGGATTCTATAATAGAACAATCCAGCAACTACGGTATAAGCCTGAATATTAAAAAAAGACCAAATATATGGTTATAAGTAAAGACAGTGTCATTGACGCGGGAATTCACGTCAACGGTGCACAATTAGAGCGAGTAGAACTGAGGGTGGACATGTCAGTTTATGCAAATAGTAGTCCCTAATTTTATACATGTAGTACCTTGTTTTAAACTTTATACTATTTTAAATACTTTAACATAGTGATGTAATTATAATGTGAATAATAAGTCACGTGCCTTGCTTTTATGTTATTCAAATATCGACATTTACATAGTGTTTTAAAAATTAGGAAATTAACATAACTGTTATTCATTATTATATCGTTAAATAATGATATTTATTCAAGAGTTTCAAGATTGTCTGAATACCTATTGTCTGGCAAATAATAGATACTTTGAATACAATAACGTAAGTGAAAACTATATCTGGGAAACAAAAAAAGAAATAAAAATTGCTCCAAAATGACTCTATAATATCGACACGGTACCAAAATGATGCATTAACTAATTCGTCCTCACCTACCCTGTTATCCCCAACCACCTTAACCAAGTAATGTTAAATCACAACCCCCCATCTGATTTAAACCTCTCAAAAAAAACTTCTCGATATTTTTTCTGTAGTTTCTTATTGTTTAACTCAACAATCAAAAAGTTTAGACTTTTGGAACGCGCCTTTTACGTTTTTACCAGTAGGATTTTACAGGTCCAGTTTTGTTTGGTCATGTTAGATGTTAACAAGTCTGCGAAATTATGAGTGATGAACCAAATCAATTTAAATGCTAATTCACCTTTACATAAGAAGATTTATTGCATTTCCAACCAAGTGGCGCATCTCCACATTATGCATTTCCAGCTGGCCAATGATTAGATCCCCCGATCTAACGCCCCTCGATTTTTTTCTCTGGGTTTCCCTGCAACCCTTTGTTTTGAAAAGGTGCCTAACCCGTGTAAAAATAGAAGAACTCCAAGAAAAAAGCTACAGGGTGATACTTTTTTGTAAAAAGGTACCAAATGTCCGACGGGGTACAGCCCTCGATCTAGATCAAATCTAATTAGTCCTGTAGATGTTTAAAAAAATTTTAAAATCTTTATTAAAGTCAGTTAAAGTTTGCTGAGAGGAATTTCTCTTAGAATTTTGACACTTCAACCCTGAAGCGCCCTGTGTAACTGTTTATATTATGTTAATGGCAATAGCTGTAAAAAACGTGCAAACCAAAAACCCATTAATAATTCAGATCAAACATTTTAATTCAATTGAACTACTGACTGGTAGAAATGGAAATTTGCCCTTCAATTGAACAATACCGTTGCATAATTGGAAAGAAATAAAATTTTAAATACTTGTAAAGTAAAAGGAGAAAGCAGGAGAAAATGTTGTATCAATAGTTTTATTTCAATAGATTTTCGGTGGCGTTCCTACCAGTTGCTTCTGTTGACAATATGATATGTTTTTGCTTGGTTTCTTTTATACTGTGAGGTATGTATAAAATATACACATTTAGGGTATCAAACAGAATTGGTAAGAGATCTGACTAAAAAGATGTGTTTGGTCTGCTCAGATATATATTTCCTTAAATTTGTAATAAAAAAGATTGTTTTAAATTTTAATTAATTAGAGTACCTAACCTTATCACTTAATTACTATGCAAGATGAATTTAAAAAAAATACACTAAATATATTTTAAGACTTTGTAAGTGCTTTGCATCCTATCAATAATTAGTAACATATTTAACAGCTACTTTAATTGCTTGATATTGTACATTATAATTTCTAGGTATTGTAGTAAATATGTAGATATATGGTAGTAAATAAACTCGAAAAAAAAACATCCAGAAAGACAACAGACTCATGGGTCACAAAATAAAATAGGGAAGTAAAGTCTTGTTTTCCTGAAGAAAGACTAAATATTCATCATGCAGTACTACACAAAGAAAAACTATTAGTAAGCCAATTTTTTACACATATTGCTTACTAAAGAATGTTTAGATACTTTTTTTTGTACAAACAAATAACTAATTTTCTAAAAGTTTCAAGTGTTTTGGTTGCAGTGTGGTACATTAAGGTGATCAGATTTCCCATAGTTAAGAAGAGGACATTTGATACTATTTTGGTAAGGAGGGAAAATATCTAAGTAGTGTGAGCAAGAGCAAAAAAACCTTCATCACGAAAAAATGTGCAAAAACATTTTTTTTTTTCATGCGGACTAAAAGTAGGTCATTTGTTTTCTCAATACGCACACCTAAAGTGGGATTTCTAATCCTGAGACCAAAAAAGCAGCAAAAAAGTCCTAGGCAGTAAAAGTAAAGTCAAAAGGCACCACTACTGTCATGATGGTGCATATATAAACGATTTTCATTCACCAAAATGCCAGATGACACCAGATAGACCAATCTGACTATATTGCTATCTTTATATTCTCATTGAAAAAACAAAAGATAGGAAAATTCTCAGAGCGCTTGAGAGCACCACCCAAAACCGTTATTAGTTGAAATCATATAGGTTCTTCAATTCTGTTAAATGTCATGCGTGTCATCATATTTACCTGATAATGTGATTTTTATTAATTTAGTATTGATAATATTGCTACAAATTTTTAGTTTACAATAATTTACCTAAACCACCTAAACCATTGGTTATGATTTAATACCAATAAAACCACTGAACAGTGAAATCCACCATTCTAACACATTTTATTTATTTTACAAATAATATAAGGGGTGTTCATTATAAAACTTCATCTAGCAAGCTATGAAATTTTGACAGAAAAAGATGACATAATCAAAATAAATGAACTTTTGTTTCTCCATCCTTTTCTTTTGACATTTCACAGCCAACTAGATGAAGTTTTATAATAAATACCCCCTACACCACTAATTGGGTAAGTACCTAGATCTGCTTAAAGAGGATGAGAGAAAATTGCAAAACTGAATCCCTCTAAAATAGACTTCTTATTTCCTGCATACTTGAAAAAAAAAAGGATATGTTACTCGGAGTAAAAGGTTTTTTGCATTCCACCCAGTTGCAGGCCTCAGCTTTGCTTTGGCTGTCAATCTCTGGGCTCAGCACAAAAAGACTTTTACTTCTAGTGACATAATCTACTATTTTATGTCCTACCAGTTCATTATTCTGTTTTTATTGTTTAGTTACCAAATACATAAACATGAACTTTATGCTTGCATGAACATAAAGGGCATTTTATAGCCCACCCAGGCATAAAGTAGATACATTTTAAGATTATTTTAATAATAATTTATTGTTGAAAAACAGTAACTTGTTCTTGGTAGGGCATTAAAAGTATGTAGGCACCACAGGCACAAGCACATGTTTATGCCTTTAGGCAGCCTAGAGACCCTCGAGCCAGAGGCCCTCGGCTTTTTTAAGCTCATTGCAGTCAGACCATAAACACCTACTTTATGCTCTTGAAACATAAATAACTATTTTGGCCAGGTCCAAAATTTTAACATTTTTTTATAAAGTTTTCTTTCCTTCACACAGTTTCTTATAGGTACATCAAATTGAAAAATAGTCTGTTTAAAAAAAAAAGAGGACATTTTGTACTATTTCTGAAAAAGACTCTTGAAGATTCTAGACCTGGCAATAACAATCTCTTTAGTGCCCTATTATTCACAGATTTTGTAGCTATGGGTAGGTCTGTATACAAAAAAAGGCTACTTACCAATTCACATTTTTAGTCAGTTTTTGGGATAATTGTAAATAATTTGCGCACATGGTTTCTTGAACAATTTGTCATAAAATTTCCAATTCTGGGGGGAGCCAAATTTTCCATTTAATCCACTGATCCAAGTTTAACCCAGTTCCCAGGTTTAAAAAGTGTTTACAGGTTAATAACCTGGGGTTTTCCTACACTTCAAATGGAGAACGTTTAAAGTAAACGCTTTTTCTTAAAAAAAAAAAATTCAAATGAAAGAGGTTTATTAGCATTTGATAAACCCCTTTCATTTAAATTATTAAGTGAGAAATAATTTACTTTTGTAGCTTTGTTTCTTATTATAATATATTAAAAAATTGTTAACAATAAAAACAGCGTTTTCGGGTGGCCGCTCGAAGGTCAGGGTCAAAGTATTCCCATCCTTCTCTTACATTCTTATTGAGAATGAGAAAACAAAGAATGGGAATATGTACTCTCAGAGCGTTCTAAAGCTGTAAACACGCAACGATGAAAGAAAAATCAAAACATGTCAACCATTAGCGAAAATCGTAGAAGATATGAGCCCTCGTATGGGCCTTTTTCGTTATAAAGAAACTCTGATATTTTAATTTTATCTTTTATCTTTGTCTTGGCACTGGGCCACACGAGATAACGTTATTAAAGATCGTAAAGTAGAAAGAGATGGGTCGAGAAGATGGTTGGACATTCTGGCAACAGACGAGTGCAACCGCGTTTGGATCCCAGTAATATAGGGCCTGTCTGTCATCTATCTGTCAAATGTCAGAAGTCACTGTCATTAGCTTCGAATGTTTGGCTTGGCTTGGTTTTGAATTTGATTTTTGAAATTTGTTTTTTTGAGTTTGAGTAAGTTTAATTTTTTAATTTTAAAGTTTAATTAAAGTTTTAAAATCTTCATCTTTGGGGCATTGTTGTTCGAGAATTTTGTGAATTTGTGGATTCCAATAATTTCATGTTTAACTACATGAGAGTAGAGCTGTTCTAACGTAAACGTAAGTAATCGTATATTAGCATGAAACCTGTTTATATTTGGAATAACTTGGATATAGATGATAGATTTTTACTCTTTTCTTGTATTTTTTGTTTGACATTGCCTGAGCTACCAGTGGTAGCTACCTATTTTGATTTTGTAACACTTTCAAAACACAGTTTTCTTTGTCCTTTGTGCCTCTGCTTTGCGCCTGGAACTTGGTATCCATCAGTATTGCGCAATTCCAGTAAGTACAGTTAAATATCAAACAGGGTTTACAAGTACGAAATCTTCAGATTTACCATTTATTCAAATGAATCTTCAATATCTATTCATTAAAAAAAGTTTAGGTGTTTTTTTACACACTACCTCAATTGTGTCACCCCCTCCTATAGACAAATATTTCCATATCTGCTATATTTGTAGTTTATTTATTGTAACATACCAAATTTCATTAATAGAACTTGGCACATTTCGTTTGGAAATATTTATTAAAAACCATCATGATGAGTTCATCTGGTTATAACAAGAGTTATACTTAGCACTTTTGATTAGGAAAATGAGTTTTGCCCTGGGTTTGGATGGCATGCAACAGTCAAAAAATAGATATGCACCCAGGTCAAATCGACATCCTAACTGACCTCATCACTTTTCCAATAAAATCGTGCAAAATTGCAAGCAACTACCCTGGCAACTAACAATTGAAGGTTAAATTTGCATTAATTTTACTGCTCGCAGTTTTGCACTGAGACTGAATGGGCCATATTGGGCCCAACATGGCATTACACCAAAGGGGTTGAAAATCTGCTATGCTACTATTATTTGAATTGAGTAGTAGATTTGGGGTTAAAAAAAATAAAAATAAAACTACAAAAGAAATAAATTCTTATAAACAAAAAATTCAATAACCACATTCGAAATAAAACAAAAGTAAAATTTGCATTAAGATTTAGGTAATACATGATAACAAAATAAAAATAATGTGCATTAACTTAGTTTCAATATAGGGCTCGATAGAAGGCAAAACTTGGGGGGGAAATCACTGTTGAATTTTGGTGTAGCTACACCCATTAGGAATCTAGTGGTAGATATGTAAGGTAAATTATATGGATTTTTTAAAAGTTTTTTTTGCTTTACCTCAAAATTCACCAGTAATTTTCCTAAAGTTAAAATTACTGGTAAGTTTTAGTGTGCATCAGACATTAGGAATTTGCTGGTATTTAGTGGAACTTAAGGAAATTCTAGCTCAGAATTTAGTGGAAATTATGGAAAATTATATGAAATTTTGGTGAAAAGGGTGGCGCCTTTTTGATTGATTTATGGGGTATTAGCAAAACCATAATCCATAGATGAAATCTGATTGCACATTCTCTGGTCTAATTTAAAAAATAAATTTTATGGTCATTATTTCAAGGCCACCTTAATTTGTTTTCTGTATATACAGGACGTTTTTGAAAAAACTGCTCGTTTGCGCGCAAAAAGTCAAATAGAAATGTTTTAGAGCTTTTCATATTCATATGTAATTTAATGGTGCAATTATGATATAAAGTTAGGTTTTTTTTTATGGGACACCTTATATTGGTTTGTTGATTCTTTTTCTGTATACAGGTCGTTTTTTAAAAAACTATGTGTTTTTGACATGGACCTGTATAGAGAGTAGGTGGTCACCAATTTGTCGATCAACCCATCTGCATACTAGTTCCGGGGTCTACCCCTCATCAGTACATCTTTGACTGGTTGACAAATTGGGGACTGTGATTTAGTGACTTAAAGCCGGAAATGTACGGAGTACCAGTGAGATGTTGTACCGAGCAGGAGCAGGCGACATCCACCAGCGTATTTTAGATGCAGTACTGCATGGCAGATGGATGGCTCTCAGTTCGAGAAGCAGCGCTTATTGCTCTGTACCTTGCTGGTTATTGGTACCAGAACGAAGTGAAAAGGGAGTAGGTGGTCACCAATTTGTCAATCAACTCATCTGCATACTAGTTTCGGTTTATTAGTTACTAATTTCGGTTGGTGACCACCTACTCTCTTTTCACTTCGTTCTGGTACCGATAACCAGCGAGGTACAGAGCAGTATGGGCTGCTTTTCGAACTGAGAGCCATCTGTCATTCAGTATTGGATCTAAAATACGCTGGTGGATGTCGCCTGCTCCTGCTCTGTACAACATCTCACCGGTACTCGGTACATTTCCGGCTTTAAGTCGCTAAATCACGGTCCCCAATTTGTCGACCAGCCAAAGCTGTACTGATGAGCCCGGCAATGAAGTACTCACTTGCAGTTCAGCAATACTAGTCCTCAAATTTCCACTGGAATCGCACTTCTAACACCAATTGTTGCGAACTCAGGGTTCAATAATTCCAGTGTAGCGATTTAACACGAACACATTATTTATTTATCCCACAGATACACACAAGTACAATTCGACTACTAAATAACTCACTATTTAACACTTTATAGCCTTCTATTATCGTTTGGTACTTTACGTTACTTATAGCTCGATTAAATAAGACTAATACTACGGCGGCGCTATTCGCCTTTCATACAAAATCTTAAAAATACAGAAAAGCTTAGAACATTCTTAGAAGAAAAATAATTGATAAGAGACACACAAAAAAAAGGTCGTAAGTAACTGCGTGCTAAACAAACAGAACAATAAATCACTCGTGACAGTTCCCATGCCGCAGCGCCCGGATAGGCCGCGAAGGTCCAACCTCCAATGTCGATCCGCCTCCCAGTGCCCGCTCACCGTAATAGTATATAGAGTGTCCGATTAAAAAAAACAACTCTATTTACTCTATATCATGACTTAAAAATCGCTGTCAATAAAAAATTCATAGGGACCAAAGGATCTTGGGTTCCAGCTTTACACTATTGATTTCACGTCTTATAGTCCTTATAATGCTCAATTACTATTGTAGAATAATTACCAAACTGAACTAACATTTCAGAAGGGGTGGTAAGGTGTGCACGATGATTTTGTATAATTTGTCACGTTACTATGGGTATATATCAGAAAGAACAATTGGACATTATTGACGCGAAAAAAAGACCTAAGGTTATGTATTTTTTAATGGAACATCCTGTATATTAGTCAACACTTAGATTTCTCCAATTTTTGTATTTTCAAAGATATATAGTATTCCTGCTTCGGAGTGCTCAGTCACTTGTTACACGTTTTATCCTGATTTCAAGACAAGACAGTAGGCTCTTTACTGTATTGTTATATAGATTTATTTGGCAGCTTTAACATTTTTTATTATTTATACGAAATACTTCAATTACGAAAGATGAAGCCCTAATTATAGCAAGATCGGCTTCTGCTCTGTTTAACACAAACCATTCATCACTCTTTGCCTGTTTTGATCGCTTCCAAAGACGCATTACGAATTACGACAAATAACATTCAGGACAACCGTTCGTACATCAATGCACACAAACTTTGGAACCATATCCACGATTCCAACTCTTTCATACACAAACAGATTATTTAAAACCTTCTGACTCGTCCAGGTCCGAGCGTTATCGGAGACGTTCGGCCGCGACGCCTTTAGACGCTGGTCGTCGGTGTCTGAACGGAACTAGTGGTGAAAAATCGGCGCGGATTCACTTTCAAGTGACTCAATTTAGGTCCGGATTTATTGACTGGGATATCGATTCAGTGTTTTCTTGTTCTCGCAGAGTAAATAAACCAGATAGTTGAAGTCTTGAAGTAAAGTGTATAGTGCCATGTGGGGTTCCTCTTAGTGGTTGTGAAGCTGTAAATAATCTTAATGTATCTCATCATTTGTCTAATCATAGTGGGTCTCTTTGGGTTGCGAAAGTTATTGGAATCGTGAAAATAAGTTTTGTTTCTGAATAACGTATTTGTTTGCAACACATTTGATATGCCTTTATATTGATTATTGATCACATTCAGGACGTTTTTCAAATTGATAATTTTCCGTATAAATAAGCCAAGATCTAGAAAGGCTGCTAATTTTCACGTGATGACACAGTACTACCGATTTGTAAACTACCTGCGGATGCTCAAATCTAAGCTGAATCTCAATTTTTGTTGTGTGTACAAACTGTAAAGTGCGTTTAAAGAATTTAATTTTTACTTGATAATGCAAAATTTTTCTCTCTTTGTTGATCGTTTTAAAACATACAGTAGAGAATTCTTGGGTATTCTGTCTTGGGGTTAAAATGACTTCTTGGTGCTTAAATTTTTTGTTAATTTATATTTTTTTGCCGTTGGTGTTTATTGTTAATTTATAGATTAGAATAACAAACTTTCAACTGTTAATTTATTACGTAGAAAACAGAAAATCTTTTGTCATAAAGAACTTTTTTTTAAGTAAATAGTTGTAAAAGAAAATTTTGTTAACGAAAAAACTGATAAAGGAGATTTAAGTATCATCATGCTAATCCATTTCACGTCGATTTCATTAGGAATTTAATGTAATCTTTATTTGTAAACGCGATTCAATAACAACTCAATTCAAACATTTTTTGAATTGACGAGATTAAGTTACCCATTATTGATATTTTTCAACACACACGCACACACACGTGAAAATCAAAATAATTATATTACATTTGTAATCCTCTTCATTTTCATCATTATAATGTTTGGGTGTTGCAATTGTGTTAAATGTATCTATTGTGTTTGGATGACGTCTTCTGGGGCCTTTGTTTTGCTTTAAACACTAGCAGTAAGTCCCATTAGTTCGTAGGTATAGCTCATGTTCTAATTTCCTAGCTCTAATGTGTATTATCGAATGCTTGGTAACTTAAAAGTTCCTCTTTCTACCACTAGAATAGAATACCCAAAGTTTCTCTGTCTTGTTTGGTCGGTTATTGTGAAGATGACCCTCCTCCTGCTAGACTACTTTTGGTTAAATACAAACAAGAGTAAAAAACTATTCTTTTTTAGTGGCACTTTTACTAGAAGAATTTAATTCTCTTTTATTGAAACTTAAACTGATATAACATCAGTTTAATTAGATGGTAGAATGTTAAATTGATCGATACGTTGATGCACGTCTTAATTCCAAATCTAATTTGTCAGTCAAAAACAGCTGAGCGTAATTTATGACCAGTGCCAGCAAAGTTAATTTATTTTTGGACAATAGAAATTTCTACCTGCAAAAAAATAATTGGAACATTTTTTATTGCTTCCAGAACTAATTTTAGTTTTGACTCTATTCAACAAACACCGTATGTACGTGGGCCGTGATTCACGACACTTCCTAATTAGCCATCTAATTTGTCACCAAATTCGTATAGACTATTCATTCATTCAGTCCCCTGATTAAAATTTAAATAGGTTTTTTCAGGGGTCGTTCCTCCCGCTTCTTTCTTTTTATGCACCTTAATTGCGCCTTTAATAGTCTTAAATTAATATAAAATTTTTATGCGAATGCATGAATGAACTTTTAAGAGGCCATTGACCAAAAGGGGCCCTTACAATTTAGGCAACCGTCTAAGAGGAATCATTACAAAAAGTTTTTTGTATGTGTGTAGTTTCAATAACGTTTTGCGTTTGACCGGCGTTTGTGCTCAGGTTTTCCCTCAATGGAAACAAAAGAAACTCAGGATGAGTAGCTATCGGAACTATGTAAGTATTTTGTATACTACGTTGTAAGTGTTTGAGGTCTAGTTGTATAAATGAAGTTTCAAACTTAAATATTTCAATTTAATCATAAAACTTCAGAATGAAAATCATAAAACTTCAGAAAGTAGCTCTTTTTTTATCTCTTAAAATATTTCGATAAAGTTCATTTCAGCGAAAACTTAAAATTAATGCACAACTGGTTGTAAAAAAGAACTTACGAAAATACTTAAAAACATCTTTAGTTGCAAACCATATAGTAAAAAATTGAAAAATTATAATTACAAAATATGGATTTAATTCATCGGTTAGAGTATAGAATATTACATATTACATTACATACAATATTACAGTATAGAATAATACAAGTTGCATTTTTTTTCCTCAGAGAATTTGTGGTTAACGGTTTGGCCTACTTTTTTGCAACACCCTGTATGCTATTTAATTTTGATATTTGAGTAGGTACGAAGAAGGTTAAATTAGGGAAAAAATGCGCAAAATCCTCTAAAGATGACGTTTGCAAATCTCGAAAATTCCCACTGGTTTCGGAAATATTCTCAAAAAATCGAAAAGTTGAAAAAAATTAAAATATCACTTTTTGTATTTAAAATAAGACGTTTTGTTTTCAAGCAACCATCATTAACTCTATTTTTTTAAATACGGACCTGGATTTTTTATATTGGATTTGAATCCCCTTGCAATTTTGTTCATCGTTTGTCGATTTTGCCGTCTTTAAAAAACTAATTTTTCTGGCTAATTTCATGCGAATTCAGTTTGTTACGTTCTTAGGGGATTACAAACGTCCTATTTTTTCAATTTGCGACTTTGGCCGCCGTTACTTTAGAACGGATGGACCGATGGGACTAAATCTTAGAGTTGTTTTTTCATTTTCTCTTTCACCTGCCAAAAACGGAAGTGCTGTAGGTTCAGTATTTTCGGAGATAGACCTCTTCGATGGTCCATTTTTAGCTACTTTTAGAATCGCTTTTTATGCCAATTAAAAAAACTCGTTTTTTTTTGGCTAATTTCATTGGTTTTTTTTTTACGTTTTTAGGGGATTGCAAACGTCCCATTCCAATTAAAAACTGGAAAAAACTACATTACGAAGAAGAGTCACTCTTGTGGCACCTTTTCGTCTTCTCAAAGATAAAATACCGGAGTTTCTCTATGACGAAATAGATAAGTTAAAAAAAGCGTTAGTTTTATACATAGTTTGGTACCGTTATATTGGCGTCAACTAATTAAAGGTCTCTGGATTGACATTAAACATATTGAACTTGTAACCACATTAATCACCTTGTGTACATACATATTCAATGTATTTAATATATCCAGAACAATTACTTTTTACGCACGAATTAAGATTGAACAATAAAAAGGCTATTCACCGGGCAGAATAATTAACAGAGGACACTCGAAAATAGTATAAGCACTTAAAGTATTACGTTTGCCAGGCAATCGGATCAATACACCTAACACATTGCGCGGATCAATACACCTAACACTATAAGTTCAAACGACTATTATTGAAAACTGATCTTCAGGTTGTTACTCCTGGAGCCGCTATTTCGAGCTCTTTGGATCGCTATTTTTAAATACCAAATCAAAATACCTCCCCATCTCTCTGATATTTTACTACTCACTTTTGTTAAGTTTTAACTTGGAGAGTTCAGGCTTAAATTGTAAGTTGTTTTGACTTTTGCGTTATATATCGCGATGAGCTGAGACGAAACACGAGGAATGTGAACAGATTTCTTCATCTGCCTAGACGCTAAACGTATAAAACTAAAGATTCTTAAAAATAAAATTCCTAGAATGAACGCGACTCGCAAACGACGTCTTTTCTTAATAATGATTCTGGAAACTGTAAATTAGCCTCTGGCCCGTCGTTTTTTCATAGACATGAAAATAAGCCCAAGGACATGTCGCAGCCTGCAACGACAAAAATCGGATTGGTAGGATTGCTTTGAGTCTTCTTAGCTTTGAAAGTGTTTTTTTTTGCACAAAGAGGGCGCTCAAAGAGCTAGACAGGAAAAAGATTAAGAGAAGCGTAAATAAACAGGAAGCAGTTAAATAAAGATCTTTGCAGCAACGTTTACGTTACTCAAAGATGTCTCTTCTTTGTGGAGCTTTCAGCAATAAAGGTGTTACTGGTTTTGGCGCTGTCAGTCTAATTGGTAATTAAAAACTTTTATGGGAAATTCGAAATTCGATGGTATTACCAAAAACTGTTTTTCTGAATCCACCGGTTTTCATCGGAAGTTTCGTAGGTGCATATTTTTGGAGATAGACCCCTTCGGAGGTCGATTTTTAGGCACTTTTTTAGAATCGGTTTTTGGACCATTTTTAAAAAAAAAACCTCTTTAGATGTTAAATTCATTCGAATTGAGTTTGTTATGTTCTCAGGGGATTGCAAACGTGCCATTTCGATCAAAAACTGCAAAAAAAATCCCGATTTTTTTTTTGAAAATTTCCAAAGGGGTATATTGCGACTTTTTCTCAATTCTCAGTTTTGACCGCCTGTAACTTGAGAACGCCTGGACCGGTTAGAGTAAATCCAACTGTGTTGTCTTCTTCTTGATGTCCTCTTTTTCACCATCGGAAGTCCCGTAGGTGCATTATTTCCGGAGATAGACCCCTTCGGAGGTCGATTTTTAGGCATTTTTAGAATCGCGTTTTTGGACCATTTTTAAAAAAACCTCCTTAGAGGTTAATTTTATTCGAATTGAGTTTGTTATGTTCTCAGGGGATTGCAAACGTGCCATTCCGATCAAAAACTGCAAAAAAAAATCCGAATTTTTTTTTGAAAATTTCCAAAAGTATATCGCGACTTTTTCTCAATTCTCAGTTTTGACCGCCTGTAACTTGAGAACGCCTGGACCGATTACAGTGAATCGAACTGTGTTGTCCTCTTCTTGATGTCCTCTTTTACCTCCCACCATCGGAAGTTCCGTAGATGCAATATTTCCGGAGATAGACCCATTCGGAGGTCGATTTTTAGGCACTTTTAGAATCGGTTTGTGGACCATTTTTAAAAAAACCTCTTTAGAGGTTGATTTCATTCGAATTGAGTTTGTGATGTTCTCAGGGGATTGCAAACGTGCCATTCCGATCAAAAACTGCAAAAAAATCCGAAATTTTTTTGAAAATCTCCAAAAGAGGGTATATCACGGCTTTTTTCTCAATTCTCAATTTTGACCGCCTGTAACTTGAGAACGTCTGGACCGATTAGAGTTAATCCAACTGTGTTGTCCTCTTCTTGATGTCCTCTTTCACCTCCCACAATCGGAAGTTCCGTAGATACAATATTTCCGGAGATAGACCCCTTCGGAGGTCGATTTTTAGGCACTTTTAGAATCGGTTTTTGGACCATTTAAAAAAAAAACCTCTTTAGAGGTTGATTTCATTCGAATTGAGTTTGTGATGTTCTCAGGGGATTGCAAACGTGCCATTCCGATCAAAAACTGCAAAAAAAAAATCCGGATTTTTCTTTTGAAAATTTCCAAAAGGGGTATATTGCGACTTTTTCTCAATTCTCAATTTTGACCGCTTGTAACTTGAGAACGCCTGGCCGATTAGAGTAAATCCAACTGTGTTGCCCTCTTCTTGATGTCCTCTTTCACCTCCCACCATCGGAAGTTCCGTAGGTGCAATATTTCCGGAGATAGACCCGGTCGATTTTTAGGCACTTTTAGAATCGGTTTTTGAACCATTTTTTAAAAAAACTTCTTTAGAAGTTAATTTCATTCGAATTGAGCTTGTTACTTTTTTTTGGGATTGCAAACGTGCCATTCCGATCAAAAATTTTGTTGAAAATTTTTAAATGGGGGAGTATTACGACTTTGTTCTCAATTCTCAACTTTGAACGCCTGAAACTTGAGAACGCCTCGACCGATTGGAGTGAATCCAACAGTTTTTTTCCTCTTGATGGCCTCTTTCACCTATCGTCATCCAAGAAGTACCGTAGGTGCAATATTTAACAAAACTACGAGCAGTGTAACACAATACACTTAAAACTACGTTAACAGAAAGTAAAATTATGCCAAATACAGTCCTGTAATGTCAAAAGAAGCCAAATTCATGTACTAATTCCGTCAAGAAAAACGGCATGGCAGGTTCGTTCAGGTTAGATGTTGCTGCAATAAAGTTTCTCCAGTTCTGAAAGATTTGATGTTCGAACTGATCCACGAACCACCCTGTATTATAAAAAGTAAATGAAAGTAATCTTGTTCAATTGGGCGATTTTGGCGGTTTACCAAATGTCATGATCTGACTAAAATAACAAATTGTTGCCTCCTTTATTAGTATTGTTAGTTCCCATATTCCTCTATATTTTTCCAAAATATTAATAAAAATGAGTTTCAGATTTACCAAAAAATCGTTTGTAATTTACGGTGAATATTTTATTTTTTCTCAATGTTTCCAAATTTCTGTATTTCCTTGCCTAGCCCAACTCAAAGCGCATTATAAATAGTTCAAACACTATGTGTGTGCTCTAACAAGTTTCGATTTGGGTCAAGCTGAGCAAAAGCTGTAACGTCAATTTATTTACCTTTAGGCGAAACGTACAAGTGGAATAGTTGTGAATTTAGCACGCTCATGAAACTGGATTCTTTCCTGCCGGCACCGGGCAGATGTGCCAAAATCCTGCCCGACTGGAAATAAAAACTCTTACGAATACATGTTACTTCTCAGCATTGAGTGACATAAAACATGTAAATATAGAGCCGTCAATTGCAAATTTTTCAGCCCGAGCGGAAAGTGGATTTAGAGGTCGTAATTAACAAAATTCCCCGAACAAGTACTAGCACCAAAATAGACCGTTTTTATTTCAACTTTACTGACCTAAAATCCGATTTTCTAAAGACCACATGGCTATTGTTAGTTTCGCAATATGTACCTATTTAAAACAGTTCACTCGGGATTTTAATTGAAACTTGCTTCCGAATGTAGAGAATATAAAACTCGAAATTACTTGTTTTTGCGTGAAAAGCCATTGCAGCAAGGAGAGAAGTGTTGTGTAGTATTTTTAAATTAATATTTTTGTCACAGTTCCAATCATTTCTGACGGAATGCAGGTCGCGCCTTTCCCATAGTTCCGAAGTATTGTTACGTAACGCGATTTGCAAGTGAGGTCATGAAAATAGCGTGACGTTTCTAACCTTGTTGTATGTCGCACTACCAATTTTCTAAGCGTAATAATGCTCAATGTTAATAAAACCTTACACCTAGAGTGCTCTGAGTATATTCCCCTCCTTACATTCTTGTTCAGAAAGCAAAGGATAGGGCAATACTCTCACATTTTGGT
Organism: Taphrorychus bicolor; assembly: GCA_951812265.1. Taxonomy (NCBI): domain Eukaryota; kingdom Metazoa; phylum Arthropoda; class Insecta; order Coleoptera; family Curculionidae; genus Taphrorychus; species Taphrorychus bicolor. The sequence continues at coordinate 44,601,635 of OX638303.1, forward strand.
CTTTTCCACTGCTGTGTACGAGCTTTCTAAAGACGGCATGACATTTATACGTTTTTCAAGTCAGACAAACAAAATGTGGGAGAAATCTTTTTCTGAAACGAAAATGGAATTCATTTGCTCTTTTCCGTTGTTTGGCTTCAGTTTTCTATTGACGGCATTTCATTTTTTCAATTGTTCGAATTAGCAGACGCAAAACGCTGTCAGAAACAAATTTTGGGAGAAATCTTTTTCTGACACGAAAATGGAGTTCAGTTGCTCTTTTCCACTGTCCGGTTTCTGCTTTCTAATGACGGCATTTCATTCTTTAAATTTTTCGAATCAGCAGGCGCGAAACGCTGTCAGAAACAAAATGCGGCCGAAATCTTTTTCTGACAAGTAGAATGGAATGTACCATTAGTTCTTTTCCACTGTTGCGTTCCAGATTTCGGGGTTTCCATTTATAAATTTTTTCGAATTAGCAGACGCAAAACGCTGTCAGAAACAAATTTTGGGAGACATCTTTTTCTGACACGAAAAGGGAATTCACTTGCTCTTTTCCAATGTTCGGTTTCTGCTTTCTAATGACGGCATTTGATTTTTTCAATTTTTCAAATCAGCAGACGCGAAACGCTGTCAGAAACAAAATGGGGCCGAAATCTTTTTCTGACAAGTGGAATGGAATGTACCATTAGTTCTTTTCCACTGTTGCGTTCCACATTTCGGGGTTTCCATTTATAAAACTTTTCGAATTAGCAGACGCAAAACGCTGTCAGAAACAAATTTTGGGAGACATCTTTTTCTGACACGAAAATGGAATTCACTTGCTCTTTTCCAATGTTCGGTTTCTGCTTTCTAATGACGGCATTTGATTTTTTCAATTTTTTTGGAATCAGCAGACGCGAAACGATGTGAAAAACAAAATGGGGAAGAAAGCGTTCCAGGTTTCGGGGTTTCCATTTATAAAATTTTTCGAATCAACAGACGCAAAACACTTTCAGAAACAAAATGTGGAAGAAATCTTTTTCTGACACGAAAATGGAATTCACTTGCTCTTTTCCACTGTTCGGTTTCAGCTTTCTAATGACGGCATTTGATTTTTTCAATTTTTTTGAATCAGCAGACGCGATTCGAAAAAAACAGCAGAAACAAAATGGGGCAGAAATCTTTTTCTGACAGGTATAGAATGGAATGTACCATTAGTTTTTTTCCACTGTTGCGTTCCAGATTTCGGGGGTTTCCATTTATAAAATTTTTCGAATTAGCAGACGCAAAACGCTGTCAGAAACAAATTTTGGGAGAAATCTTTTTTTGACACGAAAATGGAATTCACTTGCTCTTTTCCAATGTTCGGTTTCTGCTTTCTAATGACGGCATTTCATTTTTTAAATTTTTCGAATCAGCAGGCGCGAAACGCCTTCAGAAACAAAATGCGGCCGATTTCTTTTTCTGACAAGTGGAATGGAATGTACCATTAGTTCTTTTCCACTGTTGCGTTCCACATTTCGGGGTTTCCATTTATAAAATTTTTCGAATTAGCAGACGCAAAACGCTGTCAGAAACAAATTTTGGGAGACATCTTTTTCTGTCACGAAAATGGAATTCACTTGCTCTTTTCCACTGTCCGGTTTCTGCTTTCTAATGACGGCATTTCATTTTTTCAATTTTTCGAATCAGCAGACGCGTAACGCTGTCAGAAACAAAATGCGGCCGAAATCTTTTTCTGACAAGTGGAATGGAATGTACCATTAGTTCTTTTCCACTGTTGCGTTCCAGATTTTGGGGTTTTCATTTATAAAATTTTTCGAATTAGCAGACGCAAAACGCTGTCAGAAACAAATTTTGGGAGACATCTTTTTCTGACACGAAAATGGAATTCACTTGCTCTTTTCCAATGTTCGGTTTCTGCTTTCTAATGACGGGATTTGATTTTTTCAATTTTTCAAATCAGCAGACGCAAAACGCTGTCAGAAACAAAATGGGACCGAAATCTTTTTCTGACAAGTGGAATGGAATGTACCATTAGTTCTTTTCCACTGTTGCGTTCCAGATTTTGGGGTTTTCATTTATAAAATTTTTCGAATTAGCAGACGCAAAACGCTGTCAGAAACAAATTTTGGGAGACATCTTTTTCTGACACGAAAATGGAATTCACTTGCTCTTTTCCATTGTTTGGTTTCTGCTTTCTAATGACGGCATTTCATTTTTTAAATTTTTCGAATCAGCAGGCGCGAAACGCTGTCAGGAACAAAATGCGGCCGATTTCTTTTTCTGACAAGTGGAATGGAATGTACCATTAGTTCTTTTCCACTGTTGCGTTCCAGATTTCAGGGTTTCCATTTATAAATTTTTTCGAATTAGCAGACGCAAAAAGCTGTCAGAAACAAATTTTGGGAGAAATCTTTTTTTGACACGAAAATGGAATTCACTTGCTCTTTTCCAATGTTCGGTTTCTACTTTCTAATGACGGCATTTGATTTTTTCAATTTTTTTGGAATCAGCAGACGCGAAACGATGTGAGAAACAAAATGGGGCAGAAAGCGTTCCAGGTTTCGGGGTTTCCATTTATAAAATTTTTCGAATCAACAGACGCAAAACACTTTCAGAAACAAAATGTGGAAGAAATCTTTTTCTGACACGAAAATGGAATTCACTTGCTCTTTTCCACTGTTCGGTTTCAGCTTTCTAATGACGGCATTTGATTTTTTCAATTTTTTTGAATCAGCAGACGCGATTCGAAAAAAACAGCAGGAACAAAATGGGGCAGAAATTTTTTTCTGAAACAAAAATGGAATTCGTTTGCTCTCTTTTCCGCTGTTTGGTTCAGCTTTCTGATGACGGCATTTCATTTTTTCAATTTTTCAAATCAGCAGACGCGAAACGCTGTGAGAAACAAAATGGGGCAGAAATCTTTTTCTGACGGTAGAATGGAATGTACCATTAGTTCTTTTCTACTATTGCGTTCCAGGTTTCGGGGTTTTTATTTATAATTTTTTTCAAATCAGCAGACGCAAAACGCTCTCAGAAACCAAATGTAGAAGAAACGTGTTTCTGATACGTAAAACGCTATGTACTTGAGCTTTTCCACAATCAAGCAGATTAAAAATCCTGTGTACATGTTTTTCTCCAGCCAACATCCAGGCAAATAAACTGAGTCTGTCACAAGAATAATCCTTTCGTTAATACGGGGTATTCATTAGAAAAAGTCATCTAGAAGGCTATGAATTTTTGCCGCTCAAAGATTACATAATCAAAGATTTTCTTTTGAAGGAATCACAGCCGACTAGATGACGTTTTCACACGAATACCAATCAAATATAGTACCGTTAAATCATTTCCGCCTCTTCGAAATCCGATACCGATCGTCTCTTGATTCGAATCCAAAAAATTGTTCTTAATTTCGTGTTATTTATACATCCTTTCCACTTCTTGCGTTATAGACCGGTAGTACGCGAGTGCTTCGGTGCATCCAAATAGTGCTAAAAATAACCGGACGATGGCGCCTTTTTACCGGGGAATGCCTCTCTACGCTGACAGCTTTATGGGATTTTATAAGGCCCATCAGTGTTCCATCCTAAAAGTTCGGGGGAGTCGAAATAAAAATCGTTCGCACGTTTAGTTCATTACGGCCTAACAGAAATAAATTTTCTTTCCGATTGGTGTGTCTCGGGGAGGAGAACTATTTTGTAAAACTAATTTTTAAGTTATCACCTTAGAAAATACCGAAGTATTGATTAAAAGCGAAACATCTTGAAATTCCATTGTCTTTATTGAGTTTTTTATACTACGTTTGGAGCAGAGGAAACTGCTCATTTTCAAGTGAAACTGAGTATTAAGCTCGAAGCTACTTGCTTATGTTCTAACACAGCTAACCATGCCCACCATTGCTATTGGCCGGATCGTCGCCACCGTCACGCGTCAGGCGACCAGCACTTGTCCGCCGTATCAACGGATCCACACCGAAGAGACGTCGCAACTTGGTTTACTAAAGAGGTCCTCGTTGTTTCCAATGAAGACTGCTTGTTTTGCCTAATAGCATATCATTGTCTATCAACTTTAAACAAAATAGTATGTTGTTTCATAAAGAGCGAAAGTGTCACTTTTCTGACCCAGGCTATAAAGTTTGGCGGACAAACGTAGTGAGTCTGCAAGGCTACTTGGTTTGACGCTTCTAGACTTTTTGTGGAGCTATTTTGACGCAATAGTGCATCACATATAGTACCATCTAGCTCTCAACGATTTTCCCAATATACGGGATGATCATTAGAAATTGTCATCTAGAAGGTTATAAATTTTTGTATATAGTAGTATATAACCAGTTTTTTAAATGAACACCCTAAATACTATGTTATAGTCCAAGTACTGATAAAGATGCCAACTCGTTGGTATAACTGAGAAGACTGACAAAAGTCGTTTCTCTGACTCTCTTCAACATTTGTAGGACCCCACCCCTCATGGTCTCACAAGGATCCAAGAATGACGCAGACCCGTAAAAGTAGCAATTCAAATTATAAAAATTGTTTCTTTTTTAGTATGACTCTCCATTCGGTCGATCATCCAGCTCATCGAGCAAATCAATTTCGGAAGCCCGGTCAGCACCCTCCAGGATTGCCACCAAATTTGGAGGTTCTTATACCAGTAGCATCGCACCTAAAGACTGCGGTAAGTCCCATATTACTACTCGTCAAAACTTGGGTTGAAATTCAACCATTTTGCAATGCTTTTCTGTATAATCTTTAAAAAATAACTTTTGCTTCAAGAACAAAAAATCTGAATATTGAAAAAAAAATAATGTCTAGAAATGAGGCTAAAATCCCAGTTTTTTTTTTAAGTTTAAGTAAGAATTTTGAGAAATTAAAGAAGAAAACTTAGATGTCGGTATAACAAGTTTGTATCAAAATTTGCTGCTATTTTAGTGAAGAAAAACCTGCAATATTTTTCAAAATGTTAAGAAACTTCAACAAAACGTGAAAAAGTAAAATAGGAAAAAAATTAAGACTGAAATGGAAAAATGCGCTACTATTCACTTTATTTCTCAAAATGTTACGAATATCCAATCGAACAAAAACATTAAAAATTGCCAGAAGGCAGAATTGATAAATATTTATTTTTAGGGACCCAGCAAGAACCATTAAGCTAATCTTTAAAAACAAAGTTGCAATGTTTCCATTTGGTTTCTCAAAATTTTTGAGAAATTTCGTTTGAAAGGCATCTTTTTAAATTACTTAAAGATATAGAAAGAGCAACGAGAAAAGAGATAATTGAACAAAATAAAATATTTATAATCAGGTTCAAATCTCAGTTCTTTAGAATTTAAGTAAAAAATTCTGAGAAATTAAGGAAGGGGGCAATGCACATTTTCGCTTGTCCCCCTTAAAGTTACAAAATATTTATTTCAAAAAATTTCTTGTACTGGCTGTGATGTGCGAGATATTCGACTGGAACGTTTAAAATGGGGCACCCTGTATATAGTATATAGGGTTGCTGACAATGCTTTCTAAAACTAAACTTTCTAAAGTATAATAAAGAATTGATAAGTAGTAGAAATTTTCTAAATTTGGAAATAGCAAACTCTTTACTATTAAAATGGGCATATTTGTCCCAATTTATCGTGTACGCATGACGCATACTTTTCACACTACTCCAGACAAATAATAAATTACTATTTTTAGGTCGGTTGGATCCACCGAGAATCAAAACAACTCTCATCGATAAGGATCCTTCATCATCGCACTCGCCGGTGTCGTACAAATCGCCCCTAGTTCGATCTTCCTGTTCCAGGGACGCAAGTCCCTCTATAGATAAATCCGACAAGAGCACCACTTCCTCAAGTTCCAGTTACTTAAACTCAACCCGGCTTTATCCCAGACCTTATACGAGAACTGGCGGTAGCAGAGAAAGCACAGTATCTCCTGCAGGAAGTACTAGTAACCTGCCGAGACTTGCAGCTTCAAGTGCTCCTAGAAGAGATGACAGTAGATATGGAAGCAGAGCGAGTAGTGTTACTAAGAATTCCAGAGAGGATTTATCATCTGGTAATACAAAGTACCTTAATAGCAGATTTTTGCCAAAAAACTCGGTGGAAAGAAGTTACACTGCCTACACTAGGCCTTCGACGATTCGAACGCACGAAGTCGCTAGAAAAAACAAAGAGATTCTTAACACCTTGCACGTGCAGCAGGAACCCTGCCGGCCTGCTAGCAGGTGTTCCTCCGTCACTCCCGAAGAACCTGCTAAGAAAGTTGTTGCCGAAAACGATCCCGTGAAAAAAGAAGTGGAAATGGAATCGATTAAAGTGTGCACCAGAGGAACTTCTCCGACTTTAGGAACTCCGACGCCAGCGACTTTTCTTAGAACTAGACGAATGGAATTTGCGAAAACTATAGAGAAAACCGTTTTGAGAGCCAAGACTGTTCCAGAGATTATGGTCGATAAGGAAATACAATCTGATAGACTAGATGATTCGACCAGGTCTTCGAGGTATGCGGGGGCTTCAAGGATAAGCGCCACACCGTGGACCAACTTCCTTGATATGAAGTTTACGAGCCCCAGTAACAAAAAGGTGAAGCAGGATAGCGTGGAAAGTCCCAAGAGTCTTTCCAGGACAAGCTCAACCAAAAGTATTGTCTCTGTTAAATCGGACAGAGATGCAAAGAAAAGTAATAATAAGAGCAAGCTTACTCCACCGAAGCAAGTGGGAGACAAGAAGCAGCAGTTGCCTCCAATACCCAAGTCCGAGGCGTCTTCGAAAACGAATTTACATTCCTTAAATACTCTTAACAAAGACTTTAGAAAATCCGTTTTGAACATGAACCCCGATGGATCGAAGAAGAAGGTCGGAAGGAGGAGCAACTCTGCTAGTTCTGCTGAATCAGATAATGCTGATCCTGACGCAACGGATGTGTCAGAGAATCTAACCAGCTGCCGATCGTACCATAGCAGCAATTCCAGCTCTAAGCTTCCTCAAAGAAGTTCGGGGCACAACAGGCGATCACCTAGTTCAGATGTTAGTACGACAGGACTTAGTTCTAGCGAGGATGATTCTAAACGCGAGGTAGAGGGAATAATATCGAAAATCCCACAAGCCAAATCTAAAAATGATTCGAATAAAAATGAAGCAGAAGCTAAGAACTTCTTGATGAGGGCTTTGGCGCCAGTGACAAATCTATTTAAAACCGGTGGTAAACAAGGCAGTCAAGGAAGCTTCGAGGGCGTTGATTCCGACAAGACCGATGCTGATGGAAAAGTAGTCTGGATCTTAGATCCAAGCTCGGACAGCACGATGGGCGAGCCCCAACTGGAAGCTGCTAGAAGTGCTAAGCTGGTGCTACACAGAGTCGAAGCAGAAGATAAGAACTGGTGGGAGGAAAGTTCGGAGAACTCAAGTTTGCAGCCGAAGAGCGAACCTGCAGACATGAAATACGGTGAAATCGTATTTAAAGTCACGCAGCCTGTCCCTCCCACTGCTAGGAGAGAAACTTTGCTGAAACAAAACTCTTCTGGAGAAGCTCCCTGGTGGCTGGATAACAATCAACAACCTCCAGAAGGGATTCAAATATACTCTGGTTATAATGCGGAAAACAACATGACTGCCCCTTTAAGTAAACCTGTAATTCGACATATTGAATCTGGCGAGAAGCCTTGGTGGTTGGATGAAAACTCTCAGGCGCCTGAAGGGGTACAAACCTATCCAAATTGGCAGCAGCAACCGGAAGATAGTTCTGCAGAAGGTTTGAAAGTGGAGAATCAGCGCATTAAGCCTGCGGATAGTGGCGAAGTAGCCTGGTGGCTTAAAAAAGATGGAACCCCTCCGGAAGGTGTTCAAGTTTGGGAAGAAAACAAACCGAGAATTCGGGCTGTGGAGAGCGGCGAGGCACCGTGGTGGCTCGATAAGGAGGCGACACCACCTGACGACATCCAAGCATACCCTAACTGGACACAAGAGCAGGCGCAGAGTAATATCCCAGAGTACCGTCGTAATGATTCCGGCAACTCTTCTTGGTGGTTAGACAGCGATAAATCAAACTCAGATGCCACTACTAATAAACCTGACCGAAAACCAGAATATTTGGAAACCCATCGGCTCAGGCACATAGATTCCGGAGAACGGGAGTGGTGGATCAACGATGACGAAGCTTCCGAAGTAAAAGACCAGACGGCGGATAAACCCAACTATGCAATCAGACATCAGAAATCTGGAGAAAGAGCCTGGTGGCTGCAAGAGAGCCAAGAGTTTCCCGAGCCTCTAGGGGATAGAGCTAGTCCCGAGGGCCTGGAAATGCCAAAAGAAGAGAACGAGGGTCGTTTGAGCCCTTACGATAACGTGACACCTGCTCGAGACGAAAACAACAAGAAGCAGCTGTTTATTTCGAAACACACCAACATTGACGAGATACTGGGGGGTACCGGGCAGCTATGGAGTCCGATTATGAACAAGATCTTTGGGTATCCCGAGGTTCAAGAGTGCCGGGAGGTGAACGCTAGGGAGGTGATCATTCATGAGGCCAGCACACCCAGTGGGACTTCAGTGGGAAGGTAAGTTCAGTAATTATTATTGATAGCTCGTGTGCAGGGTGTACCTCCACAGTATAAGGAATAATACATTATATCAGTAGCGTCAGTCGGTCGAAAAATTCAAGCTCCCCTCCCCTTGCTCCGTCCGCTCGGCATCCGGCCGGTGCACCACCAAACCGGTTTTGGCCGGTTTTGGCAATGCTTTGGCAGTGCATCGCATGTGTTTGTCCCCTCGTAACTACTCGAGAAAATTGCCGGGCGCGGCACGCTTTAGTTTTGGAAATATCAAAAGTGCCGACACGAACTGACGATACTGATATAATGTATTATTCTTTATACTGTGGTACCACTAAGACCTTGCAAGAACGAAAGGTGGCATTTTTGGCTTTCCTGGCACAAGTACAGGGTGTCCAAATAGGCTAGGTAAGCGACTGTTTTCGAGAAACTAATTATCGTAAGACTTTGAAAAAAGAGTATCGATAGTAAATGTGACCAAGAGAAATTGGTGTAAATTTGTTTCATCTCTCTATGTCTACCGCCAGGGGGCGTTTTACCACCACTAATATATTTTAATATACCAGCTTCTTCTTGCACTAACGGTAGTAAGTGAATCCATTAAGTGGAACACTCTGTATATTCGCGCCTTGATTAATTTATCGTGCTTAAAAATACTTCTAGGAGTATTTTGAAGTCTGTATAAAGGGGTAGAGAAGATGTTGACGAGCACTTTTAAATAATATATATATTACAAAATATTATATATTCATTTGTATGATTTATTTTTGTCATATTTATTTTTAGATTGCGAAAGGATCCGAACTCATGCCCATATGCGGTAAGTGATAACTAAAATATTATAACCAATTTATTTCTAACGAGAATGAATATAACTGTGCTGAAGAAGCAAAATTTTATCAAAATATTCCGTTCACCATACGATCGAGAAACGTGACAATTGCAGGCCTAATAAACAACCAACTGCTTGAATTAATTGCATTAAAAGAATCGGAAAATGTATGTAATAAGTTTAGTCTTTTAGAGTAAATCCAAAAGGTATTTAGTTATCAATTTTCCTTTATTTTTGTGCATTTAGCACCTAATCTTTTTTGTTTTTTTTTTGTGTTCTATTCCCAATGCTCCGCTTTAACAAGCTAAATGCCATTTGCTGACCTAATTTAAGATATCACTAGGGTCACTTTTACAACTATCAGTAAAACTTCAGTTTGAGGATAAAACACCAGTAATGACTTGAAATGCATTGTTACCAACCATGCAATCTACGTCATTACTGGTATTTTATCTTCAAACTGAAGTTTTACTGAGAGTTGTAAAAGTCACCCTAAGATGTAACGACCGACGAATGGTCAAATCATGACCAATAGATAAACCGTTCCGGTACAAAGTAATGGCGGTACCGATTGTTCCTTCCTGCTTCGGGCAAATCAAATAAAGGCACCAATTTGGTACGGTCTCAAGCTTCGTCATTACGACCTTTCTCATGGTATTCGGTCGCCTCTCACGTTTTCGACATTAAAAAGTATAACATCAGATTCAAAACTGCGTACGAATTTACATTTTTTTACCGTTACGAAAGAGCCGGAAATCTATGTCTTTGAGATTAACGTCTCCATGAAAACAATTTCACTTTAGTCGACGATCAGCCCTAAATATTTACAACTGAACTGCTTTCCGTTAGCAGTTTGAGCAAAATATTGAATGATTTTTTTATTTCCGCCATACTCCGTATAGTTCTATAATCTATTACGCTCTATAAATACTACATTGAGATTTTCAAAAAAAAGAAGTCTATCTATCTATCTATCTATCATACTGATCTCTATTTGATACCTCGTTTCTAACAGTCTTCAATGGCATACATACGGGGTGTTCACTATAAAACTTCATCTAGCAGGCTAGAAGTTTTGACAGAAAAGGATGACAATCAAAATAAATGAACTTTTTTTTCTCCATCCTTTTCTTTTGACATTTCACAGCCAACTAGATGAAGTTTTACCCCGCATGTATGTACCCGGCAAAACCACTGTCTTGTTAGATGTTCATATACTCCATGAAACAACTACTCTCTCCTCCTCTTCTCCTGCTTCCCCCTCTGTTCTTCTCTAGCCCTTCCCTTCTTCTTTTTCAGACGTTGCTATGCTAACGATGTTGATTTTGTTGGCAATAAATATATTATCATTATTATTATTATTGTTCCGTATTAAGGGGGCACATTGTTAGCTCTCACTCCCTTATGTATAGATCTAGCAGCTTTTCAGCAGAAACGAGGTTAGACTGATTGACCGGAGCGGAGCGATTTAGGATCTTTTCCCCTACATCCCATCTTCGGTATGTAGGCGACCCTCACCCTGTGCCAGCAGTTTGGAATAAAGTTCCATGCAAGGCTAGCTCTAAAGGGCTTTGTTAGTAGAGGTGCGAGTTGGCCCACCTGAACTAACCTGTTGTAGTTGTGCCGGGAACACCCCGTCCTCCCCGGGGGATTTGTATGGCTGAAAAGCCATAATCCTGGATTTTAGCAGGGTTGGTCTGACCACTTTTTTGGAGAGCTCCCAATCTCCTCCTTCTCCTCTTAAATCGTCCCAAGGGGCCTGTCTGTTAGTCTCCAAATTTGTCAATAACGTTTCACTACCAGTGGAGTTGTAGGTCTTCTACACTAAAAGAGTCTTTACAATGAACTTAGGGCGTATTCAGATTTCTAGTAGTTTTCCCTTTTTGCTCTCACTATAAGAATAATTTTGGTAAAATCTGTAAAACTCTGGTTGTGTAAAAATTAAAAGGTCTGGAAATCAAAGATGTGTTCAATAGTCATTTACGCTAATGATTCCATTTATTTGCGAAATCAACATGATCTTCCTGTACGCCGGCGTAGAATATAAATGACCAATTATATTAATCTGAACCCTTTCGAAAACTCGAGTTCTTGATTAAATAAAGGCAACATTGTCGTCGAATATTGGGTACTTGCGTGACTCCATTCAATAAGTAACGGTAATAAGACGTTCTAAATTTAAAAGCCTTATAAATTACTCTATAGTGCCCAAAATCGAATTTCGCGAGATAATTCGGAGATTGTTAATTTATTAAATCCAATTACGTTTACGACTTGACCGAAGCGGCCTCTCCCTTAAAAGAGTTTTAGTTACGGCACTAAAAGTCGCTCTGATACTGGCGGTACCGTTAAAAAAATTCATTTTACCGGGAAAAGGCATTATGGGGGGTTCTTCATTTGTCAGTTGCCTGCTTAATTATCGGTTTAAGACTGCCAAGTGGTCGAAAATCCTAATAAATCAAGTCATTAAACTAATATGTTTTATGGTGGTGTTCAATAGAATTTTCTTATAACTACGGTTTTATCCATATCTTTTTTGATTGATTTTTCTTATCCAGCTTGTTTAAACAGTCTTATCGTGCGGTGCAAGAACACAAATTTATGTGCATAAATTTATCAACTCACGACTCGAGTCAAAAGCACTACGAAATCTGAAATTCATTAAGTTCAAAGCACTTACCGTGAAATTACGTGAAGGTCATTGCATTTTGTTATAGGTAACATCTGTAATATTTCAATTCGTTTTACTTTTTTCCTTGTTACTGTACAGTTTTTACCTGGTTAGGTCGTCTTAAGGCCATGAAAGATGATTAATAAATAATAATAAAACCACATTTTAAGTGACTAATTAACAAGTATATCTCAAGCTTATTGTATCGAGGTAAAGAAGCCTCTCACTCTTAGCTATGTGCTGCAACACTTATTCATTTCTATCCATACCTACATCAATATAACTTTTAATGTTCTCTTAAAGCGCTATTGCATTACACAATTAGTTTAGATTGCGGTTTCGTGTTTTAAAATCGATATTAATTAGAGCATTTTGCGTTTGTATTAGCTAAAAGTAAATTAAAAGATAAAAGTGGCATTTCAACGAAAATTACTCTCATTTTTTTCCAATAAAATGTGTAAGATTTGCTACAGTAACGCTTACACATTTTTTTTAAAGAAAATTACATTTGTTGGGTATTAGTTCACCTTAAGGCTTTGTAAAGTTGCAAATGCTTTCGTGTCTATATTATTGATGTGTTCAAATTTCTTATGTGTGGTCTAAGATGAACTGAACGAACCTTTTTAGTTTCTATTTTTAGGTACTATTTTTAGTTATATTTTTAAGCACTTTTAGAATCGCCTTTTTTTGGCAATTAAAAAAAAACACCCTTAAGAAGTTAATTTTATTCGAATCGAGTTTGTTACGTTCTTAGGACATTGCAAACGTGCCATTCCGATCAAAAACAGCAACAAAAATTTTCCGAAATGTTCAAATGGGGGAGTTTTAAAGGTTTTTTCTCAATTTTAAACTTTGACCGCCTGTAACTTAAAAACGCCTCTACCGATTGGAGTTAATCCAACTGTTTTTTCCTCTTCTTGATGTCCTCTTTCAACTTCCACATCCGGAAGTTCCGTAGGTGCAATATTTTTGGAGAGAGACCCCTTCGATGGTCGTTTTTTAGGCACTTTTAGAAGCGCGGTTTTTTACCATTTTTAAAAAACCTCTTTAGGGTTAATCTCATTCGAATCGAGTTTGTTACGCTCTTGGGGGATTGCAAACGCGCCATTTTGATCAAAAACAGCAAAAAAAAATTCCGAACTTTTTTCGAAAATTTCCAAACGTAATACGACTTTTTTTCTCAATTGTCAACTTTGACAGCCTTTAACTTAAGAACGCCTTGACCGATTGAAGTGAATTCAACACTTTTTTCTTCTTGATGTCTTCTTTCACCTCCCACCTCCGTAGGTGCAATATTTTCGGAGATAGACCCCTTCGGTGGTCGATTTTTAGGCACTTTTAGAATCGCGTTTTGTGACCACTTTTGAAAAAACCTTTTTAGAGGTTAATTTCATTGGAATTGAGTTTGCTACGCTCTTACGGGATTGCAAACTTGTCATTTCGATCAAATAACTTAAAAAACTTAAAAAAACTATAAAAGTAAATGTTGCTGTATGTGCAGTGACTACAGGAACATTTTTTTTTTAATAAAAATGTTTTAATTATACCAGTGACATGCACATAGTTGTGGCTCTAAACTGCTTTTTGAAAAATAAAAATCAGTTTTGATTTTATCATCTAAGCAAAAAAGTTCACTTTAGTTTTTTTTGTTTTGGAGCAAAAAAATAACAATTTTTATGCACAGCATTGAAAAAAGGAAAGCATTTGATTTGATTGAACAGTTTTCAATGTTTTTTTTGCAAACAATGTTTCGATAGCAACTGACTGTTATATACTGAAATATTTCGTATCAATGTCTTAACGCATCCCTAAGAAATAAAAAAATGTGTAGGCTTTCATAAAATTTAAACACCCTGTATTTCAAAAGCAAAAGGGATTGCCAAAATTGGCGCTATTAGATACAAAATCGGTAAAAAATTACTTAAAGTGTCCAAAAATTCAAATTGGGGTTTTTGAAAAAAATTCTTGGTTAGGATCGAGGCCGAAGCCGGTCAAAAATGACTCATAGCGTTTAAAAATGCAAATTTGTGGTTTGTGATTAAAGCATGATACGATTAGGGCCAAAATTGTTGATTTTCATAGTTGGTATAGAGGTAAAATCTCGGGTAAAATTTAACAAAATGAAAAATTTCTGTTTTTCCGGAAAGTCAGGTTAGGATTAGGGCAGAAAAAAATTACTTATTGCCTCGCTTATTGCTGTAAAAATACAAGTTTGGAGTTTTTGGAAAAATTCAGATCATGATTAGTGCCGAAATTGGTTAATGGGCAATTTAGGATTGGGGATTAAAACGCAAATTTTGGTGTATTTAAAAAAACTTTAAAAACTTTTTGCACCACAAAACTCAAAACTCATTTAATTATTCTAATTTATTGGTTTTGGTAAATTACGCTGTTAGTCCATAGTCAATGTAATTTACCTTTAAGATTAATTCGAGAATTGGAAAGAAATGATTGCAAAAAAAATAAAAATAAATTTGGAGTTTTTGGAGAAATTCAGGAAACACTGAAAATGCAAATGTGCAGCCTTTGGGGAAATTAGGGCTAAAACATTGTCACGACACAATGTCTATAGAAATGCAAATTTTGATGCGTTTGAAGAATTTAATTTTAGAATAAAATCAAAAAAATATTATCAAAATCTTCTAATTGATTGATTTTAGTCAAATTAGTTTTTGAGTCAAAATATGTAATATTTGACTAAAAATATCTCATATTGAAGATTTGGTGTTTTTCGAGAAAGTCGGGTTAGGATTAGGGCAAAAATACAAAAAAAGTTACTTAAAGCTGTAAAAAGACAAATATGACGTTTTTAGAAAAATTCAGATCATGCATAATTAGGGCCAAATCGGTTAAAAAATGACCTAAAGCAGCTAAAATTGCAAGTTGGGATTAGGGCTTAAAATGCAAATTTTGATGTAGGTATTTGGATAAACTCTAGTTTAAAACCAAAAAAAAAAAAAAAGCAAAACCTTATTCAAATATTCTGATTTATTGTTTTTGCTAAATTACACTGTTGGACTAAAGTCAATAAAATTTGGCTCAAAACGCCTCAAAATGCTAATTTGGTATTGTTCGAGAAACTCAAGTTAAGAATAAAGCGAAAATTAGTAAAAAAGTTATTCCTCTTACTAATTAAAGATGTAAAAATTCAAATTTCGGGTGCTTGTTGCCGGTTAAAATCGGTTAAAAATGATTGAAATCGTCTGAAAATGAGAGTTTGAAATCATTGGAACAGGCAGGCACGATAAAAGATAAAAATCAGCTGAAAACTACTCAAAGCGTTGAAGCAATTTGAAGTTTGACGCGTTTGAAAAAAGTGTATGCAAACTTTATTATTTTGACTTTCAGTTGCGAAAGAAAAAACAATTTATTAATTAGGGTATTATCTGTCCATTACTGTACAAAAAAAAACTTTTTTTTGTGTTATTTCGCGTGTGGCATTTCGCCTCCCACCATCGGAAGCTCCGTAGGTGCAATATTTTCGGAGATAGACCCCTTCGGTGGTCGATTTGTAGACACTTTTAGAATCGCGTTTTTTTACCATTTTTAAAAAAAACCTCTTAAGAAGTTAATTTCATTCGAATTGAGTTTGTTACGTTCTTAGGGGATTGCAAACATGCCATTCCGATCAAAAACAACAAAAAAAAAATCCCAAATTTTTTTTTGAAAATGTTCGAAGGGGGGAGTATTACGACTTTTTTTTTAATTCTTAACTTTGACCGCCTGTAACTTGAAAACTCCTGGATCGGTTGGAGTGAATCCAACTGTTTTTTCGTGTTCTTTATGTCCTCTTTCACCTCCCACTATTAGAAGTTTAGTAGGTGTAATATTTTTGGAGATAGACCCGTTCGGTAGTTGATTTTTAAGCACTTTTAGAATCGCGTTTTTTTACCATTTTTAAAATATCCTCTTTAGAGGTTAATTCAATTCGAATTGAGTTTGTTAACGTGCCATTCCGATCAAAAACAGCAAAAAAAAAATCCAATTTTTTTTTGAAAATTTCCAAAGGCCAAGACCGCCTGTAACTTCAGAACGCCTCTACCGATTGGAGTAAATCCAACTGTTTTTTCGTCTTCTTGATGTTTTCCTTCACTTCCCACCATCCGAAGTTCCGTAGGTGTAATATTTCCGGAGATAGACCCTTTCGGAGGTCGATTTTTAGGCACTTTTAGAATCGGTTTTTGGACCATTTTTAATGACGATACGGGCCCACTTCGAAACTCATCTACTCTCTCTTTTTTCTCCCCTCCCATTGGTCGACTATTCGACGGGTCTATGTATGCATAAAACCAGATAAATTTGAATTGTATCTACTCATAGATGGCGCAACAAATCAAAAAACTAAATATTCGAAAACGATTTCAAAGGCGTACCATGTAGAATATCTAAACACAAGGCAGGGATGGATATCTACGCCCATTAGGATTTATTTACGTAAATCAATATTTTTTACGCGTAAAAAATGTAAATAAATGTAGATAATTATGAATGACAATAATGACAGTTCGAGAGGTCAGTTTTGGAATCTGTCTTACAAATTGGGTGTCAAATGTCGACAATTGAATGACATTGGCATTTTTTTATAATTATATATTTTTTATTTTTATGTTAAAATCCGGAGTTTTATTATAATAAAATTAACTTAACTATTTATTGCATTTTCATAATTTAATTAAGCAATC
The DNA here is from genome assembly GCA_951812265.1 of Taphrorychus bicolor. Lineage (NCBI taxonomy): Eukaryota > Metazoa > Arthropoda > Insecta > Coleoptera > Curculionidae > Taphrorychus > Taphrorychus bicolor. The sequence continues at coordinate 44,618,325 of OX638303.1, forward strand.
ATTAGATACTATTAAAGACCAATAAGATCGTAGATTGTGAATGCTTTCTTCTGTCTACCAAAAGACTGATGTTTTCAAAAAACAAAGAGATGAAATGATTTCAGCTGTGTGGTTGAAACTGCTTTTTCCCTCTTCACCTTACTCTTCCTTCATTTCTCCCCTGGGTCAGCACTTATTTGAACATCGATGGGCCACCTTTGGTCCTTGGGCCTTCTGATGCTACGAGACAGGCAAAGAAACACATTGCCAGTCCCAGCAGGTGAACAAGAACAATGCTAGGATTGCTAGGTATTGTTGCATTGGGACTGAGAGTAATGAGAGTTGAGATTTCAGTTTAGGAAGATATTTTTATGTAATTGTAAATAACCTAAAAAAGGTTTTGTGCCATAAACAAAATGTTTCTATTTTTTTACTTTATCTACGCCACCTCCAACAATCGTACCAGGACCCTTATTCTATAGGAAAGAGTGCAAGTGAAAGTGATAATTGCTGGCCAATGGAATTCGTCAACAGAATTTTTTGACCAATCAAGGTTGTCAAAATTCTCACTTTCATTTTCACCCTTTCCTATAGAATAAGCGTCCTGTAAAACATTAATTAGCTACGCGTAGAAAAATATTTGTTTACCATTTAATTATCTACGCTCCCATCCCTGACACAAGGTGTTTTCGCGATTAAGTAGCTCCATCCTTATTCGCGTCGGCAAACACTCACTGAGTAAAACAAAGACAGACATATAACGGTTCATGTCGTGGCGGATAACAAGTGCGCGCCGCTCGAGTGACGCATGGGAGCCGCCATTTTGCGGTAGCTGTCAGTTCTTTCGAATTTCGACGTGTGATGAACAATTCGTGTCAATTCGGTGGCGAAATTCCACTAATTTTTCGCTAAATTTCAATCCTCTTGTGTGAAATTTGATCGAAAAGTGATGTAGAAGGTGTGGAGTGTTAGGTTGTGTAACTTTTCCATCTCTAAAGAGCAAATTTGAATGAAAATCAAACAGGAGCAGTTGGCCAGGCCACTTGTTGATGCTTATCAGAGAGGTTTAGAAGGACCGGGATTCAATACAGTCAAAACAGGTGGGTTCTGTTTATAGCAATTGAAAAGTCGATTTTTATAAATAATTTTGTGCACCTCATATACGAGATATAGCGTGTGTTCATTCTAAAAAGTCATTTAGAAGGTTACGAATTTTTAACAGAAAAGGATGACATAATCAAATTAAACCGGCTTTTGTTCCCTTATCTTTTTCTTTTGACATTTCACAGCTTACTAGATGACGTTTTATAATTCAAAAAAACACCCCCTACTATCGTAAATAGTGATCGGTTTGACTGTAATAAAGAGAAGCTTAACGAAAAAGTATCAGATACTTTTTTTGGGTACTTCTCTCTCGGTACTTAGCTAGCGTCCCCGGTCCAGCGCTCCCCAGTGTCGGTTCTAGAAAAATACTTGCATTGTTGCCAAGTTGTTAACTTTTATTAGTACAAGTGGCCTGTGGTCAAGATTTAAAAAATGTATATTGTGACTCGTCTAAGGTTCAAGGGTGGATCCAGCACATATACTATTCAAAATACCACTTTACGGGCAATTCCTCCCCATCCTCAAAAACATATTATATTTCCCTATTTAAGCAAAATTCGTCTTTGTGACACATCCAAATTAAGAACGTTGATTGAACATCGCGTTCCAAATAGAATTCTGAGGTTCAGTTGGCTCAAAAATATAGACGACAAAACATAGAGAGATATATATTTTGGAGGGTGGGGGTGGATTGAACCGTCTATATTTTTGAGCAAACTGGACCTCACAATTCTAATTAGAACGCGATGTTCTACCAACGCTCTTAATTTGGATGTGTCACAAAGTCGGATTTTGCTTAAGGAGGAAGATATATCTTTTCGAGAGGGGGGTGGATTGAGACTTCGTCTGTATTTTTGGGCAAACTGGACCTCAGAATTCTATTTAGAACCCGACCTTAGACGACTTTAAGAGGGATATAGCCAACATTCTTAATTTGGATGTGTCACAAAGCCGGATTTTGCTTAAATAGGGAGATAAGTATATGTTTTCGAGGGTAAAGGGAACTTGCCCGTAAGATGCTATTTTGAATAGTATATGTGCTTTTTTTGAAAATTTCCAAAGGGGGGAGTATCACGACTTTTTTCTCAATTCATTGTTGTAATTAGCGTCCTTAAGTTGTAAGTTGTTGGTGAAGTTAGCGGGATTAGGACAAATAATGCACCTCTTCTTTATTCGAAAATGGCCGACGTTTCGACTATTTATTTGATTTTACCTGATGAAGACTAAATAAATAGTCGAAACGTCGGCCATTTTCGAATAAAGAAGAGGTGCACTATTTGCCTTAATCCCGCTAACTTCACCAACAATTTTTTCTCAATTCTCAACTTTGACCGCCTGTAACTTGGAAACTCCTGGATCGATTGGAGTGAATCCAACTGTTTTCTCGTCTTCTTGATGTCCCTTTTTCACCTCCCACCATCAGAAGTTTAGTAGGTGCAATATTTTCGGAGATAGACCCGTTCGGTAGTTGATTTTTAAGCACTTTTAGAATCGCGTTTTTTTAACATTTTTAAAAAAACCGCTTAAGAAGTTAATTAAATATTATTCGAATTGAGTTTGTTACGTTCTTAGGGGGTTGGGGCTCTTAGGGGGATTGCAACCGTGCCATTGCGGTTAAAAACAGCAAAAAAAATGTCCCGAAATTTTTTTGAAAATTTCCAACGGCCAATACCGCCTGTAACTTGAGAACGCCTCGACCGATTGAAGTAAATTCAACTGATTTTTCCTCTTCTTGATGTCCTCTTTCACCTCCCACCATCGGAAGTTTCGTAGATGCAATATTTCCGAAGATAAACCCCTTCGGTGGTTGATGAACACATTTAGTATGTACCTACTACTATAGTTCGACCTTTCTTCGTTCGCGATGTTTGGCGCCACTCTCTGGCCACTTGCCGGTGCCGGACAACGTGCGGGCGCTGAGGCTGAGAATCTAGTCTGCTTTGAAACAGCTGAACAAAACAGCTGAAGCTCGACGGAGTCGTGATCGCAGGTAGCTCCGTGCCGACGAAATTCAGATGTTTTTTCTTTTTTGTCAATTCCGAAGGGACTACGATACAGTTTCGTGAGTGTTTTGTGTTACCCATATAACAGCCAGTCAGGACAAGAAGTACCTACTTTATGATTTTGTAATAACCAAGGATTATTTTTTTTTTACGAATAATATTATGATAATAGGAGATATTGATGTTCAAAAGTACTGAGGTGAAAAATTGCTAATTGTTATAACACTGCTTAGAGCCGAAAAAAAAGTTACATAAGCGGTACCTCTAACGTTTTTGTCGAAGAGAGTGAAACTGTGGTACCACATCGATTACTGCCCGACTTGAGCAAATATGACATTTACTTTGTTTACTTCATTAAGTATTTCAGTGCTGGTCGTTCGCATGTGGGCGGTTTTACCATTCTTAAAGCAAAGTACCGACGATTCACTTTTGTTGACACCGTTTTAAGGTTATGCAGCACCCGGTAAGTCGTACCGGTTAGAGACCACGAATTGCGACAAGTAGAGGTCACAAATCGTTATTTTGGTACTGCTTATAACGAGTGTTTTTAATCTTTTAGATATATATATATATATATAGACACTTTTTTCGAAATTTAGATTTTTTTTTTACCCCACTTATTTATTCATTTTTATCTGCCTGATTTTATTTCACTTTAGGTAGGTACTAAGAAAAAGAGAATTATCAAAATTTCAAAAAATTCCTGTGACTGTTGAGGCAAATAATATATCTGGTTTATTTAACTGGTATTCTATATACTTAAATTTTTTTTGTTAGTAACGTATTTATTCATTGGTGACTTTATATAGAGCAAATCATTAATTTCTGGAGGTACAAATGGTTCTATGTTAGGAACCTCGTCGGTTTATAGATGTCACTTGACGGGTTCCCTGCGGTTTCGTTTTCAAGTTCAGCGACTGGTCGTATTCTCACATCTTCTTTTTTGTGTTCAACTTTTTAACAGTTATTCGATTTTTTTTTTAAATTCTGCAATGAAAAGACATTTAAAAAAATTTGTAATGGTTTACGACATTAGGTATAAACCCAACAGCCGTTAAAATACTGAACCTTGAATGAACCACAGTAGCATCTTCCACTCAGCCCTGCTCGTCTTTTTTACCAGGTAGCAGTTAAGACACCTGATTAATAATCATAAAGACGATTAATTCCGAACTGGACCTAAAAACCAGAATTGATAGTTAATCTACAATTTTTTCTTCAAACGAGCTTATTTAAAATTTCAGTCGAAAGTTCGGTTGAACCTGAATCCTGAATCAAAACAGACCGGACAAGTTTTGAATACGAATCGCCTTTCATTGACTGGGTACTGCCGTCGGCGTTGTGTATTTTACTATATTTAGAAGATGACGCTTCTTTAACGACCGTTTTACGTTAAAATCATCAGCTCTGGGTGATTTATGTCAGAATCAGGAAATGTGCTTATAACGCGGTTACGAAGAAAATTTCCCACAGGAGGTATTGTTATCAGGACAGTAATTTATTGCGCCGAAATAACTCATCCAGTAGCGCATGCACAACTCGGAAAGTTACGGTTCAAGTAAATATTTTTGTTTTACTTTTAAGTACTTACCTCGAAAACAATGAGCAATTACTACTGTAAACCGTTTGGTGGTTAACAGTAATGCATAGTGTGTTAGAAAGATGTCTTTCCTGCTTTTAATTTGTTTTAGGATTTTATGATTTAAAGCAAAAATATCTTTTTTATGCAGCCCCCTTATTAAAGTTTTTTGAGTCGTTTTCCAGATTTGTCGGTAGTTGGAGCTCACAAAAAATACATTTTCCATGAGTTTGCTGTTTTAGGAACTTTAGTGGTACCTATAATGTATTTTATTTTTAAAAAATCCGTTAATTTTATGTTTCCATTAAGTTTATGTCAAAACTCACAAAAATAAATTTTCCAACAGTTTGCTCTTTTAGAAAGTTTATTGCCACTTATAATGTATTTTTTCTAATTTTAACATATAAAGTGGCACCTTTCAATAACAGAGCCGACTTCTTGGGATCAAGAGAGCTGAAAATGAGGTGCTACTTGGCTGAGTTATCACCGAAAATAAAAAAGTTTTTTGAACTAAATTGATAGGAAAAATCAATTTTTTCGCTTCATTTGCAAAAATTCCATACTTTTAGGTAGTTGGAGCTCACAAAAAATACATTTTCCAAGAGTTTGCACTTTTAGGAAGTTTATTGGCACCTGAAATGTACTTTATTTTTAAAAAATGCATTAATTATACAATTAAAAAAATGCAGGCACAATTTTGATAACAGAACCGACTTATTGAGATCAAGAGAGCTGAAAATGAGGTGCGACTTGGCTGGGTTATCAATCAAAAATACAAAAAGTTTTTTGAAGTAAATAGATATAAAAAATCAATTTCTCCCCGTCATTTGCAAAAATTCCAAATTTTTAGTAAGTCGAAGCTCACAAAAATACATTTTCCAACAGTTTGCTCTTTTAGGAAGTTTATTAGCACCTATAATGTATTTTATTTTTAAAAAGTCTATTAATTATACAATTTACAATAATGCAGGCTCAATTTTGATAACAGAACCGACTTCCTGAGATCAAGAGAGCTGAAAATGAGGTGCGACTTGGCTGAGTTATCACCAAAAATAAAAAAGTTTTTTGAAGTAAATAGATAGGAAAAATCAATTTCTACGCCTCATTTGCAAAAATTCCAGATTTTTAGATAGTCGGAGCTCACAAAAAATACATTTTCCATGAGTTTGCACTTTTAGAAAATTTATTGGCACCTATAATGTACTTTATTAAAAAAAAATCATTAATTGTACAATTTACAATAATGCAGGCTCAATTTTGATAACAGAACAGACTTCCTAAGATCAAGAGAGCTGAAAATGAGATGCGACTTGGCTGAGTTATCACTAAAAATAAAAAAAAAATTGAATTAAATAGATAGGAAAAATAAATTTTTCTACAAACGTCAAATAATGACGCATTTTACGCTTTCATTAGACAAACGAAAACCTAACCATTTTTGAGGATCAGAATGTGAGTTTACTTTTCCGCGCGTTGCCCAGGACAGCAAGCGAAAAAGATTTTATCGCTTGCTGTCAATAGCAACTACCACCACTCAACCAATTATTTAAAACGTCATTGTCACTTTGATTGAAATTTTCAGATTGTGTCTTCATTCAAATTTCAGATTATTTGGAATTTGTTGTTTGTAGAAAAAACGTTGTATGCATTACGAGCACAAAGTAACTTTTTTGCTCTCGAGTGATTGCCGCTCTCCGCTTCGCGTCGAGCGGCAAACTTCACTCTCCGAGCAAAAAAGTTGTACTTTTCGCTCTTAATACATAAATAACTATTCTTCGCTTCATTTGTAAAAATTTCAGATTTTTAGGTAACCGCTCCCAAAAAATACATTTTCCTAGAGATTGCTCTTTTAGGAAGTTTATTGGCACCTATAATGTATTTTATTTTTAAAAAATCCATTAACTACACAATTTTCAATAATGCAGGCTCAATTTCGATAACAGAACCGACTTCTTGAGATCAAGAGAGCTGAAAACGAGGTGCGACTTGGCTGAGTTATCACCAAAAAATAAAAAGTTTTTGAAATAAATAGATAGGAAAAATCAATTTCTTTGCCTCATTTGCAAAAATTCCAGATTTTTAGGTAGTCGGAGCTCACAAAAAATACATTTTCCTAGAGCTTGCTCTTTTAGGAATTTTATTGGCACCTGTAATGTATTTTATTTCAAAAAAATGCATTAATTATACAATTAAAAAAATGCAGGCACAATTTTGATAACAGAACCGACTTATTGAGATCAAGAGAGCTGAAAATGAGGTGCGACTTGGCTGGGTTATCATCAAAAATACAAAAAGTTTTTTGAAGTAAATAGATATAAAAAATCAATTTCTCCCCGTCATTTGCAAAAATTCCAAATTTTTAATAAGTCGAAGCTCACAAAAATACATTTTCCAACAGTTTGCTCTTTTAGGAAGTTTATTAGCACCTATAATGTATTTTATTTTTAAAAAGTCTATTGATTATACAATTTACAATAATGCAGGCTCAATTTTGATAACAGAACCGACTTCCTGAGATCAAGAGAGCTGAAAATGAGGTGTGACTTGGCTGAGTTACCAAAAATAAAAAAGTTTTTTGAAGTAAATAGATAGGAAAAATCAATTTCTACGCCTCATTTGCAAAAATTCCCGATTTTTAGATAGTCGGAGTTCACAAAAAATTCATTTTCCATGAGTTTGCACTTTTAGAGAATTTATTGGCACCTATAATGTACTTTATTAAAAAAAAAATCATTAATTATACAATTTACAATAATGCAGGCTCAATTTTGATAACAGAACAGACTTCCTAAGATCAAGAGAGCTGAAAATGAGATGCGACTTGGCTGAGTTATCACTAAAAATAAAAAAAAAATGAATTAAATAGATAGGAAAAATAAATTTCTTCGCTTCATTTGTAAAAATTTCAGATTTTTAGGTAACCGCTCCCAAAAAATACATTTTCCTAGAGATTGCTCTTTTAGGAAGTTTATTGGCACCTATAATGTATTTTATTTTTAAAAAATCCATTAACTACACAATTTTTAATAATGCAGGCTCAATTTCGATAACAGAATCGACTTCTTGAGATCAAGAGAGCTGAAAACGAGGTGCGACTTGGCTGAGTTATCACCAAAAATAAAAAAGTTTTTTGAAGTAAATAGGTAGGAAAAATTAACTTTTTCGCTTCATTTGCAAAAATTACAGATTTTTAGGTAGTCGGAGCTCGCAAAAAATACATTTTCCATGAGTTTGCTCTTTTAGGAAGTTTATTGAGACCTATAATGTATTTTATTTTTAAAAAATCAATTAATTACACAATTTGCAATAATGCAGGCTCAATTTTGATAACAGAACCGACTTCCTGAGATCAAGAGAGCTGAAAATGAGGTGGGACTTGGCTGAGTTATCACCAAAAATAAAAGAGTTTTTTGAAGTAAATAGATAGGAGAATCAATTTCTTCGCTTTATTTGCAAAAATTACAGATTTTTAGGTAGTCGGAGCTCGCAAAAAATACATTTTCCATGAGTTTGCTCTTTTAGAAAGTTTATTGAGACCTATAATGTATTTTATTAAAAAAAAAAAAAAACATTAATTATACAATTTACAATAATGCAGGCTAAATTTTGATAACAGAACCGACTTCTTGAAATCAAGAGAGCTGAAAATGAGGTGCGACTTGACCGAGTTATCACCAAAAATAAAAAAAGTTATTTGAAGTTAATAGATAGGAAAACTCAATTTCTTCGCTTCATTTGCAAAATTTCCAGATTTTTAGCTCACAAAAAATACATTTTCCATGAGTTTGCTCTTTTAGGAAGTTTATTAGCACCTATAATGTACTTTATTTAAACAAAAATCCATTAATTACACAATTTAAATTTATAAAAAATACATTTTCCAAGAGCTTGCTCTTGTAGGCTGTTTTTTGGCACCTATAATCTCTTTTATTTAAAAAAAAAATCCATTAATTCTACATATTACAATAATGCAGGCTCAATTTTGACAACAGAACCGAGTTCTTGAGATCAAGAGAGCTGAAAATGAGGTGCGACTTGGCTGAGCTACCACCAAAAATAAAAAAAGTTTTTTGAAGTAAATAGATAGGAAAAATCAATTTTTTTGTTTCATTTGCAAAAATTCCTGATCTTTAGGTAGTCGAAGCCACACACGGGTAATCGGTTAGCTTAGGTTAGTTCAGTTTGGTTCAGTTATGCTCGTGCTTTTGTCAGTTTAGTTCAGTTACGTTTTTGTCCATTTTGTTCTTTAAGGTTCTTTGCATGCTGCAGGTGGCCCAGAGCTTTTTTCTTTCTTTTTTTTTTGACTGCTTTTCAAACGTGGGAAACGTGGCTTATGTGCTTTGGTTAGGTTAGTTATGTTTTTTGTCCATTTTGGGCGCCTCAAAAATATTATCAGATTTGCATATTACAAGTTATCCTTTTTTTAAGGTTCTTTGCATGTTGTGGTCCAGAGCGTTTTTTTTTTAATTTTTTTCAGACGTACCTAACCTGGTGTGTTTTCTTATGCCGGCTGCTTTGGTTAGTCTAGTTCAGATTAGATCAGGTTAGTTCAGGTTAGATCAGGAATGGCCTTTTTTTGATTTTGCCAAAATAGTTTTCGGGCTTTTGCAAAAGCATCAGGAACCGCAATTTTCAAATGCTTTCTGATACTGTTTCTTTTGCTTTTTGTGTGGTAGCCAACATTTCTCTATCTTTTGAGTTGCTCCTCGGAGCTCCGGTGGTGTTGGTGGACCATAATCTTCACTATCTGATCTCACTTTAAACATATTGTAACAGACAGTTCTGAGAAAATTACATAGAAACCTAGTAAATTGTAAACCAGAAAAACATTCGGGTATAATTTGGGTCATTGTTGCAAGAAAACATTTAATTTAACAATGGTTACACGTGTTTCGCCCTATGGCATCATCAGACCAAAATTACGCTACACATTATTAAAATGCGTCTTTGATACTTTCCAATGCAAGGACGAAGTGCGACAATTGTCTTTGCATTTAGAAAGCAAGGAAAAACCAAATTTTGACCGTTTCTTCAAGTCAATCTAGTCAAGTGATTATTGGTTTTAGCAAAAAAAAATCAAAAGTGCCTCGGAAATTTGAGTTTGATGTTGTTTGCCAATCTTGGCATGAGCAAAAGGGAGATGAGAGGAGAAAAATAGTTATTTTCCTAACAAGTGCGCAAAGTAACACTTTCGCGCACGCGACTGCCGTTGGAAAAATTAGAAACAACATTTTTTCTACAACCGCATAAAAGTCCACCTGCCACTAATATGGGACATCTTTAACTATTTTATAAATGATTAAGCTTTACAGTTCTTTTCTGCTATATATGTATGGACGGCGTGCGCGAAAGACTTTTTTTTAACGTGTCCTATGGCAACCAGTAACTTTTTTTACGCTGCTCTGGGCGACGTGCGAGAAAGATAACCGTGAAAACATGTGTCAGTTTGCATACTGTCAGTAATGCGCAAACCGTGTCATATTTTGACGGTTGTAGAAAAATGATCTTTTCATGGCTTCTAAGATACCAGTTGTGACTTTCACATAGGTAATTTCACTCTGAACAAGCTAGGCTTTTAACATTTTTTCTGATAGCTGTCATAAGCGTTTGTAGCCGAATTAGTTCGAATTCAATATAAATTAGTCATTTATATTAGGGTAATTGCAACCCTTTAACTCCAACCACCTAGAAGAGGTAAACATCGACTTTGAAATTTTTAATGGAAAGTGGGGTCGAGTGATCTTTCATTTTGAAGGTCTCATCAAATTCTATTATTTATGAAACCTTTAAGTTATTTCGTCAAACCAGTCTAATACATCTGAAAAACAAGTTTCAAGTTAAAACTTTATTGGGTAAATGTTCGAATTATGCTTCTCTCATCCCCATGCAATTACCAAAACAATATTAAAGGTGTGTTATTCTTGTCCGTACGTTTAAAATCTACCAACAAGGTCGTAAATATGGTCATACAAATAGAAAGGGTTGGTTTATCACCTTAAAAGTAACCTACAATAGCAAATTTGGAATAACGAAAATAAATACAGAAAAAAACACCAATATCTTACCTAATTTTTTTAGATAGACCAGGACCATATCTTGCCTCTCAATTAAACTGACCTCGTAGCTCCGGTCAGCCTTACGGGTGCAAAAAGACTTATGGGAACAAAAGGGTGCTTCCGCCCTTCTCTTTATTTTGGCAACCAAACTTGACTGGAGGCTTCCACTGGTGATCGTTCGTCTTTCTGGCGTAACGATACTCCTTCTCGACCCCTTTCACCATTCTTCCAAAAACGACCCCTCACAAAAAGACTCTTTTTGCGAGTCCCCAAAACTCGATTTCTTCTCGTGAGTCACCAAAAAACGACTCCTCGTGAATCCCCACACTAAGACTGATGTTCCTCTCTCAAAAACGCTTTGTGCTAACTGTTTTTATCGTCAGCAAATTTTTCCCAAACGTTTCTTTTCCATGACGTCCATGAACGACTCGATGTACCCACACGTTGAACAAATTGGTGAGGTTTGATTTTTAAAATTGGGTCATCTAGTGCTTGGTTATTAAACCGCTCATCGGCCGATCATTTCTAAGAATGCTGCAATTTTTATGTCTTTTTTGCTCCTTTGGAACAATATTGATGACAACTTTAAATAGCGCCGCTCTCCATAACTACCGGGTCAAAACTGCAAAAGTTGTGAAAAAAACTTTTCCATTCCTTTTGTTCTAAATTTACATTTGTTTGTATACGTCTCATGAATATTAGGTATGTGGGTAAACGATATCGTTCTCGCACACTGAATGACCAAGGCGCAATAAACATACATTCATGATGGCCATTGTTTGGAGTGCAAACGTAATGTTTTCAAGGATTTCGCAAAAATAAACGCACAGATTTACTTAAGAGTGTAGATAAAGATTGGTGATAATTTTATCAAATTACCAATTTCTCAGCAATTTCCTGCTTTTGAAACATCAATATCTACTTAGCATTAGTACCTATCGCAGCCTAAGAGAGACCGAAGTGAGTGACTGATGTAAAGACTTGTAGTGGCACAGACGCTCTGCATTTGGAAAATGTCTCTGACTTGTAGAGTGCAATATCTCAACGATATTGATCCGTTCTCATACACGACCAATTATCCGGATCCCGCTAGACCACCGTTGCATACGTTCAGTGTTACTTTACCTCTCATAAATCAGCTGGCTGCCGTTCATCGGTTGCTGAAGTCTCCTCATCGGGTAAGTTCTTTGCATTATAAAATTCTTGCTAATAAACATTTCTACAGAGTTACTAAGATTCACTTTAATCATTGGAACATCATAAACTGGAGGAGATGTATGAATTAGACTAATTGGGCTAAATTTGCCAATTTTGTTAATAAAGAAATAAAGAGCGTTGATGTTTTAAAGTTTAAAAAAACTAACCAGAACATCAAAAAAGAAAACAATTGATTTCAATTTGTTGGAAAATTTACATTTCTCTGCTCTCCGGCAGTTTTACTGCAGCACATTACTTTTGACTGTCACATACCGTTTACCTGAAGTTACGAGATGTGTGCCATTTTAAAGTGATATACGACATTAAATATAGAAACGTGTGAAAGAAATAAAAAAAGGTGCGGAAATGTAGTGGCAACTGTTAGTAAGAGCTAAAACCTTCACTTTTCTTTGGACGTTACAGAGTGAAGTAAATATCTCATTCCGATTAAAAACTGAAGAAAAAAAATCCGATTGATCCGATCGGAAATTGACCAAATAACGGGTATTACGTCTTTTTTTTCTCATTTCCGATTCCAACATCTCCAATTGTTTTTTTTTTGCTGTTCCTGATGTTATCTTTTACCTCCTACCACCGGAAGTTTCGTAGGTGCAATATTTTTATAGATAGAGCCCTTCGATGGTCGATTTTTAGGCATTTTTAGAATAGCGTTTTTGGACCATTTTTAAAAAATCCTCTTTAGAGGTTAATTTCATTCGAATTGAGTTGGTTACGGCCTTAGGGGATTGCAAAAATTCCATTCCGATCAAAAACAGAAAAAAAAATCCGAAATTGTTTTGAAAATGACCAAAGGGAAGGTATAACGACTTTTTTCCAATTCTAAACTTTGACCGCCTGTAACTTGAGAATATCTTGACCGATTGGAATGAATCCAACTGTTTTTTTTCTCTTCTTGATGTTCTCTTTCACCTCCCTCTCACTATCGGAAGTTCCGTAAGTGCAATATTTTTGGAGATAGACCCCTTCGGTGGTCGATTTTTAGGCACTTTTAGAATCGCGTTTTTTGACCACTAAAAAAAACTCTAGAGTTTAATTTCATTCGAACTGAGATTATTACGTCCGTAGAGGATTACAAACGTGCCATTTCGATCAAAAACAGCAAACAAATTTTCCCGATTTTTTTTTGAAAATGACCAGAGTAGCGGGTATTACTTTTTTTCTCAATTCTCAATTTTAACCGCCTATAACTTGAGAACGTCTCCACCGATTAGAGCAAATCCAACTGTTCTTTCCTTTTACTAATTCAAAATCTATCAAACACAAGAGTGATTCGTATATGCTTTGTAGGTTACACAAGACGATAAAATTGATTCAGTATCATACCAGCCACTAACAGTAACCAAATTTTTACTAATTCAAAATCTATCAATGGTTACACAAGACAAAAAATTAATCCAGAGTCACACTGAGCACTTACAGTAATTAAATCTTTACTAATTCAATATCAAATTTATTTGCAGGCGGGTTCTTGTTTAACCATTGAAGATAGAGTGATTGTGTATGCATTGTAGGTTACACATGAGCGATTTGTGTAACCCTTGGGGTTACACAAGATAACAAGTTGATCCAAAATTATATCAACTTACGGTAACTAAAAAATTTACTGAATAAAAAACTATTAAATTTATTTACAGTCATTGTCTTTTGTAACCACTGAAAATTAGACACAAGTGGCTTATGTGGTTATACGATACGGTTATCGATGGTTACACAAGAGTGACTTGTGTAATCATCGATGGTTACACAAGACAAAAAATTATTCCAGAATTACACTGAGCACTTACAGTAATCATATATTTACTGATTCAAAATCTATCAAATTTATTTGCAGGCGGTTTCTTGTTTAACCATTGAAGGTTACACAAGAGTGATTTGTGTATGCATTGAAGGTTACACATGAGCGATTTGTGTAACCCTTGGGGTTACACAAGACAGCAAGTTGATCCAAAATTATATCAACTTACAGTAACTAAAAAATTTACTGAATAAAAAACTATTAAATGTGTTTACAGTCATTGTCTTTTGTAACCACTGACAATTAGACACAAGTGGCTTATGTGGTTACACGATACGGTTATCGATGGTTACACAAGACAAAAAATTATTCCAGAATTACACTGAGCACTTACAGTAATCATATATTTACTAATTCAAAATCTATCAAATTTATTTGCAGGCGGTTTCTTGTTTAACCATTGAAGGTTACACAAGAGTGATTTGTGTATGCATTGAAGGTTACACATGAGCGATTTGTGTAACCCTTGGGGTTACTCAAGACAGCAAGTTGATCCAAAATTATATCAACTTACGGTAACTAAAAAATTTACTGGATAAAAAACTATTAAATGTATTTACAGTCATTGTCTTTTGTAACCACTGAAAATTAGACACAAGTGGCTTATGTGGTTACACGATACGGTTATCGATGGTTACACAAGACAGAAAATTATTCCAGAATTACACTGAGCACTTACAGTAATCATATATTTACTAATTCAAAATCTATCAAATTTATTTGCAGGCGGTTTCTTGTTTAACCATTGAAGGTTACACAAGAGTGATTTGTGTATGCATTGAAGGTTACACATGAGCGATTTGTGTAACCCTTGGAGTTACACAAGACAGCAAGTTGATCCAAAATTATATCAACTTACAGTAACTAAAAAATTTACTGAAAAAAAAACTATTAAATTTATTTACAGTCATTGTCTTTTGTAACCACTGAAAATTAGACACAAGTGGCTTATGTGGTTACACGATACGGTTATTGATGGTTACACAAGATGAAAAAATTGATCCAGTATCATACCAACCACTTACAGTAACCAAACCTTTACTAATTCAAGATCTATCAATATTATTTACAGTCGGTTTCTTGTGTAACATAACTAATGATATGCTGTTTTGTGTAACCATTTGGGTTACACAAGATAGCAAGTTGATCCAAAATTATATCGACAACTTACAGTAACAAAAAATTTACTGAATAAAACTACTAAATTTATTTACAGTTATTGTCTTATGTAATCACTGAAAGTCTTGTGTCATCGATGGTTACACAAGACGAAAAAATTGATCCAGTATCATACCAGCCACTTAGAGTAACCAAATCTTTACTAATTCTGAATCTATCAATATTATATTTACAGTCAATTTCTTGTGAAACCATTGAAAGTTACACAAGAGTAACTTGCGTAATCATCGATAGTTACACAAGACAAAAAATTAATCCAGAATCACACCGACCACTTACAGTAATCAAATCTTTACTAATTCAAAATCTATCAAATTTATTTGCAGTCGTTAGTTAGAGGTTAATTTCATTTTTAAGGTTAATTTCATTCGAACTGAGATTGTTACGTTCGTAGGGGATTACAAACGTGCCATTCTGATCAAAAGAATTTTCCCGATTTTTTTTTTAAAAATAATTGGGGGGGGGGTAACAATTTTTTTTTCAATTCTCAACTTTGATCGCCTGTAACTTGAGAACGCCTCGACCGATTGGAGTGAATCCAACTGTTTTTTCCTCTTCTTGCTGTCCTCTTTCACCTCACATCATTGAAAGTTCATTTTATTAATACCTTCGGAGTCTACACCTTCGATAATTGATTTTTATTTAACACCTCTAAAAATCTAAAAATCGATTGTTTTTTCATTCGTATGGGGCTAATTTCATTCAAATTAACTTAGTTATATTCTTAGATTGCAATCGTCTTATTTATTATTGTAATAAAAAAACAGGCAAAAAAATGTCAATTACAATTCATCATTCAGCTCTTGCGTATTATCAAAGAACAGCTAAAATGAATTCTATTTACTACACACATTCGATTCAAACCGGAATCAAATCTATATAGGACACGAACTAATTTCCAAACTTCAAAGTGCGAGTCGTTAAAAACTAAGTGGTCTCTTGGGCCATCGGAGGACAGCAGGAAAGTTTGTTGACCTGGCTTCGGTCTTTATTTCGGCTATTTTTGACACAGTTTCGAAAGTCGTGGGCAAAAAGGCACACCTGCATCATCGAACCAACTGCGCGGGTTATGTAAGCGTATATCTACTACCAATGGTATCGATGGTGTGGTAGTGACACAAAACGATCGAAGACAAAAGGAGGTAGGTGGCAATCGGATTCGGAGGCAGGTTAAACGATTTTAAAACTGCAAAAGGTCACGGTGAGTGAAAGAAAAATCATTCTAAAAATAATCAAATTTTTTGGTTTAAACGATTTAAGAACTTTTTTTTTATCAAAAATGTACTTAAAAAATTGATCTGCGTCGTTTGGCGGCTATAAACAAAACCCATATTAAAGTTCCAAATCCTCTTAAAACGTGAAGCCGTTTGCACAATTAGATTAGACTTTAAGCCTCGGCAGATCTGATTATGTTATTAGCGACTTCAAATCTTATTCAGCTTGTTTATCTGTAGTTATTAAAAAGGTATATAATAAGCCCATCCTTTTTTTTGTTATTATTTTGACATAATCCATAGCAAATAGAAGAGATAACAAAATATAATAAAAAAATGAGTACTCTAAGTTTTATTAATTAACTAAAATTATTACCTAAAATTTTTATTACCTAATTATTATCTAAAAAGAAAGTTGTCAAAAAAGTAGTAATAAAGAAAAGAAACTAAAATTGTTGCTAAAGAGGGAAAAATAAAAAGTCTCAAACAACGGTAGTCAGACTTTTGTCTGTCATCGATGAGGTTTATCCATATTTTATTTAATTAATCAATAAATTCGTTACGAGCATAATTATAAGTTTTTTTTTATCAATAAATCAAGAACTGAGTGAATGATGAATATTGCTAACAAATAAGAGTCGTGATATTCACTTATAGATTTCTATGTATAAGCGAATATTATTGAAGTCAATAAATCAAGTTTGTCAATGTATGTAATCAATGTTTCAAGTTGTTCAATAAATCAAGATTTTTATTTAATGGCCGCAAAACTCAATGCTGCACTTTCAATACAATCATCGAAATTAAGTTTCTGATATTCAATAATAAATTGAGAATGAAAAGAGAAGAATCAAGAATTTCATTTAACGATCAGAAACATTGGTGCTGCACATAGACTTTCAAAATATAATTACAAGTTGTTTATCAATTAATCAAGAATTAAGGGAATGATGAATATTGCTAACAAATAAAAGTTGTGATACTCACTTATAGTTTTCTATTTAAAAGCGAATATTAATGAATTCTGAATATGAGTTTTTAGAGGACGTTTATTGATATTTTAAACTTCTGCTCAATAAATCAAGATTTTCATTTAATGATGGCAAAAATCATTGCTGCACTTTCAATGCAATCATCGAAATCAAGTGTCTGATATTCAATAATGAATTGAGAATGAAAAGTGAAGAATCACGAATTTCACTTAGTGATCATAGAAACATTAATGCCTCACATAAATTTTTCTAATAAAATTACTAGTTTTTTGATCAATAAATCAAGAACTAAATGAATGATGAATATTGCTAACAAATAAGAGTTGTTATATTCACTTATAGATTTCTATGTAAAAGCGAATATTATGAAATTCTGAATATGGGTTTCTAAAGGACGTTTATTGATATTTTAAAGTCCTGTTCAATAAATCAAGATTTTTATTTAATTATCACAAAAGGCAATACAATCATAGAAATTATGTTTCTGATATTCAATAATAAATTGCGAATTAAAAGTGAAGAATCAAGAATTTCATTTAGCGACCAGAAACATTGGTACTGCACATAGATTTTCAAAATTAATTACAAGTTTTTTGATCAATAAATCAAATACTAAGTGAATGATAAATATTGCTAACAAATAAGAGTTGTGAGATTCACTTATAGATTTCTATGTAAAAGCGAATATTATTGAATTCTGAATATGAGTTTTTAGAGGACGTTTATTGATATTTTAAAGTCCTTTTCAATAAATCAAGATTCTTATTTAACGATCACAAAAGTCAATACAATCATAGAAATTAAGTTTCTGATATTCAATAATAAATTGAGAATGAAAAGTGAAGAATCAAGAATTTCATTTAGTGACCAGAAACATTGGTGCCGCACTAACTTTCCTAATAAAATTAGAAGTTTTTTTTATCAATAAATCAAGAACAAAGGGAATGCTGAGTATTGCTAACAAATAGGAGGTGTGATATTCACTTATAGAGTTATGTGCCAAAGCGAATATTATTGAATTCGGAATATAAGTTCATAGATGACGTTTATTGATATTTTAATATCTTGCTCAATAGATCAAGATTTTCATATACTGATCACAAAAATCAAGGCTGCCTTTTCAATTAAAAAAAAACAGAAAATTAAGGTTCTGATATTGAATAATAAATTGAGATTGAAAAGTGAATAATATATTGTTTTTTTTTTTAATATTAGGTCAAGGATAAGGCTTACCTATCTTTTATACAATAGAGTTGCATTTAGTGATCAGAAAGAAAGGTGTTGCACATAGACCTTTACAATATTAATTAGTCTCTTGATGTTCACTTAGTTCTTGATGTTCAAATCAAGAATTAAGTGAATGCTGGTATTAGTTCATGAATCACGCTTATCCGTATTTTATTCAATAAATCAAGCGTTTCACTTAGTGTACAGAAAAACTAGTGCTGTACATAGACTTTACAATAATAATTACGACTTTTCTGATCAATAAATTAGGAATTTAAGTAAGTGCTGCCCGCCTATTTTTAACACAAAAAGTTTGTGATATTGACTTATAGATTTGGCAAGTTTGAAAGCGAATATTATTTAGTTCTTAATATGAGTTCACAGTTGACGCTTATTGAAATTTTAATATTATGCTCAATAAATCACGATTTTCTTTCCACGAGCATTGAGACGATTACATATAAGAAGAGCAGAAGTACAGGGGTTCTAGAGGAAAGTTTTCTAAAGGAAAAAAATGTGAGGAATGGAATGGAAAAAAAAAGTGAAATTGATACTGTTACTGTTTTTTAAGGTTGTCAATAAATCACTAAACTGGGCAAAAAGGCAACATCAGGCTTGACAATGCAGTGTCGTTATCTGATGGGAATAAATCTTGCGTTCATTAAAAAAAAATCTCAAGTAGGCCATGGAATAAAAAAGTAGGTCTGAGATAACTTCATAAAAAAAATAACATTCGAAAATGTCATAAAATGGTCCAATTTTCATTTTTTTATGACAAGAATCTTACTTCCATGGCTTGCTACGAGGTTTTTTTGTTATGAACCCCCTTTGTAATTTGAACATTTATTAT
The DNA here is from genome assembly GCA_951812265.1 of Taphrorychus bicolor. Taxonomy (NCBI): domain Eukaryota; kingdom Metazoa; phylum Arthropoda; class Insecta; order Coleoptera; family Curculionidae; genus Taphrorychus; species Taphrorychus bicolor. Next base: position 44,637,521 of record OX638303.1, read on the forward strand.
GCGACAAAAGACGATCAAAATAGAATTGAAGGCAAAAATCGACGACATTACCAACAAGCTCTTTCGCTGCTATTGACCGATATCAGCCTTGATACTTGATGTAAGCCAATATTGTTTGATTTCAGGGCTGATTTATGTCGCTTGCATTGCTTGTTGCGCCTTCATTCCTCTGAAGAAAATTGATTTTATTTGTTTTGGTTTATTTCTTGCGACAAAAGAGGCACAACGGAATGTTTCTTACAATTATAGTCATGAGGTTTGTTAAAAAAAATGACTATGCGGAAAAAGCAAAATTTCTATTTTATAGGACTGATGCGTTAAGTGCTTTAGTTTAATACATAATTGCAAAACTATACATCCTGTTGTCAGACAAAAAAAATGCTTAAACAAAATCACGCACGACGTTTTCTTTATCTAGACGGGAGAGCATTAACGTTTTTTCTAATCTGCGTCCTTTTCAATCAGCCTTCGACGTGAGGGAAACACTGTTACGAAACCGACAAAAAGAATTTGTACGTATCGAACAAAAACTGTCAAGTACAACTGACAACACAAAAGAACATTATTTACCAGATTTACCAGAGGTTGCTCAACTAACTATTGGCTTATTTTTATTTGTTTTTGCTATCATTAAAGTCGTCACGACATGGTCACGACTACCATTAAATCTCTTCTGCACCAGTTTCAATATCAATTCAATAAGTTGTGAGAGAAAGAGGGAATGAGACGGAGTGTAATTGCTTCATTCGAGGCTAAACAATCTTGATATAGAGTTTCATTACATCATACAAAGTCGAAAAAAATTAATGTTTAACTAGGACCACCTTATGCTATGCTAAGGCTTGGGCATATACCGGAAAGTTGGAGCGATTTCAAGAGAGGTCTGGTTTTTGCCCCATGCATGGGTTCGGATGCTGTAAAAGTCTTAAGGGCCAAAACAAATATTTGTTGTTAAGGTGGGGTCCTCTTAAGGTGAGGCAAGTACGTTTAATATTATAGATGTTTCTACGTAGCTAATGCCTACTTAGGGTTATCCAAAGATAATACAGCCCTGTTTAGCAAGAAAGACGTAATTCCAACTTTTGAGTAACCAGAAATAATAGAGTAAAGCTCATGAATAATTGAAGAAAATTATGGGAACTATTGTAATAAAACGAGTCAAAAAAACTGTTTAAAAGTTTTCAGTCGTTTTGAACTCAAGAACTGTTAAAACAGGAAAAGTTGCATTACGATTTTTCACACCTAATTCAGGTATATATACATTTAACGAGAAGTTTGAATCATTTTTGGAAAGTATATTGAGCAGAAAGTCATGATTCATTAACCACCTTTTATATATAAAAATGTAAATATTATTTAATTTTTATGTAATTTTTATGTTTGTCGTCGGATGGAAAAAAATTATTTATATTGATTTTTATTATTTTTTTTTAACTAATTAAGTAACTGTTCATCATGTCAATCTTGCCTTAAGTAGGAGGAATAATTGGGTAAGTCGAATCATTATAGCCATTCGCCTTTAACTCCAAGATCAAATTCTTCGAAGTTTTTACCGTTGTCTTCAAATAATCTGCCCATATATCACGTGGGCTATTAATGTTATTATTTTAGAATATTAATAGCATCAATTAAATTTCGTTAATCTGATACGTCACGTTAGAGAGGAATCTCGCCAGTTATTTGACTATTAACGACTTAATTTATGGATGCTCAACTGCAAAAAGTCATTTATGCCGTGGTTTACGTATTAAATTAAAGCAACTTTGTAGATTGAAGAAACTTTGTACCTTCACTTTTTTCTCAATTTCTAAGTTGGACCGACTGGAGTGAATCGAATCCAACTGTTTTTTCCTCTTCTTGTTGTCCTTTTTCACCTCCCATCATCGGAAGTTCCGTAGGTGCAACATTTTCGGAGATAGACCCCTTTGGTTATCGATTTTTAGGTAGGTGTATTACGACTTTTTCCTCAATTGTCAACTTTGACAGCCTGTAACTTAAGAACGCCTTGACCGATTGGAGTGAATCCAACTGTGTATTCCTCTTCTTGGTGCCCTTTTTCACTTCCTACCACCGGAAGTTTTGCACATTGTCAAATTGAGTTTGTTATGTTCCCAGGGGATTGCAAGCGTGCTATTCTGATTAAAAACAGCAAAAAAAAAATCCGAAATTTTTTTGAAAATGTCTAAAGGGGGGGGGGGGATAATTACGACTTTTTCCTCAGCTGTAACTTAAGAACGCCTTGACCGATTGAAGCGAATCCAACTGTGTTTTCCTCTTCTTGATGTCTTCTTTCACCTCCCACCACCGCAAGTTTGGTGGCGGGAGGTTCGTAGTTGCAATATTTTCGGAAATAGACCCTTTCGGTGGTCGATTTTTAGGCACTTTTAGAACATTTTTTGTTTTTCAAATGAAGTTATTCTATGATAACTAATAAACATGGTCCGACCACTTTTTATTGGATAATTTTGAAATTTCCCTATTAATGTGACAAAAAAATACGTATGTTTTTCCTGCACAACTTGAAACAAAATTAATAACGTTTGGCAACGCTGTCGATCCCCATTGACAACTGTCATGATGCGTTATCTCTGTTGCTTCCATAAGTGTGAAGACCGTCGGACATATTATAGCGTTGAAAGGCGAGGCTGACACTGTTGCCACGATTACTTTATGTAAAGGGTACAATAGAATATATTTCAAATGGATATTCTTCTAGTAAACTAAGAAATTGACATATGAATGACACATTTACATGGATGGAATAGGACGAATCTGTCAGCCTGCTAGATGAATATTTATTTGAAATGGACCATAGAATACACTGCTCAGATCATTAGTTTGCAGATTAAGTAGTTATTTATGTATTAAGAGCGAAAAGTACAACTTTTTTGCTCGGAGAGTGAAGTTTGCCGCGCGACGCGAAGCGGAGAGCGGCAATCACTCGAGAGCAAAAAAGTTACTTTGTGCTCGTAATGCATACAACGTTTTTTCTTCAAACGATCAATTTCAAATAATGTGAATCACAACTGAGCATAACTGAAAACACAATCTGAAAATTTAAATCAAAGAGACAATGACGTTTTTAATAATTGGTTGAGTGGTGGTAGTTGCTATTGACAGCAAGCGAAAAAATCTTTTTCGCTTGCTGTCCTGGGCAACGCGCGGAAAAGTACACTCACATTCTGATCCTCAAAAAAGGCTAGGTTTTCGTTTGTCAAATGAAAGCGTAAAATGCGTCATTATTTGACGTTTGTAGAAAAAAGAATATTATTTTATTAAATGCTCTATAATGTAACTATGAATTTGTTCATTATTAAGAATTTCTAATATTGATGTAATTTAATTTTTACTTGAACTGTCTGTGTGGAGGGATTTTTTTCCTTTTTAGTTTCCTATCCACATTTGTACGTAACTAAAAGTTAAAATTCCAACCAATCGTTTCAAAAAAGTTTCAATCGTTTCAAAAAAGGAAATTTCGAAGAGTTTTTAATCTTTTTTTGGTCTCAATTTTAGCAATTTTCCATTGTATGCATAAGGGATCACTCTGTACAAAAACTCTACATTAAAAACCTTTGAGGGCTTTGTCAGAAAACTTCAAAATTTTAAACCGAATTTCGAGGTGTTTTTAGTCCCTTTTTCAGGTCTGCATTACGCAAGATTTTTTTTTCTAATTGAGCAAAGGGTGGGAAGCATTATCTTTTTTTTCTCGATTTTCAATTTTTTCTTGGAGTAAGTTAAATGGTTTCTTGTTCTTTTGTAGTTTCCTCCTTCATCTCCCTCTAATGAAAGTCCCTTAAGGTCAGTAATTTGGGAGGTTTTTAGATACTTTTAGAACGTGATTTACGTAGGTACTTTTTTCTAAATGCCTCTAAATCACGTTTTAAAAGTACCTAAAGGCCTCCCAAATTATTGACCTTACGGGACGTTCATTATAGGGAGAGATTAAGGAGGAAATTAAAAAAGAACAAGAAACCATTGGACTTACTCCAAGGAAAATTCCACTTTTATTGTATATGTTACGTTCACACGAGATGGAAATCGCCTCGTTCCGATCAAAAACAGCAAAAAAAAATATTCCAAAATATTTTCGAAATTGACGAAAGGGGGCGGGGAGGGGGTAATTATTCCCTCATTTTTCTCAATTTCTAACTTTGACCGCCTGTGACTTTAGAACGAATAGACCGATTGGAGTGACTTAGTGACAATTTTGAGGAAAACAACTAATTCTGGTAATTTTTTAAAAACTTTCGTAATTTCTTCATGTTCTTTTTTAAATTCTTTTACAGTCACAGTAATTTCTGTTAACTTACCCTCCTCCTCAACAGTAACAATTTCAGAACTGTGGTCTCCTGCACTTCTGGTAGCATTAATTGGATTTTCTTTCACAGGGACAGTGTTTTTTTTTTTCGTTCTTCATGTACAGTAACAATTTCGCTTTTTTCATCTTATTTTGACAGTATCTTTCTCCACTCTCTCTGTATCACTGCGACACTCTGTATATAGGCGTTGCTGCTACTAATATTATTATTGCATCGGACAAGTATAGGATACACTACTACTCTACAATACAAGCAGCATTTTGATTCTAAAACTATTCTTCGGGCTAATAATTAGCAATCACATCAACCACCGTCCTTAATTCGCCATTGTATGGTAAGTTCCAACGTCTCATAGTGCACGGCGTTCTAAATAACTGCATTCCTGCCTTTGAAATTTACGCAACGAGGCATTCAAATTTGAACGCATAATGTAATGTTTGTCTAGTTATAGAAATGTCATAGTCATACATCCTATTACAAGTTATGATGTATGGTTTCTTATATAACACAGTTTTATTAAATGTGGCTCAACGATTTTCGATTTTTGCCATTTTTAAATGCATTGTGAAGTAATTGGGTTTTTGTGTTCCATCCACTGTGGTTACATTTTAGGGCAAGGTCTTGGCTCTCATCAGCAGCTGTGCCTGCACTAACGCCCTTTTTTTTATTAGTTTTTGCATATTAATATCTTATATTATTTCAAAATGGCAGTTTCAGGTAAACGGCGTCTAGTAGTAAAAAGTAATGTGCTGCAGTAAAACCGCAGGAGTGCACTAAGAAGACACTAACTTAGAGCTGTTTACTCTTAGGTCGATGCTGAGATGTTAAATATCTCGAAAGATACTTTCATTTTCATTTTTTCCACGAATACCTACCAATAATTAAATGTTATTTTACTCACTGCTTAAGTTCATTTGCGTTGGCTGCCTTTTTAAACAAAAGTGAGAACGATTGTTGTTAAATGATCGGTACCCACGCTTATGTGCCTCGCCAGAGGTCTTGTAATACCACCTGTTGGATATATATCAACTTACTCTTTATTGTTTAGGTTTTCCACATGAAAAGTTATACGACGGCATTAACAAGTAGGTATTGACTTATGTATGAATTGCTGTCTTTTAATGTCCAAGGTGTGAACCTGAAGGTCCCACGAAATGATAATTATGCCATGAAATTCGTGGCAAAAATGGCCAAAAAAAAAGCGATTTATGTAGCGTGACGCACAGTTCAGATGATAAGCTAACTATGATTATAGCAAAGAAACTAAACTTTTCTCTTGAGTCAATTTATATTACATTACACCACCGGCTGTCGACCCAAAATTTACCTAAACCAATGACCTAGTAAATATGGGCTGAGCAAACATATGCCACTATTTCCCTAAAAAAACTCAAGTTTTTCCTTAGGAAGTCCGCCGTTTTTAAGGAACCAATGATGTAAGTTTATCGTCAGAGCACATCAATTGGCGAATCGCGATTTCGAACTAATTGACGTAAGACATCAGGTGACATCAATTTGCCTCATTTTTTTTATCCCACTGGTAAAAAGGGGAGCCAAAACTGTAAAACAACAGGGTCTCTCCAGATATAATATACCGTGCGTTCATTTAAAAAAAAAACCTCAAGCAGGCCATGGAATTAGAACAGTAGGTCTGAGATGACATCATAATAAAAAATTGAAAGTCGAAAATGTCATAAAAGGTTCCGATTTTCATTTTTTTTATATACTTATCTTAGACAAAAGTTTTAATTCCACTCCTACGAGTTTTTTTTTATATACACCCTTTATTACTAGCTCGTCGACCCAAAAACACCTTCAAATAAATAATGGACGTTTGTCCTACATTCCCGTAAAAATAATATTGATCTTTAGATGTAATTGGGTCAGTCGTAGGATGTAAACACAGAAATCCGAATTAGAATCTTGTTTATGCCACTTCCAAAAATCCCAAGAAACGTTCACAAAGAAATCTTATTGAAATATTACTTCAACTGTCACATTTTGCTCGCTACAGGCAGAAAGAATTGTTCCTACATCTTGTGGTGTTGCGACACAGTATAAACAAAAGCTCATATACGCAATCTGAAGAATTTTTCAAAGATTAGTCGGCCAAACGATTATTATTTCTGGCCGTTGATTGTTTTGGGTCTCTGATGACTTCCTAGTTTAAATAAGTATCGGCCATCTGCCGCTGTCATTCAAACTTAACAGTTAAAAGAGAAGCGAGTTTCGGACCTTGTCTCTTCTTTTGTTGCTTTGGACGATGACCAAAAGCGAGGCTCTGCTGCACGGTATCCAAATGTTGTTCAACTGTTACTACGCTTTTAGTACTTGTACAAATTTACAATTCCCCTAAGAAGTAATTTTGTATAGACCAAAAAAAAAAAAAAAACAGGTGAAAGTCCCATAATACGCGGTCGCGGATCGTGTCCGGAAATTCGCAGGATTTCATTGCGGATGTGGGATTTATGCAAATACGATACCGACATACGTAATTATTGCTCAAATATTTAGAATCCCGTCGGTTTCCCTTCAGATGAAAGAAACGTATCGGTTCAGGAAACCTCAAAGTAAATTGCTATTTTTGAGAATTTGAACACCTACGTAGGTATAGGAAAATTGTAAAATAATCAAGTCGATACTCGTTAGGTATACCAGGTATAAAACCGCACTGGGTGGTTAAAAATTATCACCCTCAATATCGGATACTTTTCTTTTTGGTTATAAAATAGGTCCAGCTCGGGTAAAGTTATTCAATATTTAGTTACTCTATTACTATAAAAATAATGAACCAGACTTAAATAAACAATTTTTAGACTATTCAAAACAATTATGAAGGAAATAAGGAAGAAAACAATAAGAAAGAAAAGCTTAAGTTATAATAAAACTAAAAATAAGTTAGAAACTACAAAATTTCAGAAAAGTGAAAAAATCTGAAAATTATAAAAAACATAATTTTCAAAAAAAATCGTATAAAACTAAGTTTTATAAAAAAAAATGTTTGAACTATTCTTTTAATAAAAATAACTCGTTGGAAAAGTTTCATTTCAGGACAAAACCGTATCAATGCTTAAACTCTATCAATGCTTCAATCAATGTCTAAATGCTTGCCTTAATGTATAACATCATAATTATAGTTTATTAATTGGAAGACTTCAATTAGAGTCAAAATTTAAAAAAGTCCAATTTAAATCAATAAAAAAATTATTAAAAACAAAAATTGTAGAAAACGTTACAAAGTATAAAAACAGAAAATTATGAACAATGAAAATTAAACAAAATCAAATGGAAAATGACAAAGAGCAAAGAAAGAAAAAAATGGCATAGGCGGACATCTTGGCGGACATTATAGAAAAAAAAATAAATATATGTATTCAAAACAAAGGGGACAAATTAGAAGCATAAATTAAAATATATTTTTAATTTTATGCCAAAATCGTATAAAAATTTGAAAAAAATTGTTCTTATATTATTCTAAAATAAGTTCAATAAAAATCGATTTTTTACTCGCGGTCATAAAGTCCAATTGAAATAAATCAAAATATACATTAAAAACAAAAAATTGTAGAAAACGTGACAAAGTATAAAAACAGACAATAAAAGAACAATAAAAATAAACAAGATCAAATGAAAAATGACAAAAAGCACCTAAAGAAAGAAATGCATAGGCGGTAATAACACAAAAAATATATATCGTTACGCCCGACCGTCGGTGTACAGAGATTCGGGCCGAAGCGGCAACGCCGACCGCGAGCCCGGGAACCCATCTAGATGAGAACCGGTAACAGTTGCCTTCGTTCTCGAAAGTACGACAGTGTGTTCATTTCATTTCGTTCAAATCATTTCGCCCATTACCTCATCGCCTTTGATAATGTCTGCCGCAGCTGTAGACGAAACGTCAGAAAGAAATTCCATTGAACCACGGCTTTAAAGCCTGGAAAACACTTTAGATTGTAGTTTTGACCGGACGTGACAGAGCCTTCACAGACTCAAAAATTAAAAAATATTTTTAATTTTATGCCAAAAATCGTGTATAAAATTTTTTAAAAAAAAGTTGGGTATTTGGATTGGAGACCGTGTGTCTCGGCTTCTCACCGTACTCGTCTAAACGCTTGCCTTCATGTCTAAATTAAAATCTAAATGCCAATCAATTTACATTACAATTATAGTTTATTGAGTATAAAAGTCTAATTTAAATTAATAAAATGTACATATTAAAAACAAAAAATTGCAGAAATCGTGACAAAGTAAAAAAATAAAGAATTTTAGATAATAAAAGAACAATAAAAAATTCAAATGGGAAATAACAAAGAGAACCGAAAAAAAAAATATGTAGGCAGAAATTATAGAAAAAATATGTCTAAAGAAAAAGTAAGTTAAAAGCACAAATTTTAAAATAATTCTAAATTTAATGCAAAATCGTGTACAAATTTGCGAAAAAAATGTTTTTCTTTGGACCAAAGCAGTTTCAATAATAATCGATTTTTTACTCGTGTTGATTCTGGCCAAAGAGCTACAAGTAACTAAAAAAAATCAAGAATCATTGATCGTTAAAAAACGCAGTTTTGGCCCAAAATTGTCTCATTGCAAATTAATATTGATTACAATTGGTGGTCCAAAATGTTCAATTTTAAAAAAGAATGAAAATTCAATAAAGTCCATTTTAGATCCGCAAAAAAAAATTAAAGAACAAAAAGTTGAACGAAACATGACAAAGTGTAATAAAAAGAGGGGAAAATTAAAAAAAAAACAATGAAAAAGAAAAGCTGGAAAAAAAGAAGACAAGGATGAAAAGGCGAAAATAGTTACAGTAAAAGAGAACAACCTCAAGCAGCAATCGCACCAATCTGTTTCACCAAGTTGCGGCATTAAAAGTCTTTAAAAATTACGTTTTCAATTTTTGAAAATTCCGACGGGTTTTGGAAATATTTGCAAAAAATCGAAATTTTCAAAAAAACGTTTTCATTTTTTTCTAATTTTAATTTAACGAGGTAAATAAGAATAATTGCCACTTCATAGCCACTTTTTGCTATTTATAACTTTCTGATTTCTTCCAGTTTTCTTTACTTAACCTTTAATTTTTTTTTCTTTCTTAGTTTTTTTTATTTTTTATATTTTTCTAATTTTATCCTTTCCTGTCATGCTTCGGTGAATTTATGATTTTTCATTTTTATTTTTTTTTGATTAAGTAGGCGTTTTCTACAGCTTAAAATATTGAATTTCACCGGAAAATCACCTAATATTGCATTTTTAAGTTTTAAAAAGGCGTTTTAACTTACAACATTTCCTACTCATTTTAATACCAGACATTGAATTGTACGCGAAAACGTTGAATATTGCATTTTTAAGACGTTTTAAGATGTTTTACGACGTTTTCCATTGATCATAGTTTTACACAATTTTTTACTGACTTTAGCATGAAACATTGACTTGTACGCGAAGACGATGAATATTGAATATTTAAGCGTTTTGAGACGTTTTAAGGCGTTTAACGACGTGTTATTCAAATTCGTCGTTCATTACTGTAATCTTATAAACCATAAGAGATACAAATGGGGTTAAATTGGAGCAAAGTTGCGCATTTGAGTGCAGATTGTAACGGAATTGTAAAGTTTCCAAAGTGCTTCCGAAGCAATTCGAAAAAAACCGAAATTTACGAAAATTGTTTTTATGTTTTCCTGAACTTAATTGTGGGCACTTTTTCTGATCTGTATTAGAGGGCTGCTTATGTTTAGTCCGACGTTTCGACTTGTCTGAGTCGACTGTCATCAAGTTCAGTTTTTTAAATATAGAATATGTGATACTTTAAAAATCTCGATATTCTAAAAACACAGTAATTCATTTAATTTGCCTGGCCTGGCAATTTAGTTGAAAAACGGTAATGTTTAAAATATTTTTGGATATGAATTTAAAAATTACAATAATCATATTTCTGATACAACAATAGCAAACTTACTCATCATGAGCATTCCACTCTCAGACAAAAGTTTTACCTACTACTGATTAATGTTAATAATCTGTGAACATTCATTCATTCGACAAGACACGTCAAAATATTATAAACTATCTATGAGACCTAAACAATGCATTTTACCATATTCAAGTTCAAAACCTTTCTCTCTATCTCTCTCTTCCTCTTTCTCTTACATCTACCATATAGTCAACGATATGTAAGAACTAACTGTAACTGTACTATAAAATATTCAGTTTACAGGAGGACCATCAGTTATAAAATACGTTGAAGATGAAACCACCAATACAATAATGGGAAAAGTCGTGAGAACTGCTCTCCAAGCAAATGAGTGTTTCTTTGATTGGGTGCGTGTATATGGGAAAATTGATAGCAGTTAAGTAACTAATAATAACGAAGATGCTTCCATCTCGGTAGAATTCGTATAAATAAATACCCATCACTCAAGAAAGATCTAGAATGGTAGTCCAAATAATATTGAAGCGTATACCTTAGCCGGACGTGTACTAAATAATTCAGGGTCAATATTGGCCAATCTTTGCTCTGAAGATATTTTTAGACTCCGCTTTCGTGACAGGATGGTATGCGGTTTCTTTCTTCGTCCACTCGATTTTTTTCCTTCAATTTGTACTCTTCAATTGCGTGCATGCACAATGATCGCATAAAATTAACGGAAACTCCCCATTTCGAGCCTCAGCTAATAACAAAACGAGGAGGAAAAACTGACCACTGCCGGCTACAACACAACTTACATCACTTTCTCTCTAATGGCAAAAGGACGGCGTCCTTCGATGGACCATTGACTTTGAAAGATGGAACTTAATGCCAAGGGCAGGTTCGCTCTCGCTCGCCCATATCGAATCGACTATAAAAGCGATGCGGCTGAAATAATGGATAGTAAATCTGTACGGATATGTTGCTGTATTAAAGGATATAATTAAATGGTTTGCTTTTTATGAGTTATATGCGAATGCACTAAACTAGACAATTGACTAGACCTTCTCGTGCAACCAAAGTGTGTAATTCAATTTAAAGAGCTATTAGTGGGGTTTAACACGGGTCCTGGTCTGACTGTGATATTAGACTGTAACGGAATATTACCATCATATTGGTGGTATTATGTCTTTTTTTTTCCATTACCAACTTTAACCACCATTTTTTCCTCCATTCTTGTTCTTACTTCTCCCACCAATGGACTCACCATCCAATGCGCAAAGTGTAGCTGTAAGCACCAAAAGACTTTAGCAACCTTCAAAAGTTACAAATAAGCCTCATAAATCCCTAAGGTTTAAAAAAAGTAATCACAGGTAACCAGTATACAGGGTGGCCCAACGAAAACTTTCTACCGATGTTTTTTGCCTTATGAAGTTGAAAACACGAAAACGCCCGGACCAGTCAATTTTCATTCTAAGGGAGCATATCTTTTTTGATGTAATTATTGTCTTAGAAGAAACCATGAAGCCGGGGTGACTTTCACCATAAAAATTTTAAATGGAAAGGGGTGTCAAGTTATACATCATTCATTTGAAGGGTACCACCCAGTATAACTAAACCGACAAAAAGAAAAGATAACTCTTCCGAAGACTGCTGAAGGAGGTTGAAAGTCCAAAAGCCCACTTAAAGTCGGTTTAGGTCAAAATTCACCAAAAGGTAGCAACAGTCGTCAAAATAATGCAAAAGCCGTCATTAAGCGGCGGAAAAAGTATCCGAAACAGAAGGAAACGAAAAGATAAGAAAGCTGTCTCCAAATTTAGCGAGAAAGAAGAAAAAAAGACAGAATTTCCAAAGATTGGTGAAAGATGCAGACATCTTCAAAACGAAACCAAAATTAAACTCACTTTAAAAAATAAATGCCTTTCTAAGGCTTGTAGACAACCAACTAGTAGGTCAACTTAAGCTTGATTTTTACAAGTAAAAGTTAAGCTAGTAAGGTTAAGCCTTATCTCACTTGAATTCTTATATATGGAAATTGCTGGTCTACCATAAAGCATACTTCATATAAAAGGATTAAGCAAGCTGAGTTTTGAGTAAAAAAGAACGTCAAGAAAAGCCTTTTTCCTTTTCGGTCAATTTAAAAAAAATATGAATGAATTATTCACACATTGAGTCCATTTTTAGGAATTTTTAAAATCAACTGTTTCAACATTTCTTTAAAACTTGCTTAGTTGGTTTAATTTAATTGGAATTATAAAGGGTGTTCGCAAAAAAACCTCGTAGCAAGCCACATTATCTAAGATTAGTTTATGAAAAAAAAATGAAAATCTGAACATTTTATGACATTTTCAACTTCCAATTTTTTTATGAAGGCATCTCAGACCCTCTGTTCTAATTCCATGGCCTATCGAGGTTTTTTTTTAAATGAACGCCTGATATTTGTTACGTTCTTAAAACCTTCCAATCGTCCCGTTTCGATCGAGAGCAACAAAGAAATTGTGTCACAATTTTTTAAAACTGATTAAAAGGGGGGGGGGTGGTTGTTAATTTATTTATTTACAAGGTAACCATAGTTTTTCGAGTTTAACCACGGAGAATTCCGGTTATTTGAAGAGATTCGAAGAAGATTAACTTAGGGCCAAGCCGGCCAAGATGCACAATTGAAAGTATATAAAAAAGACATTTTCAAATTTCGAAAATTTCGACCGGTTTCAGAAATATTCGCAAAAAGTTGAAAAACATGTTTTTATTTTTTCTAGTCTTAATTGAAAGAAATAATTTAGACTTTATAGCTTTTTGCTCTTTTCAAGGTGGTATTTTCAAATTTAAAATCCGACGTTTCGTTTTGATGCAGCCATCAACTTCATTTTTTTTAAATACGGTCTTGGATTTTATATATCGGATTTTGAATCTCCTTGCAACCCGAACTAATCTCTTTTTCTCCAAAAACTTCAAATTTGCATTTTTAGACTTTGAGTCATTCTTAACCGATGTTAACTTCCATTGTTAACTTGAATTTTTCTACTAACTCCTAATTTGAATTTTTAGATGCTTTGAATCTTTTTTAACGATTTCGGCCTTGATCCCAACCTGTATTTTTTTAAAAATTCCAAATCGGCTATTTTAAACCGATTTTGGCTTTAAGATTCTTATCTCAATTACTTCAAAAACTTCAAGTATGCATTTTAGATGCTTTTGAGTAATTTTTAATGGATTTTGACCTTAAAAAACCTGAATTTTTCTCAACTCTTTCTAATTTGCATTTCTAGATTGCATGAATTATTTTTAGCCGGTTTTGGTTTTAATCTTAACCAGCAATTTTTAAAAAAATTTAAATTTCTATTTTTAAACGCTGTGTTTTTTAAATAATTTTTGCCTTTATGTAAACTATTTCTTTTTAACTTTTAATTTGCATTTTTAATTGCTTTGAGCAATTTTATATTAATTCTGACAGTATTCTTGAAATTATTTGTACAAACACTCCAAGCTTATATTTTTATACGTTTATAGTCATTCTTTCCGTCAACCAATTTTGGCATTAATCCTAACCTGACTTCCTCAGAAATTTTCAACTTTTCGTTTTGAGCTAATTTTCATATACAGGGTGATTCAAAAGTACTTTGACAAACTTCAGAAGGTGATTGCGGGCATTATTTTAAGAAGAAAAGTTCTAACAAACGAGGGTTCTTTAGAGCATCGTTACGAAGATACAGGATGTTAAAGTTTTATAAAAAAATAAAAAATAATAATAATATCTCCTAACCCGCTTTAAAGGTTTTAATAAAATTTTACAGATGTCAATAGCTAGCGAGTAGTCATGTTCAAACGAAATTTTTTTTTTGTTCCACCAGTGGCGCGCGTACCGCAATGACGCTTCATCTTCTTGAAGAAAAGTATGGTACGCGACCAGTCTATCAAGAAATAAATTCTACCCTTTTGTTCTATGTTTAATTCTAAGCAAAAAAGCTTTCTTAAGTTATCTTCGTTAGAGGCGGCATTTTCAAGTAAAAAAATAAAAATCGTTTTAATGCACGTCTTAGAATCGTTACCTCAACAAGATTGAACGTGTTATTTCAGTTCAAACTTGAAAATAAAGAATTTTTAAATTAAATTAACTTAAATAAATTGTTCGAAATGTCCTCTCTCAACCTTTCAAGCTGTTTCGAAGATATCATTTTTTTATTTTTTAATAAAACTTTAACACCCTGTATCTTCGTAACGATGCTCTTAAGGATCCTCGTTTATTAGAACTTTTCTTCTTAAAATAATGCCAGCAATCGTTGAATCACCCTGTATTTCAGTACAAAGGGTATTTTATCAATAACATCAAAATTTGCGTTTTTAGAGGATGCGGGATAAATTTTAGTTCTAATTCTAACCCTCAATTTCTGAAAAAAATTCAAATTTAGATTTTTAGAGTTTTTAACTTATTTTTAACTAGTTTTTGCTATAATCATGACAATGATGTGAGTTTTTCACGAAACTTCAAATTGGTATCTTTACCCGCTGATTCTAACTTGACTCCCAAAAACCACGATATTTTCATTTTAAGGTATTTTTAATTCAAATTTACATATTTTGAACCAAAAATAAATTTTGCAAAAAAAAAATATAATTTTTACCCAAAAGTTAATTTTGCTAAAAAAAATAAATTATGTGATTTGAGTCGAGTTGCAATTATTCAAATTTGACTTTCTCCAAAATCATCAACATTTCAATTTTTAAACAATGTGTTGTGACAATGTTTTCGTCCTAATTCTAACTTCAATTTCTCCATATTGCCTCTACCATATTTGTAGACGGTTTAAGCCATTTTTAAGCGATTTTGACCCTTAATGCTGGCCTAGATTTTTAAAAAACACGACAAAACTCGATACCCGCTATAGCTGTTTTTAACCACTGTCTTGTCTTGTTTAGACAAGTTTTATCTTGATTTCAAGATATGACAAAAGTGAGTTTTATATTGTATTGTATTTTCTTGTCTTGCGACAACACCAGGCAAGCCCAAGTGTGCGATTTGTTTTGTCTTAACAATATGAAAATTCTTATAAGACCGACTCATTATCGCATAACGAGATAAAAGCTCGGATAAAAGAGTCTCAATCGAGTTTATTAAGGGAAAGCTCTCAAAGAGTTGAGAATATCATTGAATACAATAAAGTTAGATTTATAGTTCCCTATCAGTAGGGCCTAAGAAGTAAGAAGTAAGGTCGTGAGACTTAAAGATTTCGATTAATTTGTAGAATCCGTAAGAAGTAACGTTGTGCCTATTGTACGCAAGCGCAGTTCAATTTTAAGATTTTTCTATGTTTCCAGATTGAGCAGTGTTTGTTTGATTGTTATTTCGTCATTTCATTTTTTATGTCAAATTTTCGCTGTTTTTCAAGGTATTTTGAGGGCAAATTCGCATAAGCGCAACGGACAAAAATGCGGAAATGTCAAATATGCGGCATTAGCTCTCGGCGCAATAGCGACGGATTACCGCCAAATATTCAACTCAAACTCAAATCACAACTGAGATTCGCCACCCGTCGCTTTGCTCGTTGCGCTCATGCGAACGCGCACTCAAGGAAAAATGAACCTGACCGCACCAAGTACTTCAATAACGTACAGGACATTCTTTAGTGACCTTGATGCCAAAATATGGGAACTTGATTCATTATGCGCGTGTGCGTCGGTTGTTGCCAAACCTCGAAACGTACTTGGTTAGAATCACATACCTCGATCGTATCGAATATTTTTCTGTTTTGAGTTACGCGCATTTACGTCCAGTAACCGGAGTAACTCGTGAAAGTATCGGCAACATTGCATGTCACGAATCACGAACCAAGTGCTTTCGGCCTAATTCGTGATTCGTAGACAGTACATGAATCAAAATGCATATGGATTTAACTGTGTCACTTTCAAAACGGCGCTCATTTTTTGGCATGTGCAGAAATATTGCAATATACGAGGGACTGTGTTTCCAGCCCCTCTTTCTGAAGTCCAAGGCCAGCAATATAAAAGATAAACAATGTCCTGTATATTAAGGAAGTATGTGGAGCGCATGCTTTTTTACTTTTATCTACTTGAAACATAAACACGCGCATCAATCGATACATTCTGTTGAAGGTTACATCATTTGATTCGAATTTGACTGTTTGGCAACAGTGCAATCAGCTGTTCACCAATACAAATGACAGTGACAGCCGGAGGCCCTATCGCTCTTGATCCACATACGGGACATTGTCTATCCTTTACATTGTTGGCCTTGGACTGCAAAAGGAGGGGATGGAAACACAATACCTGACATATTGCAATTTCTGCACCTCCCGAAAAATGAGCGCCCTTTTGAACGTGGCACAGTTAGATTCATGTACTCGAATTTTACGAACTAAGCCGAAAGCACTTGGTTCATGATTCGTCACATTTAATAGAATTTTACAGAGTCGAGTTACTCCGGTTACTCCTCGTAAATGAACGGTGTGACAGAAAAATATTCGATATGGAGGTATGTGATTCTAACCAAGTACGTTTCGAGATTTGGCAACAACCGACGCACCCGTGCATAGTGAATCGGATCCGAGTCCCCATGTTTTGGCATCAAAATCACTAAGCAGTGTCCTGTACGTTATTGACGTACTTGTCTCGATCGCACCCGAGGCCGGGTTGTGTAAAGCCAGTGCAGACGATGCAATTTTTCGCAGGGATTTCATCCCTGCGACAAAAGTTGCAGGGATTTTTTCGTTCAGACGGTGCATTTTAGTTGCTGCAATTAATTGCATAGCAATAGAAATTGTTCTATTTTCCATGCGATTTGTCGCGGGGATTTGGTTACGTTTCTAGTGCCTTTCCAGCGAAAACTTAAAATTTTAGGTTGAACAAAAAAGTGTGGTTAGGTGAACACTTTGAATCATCAGCTTTTTCAAACTCCTCATTAATTAATCAAAAGGCCCCCCCAAAATCTCTTTTTAACACCCAGGGCCTCACCCATCAACTTTTAGGCATAGAGATAGTTTACAAAAATAATAAGACAGAATGGATTTTTTTTTGATAAGTTGGTAGCAGTCTAGTAAAGTTCCTAAAAAATTGCATAAAAAAAGTTGCACTGTCTGAACGCAAATGCAAGAAAACGCGGGGATTAAAATTGCTGCAACTTTGCCCCCGCAATAAGTTGCATCGTCTGCACTTGGCTTAAAGCTTGTGCCGACGATGCAATTTGGTTGTCGCGATTTGATCGGGGCAAGAAATTGCACGCAGTTTTGATGGTCACACGATGCAGAATTTTTTCGCATCAAAACAGAACCTGCCCTATTTTCATGCAATAAATTGCGGGGATCTAGTAACTTTCTATGGGGATTTTTTGTATTTTAAATTACTGCTTTGTTAAGTTTTTAACATTTAAATTGACAATTTCACATATATAATCTATACCTATAATTGACACATAAAGGTTTTCAAAAGCATGTTTTTTCACAGTTTTACAAGAAACCATAATCAATTGCAAACAAAAACAAGCAAAAAAACTATAACCTTAGTTCTTGTTGTTGCATAAATCATATTTTGAAGTCTTTATCAGATCAGTCAGATATTAAATGGCAGGTTTCCCATATTAAAAGGAACAATTATTATCCCTGTTTTAAGATATATTTTCGTACAGTTTTGGTAGTCATAAAAGCAAGTGTATCCTCAGAATTAAGTTACACCGTGTGACAACACATGCAATTCGATTGCGGCAATCAAAGTAAAAAAAAATTGCCGCAATTTGATTTTATTGTTGGGATCAAAAGCAGTCTGCCACTGGCTTAAGAAATTAAATAATCCATTTCTTACGTCTTACCTCTTACTGCTAGTCTTACGGACAAACTATAAACGAAACTGTTGAATTCCAATGTTTCATTTTTCTTACCGCTTGCTCTTACCTCTTACGGAACTATAAATCGGCCTTAAGTCCTTTGAACTTTGCAAACTTCAAATCAAAATTTTGAAGCCGAAAGAAGATCTTGCGTCAGAGATGTTCCAGATATTAACCAAGAAATGTTCTCAAACTTGTTTGCTAAGTTTCAACACTTTCAACTAATAAAAATTAT
This sequence comes from Taphrorychus bicolor, assembly GCA_951812265.1. Lineage (NCBI taxonomy): Eukaryota > Metazoa > Arthropoda > Insecta > Coleoptera > Curculionidae > Taphrorychus > Taphrorychus bicolor. The sequence continues at coordinate 44,655,814 of OX638303.1, forward strand.
TGAATTTTCATTTAATGAATCAAAATCAAACTACAGAAACTTCCTCTTATATTTTCTTATTCAGTAAAATGTGTAAACACACGTAGATAGTGTGTATACAAATGCAAACCCTCTTTTTGTGATTCCAAGGCGAAACGACAGGATTCCTTTTTTAAGAATTCCAAATCTAACCTAATTTGGCATTCACTGCTTCAAATTTGACTTGAAATCAAGTCGAGTCAAGTAGCTTGAAAATCAAGTCAGACCGTGAATCTCTAATTTTTGCTGCAAGAGAAACGAGAAATATTGCAATGATTTCGACTATTTTTCGAATGCATAATTTGTTCAAAAACTTCAGTGAAATCAGTATTTCTTTATTGCACACATCAACCCCCTAAATGTTTAAGGACGACTTTTACAACTATCATTAAACATAAACATTGCATTGTTTACCTGACAGATAAACAATGCAATCTACGTCATATCTGGGGTTTTAACTTCAAACTGAAGTTTTACTGATAGTTGTAAAACCCGCCCTAAGCAAATGTTTGTTTTAGCTAAAAGCTTATTAATAGTTATCATAACCTCTTATTATATTCATAAATCGTTGGCAGTTAGTGGCACATATAAATGTACTATATTAATATATAAGTATTCATCTTTAATCATGGTTATAAATAATAGAAGACCATATCCTACATCTTGAATAAATTAATGCAGAGCTATATTGTAATGTAAACTTGAATTTATACACATATGTATAGTATGTATAATATTGTAAATATTAAAACTGTTAACGAAAGCGTTGAAAAATATGCTTTTAATACGTAATTTTATAATTTAAACATTTGTTTTTATACGTTTGTCCTTATACTTTTATAATATACTACATTTAAACAAAAACAAAAAAACTCAAACTTCTTTTTTCTGCATCACACTTGATTTACTTTGCACTTTTGCTATCGTTCAATTTAAAACACCTTTTACCGCAGCAACGTGACAAGAAATAGCAGGTTGACATTTTCGCGAGATTAATTTGCTCGTAATCTTGCACTATAATAATTCATTTTGTAATGGCAAATTTGTCGACAGTAGGTAGGTATAGGTTTTTAATGGAAATTGTGCTTATTTTTTTAACCCAAGAATAATGGAATCAACTAGTGAAACGTTTATATTGTCAAGCCAAAGGTTTGCGTAGTAAATGGACCGTAGTGCAACCTTTAAGTCTTTACATGTTATAAATTATTGCACAGTGAAATAAATTGAAAACTTACTAAACGACTTAATAAAATCTAATTACTTCATTACGTTTGAGCGAATTGGGTAATATTGACATATCAGTTTAATATCGACATACCACTATTTTCATAAACTCGTGGGTGGGTCCAGATACGTGCCGCAATTCCCAGAACGATATATTATTTATCGGTTTATGCAAATTGCCTATATGGTAACACTAATGCCTAAATAACAGCGTTGAACATTGAATGTCATTGGGATTAGCATAATTTAGAAATGCTAAGATTGATGTGTTGCATCACATCGACCAGTTAAGTAAAAAATGTACTAAACTCTTTTGGTCGGTAGTCTCGTTTCTCGTTCGATAATTTTCACGTGGGGTGCAAAAAAGTGGTACTTTTTGTACCAGTTCCATAATATAACCAGTTGGAAAAAATACAATTTTGTGTAAGTGGAAGGTTTCTGCACGAGTTTAAGGGCCGGCGGTCTCGTTTTGCGTTTGACGATTTTCACGTTTCGTGCAAAAAAGTTGCACTTTTTGTACTCATTGTATATTAGTATCCATTATGTAACCAGTCAGGAAAAGTACAGTTTTGTATGACCAGCAAGTTTCAGCGGGAATCTACTGATGGGCGGCGGTTTTGTTTTCTCAATTCTCAACTTTGACCGCCTGTAACTTTAGAACGCCTCGACCAATTGGAGTGAATTCAACTGTTTTTTTCCTCTTTTTGATGTCCTTTTTTACAAATCACCACCGGAAGTTTCGTAGGTGCAATATTTTCGGAGTAAAACCTGTAGTATGCCCCTTGGTCTTCCTTCTGAGTTTGGGCCTTTAGAGGACGTAAATAATACGATTTGCTTTATTCACATACACACCGGTTCTCTGACCAACGTAGACTGGCGACCGCCTGTCTCCCTTTGCCCAGCCAAACGGTGATACGTCATCTTTATTGATTTTATATATTCAACAGTACTTCATAGTACAAACACTACAAAATCCCTTCGGTGGTCGATTTTTTTTAATTCCATTCGAATTGAGTTTGTTACGTTCTTAGGGGATTGCAAAGGTGCCATTCCGATCAAAAACAGCAAAAAAAATTTCCTGAAAAAATTTCCTGAAATTTTTTTGGAAATGTCCAAAGGGGGGGCTATTTTTTCTCAATTCTCAACTTTGACTGCCTGTAACTTGAGAACGCCTAGACCGATTGGAGTAAATCCAACTGTTTTTTTCCTCTTCTTGATGTCCTCTTTCACCTCCCATCACCGGAAGTTCCGCAGGTGCAGTATTTTCGGAGATAGACCCCTTCGATGGTCGATTTTTTGGGCACTTGTAAAATCGCTTTTATTACGTGCCATTCCGATCAAAAACAGCAAAATAAAACTTCGAAATGTTTTCGCAAATGTCCAAAGGGGGGTTATTACGACTTTCTCAATTTTCAACTTTCACCGCCTGTACCTTGAGAATGCCTCGATCGATTGGAGTGAATCCAACTGTTTTTTTCTTGATTTCCTCTTTCATCTCCCACAACCGGAAGTTCTGTAGGACCAATATTTTGCGAAGTAGACCGTTTTGAAGGTCGATTTTGAAACACTTTTAGAATCGCGTTTTTTTACCATTTCTAAAAAACCTCTTTCAAGGTTTATTTCATTCGAATCGAGTTTGTTACGTTCTTAGGGGATTGCAAACCTGCCATTCCGATCTAAAACAGCAAAAAAAAAAATTCCCGAAATTTTTTTAAAAATGTCCAAAGGGGGAGGTGGGGGCTATTTTTTTTCTCAATTTTCAACTTTGACCGCCTGCAACTTGAGAACGTCTCGACCGATTAAAGTGAATCCAACTGTTTTGTTCTCTTCTTGAATAGAATAAGAAATAAAAAGTAAATAAATCAGGTAGAAAGAAAAGATAACCAACAAATCAAATTAAAAAAATGGATAACACTTAAAAAAAAACCCATTTAGAGAACTCACGAAAAACTTAAAAATTAAACCTCAACAAAAATATGAATTAATTAATAAAAAGTAAAAAAATATATAGAAGAAAAATAGAAAATATAGAAGAACAAAGCTGTTATTACAAAAATTAAAATTGGTCTCAAACAAGAGTTAAAAGAAGCGTACAGCTAGAAAAAAAAATGATAAACTTCAGAAAATAATGAAAGAAAAAATGAGATCACTTTTATTCGAGCACAAAAGATTGAGTTAAATTATAATTAAATTATAGTCTAGAAAATAGTATCTAAGAACTTACCCTGTAGATTTTGCAAATTGTGATGGTTTTAGCCCATAGGTTAATTTAGAATTTAGAAATTATATGCTCATTTGCTTATTTTTCACAAATTTGGAAGCTATTTTGATTATTTTTATATTTGCTCTGATTTGCCTTCTGTTTATAAAATTATAGAGGGTCAAAGTTTCAAATTCAAGAAAAGTAGGGATTTTGATTGACATTTTCAAAATTTTCATAAATTTTTATTTACAGTTTTCGATTGCAATGAGGTGCTTTCAATCCCCAATGATTGTGAAATAAGGAGTAGAAATAAAATTAGTCTCAAGTAGGGACTTAAGAAAAAAAATGACAAATAAGCAGATTTCAGAAGCTTCAAAAAGTAATTCATCAAATGTCAAAAAACGAAAAAAAAAAACATCAAACGAAGAAAAAAATACTTCGCTCGGGTTTCCTAAATACTCATACAATTTTTCTTTTGAAAAAATTTCTTTCACCACCGGAAGATTTTTGGGCACTTTTTGAATCGGGTTTTTGACTGTTTTTAAAAAAACCTCTTTCGAGGTTAATTTCATTCGAATTGAGTTTGTTACGTTCTTAGAGGATTGCAAACGTGCTATTCCGGTCAAAACCAGCAGTAAAAAAATTCGCAATTTTTTCGAAAATGTCCAAGGGGGGGGGGGGGGGCTATTACAACTTTTTTTCTCTCTTGGAGTGATCCATGATGAAAATGATTCACTCCAATCTAACCGATTTTTTAAGAGGTTTCTTTAAAAATGGTCAAAAAACGCGATTCTAAAAATGCCTAAATATAGACCACCGAAGGGGTCTATCCCCAAAAATATTGCACCTACGAAACTTCCGATGATTCGAAAGGAGGACATCGAAAAGAGGAAAAAACAGTTGGATTCACTCCAATCGGTCAAGGCGTTCTCAAGTTACAGGCAGTTAAAGTTGAGAATTGAAAAAAAGTCGTAATAGCTCCCTTGCTCCCTTAGACATTTTCAAAAAAATAAAGTCCTATTGCTGTTTTACGTAACAAACTCAATTCGAATGAAATTAACTTTTTAAGAGGTTTTTTTTTTTTAATGGTCAAAAAACGCTATTTGTGTGTCTAAAAATCGACCACCGGAGAGGTCTATCTCCGAAAATATTGCACCTACGGAACTTCCGATGAGAAATGGTGAAAGAGGACATCAAGAAGAGGAAAAAACAGTTGAATTCACTCCAATCGGTTACAGGCGTCTCAAGTTACAGGCGGTCAAAGTTGAAAATTGAGAAAACACTAATAGCCCCTCCCCCCCCCCCCCTTTGGACATTTTTGAACAAATTGCGGAATTATTTACTGCTATTTTTGACAGGAATGGCACGTTTGCAATCCCCTAAGGACGTAACCAACTCAATTCGACTGAAATTACTTTCTAAAGCGGTTTTTTTAAAAATGGTCAAAAAACGCGATTCTAAAAGTGCTCGGCGGGCGATTTTTAGCCCCTTTTAGAATCAAATTTTTGCCATTCAAAAAATTTATTTATGGGTCTAATTTCATTCAAATTGTGTTTGTTCTTAGAGATTCCAGTTACATGTTTAATTGCCCCCAAAAGCTCTACATAAAATTTGCTTAATTTTTTGCTAATTACTTTAAATCTTGAGAAATAAAGAAAATGACATCATAAAATAGTTTCGTTGGGTGTTACACAAAAAAAAAACTGCTCAAACTAGGAAATTTATAAGATCATTTTCTTCGTGCAAAAACAGTAGTTATAATATTTATTTTGTTACTTTTTCGAGAATACCACAGACTTATCGCAGAAATTTCAATTTTACTTCAGTTTCCAAGGTTTGAGCTGAGATCCAATTATAGAGAGTCAGATCCAGATATTGTGATTATTAGATATGTTAAATAATATGTAGAAAGCTCAACCTGATCAAAATAAATACTTAAAAACAATAATTATAACCGAAAATGTGAGTTTTAGAATGTTTTTTGTAGAACTGGGGTCTCAGTATTATCTTTAAATTATCACGGATTTTGTTGCAAAACTCGTTAATGCTATTGTCATTCTAAATGCAATGCTCGTGATAAATTGATTTACAGCTATTAGTGTTGAGACTAGAAATCCCAGTGTTCTGCGGACTTAATGGGTTTTGCTTTAGTTAATCCTGCGGGGCGTCTGCGCCCACCCATCGAATTTATTTCAAAAATGTTTACTTTACATTGCTTGCTTATTTTCAATTTTCCGGTTATTAGCGGCCTAGTGCAGACTATATATATTGTGTTAAAAGTCCTGCCAGATTTTTATGACAAAATGAGAACAGTTCATTAAAATAGCATAAATTAAAAAATTCATATAGAAGGATATTATATTTTGACGCAAAATCAATGTAAATGGACTTTTCTTCCGTTTCCTTTCCAATTAGATGAAGCTTTTGAATGGACGCCCCCTATTCGGTTGCACATTATTAAACTGCACATCTGGCTCGCGTAAGTCAATAAAATAATGTTTTTACGTAGATCTCCGGGAATAAAACTTTGTCAAACCCACGTTTAATGTAGATGGCGGCGAAAGTAACTCTGTATACCAAGTGTCAGTAATCAACATTGATTTGATTGCCCACGCCGCGCCGCTCCGTAAACCTTCTGACACAAGTAAATGATTTTAAAGTGTAAACTATCTATTTTTGGTTTGATAATTTATTAGCGGCGTATTTTTTCTTCCTAATACACTCCCATTGGTAATTGTTAATATTTTTCCTTTTGATGAAGGCCTCAATGCAAATCGAAACGTTGGCGATTTTTTAAATAATATCTGTTGTTTTACACCAGCTAACCACTCAATGATATAATTTATGTTTTTATTAAAACAGGAAAAGCTTCAAACTGGTCCCAACTCTATAAAGCACTGTATGTTTTTCTTTGTTCTTTTAAGTTGAGAGATTTCTACAATTTCATGGCTAAAAGATAATTGCTGAGTAAACTAATATTATGAAATAATCCAAAATGATGTAAGTCAAATTTTAGATATTATATTTAGTGTTTATGTTGGTCCTAAACGTTTACGTACGCTCATTTACTTTTAGATCCTTGAGTTTTGTTTGCCAATGCTATTAGAATTACCAGGTTGTTTATTTTAGTATAAGCAAAGGAAACTTGCTGCCTATATTTATTAATTAAACAAAATTGTTTTGCAAAAATATCTAGTCTCGTGAAACTTTCAATAAGAAGTTTGCTAATGGTGAGAGTACATAGAGTAGTATACAGATGGATTTTTTATGGAAAATGTATCTTAATTTGATCTAATTCGCATCTCTTTATGATTTTGGAGATTTCAATGTTTAGCGACAAATTTCAATAATCCGTATGCTCTATATCTGTATAAAAGTAAGTGAATCGTTAAAAAGAATATAAACTCTTTAAGAAAATGAGAGTTTATCTTAAAAAAGATTTATTTTTGTTCAAGCAGTCTAAAAGTACGTCATTTACTATCCCTGACCCATATTCAGGCACTTGAAGTGCGGTTTCTGATTCACAGACAAAAATAGTAACAAAAGGGTCCTAGGAGTAAAAGTACTCCTCAAAGTCACCTCTACTCATGATGGCGCATTTATAAACGATTTTCATTCACCGAAACTATTTGAGCACTAGATGGCCAGATAGACCGGTCTGAGTGTACCTATTGCCATCTTTACATTCTTATTGGGGAACAAAGGATGAAAATACTCGCATAGCGCTCTAGAACGGCTACCCGAAACCGCTTATAAAACGTTCTTATTTTACAAATAAATACACCACTAATTGGGTAAGTACTTGGACTCGCCTAAAGAACTGAATCACAATAGACATCCTAATTCCTGCATGCTTGAAAAAAATTGGCCGTCAATCTCTGAGCTTAGCACAAAAAGACTCACTTTTACTCCTAGTGTCATAATCTACTATTTTTATTCCATACACTTCGCTCATTTCATTGTCGACTTGCCTTCTATAAAGACTTAATGATTTTTTCTAAAATAAAATGAATAAAAATAGATCTATGTGCAAACTGCAAATTTTTGCCAATGACAAAAAGTGCAGAGTGCAAAAAGAGAATTAGGTACTAATTGCAAAAGTAAATTTATAAGAATACTGCACTTTGATGGAAAATGAAATAATCATGAAAATTTATAAAACAGCGCTAACTGCAATTTTATAAACAATAAATCTACAATCTGTACGCCAACTTAAGCGCACACTGCATTTTCATTTTTGCCAATTGCAAATCTCTTGTAGGGCAGGTGCAAATTGCACTGCTATCAACTGCAAAAAGAAAATTAGGTGCTAACTGCAAAAGTAAATTTATAAGTATACTGTACTTTGATGAGAAGTAAAGTAATCATAAAAATGTATAAAACAGTGCTAATAGCAATTTTGTAGATAATAAATCTAAAATATGTACGTCAACATTGCTTTTAGCAAAACTGCGCTAAAAATAAGAAATGTGCAAATTGTACTTTTACTAACTGCTAAATCAAACCTATGTGCAAATTGTACCACTTCCAACAGCAAAACTAAATCTATGTGCAAAATGCATTTTTTGCTAACTGCGACAATATATCTATGCGCAAACTGATTTTTGCCAACTGCAAATCTATATCTAAATGCAAATTGCCCCGCTGTAAACTGCAAAGAGAGAATTAGATACCAACTGCAAAATTAAATTTATAAACATACTGCACTTTGAAGGTAGGTAAATTTTTGCAGACACTTAATTGTGAAGAAAAGTGCAAATGGCACAAGCATCCATTTTGAAGTACGTTTTTTATTTTTCTGTTAAATCTTTTTCCAAAATCCACAAACACGGTCCGTATCTTTCCATCAATAGTTGACATATTCTTCATAGATTTTGAAGAATAATCTTAAGCTTTACGTAATGGAGACTCTTGTATCGTTAAAAGTCGTAAATAGTAAAAATATTAGTAAAGTTTCATAGAACGTGGACATAAATTTCCTTAATTTGGTGATTTCTTTTTTACATATTTAAACGTTTTGATAAAGAAATACCTATAGGACGTTGAAAAGTAGCAGTATGTTCTACTTAACTTTCGCAAAAATTCCGTAAAATGTGTAGTTTTCCGTAGAGTTGATGGTGAGAACTTTGACCGCCTGTCACTTGAGAACGGCTGGACCGATTAGGGTGAATCCAACTGTGTTGTCCTCTTCTTGATGTCCTCCTTTCGAATCATCGGAAGTTCCGTAGGTGCAATATTTCCGGAGATAGACCCCTTCGGAGGTCGATTTTTAGGCACTTTTCGAATTGCGTTTTTGGACCATTTAAAAAAAAACTTTTTAGAGTTAATTTCATTCCAATTGAGTTTGTTATGTTCTCAGGGGATCGCAAACGTGCCATTCCGATCAAAAACAGCAAATAAAAATTTCCGAAATTTTTTTCCTCTTCTCGATGTCCTCTTTCACCTCCCACCATCGGAAGGTGCAATAATTTCTGAGATAGACCCCTTCGGTGGCCGATTTTTAGGCACTTTTAGAATCGCGTTTTTTGACAATTTTTAAAAAACCTCTTTTAAGAAGTCAATTTAATTCGAATTCAGTTTGTTACGTTCTTAGGGGATTGCAGAGGTGTCATTCCGATCAAAAAAAATACAACATTTTCGAAAATGACCAAAGGGGGGGGGGGGGTTATTACAACTTTTTTCTCAAGTCTCAACTTGGCCGCCTGTAACTTGAGAACGGCTCGATCGATTGCAGTGAATCCTACTGTTTTTTTGTCATTCTTGATGTCCTCTCTCACCTCTCTCCATGGATCTTCCGTAGGTTCGGAGATAAACCCTTTGGTGATCGATTTTTAGGCAATTTTAGAATGGCGATTTTTGACTATTTAAAAAAAAACACTTTGAGGTTAATTTCATTCGAATTGGGTGTGTGACATTCTTGGGGGATTGCAGTTCTGAAAAATTGGAAATAGTTTGGGATTTGATCTTCGAGCGACATCTATTATAGTTTTAGTTAAATAGAAGTCTCGGAGAAATTAAGCCATTTGGAATGTGTAACTAGATGTAAATAGACAATGCTATTACATATTAAAATGGTTGGTAAATAATTTAGAACATTATTGAAATATTACTCATTCAATAATTTTTAAACAACAACAAAAATATAACGAATCAAGCAGCTGATGAGAATGACATGTGTCATTGTATCATTTGTAGCAATTAGGATTGATGCACATTAGGACCGATGTAGTTCTCCCACATGTTTTATTATACGAAAATTCCTTTTTTTTTTCGAATATCTTTGGCAGTCGAAGCTTTGGAAACTTTAAAATGTCATTAAGCAGAATGTGCAGCTTTAGTCCAATTTTATCGAATTCGTATCTCTTATAGCTCACAAGATCCCAATGAACAGCAGCAAATTTGAATAAACCTGTATTGATATAATTAGTCGATATAAAATAACTTTCGACTTCTGGTGCATTCTGCACTCTGCCTATGATGTATGGGCGCAAAAGAAAGTTCTTTGAGATAAATCCGACAACCAAAACTGAAACAAAACTATCTCGAACTACAACCTAATAATTATAATGGTCGTTATTTAAATGCGCATTAGACGTCACAATGCGCAAAATTATGACTCGCCGTGCCATTATCTAACAAGAAAATCTGGAACGTAAGTGGAACGAAAAATGCGAAGTGCATGTAATATATAGCCAGGTCGGAATTATCTACTTAGCATTCAGAATTTAATTTGTAACTTCCTAAGTTGTCGTGGTTTCACTTTTTAGCTTGTCTGCCTCGGTCGGCATTAAATAATGGACGTGGTCTTCAATAAATCAACGTTTAAGGCCTCTTTGCATAGAAAAGCGCCCTTATTTATAAATAAATAGATAATACTCGTTCAGTGCAATTAAATAGTGAGGTTTTCCGATACATAACCCTTCCTTTGCATGCTAAACCCTATTAGAAGTGTTCTGTCAAAACTTCTTGTTTTCTCAGCAGATAAGTTTAAAAAAATCAGACACACTCAATTTATCCCCGTTATTGTTAGGAATAAATCATTATTGTAATGGCCGCATGCTCTAAGGTACTACAACCAGTTCTGCTGGTACACTTTACAATCCAACACTTTCATTGGTACGCCAATTACTTATTACGTACGTACCGCGGTTAGTACCCGGCCGCATTACAAAAATACGGTGTGGCGGTACCTCTACAAAAACAGTTTGTTACTTTTCGGGCCTTGATTGGTTCGAAATGTCCTTGAACCCGTAAGTTTGTTGCATTGGTGCACCCGCTAAATTACTCCTCTACATTAGGTCTAGGTGAGTGACTTAATGATAGCGATGGGCGCATGGGTCAGTGGGCAGACAACAATGGGGTTGTGCACGGTTTGTGAGCAAGAAAATACAACGCGCTAGTAGGAACTGTGATGCGATGGGTGATACCAGGAATTTTTGCGCCGATGTGCCTGGGAAAAATTTCTATCGGATTTCTAATGGTAGTTCTGGGCATGTTACCTATTGTATACTAATAACACACCTAAATATGGTACCAGCGGTGTAATCGGGGAGAAGATCTTAACTAGTAAAGTGTGAGGCTCTATTAACACAAGAAACATTATATTTAGTTTTTTGATCCATCCAGTTATTCGATGGATGCAATGTTTTACACATGGAAATTACCTTATATAAACGTATGCGAAATTTCTGGAAAGAAACTTGATCCCCTCCGCTTTAGTGAGTGTTAATGCCGGGCTCAGATTCTCATGTAACGTGAAAGCTTCTAATAATTTATATCTGTATCGACGCCATTTATTAAGGTATTTGTTTGTGAGTAATAAACAACAATAAACAAGATATTTTACCAGACAAGATATTAAATCTTGTGTCCAGTTATAATTTACAGACCTCGTCGGTCGGTTTACTTAAATGTCTTCGCTATCGGGTCTAGAATCGAGAATGTACACGGTGGAGGCGCCTTAATAGGTACCCACGCGGTTTAATTGAATTTTTTCCTGGAATGGCGTATTAATATACAGGGTTGTTCTGCTTAATTTAAATTCTATAAATATTAATGCCTATTAAGGCAAATACCTGCCAAGAAGATCTAGTAACAATACTTTTAAATTCGTTGCGTGGAGAAAAAGACGTATTCATAATAAAACGTGATCTAGCAGGCTATGAATTTTTGTCAGAGAAGGATGGCATAATTAAAGTAAATAGACTTTAGTTCCTTTATCCTTTTCGTTTGACATATGACAGCAAGCTAGACGTTTTCAAATAAACACTCCGTACTTTGCGCCCGAATTCTTATTTTACCATAAACAATAGAATATTCAAAAAAAGACTTTTACAGTGTTGCCAGCGCGTTCAAATTAAATGTACATAACTTATGTTGAAATAGTTCAAAAATTAAAAAAAATTAAAATAAAAATATTTTCGAATTTTGAGATATACATCGAAGTACATAAAAGCAATAGCTAAAACTGTTCAGTTCTGTATTAATTTAAGCAAACATGTATTTTTAATTATTTTTTAAGTAATTTTAAATATAGATAATATTTGATTAATAATATCCATTCCTAACAAGTAACTGAATGTAGAACATTATTTGACATTAAAAGGCTATTGCAGGTGAACTTAGAACATTGTTTTTTATTATTAAATAGGGATCGAAGTTTCGATGATTTTTTTCTGCGACATTTTTTGCTTTTAAAACAGCCAGAAACCTACACTCGTTTTTTAACATTTTTTTAATTTGTAACACTTTAATCTCAGTTAAGGTATCTTAGAATATTCAAAAAGTGCTCAGGGAAAAGTATCAGGTTAGGAACAAAAGTGCTACAAAACCGGCCGGTAAAGTGAGTTCGGGGCGCCACCAATTTTAATCAATTAAATTGGAAAAATCCTACGCTGTTAGGTAGCTGATCAGTTCCCTTTAGCCTCTTCCAAAATACCCATAGTACTTGCAAACAAAATAAAACTAACAAGTTTAATTTATGTCCTATAATATCAAAGAACGAAATCAATGTTGTACAATATGATGATTGTACTTCAAGTCAATGAGTGAAAGATTTTCCTTAATTCTACTTATCACAATTGTCTGGAAAATATTCCCCTAGTGGTGATCACCAAGCGTAACAATAAAAAAAAAGGTTAACTTAAATACTACTACTTAGCTTGACACGACGCTATTACAGATGGTCACAAAGGCTAGACGCCTTAGGTCCAAAACAACGCAAAAGGTAGTGGCTATTGGCCCTCCAAAAATTATGGTGGTAGCTGTCTGCCTCTTACACACAATAGTGGTGGTTTTCGAACAATAAGGAGGTGATTTGCACCCCTCGGTAACTATAAGGTGGTGATTAACCTTCAGAAACAATAATGGTGCCTGGTAGCCCCTTGGAAACACAAAAGTGGCTGTTGGCCTCCTTGGAAAGACTAAAGGTGGCGGTTGGCCCCTTGGAACACTAATTGGTGGCGGTAGGCCCCCTTGGAACACCCTCGTCCACGAGGGTTTCCAAAAACAGAACAAAATAAACACGTGGTGTGGCTGCTTTCAGCCCTCACATTAACCTTGCTGACACGTGGTACATTGGCTTATGTGGCCCTGGATCGTAGTGTAGTTTGACAAATGCTTTGCTTGTAGGCCCAAACTCTCTTGCTGCACAATCCCAAAATTCGGTTCAACTTCCCTCATCCAAAAATGTCCCAAAAACTGGTCGAGTGACCACAAAACTAACACCAACTAAGGGAAGTTGAAATACTACTACAAATCGACTAAATCCCACGTAGTGGTTTAGACTTTTACGTCGAAATGAGTAGCAGCGAAGAGATGAGTGTTGTCTTCCACGTGTCTTGATCCAGAAAGGAAGATCTTCACCAATATTCCGATTTTCAATAGATAAAAGGTGGAGGAGGGGAAAAGATATTGGTCGAGAGCGCCAGCGCGCAACGAACAATTGACGAATGACAACTCTCATTGTTATCGAAAGGCGTTTTAGGACGACACCCAAAATACTTGCTCTCGCTACCCTTTTTACTCCTCAGAAAATAAGCAAAATGTACCACTTAAAGTTTGTCCCATATGTTTTCCATTTCATCTAGTGATATTAACATGAAATAACGTTTGACTTACGAACAGCTAACAAAGGGCTATTAGGTGCAAGCAAAGAATTTGCAAAGTCCTCTCAAACATGGCGGACTTCCGGCCAAGAAACCGAAGCACTTAGGTGGACAGGCAGTCACCTCCATATCTACACAATTCACCCAACAAATCCGTCAATATATCAGTCAATCAATGCGTCATTTGAAATAAGTCAGTTGTTTATTTATTTTCCAAGTTTTGGGGTTATAATTTCCCAAACTTAATAAAATCTGTGGCCTCCCTTATTGAAACAAAGGCAAGGAAAATGGGCGCAACTCACTGCCAGCATAGTCCTGAGACCCCTGACAAGACAAAACGTGAACCCTAACCACCTTCTACAGGTTAGCAAAAAAAAAGGTAAATAAACAACCTCAAATCTTTACACTCGAGCAGAACAACAAACGTTTCAGCCCCAAATAGACGACAAATATCCGCTTTTGCATGACTAATTCTAGCGACAGTTTTCAACCGTTACAAATTAGTGAATTAAAACATCCGTGTTCCACGTTCTTCCCGCTTCTGGCAACACTGCTTCTAAAAAACAAGTTACCGGAAAGTTAAGCAAAAAACGGTATTAAAATAGGCAGCGATTAAAATTAATGTTAAAACTAATGTAAAACAATGTAAATTTTTTTTTTCTTTTTGACGTTAGACAGTGCAGGTGACATGTAGTAACCTGTTTTCAGCCACTTTGAACTGAGCAATTGATCAATAAGCTCGGAATTTGGTTATCTCCGTTATTGACGAAGGAAATCGCATAATATTCTCAAAAACAATCTAAAAAAACTATCATAAATTTTTTAAAAAAACTTTCTTAATTTTCTTTTATTATATCTGGCAAGTAACTACTCGTTTTCAGCTGCTTCACCAAAAAAGGCTAACGTATGGAATACTTAACCCTCAGTTTGTGTATGGAATACTCTCGGGAATACTCAACCCTTACCATTTATTAATTATTCATCTTATTCGATTAAAAATTCCTGATTTTTTTAAGTGTTTTATAAGGTTTGGTTCAAAATAAAAGTTTTAAAACATTTTGTCAAAAGTCAATTTTTTCCAAAATGACTTTTTTCTGCACATTTTTAAACCACTTTGGCTTCAAATTAGAAATATTTTTAGTTTGTGCTTCCCAATATCTACCTCTTTTGGATTTAAAATTTTTATTTTTTAATGTTCTTTTATCGTTCGTAATTATATATTCTTATTCATTGTCACGTTTTCTGGAATGTTTATTTTTTTTGCATTCATCTAAATTGATTTTTTCATTAGATTATCGTTTTTTCGAAATAATTTTTACCCAAGATTGGACTTCCCCAACGAGTGAACACTTTGTGTAAGGTTGCATGGGGACAATATTACGTTTTACTATTAATAATTCACAATTTTTGTTTTGTCGTACGGTATAAAAATACGAGTCCAAAATAGAACTTTTTCCAACAAGTCAAAAATCAATTTTGATTGAAAAAAAAATGATCAGAAAAGGAATCTCTTTTAACAAATTTTTTTATATATACATATTTTTTTCATCGATCTAAATTGGGCTTTTCCAACACTTAAAGTAATGTAATGTCTCTCGAGTGGCATTGAGTCATTTTTGGTTCAAAATTGTGTTTTTAAAATTAATAATACGAGCCAAAAATTTCTACTTGTCAAAAATCGATTTTTATTGAGAAAATTTTGGTTCAGGTTAGAAGAAAACTTTTAGCAGAGCTTTTAAAGTTGCTACATGTTATTTTTCCAGGTTTCGTAACTGGGTGCATTTGTAGTTTTTTTTTCTTATTTTTTTCCGTATTCTTTACATTTTTTTATCGATCTACATTAGACTTTTCAATGTGTTTTCATTCTCCCAAGGTTTTTTGACCAACATTTTCAACGAGTAAGCAATTCTAATATAAATTGATTTCCATTAAGACAATTTTGACACAAAAACTGTGCTTTCTAGCGATCAATGATTTCTAATTTTTCAATTCTTTTTTTAGTTTGGCCTGAAAAAAAAAATAGGCAAAAATCGATGTTTATTAAGAGAATTATGGTAAAAAGACAGAAGTTTTTATATGATTTTGGCCAACAATTAAAAATATTTTGATTTTTTGCCTCTGTCACTTGTTGGACATGATTTTTGTTTAGTTTTCTGACCATTCCAGATTTTATACTTTCGGTTCTTTTCTTAATTTTTTATTAAAATTATTTACTTGTTAGTGTTCTAATTTTTTAATTTGCACTGCATAGTAAATAATCTTTTTATGAACTGTTAAATGTTGATATTTTCTACTATTAATGTAGATTATTTTACTCATTGCAGAAGATGACCACACAATACTAGTTATAATTGCTTCAATTTCAATGTCACGAGAAATTTTTTTTTGCGATAAAATAAATGTATATGTTATAGTATTCTGGGGCTATAAAATTACATATCCTTTTATTATGATATAAGTACTTGTTTTATCACTTTAGCGGAAGACAGTAATTTGGTTAACAATTTTAAGTTACTTTTACAATTTGTTCAGATTAAAGTTTGCTTTTACCATCATTTTATTAACTTTTTCGAGTTGATTTCGAATGAATCTGGTTAGTTCAACAAACGGACACAGATTGCACCGCCGGGACACTTTTCTCGGTGCTGCTATGAAACGTGTCTTGAGTACCGAAAATTTCGCAAGTTCTGATTGTGTCAAAACCTCACTGAAGAGCCGTCTACGACGAAACTAGCCTGAGGATGGGCACAGTTCATCAGTCGTTTAAAAGAGTCGAAAACAGCTAACAATTGATTTTTGTATTTTACTGTAATTTGCATCAATTCTTGACTCTTTAATGAGTTTTGTAAAAGTAAACTACACACGAAATTACAGGAAAACCCAAAAACTAATCGAGATCAACTTCTCAATTTTTTCTTAGTTATTTAAGTTCGTATAGCCACTATAACGAACTAACTTCATTATATAACTAAAATTTATTCTGGGTTTTGTAAATAACCGATTATCCTATTAATCCCTTATTTATTGATTAATCTTTTGCAAACAGGAATTTTAAAAGACTTGAATATTAAAAAAAAAGTTAAAATACTTTGAAAGATGTTTTTTCAATATCAGTTTTTTGGTGTCACTTCTAATCGAAAAGAAATTAAAAATCAATTTTTATTTGTGAGTTAAAAATGGTTAAAATTAGTTTTGACTGATAATAAAAACCCAAGAAACATTTTTTTTTTCGTACAGCTCTGATGTATTTTATGGGTCAATAACTGTAAATATTTGAAAAATAATCTCTCTTGTGATAATAATGATTAATATTTATAAGTCACAGTAACTAGTTTTCTAACTTGCTTGTCATCCAGGATATGAAACGGTCGCGACATAACGGTAAAGGCCAAAAAAAAGACTCCGAATTCCGTTTCTTCGAATTCCAGAGAATTACGAAGATTCGACAATTAAAGGCGGTTTACGTCTGGCTAATTCTCAAGACCATAACGCTTCAGGTAAAATTATTCAATCGTGTCAATAATTTTTTAAATTATTGCATTATGCCAGTCAACAGGAATATAATAACTAGAGGCGCTTCTTCGCTTTTCATAAAATAAAACAAATTGCAAAAACATTTTTTAATATTTTCGTATTATGTAATTGGTAACTAAATATGTTTATTAGAGGGCAGATATTTATGTATAGAAGTTCAGAGTCAGCAAATTTATTCAAACCAATGACCTAGCAGCTATGAACAGAGCCAACAAATGCCAATATTTCTCTCAAAATGATATTCTTTTTGGTACCTACCTATGACGTAATTTTGATCGTCGGAGCACCTCAATTGACGAATCACAACTTCAAACGATTTGATTTAAGACGTCAATCAAATTGGGTACCGCCGCCATTTTTAAAGTTTTCACTGCTAAAAAGGGGGCAAAACTGTAGAACAGAAGAGTGTAATATGCCAGCTCGTTGACTGAAACCAACGTAACCTGTCCTTCACCATTGTGTTCACAAAGTTTTAGTACATACAACAAATTAATATTATGAAGCCACTCCTAATTTTTATTTGGAACCGTCGTGGTCGTATTTATAGGCAGACTGATGTTTATTTAAGTTTTTTATTGCAGTTGGATGATGCAGCACTTCAACTGTACAAAGATGGCGATTACGGGGCCTACCTTGATCTTGAGGCGTCTATTTCCGAGCAACAGGAAGAATTCGAAGGGTTTCAATCCAAGTAAGTTTATACTTTTGTTTATTTTTTTTGCCACATAAATGTGATTTTAACTATGAATTTCTTACTTAGTTGTTAACAGTTAGACAATACCACTTTCTTATAAATTTTAAGCTTTTAATGAATTTCGTTCCGTCTTATGGCATCTGTCGACTATAAAACAATGAGAATTATTGTTAATTGTTGAAAATTTGACTTACTCCGTTACTTTAAATTTGTTCTTGTGCCAACATGTACGTTTCGCCAGTGAATTTTGCTAATTTTACTCCGGAGACTCGAATTTCCTGGGGCCTGCATTTTTTTTTCTCTAGTCTACATTGCAAGGTCACGATTACACCTGAATACTCATTCTTGGAAAACATCCAAATTTCGTTTATTTTAAAACGCGGAAATCCCTGTAGAACCAGTCCATTGTTCATTAGATTGATGGCAATATGATTTTGAGACAATTTCCCACAGCTGTACATAATTCTTCCTATCACTTAAGGCTTATAAGGAAGTTGCCGTCATTAATTAATTAAAACGCAATTATTACTAATATTTCTAGAATGCGATGTAATTATTACTGAACACTTATCATTGGTAATTATTAAGTAGCTACTTTACTTCAGTGAAAAAGTTTTGCGAATTCAATTGAGAATGATGTTGCTTCAAGACATCCTGTAACCGTCATGAAGTTGAATCTATCAGTTTCCTTTTGATTATCAAATTTGCATTGATCATTAAATATGACCATCTTATAAATTATATCTATTATGCGAATACTGCAGTTATTGCATCATGATTATCGATCTGTGTGATTGTGCAAATTGAAATCTGATGTTCTAGATTATTGTTTCCCATGTAAGACATAATAGTTTGGCGATAAATATAGTGTGACCGTAAAAAAAATTACCAGGTTTTAATAGTTGTTTATCCATGACCCTACTATAATAATCACCTTATTTTTATACATTCCCAAGATTAATGCTAATCTTTATTCACTTGAAGAATAAAGAATAATGAGTTGTCATGGAAACGAAGCATGGCGTAGACAACTGGCAACTCAAATACTCAACCGCCGACCGTTATCTGTCTGACGCATCACACGGCGCCCCGTCGATTGGGGAAACCAGTCGTGGTCCTAATTTTAAAATTGTGAATTTGAGGGAACCCGGAATCGTGGTCGTGGATAATAGTATATTACAACAAGCATTTAATGAGAGTCGTTAATCTCGAGGGTAACGTTTAGCCCACGAGCGAAGCGAGTAGCACAAGTTGCTCGAGAGAATAACGCTCATTAAATGCAAGTTGAATACTATAATTTATCCACATCCAAAATTTCGGTTTTTTTCTCAAATACTCTAGGTTATAGATGTCACAGATAGATAATTCACAAATTTAAAATCACAACCAGCACTAGTTTCGCTAATCGACTGCGCGACGTTTGATGCGTCAAATAGATGACGATCTAGTCGTCCGTGCATATTCATTTCAATGCTACGAGGGTGGACGGTAAATTACTCCATTTTATGGCCTATTTTAAGTATTTTTTAGTGAAAAAGAGACACTGTAACCTACATTTCTCTCAATAATACATCCAAATAGACGGATAATTATTTGAATGAACCAGTGTTAACTACCGATTTCATGTTTAGGGCAGTTTGCTTTTTGAGTTGCCAGTTGCCTACGACATGTTTCGTTCCCATGACAACTCATTATTCAGTTGTGAATAATATTCATTATTTACAAGTGAATAAAGATTACCATTAATCTTAAGAATGTACAAGAATAATGTGATTATTATAGTATGGTCTCGTAGAAGATGCACTATGCAGTAATAAAAAAAAGACCCAAAACCACTTGTTTTTTTTTAATTTAACTGGTTTCATTCAAAACAACAGCCTTAATTCAACCTAAACAGTCAAAATTAAATTCGAAAGTGATTTGATTAGTTTATCAAACGTTACACTTTATATTGTACAGTGTTGTAAGTCATAATTGTCACATGTTGCAATGTATTTTAAACGGTTTAAACATTAAAAAAAAAAACTTGTTTTAGACATCTGCTTCTAAACGATTTGCATCACTAGAGGGGCTAGATGTAAATCCATTGCCAATGGATATTATTTACCACTATTCGCATTAAATAAATAGTAGTGCAACTATGCGGCTTCTGACCCACTTATTTTCTTCTTTGCTTGGTAAAAAAATTCTTTGTGCATCTCCATTTAGGAATCAAATTCGACAGGCACTTCCACACGTGGTAGGTACAAAAATGTGTTCACTTTATGGTTTTTTGTAAGTTAAATTAAATATTAGCGTGTGCACGCACATTCTACTTTCAACTCCAAAGTGCGAGTGGTAGAGAGACTTTACATCACGGGAATAGAGAAAATAGTTATTATTGTTGAATAGGAGAAAGTTTTGATTCAATATAGCAGATCTGAAAAACTACTAACGGAAAAAATCTGTATAGCAACATTTTCGTTATTTCTGACGGTCTGTATCTCGAAAATGCTTTAACCGAAAGTCGTAAATTAGAGGTATTTGAAAAAACCGTTTCTTTTTGCAATAGTCAGGGTAGAAGGCTGAACTTAAAAACTTTTTTAAGAATTATACAGGGTAAAGGAAAAGAGCACAGCAAAATAATTGCATTTCAACCCACTGTATTTGGTAAATAGGATAATTAAAGAACATTTATTGTTAGGACATTTAATAACATCTGGTCGATATCTTGGAACATACTCAGCGGTTTTCAGTTTTTCTCCCACAATAAGACTTACCGGGGGTTTTCAAAAAGTTTGCGCTTTGTTGTAAGTTACCCTTTTTTTAAAAAAGATTTTTGCAAATTTTTAAATTATCTCTTAGAGATAATTGATTGTAGAATCAGAAACAGGTAGACAGGTACAATATGGAATACAACAATTGACTCTAAAAGTTCATAGATTTTAAAATCATTAACGTAGATATATGTATATGTAGCTGCCCTCCTCATGATATCATTCTAAAAATATAAATATAAAAATTTAAAAAAAAAAATCAACCACACTGATCGTTTGGGTACTTCCGCCAAGATGGCTGCTAAAATTTGGCTGCCAAATTCACATCAGTTTTAAAATACCCATAAATTGCAATATGCAGTGTTAGTAGTTTTGAAATCGTCGATAATTTGTATCGAAATACTTATGAATTTAAGATGTGCATTATTTGATTCTTCACTTCAAAACGCTGCATTTTAGGAAAAAAATCTGGAGAATTTCTCGGGTCAGAATAAAATGAGCAGTTCAAGCATACATTTTATTTAGAGAAAGACGAGTGACTTAACACTTTTTCTAAAAAAAAATGCATTCATATCCTGCAGCGCCCGCCACTGTGTGACTCATTTAAAATCTACTAAAGAATCTGAGATTCCCTTTTCGACCATTTGTTATAACTCACCTTATTGAACAATTTTCCATTTTTGCCGTTTTTCTACAACATGTAATTGAAACGTTTTATTAACTATCAATCTACTACCTCAATGATTTTAAAATCAATGATCTTTTAGAATAATTTTATTTTATTGGTATGGCCATTCCCGAAATTAACTTATAAAAACGTGTATACTTTCTGTAAAGGCCTCATAACTATTTGTGTGGACCAAAAAACCGCCGAAAACATCTCGAGATATCGACCATGGCTCTTAAATGTGATTGCAATAAGAGTCTTAAAGTTGAGGCACTCGCCTGACGTCATAGTTAACAAAATTGCGACTAGTTTCTCACTAGATCTTTGCTACCTTTGTACAACATGGAATGTAAGGAATGTATTAGTGTCGAAAATTTCACTTTTCACACGAGTGTGACGGTTTGGACACGAGCCATAGGCGAGTGATATAACGACACAAGAATGTGAAGAGTGATTTTCGTACGTGTTGCACCCTATACTTTTTCTACAGCCCGTTTTACAGTTTGCAATTCTTCATGCAATTTATTGCAGCAATGCATTGCAGCTGCAATATAATGCAACCAGATATTTGACAAGTTTGTTTTTCTGAAAATATTCAACAGTGCTGCCAATATTGACATTTCTTTAACTTAACTTCCCAGACTGACTAAAAGTTTGTGTTCTGGCTTTTCAATTAAACAAGGCCACAAAAACATATAAAAGTAATAAAAACCATACATAAACAAAACAAAATGCGTGTGATGCAGACTTAACGTCAAATAATTTGTGACAGTAACTTTTGTTTGCAATGGTGGCAATTCAAAAGTTACCAAATTTTACACCAGAGTTGCAAGTAAACTGCAATAAAATCGGTCAAGACCGATAATTGGCAACCCTTGCAGTTGCAAAAGAATTGAAGAAATCGACCAGCTGGTCCGTTACTGCGCATGCGCATGGCAAGAGAATTGCCAATTGCAAGAAAAATTGCGAACTGTAAAACGGCCTTACGACTGCGCTTTTGCTTCATACATGGTCATTCATAAAGTATACTTTATAGTACGTTTATAATACGAATGCACTTTGCACACGCCTTGTGATTGACGGATTGCATTATTCTTTCTTCCAGTTGTTGCTCCCTAGCTGCGAGATGGTTCACTAATTCTTCTTTGAACCGTTTCTGTTCTTCCTTTTGTTCTAGATAACGTTTCTTCTGCTCCTCTTTTTGTTCGTTATAACGTTTTTCCTGCTCTTTCTTCTGTTATAGATAACGTCGCTCCTGTACTTGATCACGTTTTTCCTGCTCTTTCCTCCGTTGTTGCATAAGGGAGAGCAGGGTGGCAAGTTGTTCCACCATCGCTTGATGCTGGCTTCTACTCACCGGCATAAACACGTAAAGTCCGGCAATGAAGGACTCACTTACAGTTCAGCAATATTAGTCCTCACATTCCCACTGGAATCCCACTTCTGACACCAATTGTTGCGAACTCAGGATTCAATAATTCCAGTGTAGCAATTTAACACGAAACCCTATTTATTTATCCCACAAATACACAAGTACAATTCGACTACTAAATAACTCACTACGTAACACTTTATAGCCTTCTATTATCGTTTGGTACTTTATCTATATTTCGAATAAATAAGACTATTGCTACGGCGACGCTATATGCATTTTATACAAAATCCTAAAAATATAGAAAAGCCTAGAACAGTCTTAGAAGAAAAATAATTGATAAGAGACACACAAAAAAGTCATAAATAACTGCGTTCTAAATAAATAGAGCAATAAATCACTCGTGACAGTTCCCAAGCAGCAGCACCCGGAGAGACCGCAGGCCGCGAAGGTCCAACCTCCAATGTCGCTCCGCCTCTACCGTCGCTGCTCACCA
This sequence comes from Taphrorychus bicolor, assembly GCA_951812265.1. Classification (NCBI taxonomy): domain Eukaryota; kingdom Metazoa; phylum Arthropoda; class Insecta; order Coleoptera; family Curculionidae; genus Taphrorychus; species Taphrorychus bicolor. The sequence goes on from OX638303.1 coordinate 44,678,884, forward strand.
TAACATTATTGAATACAAACGAATCAGATAAACAACTTCTTGATTACCCTAGCAACAAGAGGTTAAGCCTAAATTACACGTATAAAACATTTTAAGGTATAGGTTTCCAATTATTCCTAGGTTTCTGCAGAAAATTAGTAACTTCATTACAGTTGTCTTTTAAGGAAAATTTATCTCATAAAAGTCGGCGCGATACAGGGTAACTTATAAGACGGCGCAAACTTTTTGAAAAACCCCTATATTTTTATTGCTGGCCAAAAAATTGAAAATCGTCGAACATGGCCCGAGACATGAATCAAAGCCATTAAATGTCATAACAACGAATGTTCTAAAATTACTCGAGCTAGCAAACGTAGTAGTTTAAAATGCAATAATTTTACAGTGATTTTTTCTATTCTACTAAAAAATAACTTTTTTTTAACATAAACCTTGCAGTCTCGGTCTAGAAGAAACGACATTTCCAGATCTCTTTCAGTTACGAATTTCGGTTAAGGCATTTTTATAAACAATTCTAGAAGAGGCCGAATTCGACGCTGAATTGAAGTCTGAGAATCGAGAATTTTAGTTTGAAAGTCATCGATAGATATCCCTAAAAGGATTCAGATTAGGCGTTACATTATGTTCTAGCCATAAGAAACATCTGTAAATTGTAATGAAAACAGCTGACCGTAATTTTTACGTGGCCACCGTTGCCAAACAAACGGGCTGCTTCAATGTAATAGCAATAAACAACAAATGAGGCCTTTTATTACTTTGTTAATTTCGAGGACCTTTCATTAATCATTGTACAAAATATTTTATCTAACATTTCCAAAATACGAACACCTGCAACGATGTGTGATTCATTCTCTTTAGACTTTCCTGGATGGGGACGTATTTCAGTAAATTGTCACGTTTCCAGGACGTTTGTATTTTACAAACTCTCAAACAATTAATAAAGCTGTCAGTGTGCAGCCCGAACTTTCTGGATGACGTCCTCGAATAACAATATTATTTTCGGATTGGGCTATGCAATAATCATATTCCGTTTAGTTTGTCCGAAATATTCGTGCTATGCTCCGATTCTTCATTCCGAACGCTCTTTAAGTTTCTTCTAACTCGGAAAACTAGCAGGATGCGATATCAGGTTTACGACACTTTTGCTGCTAACAATAAGTGGTAAGTGGATCCAATAGGTATTATTGTTCTAAAAAAAACACATTCTGCAAGACTTCTAATTAGAGTTGTTCTATGCTCACTACTTGGGTTACTTCCAGCTGTTCAATGTTACATCGCGTAGACAGCTGACAGTCGTCCGTGATTACAGATATGTATCGTTTGAATGCAGCGTGTCTCAGTACTTTTAACAACAATAATTACGCTTATCTGTTGCCCTTGCAACATACATTCCCTTTAGGATTTAATTGGGCTTTGATTCTATGGGAGCGGGTGACCGCTTTTCGAGTTTAACCATGGCGATCTTAGTTATTTGAAGAGATTCGAAGAGGGTTAAATTAGGGCAAAGTTGCGCAATTAGAAGTCTATAAAAATGACGTTTTCAAATTATGAAAATTCCAATTGGTTTCAGAAATATTTGCAAAAAGTCAAGAAAAAGATTAAAGATAATTGACACTTCTTCGTAGCCACTTTTTGTTTACTTCAACATGCTATTTTCAAATTTAAAGCCGTCGTTTCGGTTTCGTTTAATTGTCATCAACTTCATTTTTTTAAATACGGTCCTCGATTTTTTACATCGGATTCTGAATCTCAGTTTAATCTTAATTTGTAATGCAAAGATTTAACTCAATCCGACTAAACTATCGGCTGACAAAAAAAATCTAGTCTGCGTGGGCTAATTAATTATATAGCAACTGTCGAATTATTAATTTGAGAATACCACTTTGAAGATGGCAAAAAGTGGATATGAAGTCTTTTTGAATTAAGACTAGAAAGCACTTGTTTCGAAACTGGTCGGTATTTTCGAAATTTGAAAACGTTTTCTTTTATAGACTACTTTCTAATTGCTCAGTTTTGCTCCAATTTAATTTGTTTCGAATCTCTTCAAATAACCGAAATCCCCATGGTTAAACTTGAAAAACCCGTACCATGTACATATATATTGTTTTATATATCAGTGATGCTTAAAATTTCTATTCAAAAATACTATGTGCTCCATGAAGTGGGCTATGAATTTTACAGAAAAAGACGGGGAATTAAAAGTAGATGACATTTTTGTTTTTTGTTACTCTTCAACAACCCACTTATTTTGATGACATTTTTTGTTGAACACTTCCCACCTGATGTTCGTTCTATTTTTATCTAAGTGTTACAGGTTTAATGTTTTATCAATAGCAGCTGTCACTTCAAACTATTATTACAGTAGATGTGCCTTTAATTTTTCTAGTAGTCTAGTCTCCTGTTTTTTTTCTATTTATTGTTTTTGACATTTTTTGCTTTTTTTTTTCTTTATTATGTGCCTCTCCCTTTCAACTTAAATAACTTAAAATTAACGATTTTTTATTTTTCAGTTTTTCAAATTTCTAGGCTGTTTCTCCATGTAACGTCCATTTCTCTTCCAAACTCACAGTCGCGGTCCATCCAAGTTTTCCTTCTAAAATTCATATTTTCTTTTTAAATTGCTTTGCAGGAAAGTTAACTCAATCTTAGAGTTCGTTTCCCGCTTTCCATCCCATTTTTGTTATTCCAACAATTGTCTAATTCTTGCAATTGTAGCTCTTTTGACCTATGTTTTAGGTCCTACTGCTCGTCTTAATTCTGATTCTTCATTTATATTCTGTTTACCAGTTATTATACATGTTTTATCTTTAATTTTTCTAGCTTTACTGTTTTTTCTACTTCTTCGTTTCGTGTTTATCTTCCAATTTTTTTGCACAACATCTTTTACTATTTTATATTTTTGTTTGTGCTTTACATCAAATTTGAATACTCTGAACTTTTAGTTTTATATTTCGTCGAAATTCATTTATCCTATTCGTGTTTCTGCTTTTTTGTCGTTTCTAGCTTTAAATCAAAATATTTATACTTAGTCAATTCATGACGTTTTCTTTTCGTGTGGAATATTTCTTATCTTTGTTCCTCCTTTGATTCGCTTTCCCTTCGTCTCTTCTGATGAAAATTAATAGATTTTTCAAAACGCACTTATTGTGCAGTTTTTTAGGCCTTTTGGTCGCTATTGTTATTTTTTCAAAAATACATTCATTTGGAATTTTTATGGGCTGTACAAATTTTCAAAACTACTTTTTTGAAACTACTCAGTTTTCTTGCCTCCAATTTAGATATAATCATTTAGCATTTTCCATTTATTACATTTTATTTAACATTTCTTGGGTCATTTATTAATAATTTTGTATTGATTTATTTCAAGCTGTGGGTTCATTCTAACACCAGATACTTCATCCTTAATTAATGCACCAATTCCAAACAATTTTTTAGACGAATTTTGGGGAGGGGTTTATTGGCTTGCATTACTTATTTCAGCTTCTTATTCGCAGACAATCCAAGTTCGATTTTGAGATAGATAATTATAAGTCTCAGTGGCGGATCCAGGAAGGGGGGGGGGGGTGTTCGTCCCCCTTTTTTTCGACTCCTTTTAAACTTCTTTGGTATTTTTGTTTGACTGACTGATAAACGCACAACTGAAAAGATTAATTTTGACGACTTGAAATATCGACCTCCGAAAGGATCTATCTCCGAAAATATTGCACCTACGGAACTTCCGATGGTGGGACATCAAGAAGAGTAAAAAACAGTTGGATTTACTCCTATCGGTCGGGGCGTTCTCAAGTTACAGGCGATCAAAGTTGTGAATTGAAAAAAAATACCCCCCCCCCCCTTGGACAATTTCGGAATTTTTTTTTGCTGTTTTTGATTAAAATGGCACGCTTGCAATCCCGTAAGAACGTGGCAAACTCAATTCGAATGAATTTAACCTCTAAAGAGGTTTTTTTTTAAAAATGGTCAAAAGAAGCGATTTTAAAAGTGCTTAAAAATCGAACTCCGAAGGGATCTGTCTAAGAAAATATTGCACCTACGGAATTTCCGACGGTGGGAGGTGAAAGAGGACATCAAGAAAAGGAAAAAAGAGTTGGATTCACTCCGATCGGTCGAGGCATTCTCAAGTTACAGGCGGTCAAAATAGAGAATTGAGAAAAAAGACGTAATAACCCCCCCCCCCCCCCCTGGACACTTTCGAAAAAATATCGACCTTCAAAGGGGTTTATCTACGAAAATACTGCAAATACGGAACTTCCGATGATGGGAGGTCAAAGAGGACATCAAGAAGAGGAAAAAATAGTTGGATTCACTCCGATCGGTCGAGGTGTTCTCAAGTTAAAGGCGGTCAATGAAGTTGTTACTGACTTTCTCAGTCAAAATGGTTAATAGGTGACAGCGGAAATTAACCGTTGTCTAGACAACGTGGAATTTCCGCCGAAATTTTTTGAAAATTTCACTCATCTTATGGGAAAATTTACGCATGAGGGAAATTGTCGTAAAAATTTAACAAAAAGTGGGCGTGGCACCTCAAAAAATGTTCGCGCTATTTTTTTCTTCTTTCTTCCATGTTTTGAAGAAAAGTTTTTATTTCTTCTAGTCATAATTTAAAGAGATAATGAAAAATAATTGACACTTTTTTCATACTCATTTTTTGCTCTCTTCAACGTGGTATTTTCGAAATTTTGAAACCGGCGTATCGTTTTCCTGCATCTATCATCAACCTCATTTTTTTTAAATACGGTTCGGTTTTTTTTTATATCGAATTCTGAATCTTCTTGTAATTCTGCGTTCGGTGCTATGCGACAATTAATAATTCTAATAACTAGATTAGATTTTAGCTGATTTTTTTGTAGTGATTGTTAAAATTTGTTGATAAAGTAGGTAGTAGGTACGCAGACTGTTCAATGGTACCTACCACAAATTAAGCAGTTTGTGCACACTACAAAGCAATTTTTAGTGTACGAAGATTCAAGTCAATACGACTTTTATCAATTTAAACTTTTAATAATCACATAACAAAATCAGAAAAAATATGACTTAAGAGATTATAAATCCAGGACCGTATTTAAAAAAAAATATAAATTGATGCTGGTTACATGAAAACGAAACCTCGAATGTTAACATTGAAAATACCACGTTAAGGAACGCAAAAGGGGGCAATGAAGAAGTCTCAATTATTTTTAATTATCTCATTAAATTAAGACTAGAAAGAATTAATGTTTTTTTTTAAATTTCGATTTTTTGCGAATATTTCCGAAACCAGTCGGAATTTTCGAAATTTGAAAACGTCGTTTATATAGACTTCTAATTGCGCCAAACGGCCCTGATTTAACCTCCTTTGCATCTCTTCAAATAACCGACACCCTATAATGTGGATTAAGATGTGCAAAAATAAGTCACATTAATAATGTTTACTGCTAGTTTAGTATCTTCACGAAGATAAGGACTAAGTGGCCGCAGTCGCATTGGGACACACATTATTTTTCTCATTCTTAAGTAGTGTTTAATTTACAGCTATTCGTGCGTTATCACTTGCTGAAGACCCAGCCTCACATTTATATAATATCTGACAGTAATGCTCCTTTTTACGAGCGACTATCGACCATTAAGTCATGATTGGTGCACAATTAACGCTAACTGGCCATGTTAAGAGCTGCAATTAACTCTTTATCGCATCGACGCCTTTGCGGATTCTGTCTCGTTGTTTCTGATGTGTCAAGGGAGATAGTACCATGCACGAACCGTTAAGCTGTTCAGTTTCCCCGTCTATGGTTATTGCCATGCACAGCCGTTGCACAGATTTTGCTCAGCCTCAACCAATGGAACAAAGTCGAAAACGAGAAATTGGGCTCTTCCTGTGTTGATTATTGAATGCGCGGCTCGGTACCTACTCGATTATGTTTTAAGTAGGAAGTGAACCAAATTCGAACCAGAGCCACCTTTTTCGGTTCGAATAATGCCCAATGGGCAGCGATCCTTTGTGTCGGGCATTGCACACCTTTCACCGGCTGACTGCTGGCGACTTGGTGCTCTAACGGCGGTGATTAGATCCTGCTGGCGTTTTTTGGTGCACGAATCTTTCAGATTGAAAGTCTGTCTACAGAGCCTGATGCAATCAAAAATTGGAATTTTTTAAAAGTCAGTGTTCAAATGATTGAAAACGAGACCTGTTTTAGATAACACATTTCGTGTATTTCGTGCCAATGCAAACTTTTGGGTGTTTCCTTTGATGTTGTCGCAGTATTCCCAGTTAAATTACTGAGAATACTAATTTACCCAAAAAAGGGCTCGGACGAAACACCTAATTGACGTTTCGGCCTGTTGCCTTCTTTACAACGAATACTTAAAATAAAAAAACTTTATAAATCATAAATTTAAATTTTACTTATTAAATCTGCTCAAAAAATAAAAAAAAATTACATTTTTAGTCAAGTCAGTAACATTATTAGTCAGTAAGCGACTAAAGATACCAAAAAAAAATAAGAAAATGCGTTTTGTTGAGCCCTTAAAACGTATTGTTTTTCTAAAATTTGCTTCAGTAAACTGTTGCGTAGTTTCATATATGTCTTCACCCTCAACTTTATCACACGCATTAGCGAGTTGACAGTCACACTTTAACGCACGAGTGCGTGTAAAACTTTCTACCGCACGTATTCACGCAAAAAGACAAATTTTTGGGAAAAATTCAGATTATGATTAGGGCCAAAAAGTTCTTAAAGTGGCAATTTGATATTTTCGAGAAAGCCAGGTTTGGATTAAGGCCAAAGTCGGTCAACGTTTATAAAAATACAAATTTGAAGTAATTCAATTGGCACAAATCAGTTAAAATATACCCACAAGGTCTAAAAATGCAAATTTTAAGATTTTTGGGTATTTCAAATTTAGGGAAAAATCAGGCAAAATTTATGTGGTGTGGCCTTTACAATCAGGCCAGCTGTCTCAAAGCTTATAAAAGTACAAATGGAAAAATGTAGGTTACTTTAGAAGGAAAAATGCAGGTTAGAATTAGGTAAAAAATTAATTTAAAATGACTCACAGGGTCTAAAATTGCAAATCAAGATGCCTTTGTAGAAATTCAACTTCTGGATAAAATCAGGCAAAACTGACTATAAAAATGTTCTAATTCGCTTTTTGTAAATTCAGATTTTGGTGTTTTTAGAGTAACTCAGTTTTAGAAGACAATGGATCAAAACTAAGTGAAATTTGACTAATAAAGCTTTAAAATAAAAATTAGCTTTTTGAGGAAGTCAAGTTCAGAAAGTTAAGGCAGAAATCATTCAAAATGTCTTAACACACATATTGTCATAATGTCTTAACACACACATCATATACAAATTTGAATTTTTTAGAAAAAACTTAGGTTACTTTAGAGAGACAAATGGGTTAAAAAATGATCTTATCCGTCTAAGAATGCAAATTTGAAGTTTTTAGTAAAATGCTGGTTAGAATTAGGTTTTAAATTAATTGAAAATGGTTCCCATGACTCCCATGCATATTTCGATGTGTTTGTAGAAATTCAACTTTAAGGCACATTCAGACCAAACTCACTCAAATATTTTAATTTGCTTTTTGTAAAGTTAAATATTTGCAATATATAAAATAGCAAATGCAAATTTGCTATTTTTCAAAAAAGTCAGGTTAGGACTAAGGACAAAATCGGTGCAAAATGACTCAATGTTTATAAAAATTCAAATTCTGTGGTGTTTGGAGAAGTTCAGGGTGAGATTACGCCCAAAAAATGAAACTGCAAGTCATAATTTTTTTTAAAAGTTAAAATTCAGGAAAAATTAATTAAAAAATGACTTAAATCGTCAAAAATGCAATTTTAATGTTTTTAAAAAAAGCGCAGATTCGAATTAGGTTTAAAATTGATTGCAAATTACTCACCTAGTTAAAAAATGCAAATTTTGATGCTTTTTTTTAGAAATTCATTCTGAAGCAAAATCATGACAAACTGACTCAAGTTTTCTAATGTTGTTGGTTCTCGCAAAATTACATTTTTGGACAAAAATAAATAAAATTTTGCTTAGAATTCTTCAAAATGCAAATTAGGTATTTTTCGAGAAAGTCAGGTTAGGATTAAGGCCAATTTCTGTGCATAATGACTCAATGCTTATAACAATGCTAATTTGCAGAGTCAAATTTTTATTATGGTCAAAATTGGTACAAAAAATACTCAAAATGCCAAAAAAATGCAAACTAAAAGTCTGTGAAAAAAATCAGGTTAGGATTAAGGACAAAATCGGTGCAAAATGACTCAAAGTTTATACAAATACTGTGGCGTTTGAAGAAGTTCAGGGTAAAATTTTTGCCAAAATCGGTTAAAACTGACCCACATTGTTTAAAATTGCAAATTTTAATGTTTTTGAAAAGTTAAATTTCAGGAAAAATCGGACAAAATTCATTAAAAACTTCTAATTTATTTTTTTTTGGTAAAATTAATTTTTGGAACAATAATAATATTTTTCGAGAAAGTCAGTCCACAAATTGTTTAAAATATCACAACGCGTGTAAAATTACAAAAAATTGAAGTTTTTGGCGAAATTTGGCTTACTATTGAACAAAATCAGTTAAAAAGTGACTTACATCGTCAAAAATGCTATTTTGATGTTTTTGAAAAAGCGCAGGTTAGTTTAAAATTACTTAAAAATTTCTCACATACTTTAAAAATTTTTATTTTGATGCTTTTTGTTTTGGAAATTTAACTTTAAGCAAAATCACGACAAACTGACTCAAGTTCTCTAATTTGTTGTTTCTCACAAATTTACATTTTTGGTCAAAAATAAGTAAAATTTTGGTTAAAACTCTTCACAATGCAATGCATTTGGTATTTGATCAAAATCGGTAAAAAAAAAATCTCAAAATGCCAAAAAAAAAATGAAAACTATAAGTTTGTGAAAAAAATGAGGTTAGGATTAAGGACAAAATCGGTGCAAAATGACCCAATGTTTATAAAAATAAAACTTTTGTGTTTGAAGAAGTTCAGGGTAAGATTACGGCCAAAATCGGTTAAAACTGACCTACATTGTCTAAAATTGCAAATTTTAATGTTTTTTAAAAGTTAAATTTGAAAAGGAAAAATCAGGCAAAATTGATTAAAAACTCCTTTTTTTTTGGTAATTTAATTGTTGGAATAAATTATTATAATAATTTTCGAGAAAGTCAGTTCACAAATTGTTTAAAATAACACAAAGCGTGTAAAAATACAAACATTTGAATGTTTTGAAGAAATTTAAATTACGATTGAACCAAATCATTTAAGAAGTAACTTACATCGTCAACAATGCTATTTTGATATTTTTGAAAAAGCGGAGGTTGGTTTAAAATTACTTAAAAATTACTCACATACTTTAAAAATGTAAATCTTGATGCTTTTTTTAGAAATTCAACTTTAAGCAAAATCATGACAAACTGACTCGAGTTTTCTAATTTGTTGTTTCTCGCAAAATTACATTTTTGGACAAAAATAAATAAAATCTTGCTTAGAACTCTTCAAAATGCAAATTAGGTATTTTTCGAGAAAGTCAGGTTAGGATTAAGGCCAAAATTGGTGCATAATGACTCAATGCTTATAAAAATGCAAATTTGCAGAGTGAGGAGTCATTCAAATTTCAATGATAGTTAAAATTGGTAAAAATATTACTCAAAATGCCAAAAAAATGCAAATTAAAAATTTGTGAAAAAAATCAGTTTAGGATTAAGGACAAAATCGGTGCAAATGACTCAATGTTTATAAAAATATAAATGTTGTGGTGTTTGGAGAAGTTCAGGGTAAGATTACGACCCATATCGGTTAAAACTGCCCCACATTGTCTAAAATTGCAAATTTTAATGTTTTTAAGAAATTAAATATCAGGAAAAATTAGACAAAATTGATTAAAAACTCCCAATTTATTTTTTTTTGGAAAAATTAATTTTTGGAACAAATTATTATAATATTTTTCGAGAAATTCAGTCCACAAATTGTTGAAAATATCACAAAGCGTGTAAAAATACAAAAAATTTAAGTTTTTGGAAAAATTTGGGTTACTATTGAACCAAATCAGTTAAGAAGTGACTTAAATGCAATTTTGATGTTTTTGAAAAAGCGCAGGTTAGAATTAGGTTTAAAATTATTCAGCAATGACTCACATACTTTAAAAATGCAAATTTTGATGCTTTTTTTGGAAATTCAAGTTGAAGCAAAATCATGACAAACTGACTTCTCGTTTTCTAATTTATTGTTTCTCGCAAAATTATATTTTTGGACAAAAATAAATAAAGTTTTGCTTAGAACTCTTCAACATGCAAATTTGGTATTTTTCGAGAAAGTCAAGTTAGGATTAAGGCTAAAATCTGTGCGTAATGACTCAATGCTTATAAAAATGCAAATTTGCAAAGTTATGAGTAATTCAAATTTATATTATGGTCAAAATTGGTAAAAAAATACTTAAAATGCAAAAAAATGCAAACTAAAAGTTTGTGAAAAAATTGAGGTTAGGACAACTTTAAGTTTGGAGTTTATTGAAAGTTGCATTGGATTAGGGCCAAATTTGGTGAAAATTGGCTTAAAATATGCAAATTTGGAAATTTTGGAAAAACTCAGGTTATTGGATGAACTCCAGAATCAATTAAAAATGACTCAAAGCGTTAAAGACACAAAAAAAAACAAGTAAAAAATCGAATTTTCACTAATAAAAAAAAAAACTGCTACACATTATTTAAATTGTGTTAATCACTTTAGAAAATTCGTTTTTGAAACGAGGTCTGTGCAACCACTGTGGGGGGTAAAAAATAATTATCGTCCGTTTTGCATCCATGCGAGAATGATTTTGTTTAAATTCCCATCAGTGGGTTTAAGGCCAAATGATCAATAGATGATAACTCCTGTTATCGTAATCGTAAAGTGTCAGTCAAACATTCGTTTTCACTTTTATTGTGAATTAGGCTAAGGAATGTTAAGCCGCATTCACAACCGGTGGCCAGACATGACCGGCATAACCTATTGACATAAATTTGAAATAAAATTCAGTAAAAGCGATCACGTATTATTGAAGAAATAGAGAGTTTTATATGGCACGATCATGGGATTCCAAAAGCGGCGAATAATTTGAATTTTGACGCAACATTAGCCGCTCGATTATTCCGCCTACCGTAAGTTGCACATGCAAGGGCGTAGATCGGAAGAATTTTGAATCAGAAGCTTATAAAGGTAGATATTCTCTTTAATTAGCTCGCTACTGCAAATCGCCAACCATTTACCGACCAGTGGTAACAACAAAACCAGGATGCGTCGCTTGTGTTAGAAAGTAAAGGTAAAATCTGTCACTGACACTAAAGATCACGTTCTGACCTATTTTCGAGCCGCTGTAACGTGGTTTACGTTAGGCCCACTAACCTTATGAACTCTTATGGAAAATATGGTATTTATTCAATAATTCAAGGATTTGAGATGGGCGGTGAAGATTGCATACAGACTTTCATGCCCATCGATGTTACACATTTTGAAATGGCCATTTAAAAAACTGTATCTATTAACCATTTTTTAGTTTTGTTATATCTAAAATCCGAGAAAGATAAATCAGGAGATTGTGGAGGCCATTCAATCTTTTCTTCCACTTCGTAACCATCCAATTTAAAAATAATTTTTAACGAAAGCGCCTATAGATTTCCTTGGTGGGCCTGTTACTTCGTTATTTCTCTTTTAATGTAATAGTGGTTGGAGAACCAGGAAATCCCAAAAGCGTTTCTTCTGAGATTTTCTGAATACTTTTATAAAAACTGGTTGAGGGGATAATGAGAATAACGTTTCTTGGATCCTTACATATCCTCATTATTTAAGCACATTCAGAATTCCACAATTGACATTTTCCTTCTGGCTCAATTGGAGCATGATTTAAGTCAATGTCATCACGTTCATCTTCGTCACTTTTTCGTTAGTCATTAGGAGAATCCGATGAGTTGAAGGGTCCGCCACTGTTTTTACTTTTTTTCCCTCTTTCATCGATGATCCTTCGAAGGAATTTCCTGGATCGCAAGTTCGAAGTGATATCCCTTCGAACTTGCGATCCAGGAAATTCCATAAGGAATGCTATGATCCTTTCCATCCCACTGATTGACGTATATGTAATTGTTGACGTATTTGTAACTTTTGCCACTTTTTGACATCTTTTTGAATTAATAATTCTTTAGTTCTTGTAAACGCAATTTTGCAGAGCGTTCTCAGGAATTGATCTAGAATAATGGAAACCTTAAAAGCGAATGTATTCAAAAACTATGTCAATTGATGTTAATGAGAAGAACACCCCGATATCAAGAAAAATACTATTGTATACAATATTCAAACATTCTTAAATTTTTTTGGCACTTTTTTCTATGTTTCTCCAATCAAACAATGCTTAAATCTACGATTTTCGATATCTAACCCTTTACGAGATATTTTTAAATTTGTTGTTTTCAAAAGAGGCACATGGAAGTTGTATTTTTCAGCTTGAAATTTTCAACAAAGATAACTTGCTAGCCCATTTTTTTGGTATCTCAACGAGTTCCTGAGACACTTCTTAATTTTGTTATTTTCAAAAATAAATGTATGGTGTTTGTACTTGTTTTTGGCTTACCTTTGCCAACTAAGTTAACGGGCTTGCCCATTTTTTTGGTACATCGATCGGTACTCGAAATATTTGCTAATTTTCTAACACAATGTTTTCTAAGTTTCTCCAATCAAGAAAATGCTTAAATTTAATGTTTACCCTTTTCGAGATATTTTTAATTTTGTTATTTTCAAAAATAGGCACATGAGGTTATAGTCGTTTTCAGCTCACTTTTTTCAGCGGGCTAGTGCATTTTTTAGTATTTTTAGTATTCAAAGGGCTCCTGAGATATTTGTAAATTTTGTTATTTTCGAAAATAAATATATGTTGTTTGTACTCGGTTTTGGCTAACCTTTGCTTACTAAGATAACGGGATTGCCCATTGTTTGGTACTTCGATCAGTATTCGAAATATTTACTAAATTTCTAAGCCAATGTTTTCTAAGTTTCTATATTCAAGAAAATGCTTAAATTTAATGTTTTCGACCTCTAACCCTTTTCGAGATATTTTTAATTTTGTTCTTATCAAAAATAGGCACATGAGGTTTATGGTCGTTTTCAGCTCACTTTTTTCAACGGGCTAGTGCATTTTTGGTATCTCAAAGGGTTCCTGAGATATTTGTGATTTTTGTTATTTTCAAAAATAAATGTATGGTGTTTGTACTCGATTTTTCTAACTTTTGCCAACTAATATAACGGGTTTGCCCTTTTTTTGTACTTCGAACGGTACTCGAAATATTTGCTAGTTTTCCAAGGCAAGGTTTTCTAAGTTTTTGCAATCAAGAAAATGTTTAAATTAAATGTTTTCGACCTCTAAAGAGCATCTTACATTATTAGATATTTAGTATCGATTTTTCATTTCGATATTTTCGTTGGATTCCATTTTGACGCACTGTAGAAGTATCTTTAGATCTATTCGATTCTTCATTTCGATTTAGTGTGAATAAATAAAAAACCAATCATAAAAAGCTAGGTTAGAATTACAGCTTTGACGGCTCCATGCGCATGGTCAAAGAAAAATCCAAAATAAAGTCGAATCCAAATTGATCCCGTCCTATTTTTTAAAATCGAATGATAAAATCGAGAGATAAATTAAAAGTCGAATGGGAAAATCCAATAATGTAAAGTGCCAGATATTTCTGATTTTGTTATTTTCAAAAATAGGCACATGGTCGTTTTCAAGTCAATTTTTTCAGCGGGCTAGTGCAATTTCTGGTATCGCAAAGGGTTCTTGACATGTTTCAAAAATAAATATATGGTGTTTGTACTCGTTTTCAGGTAACTTTTAACAACTAAGATAACGGGCTAGTCAATTTTTTCGGTACCTCTAAAGATTTCTGAGATAAGTGTTAATTTTATTATTTTCAAAAATAAATGTATGGTGTTTGTACTCATTTTCAGGTAATTTTTGCCAATTAAGATAACGGGCTGGTCCATTTTTTTGGTACCTTGAATATTCGCTAATTTTCTAAGGCTAATTTTTTCTATAATCAAGAAATTGTTTAAATCTGAGATTTTTAACACTTAGTCCTTCACGCGATATTTTTAATTTTGTTATGTTAAAGAATAGGCAGATAGAGTTTGGACTCCTTTTCAGCTCACTGTTTTAAACAATGATAACGAGCAGACCATTTTTTGGTTCTTCGAACGATTCCTAAGACATTTCTTAATTTTATTTTCAAAAATAAATAAATGGTGTTTGTATTTGTTTTCAGCTAATTTTTGCCAACTAAGATGACGGGTTAATCAATTTTTTGGTACTTCGAACGGTTCCTCGAAATATTTGCTAGTTTTCTAAGGCAATTTTTTGTAAGTTTTTCGAAGTCTAAGATCATCGTCCTCTACCCCTTCACGAGATATTTTCATGAAAAAGGCACATGGGGTTTATAATAATCCTTTTGAGCTCACTCTCCCCAACTAAAATAACGAGCTAGATGATTTTTTGGTACTTCGAAGGATTCCCGAGATATTTGTTAATTTTGTTATTTTCAAAAATAAATGTACGATGTGTGTACTCGTTTTCAGCTAACTTTTGCCAACTAGGTTAACGGGCTAGTCCATTTTTTGGTACCTTAAAAGGTACTCGAAACATTTGCTAGTTTTCTATTATCAAAAATAAATCCTTGGAGGTTCCTTAATCCTTAAATCCCTCTTTTTCAGCTAACTTTTTTTCTTTTTTCAAGTAGTATAATGCAACATTTGTTCTCTGCATGGCACACACATACAGAAAATGTAAGAAAAAAATTATTTTAAGAAGGGGAACAATCACACACCTGCCCGACCTCATCAGATCTTATGCTCATCATACATGAATGACTCGTATGAACCATTTCGTGGCACCACTCGATTCTTCTCGTCTTCGAATCCTTCTCTTCTCTCGAACGCATAACGGGACATCACATGATAGACCAAACACGACTCTACTGACCAATCTGGTCGTTTAGTGGCCGATTCCGTCCCGTCAACTGTATGTCTGCCTATTAAATCATACATAAATCAAGTTTCGATCGATTTGTAATACTTTTTAAGATTCACCGGATTGCGTTTTTAGATCGCAAACGGACGCCATTAAACGAAACGGTAATTTATTGCAATTTGGTTTTTGTCGATACTTTATGGACATGTCGGCTTATTTTTACTATCCTCATATGTATGTGTGTCGATCGTTCGTTCATGAGTAATGTAAATTATCTTTGATAAATATTTTCCGATGGTTTCACCTGCATACTTGAAATCGTGCGCATTCTGATCTCAATGGGATTGAGACAAATTCCACAATTACCTATATGAGCAAAGATATGGACTAGAGATTGTACTGAATATCAATTCAAATCTTTCTCTTGTTACTTGATTTTTTCTTCAAAGCGTTCTCACACATTTAAATCAATTTCGCTGTCCTGCCAGGGCAATCTTGAGCTTAACTATAATCTGCCCTTGGGTGTTCAAGTTCTTTATTTATTTGTCAGTTGATTTATTTGTCGAGAAAATGCATAGTTTCGCTTCCGGTTGTAAGGTGTGTAGTTGTAATCTTCAATCGTGAAAAATGTATACGAGAGTCTATTCATTTTACTACCTACCTACTTTAAGCGACGCATATTATGTCATTGTTAAGGTTCATGGTGTTCATAAGTTTTGTTGTAAGTATGGTCGTAAAATTCCTTCAGTTTTTAATAAGAAGGAATATCACGCGATTTGCAGTTTCTTAACCTGCATACTTTTCTCACCAAACTGTTATTGCATAACCTGCATAATACTAACAATGAAAGAGTAAATATATTATTTCTCTATATAGATTTTCCTACAGTATTTCACTATCGCATGATTATTATCGTATAAGATTGCCGGTAACTGTACAAGTATGTGAAGAAATTATTGTTTCAAATCGAGAATCGGCAATAAATATCGGTATTTGTCGTCGGAATTGCAATGGAAGAGTATCATTTGTTGTGAATATTGAATTTTTAAACGTTGAGCGAATGAGCATCCACTTTTGATAGTAAATTTAAGGCAAATGATCCCTTTTTATATTGAGGAATTTGAATAGTTTTGGAGAAATCGCTTCTGTGAACAATTTTTACTCAAATTTTGGTCATATTTTTAAAATTTATTTATAGAACTAATTCCGCATATGATTGGCAGTCCTCAAGTCCTCAAAATTTTATATTTCTCCTCAATGTCTTTGATGTAGGATTTTAATTCATTTACTTCTTTTTCTGTTAAGATTGAATCTTCTTTACCTTGTTCTTGCTGTTGAGATGATGCATCTGATATCTCCATGGTCATAGTTTTGTGGTTAATTACGTAACTACAGTCATAGACAGTACAGTTTTTTCTAGATTGTTCACTGTAGTACCGGCACACTAAAAATAAAAGTACTTGAGAAACTCATCTCAATATCATTAGAGAAAAATCAAAATTAAAATGAATGGCGAATTCTAGCTAAACTGGTAAAAGGCATAGTAAAAGGTTCTTGATATTGTTTTGGTTTGTGTCTCGGCACTCGTTTCTATTTTGTAATCTTATAGTTCCGTTTTAAACAATGTAGGGAATGACTGACACATATCTTGACTTTTTGAGACGCGGCTCTCTCAAAAACACCAGATTTTCAATTAATTTTTAGTAAAATTTTACATATTCTAATCCAAAAATAAATTTTACCAAAAACAACATATTAAAAGATTTTGATTTCTCCAAAACCGTCCTTCGAGAATTTTTGAATTGATTTGAATAATCTCTAAGCGATTTTAGCCATATATTTAGGCAGGGTTTACCCAACTTCTTTATTCTTAATTCCTTATTTCTAATTCTTATTTGCTAATTCTTAACGGGTTAAAACTATGTTATTTGGCACCGTTTATAAAAGTTCCTAATTCTTAATATTTGTTCCTAATGCTTAACCTTAAAAGTTCAGATATTTTAACTTTTAGGAATTAAGCATTAAGAATTAAGAAAAATGTTTCATTACGCATGCCCAGTAGATGGCCCAGGGTATGACATAAACTCAAAATTGTGTTTTTTGGTTTCATTATTTTAAATCCCAATTAATAATTGATTGTGGTAGTATTATAAAATATATTTTTACAAAAGAAAATCATGGATATACAAGAACCAGTGGAACGTTAACTGTCAATAGTGTCGGTTGCAAATCTTTCATTTTTTAAGAATTAGGAAATTTTGTAAACTACATTATGAAATAAGAATTAAAAATACGTATTAAAAATTAACAATTAAGAATAAAGAATTATTAATGAAGAATAAAGAAGTTTGATAAACCCTGCCTTAATCGGAATTTGTGAATCAATATTGGCAATAATCCAAACATGACTGTCTGAAAAATACTTAAATTGCATTTTTTCAGGATTTTTTTAGTAAAATTTTACTTATTTCGGGACAAAAAAAATTATTTTACCATTTCTTCAAGCAGTTTTGCCAGATTTTGTCCTAAAGTTGAGTTTCTACACAAACATAAAATTTTACTTTTTTAGGCGTTGTGGGTAATTTTTAGTTCATTTTAAACCAGGATTTTTCTAAAAATTTTAAATTTGTATTTCTACACGCTTTGAAACATTTTTAATGATTTTTGGACTGGCTATCTGAACCTGACTTTCTCAAAACAAAACCGAAAAAATTTGCATTTTTAAACACTTTAAGTTGTTTTAAACAATTTAGCCGCTTTTTCGTATCTGAATTTCTCAAAAAACTTAAAATTTGCAATTTTAAACGAAAATTCCAAATTTGCATTTTGATGCGTTTCGAGTAAAATTAAATTTATTTTAATCCAAAATTGTCATTTTGCAAAAACTACTAATTAGAAGATTCCAATCACTTTTGCTCTTGCTTTTGCAGGATTTTATTTTATAAAATAATAAGAAGATTTATGATATTTATAAAGCGAAGTCAAAACTTTGATATTTTTCTACATGAGGGGATGCATTTTCATAACGGTTAGATAGAATAAAACTTTTATGTATGTGTCTGTATTTTTATCGTTTAGTAATTGATCTTCAACTTACACACTAGCCTTAAGTTTGAAATTAGAGTAAATAAAAATATGTACAAGAATTGCTTTATAAACAAAATTTAGAGCTGATTGCGGAATAGTTTAAAAATAGTCATATTGTTAATTTAAAAATGTATTTTATTCTACACATTTAGATTGTACTTTAAACCAATATTGCTACTTTCGTATTTAGCTTCCTGCTTTAACTCTAATACCAAAGTGAAATTTTGGATTTTGACACATTTTGTAAGTAAGGTTGTGACAATGCGTTTCATGTTCAATGTTTTCTTCACAAGTTTTTAATATTTTTTTTAATGATACTGACAAAATGGTTTTTTGCGAAGTTTTATAGGTTTTCGGTAAGAACGAGGAGTGTGACCTTCTTTTAGAATGGTAAAAAAATGCACCATCATTCTTGATTCTTGATTTGACGAAAACTGCCTCCGCTTTTAACTTGGAGATAGTTTTGTTCCATTACTTTTTAATTCTTGTAAAAAACATAGTGGGGCCATCTATCAACCTGTTACGAAACCCTCTTTTGATTTGATAGTGTCTTGTCACTTGTCGCTAGTCCTGTCGTTTTTTATTTCAGTCAGTGTCAACCGTCAATTAATTTATTTTTTAAACTTCTCAAATTAATAATTAGTACATTACCACAAAACAAAAACATAATTGCTATGGTTACATTCGACACAAATAATAGTATGCGTCGACGTGCAGGACGCTTATTCTATAGGAAAGAGTGAAAGTGAAAGTGAGAATTTTGACAACCTTGATTGGTCAAAAAATTCTGTTGACGAATTCCATTGGCCAGCAATTTTCACTTTCACTTTTTCCTATAGAATAAGCGTCCTGGAACGCGCGTCACTCACAATATAAAAGTTTTTTTTTTATTGCAAACTGTGTACCCATCTGCATACTAGTTTCGGCATCTACCCATCATCAGTACAGATTTGGCTGGTCGACAAATTGGAGACCGTGTGTCGCGGCTTTAAACCGAAAAACGTACCTAAGTACGGTGAGATGTTGTACAGAGCAGTAACAGGTGACATCCACCAGCGTATTAGGTTAGATGGGCTGCTTATCGAACTCAGAGCCATCTGCCATGCAGTATTGGATCTAATACGCTGGTGGATGTCGCCTGCTCCTGCTCTGTACAACATCTCACCTCTCTACCGTAGATTTTTGGCTTTAAGCTGCAAACTCACGGTCTTCAATTTATCGACCAGCTAAAGCTGTACTGACGAGGGGAAGACCCGGAAATTAGTATGCAGATGGATTGATCGACAAATTAGTGACCATCTACTCTTTACACTTCGTTCTGATTCCGATAATCTGCGAGGTACAGAGCAATAAGGGCTGCTTCTCGAACTGAGAGCCATCTGCCATGCAGTATTAGATCTAATACGCTGGTGGATGTGGTTTGCTTCTGCTCTATACAACATCTCACCGCTATATAAAATTTTATTAAAGTTCCACTTACGCTTTCAGAATAATCAAGACATACGCATTTTCATATTCTGACTTCAACACCCTGTAACTTTTTAACGAAACTAAAGTTGGGAACATAAATGTATGACAGACCACCTATAAAATCACCAAAGAATCTGAGATTTCATATGCTACCACCCATTTTGACTCACCCTGTATGTGTGCCAAATAAGTGATTATTTTAATAAGAGTAATTTCTTGACGCATCTTATTAATACCTTAATAAACCTTCTAAATCTTTTACCTTTTACATAATTTATTAACGTTTTTCATAAACCTTTTATGAAGGTCTTAATAAACCTTTATTCTGTCTTCTTTTGTTTTCGACTTATAGTCACGTTTATTTTATTCTTTTTTTTACTGTAATAGACATAGATGGAAAATATAGTTTTAGGGTTTTCTTGGGACAGATAATTTTAAATATGATATCGTTAGCTTCAATCTGTAGGGGGCTCCACCGGTAATGATGTTTTTAATTTTAATCTGCCATAATCTTTTCAGCAGTTACGCTATGATGCGCATTGAAACCTCTGATCGTCGATATCTCGAAAACGTTTATTCAGAACCCCAACTTTTGAAAGCAAGAGAATACTATATAATCTGAACTGTTTTCCGGGCTTTGTTAGTTATGGTCCAATGAAATTTCTTCCTGATGTTTCGTTTACAGGCAATGAGGCAATAGGCGAAGTGATCTCCCGTGATTCCCGACGTTGACTGATTTGACTGTGGGGAGCTCCGTGGTATTTATTCCCCCGAGGTCACGCTGTAGTATAGGGACTGGGGTGGGGGTAGTGGTGGCGCGGGGGTTCGGCGCACTTAAAGTATGTCGTAGAACTTGCTTCCAGTCTGCATTTAGAAACGTAATTTTCTCTTTCCTATTGTTGTCGTGTTAATTAAGATATCCTGCACCTCGTTGAAAAGGATGTCATGACCTTCGGAGAGAGCGTGTTCGGAGTTTACAGAGTTCTATGCAGTTGTGGCTCGGTATACATTGGCACCACAAAATGCAGTGTCAATACGAGGATTACTGTACATAAGAGGAAACAAATACAAAAGTTAGCAGTAGCAGGGAAGTCATCTCGCCCATTGCCTCATCGCCTTTGATAATGTCTGCCGCAGCTGTAGACGAAACGTCAGGAAAAAATCCCATTGGATCACGGCTTCAAAGCCCGGAAAACACTTAAAGATTGTATTTTGAACGGCTTTGAAAGCTTTCACAGTCTTACAAGAGAATACTTACTAGGAGTTTCCAGGGAGTGATTCCAATCCAATGGAATCACTCCCTGGAATCCATTGCAAGTTAGATTTTTATTTTCTTTAGATCAAGAGCATGATAACCTTCGGGTTCTCTAAGACGTGAAACCTTTCTAACAGTTTCTTTTTAAATAGGAAATTTTTGTCTTTTTAATGAACCCACACCTACTTCTCCCGCTAAATATCTACGTTTCAGGCAAATAGCGTGCTCTTTTTAAATAGATGCAAAGAAAAATACCGACTATAAGAAAAGAAGAAGTTGATGATGGTATCTTGAATCTGAGAGGGTAAAACTTTGAAAACTAAATGCACAGAAAAATGGTCCTTCAAAACTTGCTTCAACAATGTGTGCAGAGAATTTTGAAAAAAAAAATCTAGCACTTTTTCAAAAATGCACTTTTTTGGTTTTTTGACTATAACAAGACCAAAACAAAAATCAAACATTTTTAAAAAAGTGTATTCCATTAAATTTCCTGAAACCTTACCGATTTCATCTTTTCAGTAGTTCTTGCAGGAAGCGAGATTCCTATACAGAGGCTCGAATCTTGGAAACCCTGTATATGAACCAAATAATATATATTTTTGTGCCTCAGGAGTCTATAATACAGCAATATCAACAATACGATTGATTATTATTGGTTAGCAATCGCACTGTAACACGATGAGCTCTTAAAGTGAAAAGACCCGTCAGCTACCGTGTGATGCGGTAATTGATTTTTTGCGGTTTATGTGAAATGCTCTTGGAGTTGCCGCGATAATGATACGTCATGTCTCAGGCGTACGGTTGAAATGAACAATAAGAGACAGACAGGATTGCCAAGAAACATTCTCGTGTGTGTTCTTTTTTTCGAACTTACGTCAAAACGCACAGAAGCCTTTCGTGGTTTGTATTATTGGACTTTGTTTTTTTTTTTGTTTCTTCAAGCGACAACTTCCTGTTTTAATTCATAATATGTATCTTCAAATACTCTCTACTACTACAGACTCATATTTAATGATTAAGACGCGATTTGAAGCACCAGAGACATTTCATCGCACAAATGTGTTAACTAATTACCTGTTTTTACAATTAAATCAACCGGGAGACATATGCATGCACTACAGGCCTGCTTGCAGCCATCCAAGTCGAACCAACATGAGCCGAGTCAATTTGTTGAATTATTTGAGATGTTTAATGGATATTGACACAAAAGGCAAATTATCACATGGTGGATGAATATGGTCGACTGTTGATTTTCAATAATTGGAGGTAATATACTAATAAGAACTGTGCATTGTGCGATCTCAAGCTTCATAGTGATCATTATCATTCCGGAGATCAGAAATGATGGTAGTTTCTTGCGTTGTTGTTTTTTTCGTTAAAAAACGAACAAACGGAAGACATGTTAATAAGTACAGAAACCATGCAATTTTTTTATTACCCGCCTGTTATCTCCAAACCTGCGCCTCGTTAGCGCGCACCGTATTGTGGATCCTACATCGAATGGAACCTGCAGAAAAGTGGTACCCCGAAGAGTAGCACCCATTCATTCACTTCCGAGTATGCGACGGTCGCTTTACCGTGGTGCCGCGCGTTGTTAACTTTATAATACTGTCGTGGGAAGTTTAGATCGCTACAGTCGAAAGAAGTCTTGTGCGAATGTTTGTGGATAAATTTCGCTCTGGATATTGATGTTAAGGTGAGATTGCACACAAAAAAAAAAACAGGATAACTCAGTATTTCGTTACGACTATTTACCCCAGATAAACATGTGCGAATTTTTATTGCCACCTTTGAAGGAAAATAACAATTATTGGTTACTATTTCTGCTATAATTTATTTTTAATAATTGCAAGATGCATGTATAAGGTTTTTAATAGAACACTCTCAAATTGCTGAATGATATTTCGACAGAAAAGAATGGAGAAATAAAGTTATATGACTCTTTTATTTTTTGCCACACATAGCCAAGTTGATTAATTTTTTTATTGAACAACCCCTACAAGCTTATACATCTTAAAAATGAAGGGAACTGAACATAACCTACAATTTTTATTTCTAAATTCTCCACTATCTTTCATACCTTATTTATAGTATATTAAACGACAAGCATTTAATGAGAGTCGTTATTCTCGAAGCGAGTAGCACAAGTTACCCGAGAGAATAACGCTCATTAAATGCGAGTTGGATACTATACTTTATCCACGACCATGATTCCGGGTTTTCTCAAATATGATAGGTTATAGAAGCCACAGACTACTCACAATTTTAAAATCACGATTGGTTTCGCTAATCGATGGCGCGACGTTTGATGCGTCAGATAGATGACTGTGCATGTTTATTTCAATGCTGCGAGGGTGGACGGTAAATTACTTCATTTTATGGCCTATTTTAAGTATTTTTTAGTGAAAAAGAGACACTGTAACCTACATTTGTCTCAATACATCCAAATAGACGGATAATTATTTAAATGAACCAGTGGTAACTACAGATTTTATGTTTAGGACGGTCTACTTTTTGAGTAGCTAGTTGCCTACATCATGATTCGTTTCCATGACAACTCATTATTCACTTGTAAAGAATGTTCCTTATTCACAACTGAATGAAGATTACCATTAATCTTGAGAATGTACAAGAATAATGGAATTATTATCGTATGGTCGTGGATAATGGTATATTCTACAATAAGCATTTATTGAGACTCGTTAATTTCTTGTTCATTTTAAGCGAGTGGCACAAGTTGCCCGAGAGAAAAACGCGCATTAAATTCGAGTTGACTACTAGACTTTATCCACGACCAAGATTTCGGGTTTTCTCAAATATGATAGGTTATAGGTGCCACAAAGACTACTCACAATTTTAAAATCACCATTGGTTTCGCTAATCGACGGCGCGACATTTGACGCGTCAGATAGATGACAGTCTAGTCGTCCGTGCATCTTCATTTCAATGGGTGGACGGTAAATTACTTCATTTTATGGCCTATTTTAAGTATTTTTTAGTGAAAATTGGACACTGTAACCTACATTTATCTTAATACTTCCAAATAGACGGATGATTTTTTTGAATGAACTAGTGGTAACTACCGATTTTATGTTAAAACGGTTCACTTTTTGAGTTACCAGTCGCCTACGACATGCTTCGTTTCCATGACAACTCATTATTCACAAGTGAATAAAAATTACCAATAATTTTTGAGAATGTACAAAAATAATGGGATTATTATAGCATGAGTGTCATTTTCTCCGGCAACTTGTGTCACTTGCTTCGCTCGGGGGCTCAAACATTATCCTCGAGAATAACGACTTTTGTTAAATGCTTGTTGTATAATATACTATTATCTACGACACCAAGATTCCGAGTTCTTAAATATAATAGGTTAGAGGTGCCACAAAGATAATACACAATTTTAAAATCACAATTGGTTTCGCTAATCGACGGCGCGACATTTGACGCGTCAGATAGATGACAGTCTAGTCGTCCGTGCATGGAGAAGAGACACTGTAACCCACATTTGTCTCAATATATCCAAATAAATGGAGAATTATTTGAATGAATCAGTGGAAACAACCAATTTTATGTTTAAGGCCGTTTACTTTTTGAGTTGCCAGTTGTGTACGACAACTCCATGATAACTCATTATTCACTTGCGAATAATGACCATTATTCTATGATATTTTAAAGATTACCATTAATCCTGAGAATGTACATTAATAATGTGATTATTATAGTATGGTCGTGGATAAACCATATTTTAACATAAATCTGGAGGAATTTTTCTCTTACAATTGGCTAAATTTTGGATTTTTGTAACGATCGTCTAGAAAGTTTTATCTTCGAGGTTACAAAAATTGAAAAATATAACTTTAAAGTTGAAAACCTGTGTGGATTTCATTTTAGGATATTCATTTACATTATTTTGTCTTAAAACCCTGAATGACGAATAGAAACCTACTTAAATCAGATTTTTTGATTGAAAATGAATAATATAATAGTCGAATAAAATCGAATTATTTTATATATATTTTTTTTTAACTTATTTTGACAGGTTTTGAAATAGTTGTTCATCTAACAATTGGGGAAAGTGATACTTTTCCGCACGAGGCTGTCGTTGCAGTTGAGAGGTGACGCATGTGTTAGTTGCAACATTTTTCTGTCGAGTATCCGTTTACGTTACATGGAATCAATATTTACAGAAAAAATAAATTATAAGCCCCCTTTTTGGAAATTGCTCACATATAATTTTAGCGTCCTGAGGATGCAGAAATATATCTGCGAAACGTAGACCAATTCAAATAGTTGTCTTCGTCATTTCGTGATCCTGTTCCCGCATAACCCATCACATTTTTGAACTCGAGGATCGATAACAACTAACAAACAAAGAAAAAATAAAGTTTGATTTCATAAGCTTATAAGCTTATCATTTTTTGACCTGAGTAGAATTCTTGTACTTATTTTAATGAGTGCGGAAAATTAGATTTGCCTCACTCAGTGTAGAAAAGTAACTTTACCACACTCAGTGTGGAAAAATATCTGGAAAACGACTCGGGTGTTTTTAGATATAGAGGAATCTCATTAGGAATAGCTCATTTTTTGTCAGCAAACAGTGGGTATGTAAGTATTCCATTTTAGTACGCTAAACCATGAAATCAAAACTTTAAAGATCAAAATTTATTTAGAATAATAACGCAAAACAATTAGCACTAAACATTAATTATCAGCAATTAGCACTAAACACTATAAGGGAGATTATGACCGATAAATATTGAAGTTAAAGGTACAATTCGTAGCGCATTGCAGCTTTACTGCGAAAATCCACTCATGTTGCTTTCCTGCTTTAATCTGACTTGATGGTAGAGCAAACATTGATGTTATTTGACCCTGGTTTGTACACTGGATATTAGTACCTTCTTGTGAAGTCGATGCTGTTGATGTTAATTTTTAGAGTCACCATTTATCTTCCATACTCATTGTGGTAAAGTAACTTTACCGACAGTCGGTGATGAAAAGTTACTTTACCGCACTCGGTGCGAAAAAGTACTCCTTCCCACACTCAAATGAGTGCGGTTAAGTTTACTTTACCGCACGCGAGTAGGAAAAATATGTTTTGTTTACCTATTTCCACTTGTTAAAACCATCTTCAGAGTCTCGCCTTTAAGCGGCTCTAACTTCCTTAGGGCAGATTGTACAAGTCACCCTCAAAGTCGGGTTCAGCTAAACTCGACTGGTACTTGAACCCGCCCATAAGAATCGCATTGCTGTCAAAATAATTTCATTGGTGACACTTGCTGACAGCAGTGCTTTTGTTATGGGCGAGTTCAAGTACCAGCCGAGTTTAGCTGAACCCGACTTTGAGGGTGACTTGTACAATCAATAAGCCTAAGGGTCCATTTGCGGACCTACGTTTACATGAAGTTTTTTGCCTATTTTTTTATGGTTATTTAGCCACGGAATTTTTAGCACATCATTTTCGGACACCCAGTATTTTAGGCACTTCTCATCTCCCTCGAAGTCTTAATTAATACAGTGGGTATTGTAAAACCATACAACAAAAAATTGCATATTCGCGATAGATGTTTTATCACCTCCTAAATAACCAAACCGCTCGAGTGTATTAATTACCTTCGACCTTCAAATTACATATACCAGAAAAATGCTGTAAACTGGCACTAAACCCGCAATGACCAATTCAAACGACGCATTGCCCCATTTTATGTAATAACGAGCGCATGGGTGGCTCTTGGACTTGGATGGCCTTGATGAGACCATTGCGGTTGGGTAATAATCTGCAAATTGCCTATTGTTCTTTTCTATAAAGATTACCAGTGTCGTTGAGCCGTTATTAAGGTTAGAATTATTATTGCTTAAAGTTACATTAAACTCCCTGACTTTTGACTTGAGCAACATTTTTACTGTCCTATTAACCGAATTTATTTAAAAAAAAAATGCCGAAATTCATCGATAATCGGTAGTAAGCACCATCTGATGCGTGATATAACTTTATTATTATGTTTTCAACCTACTTACGATAACACTAAATTTGCAACTGCTTACTTAACACTGTTCGGCGCTAATCCGCTTGTAATAACAATATCAATAACAAAATCTAGACACATTTGCAAGGAATTTCAATAATTTTGAGAAGTAAGAAACCAGGAAGTTATTTATACTGCTGTTGCACTAACTTGCATTAAATATTATACTGATACGTGGAGTGGAGCTGTTTTCTCCACACAGTTCGTTCATCATCGCGTTATTGAAATATACTGTCAATAAATCGAGACTCATTTAACTGTATTACCAAAGATAGAGTACTTGAAGATGTCAATGACATTTGGAGTTTTTTTCTTGCGATGAGAACGGTGAATGCAGCTCGTTTGGAACAATGGCAATTATATTGCATGCACTGGGTGGGTACACTTAATCTTATTTGACATCAATGGTCCTCCTAAATGGTGTATTACTATTCAATTTGTACGGAATGATGCGGTTTGATGCACACGAGTAGTTTTCGGCATCGATATTCAAAATAAAGGTTGTGCCATGTATTCTAGTACAACCAGCCATAAAGTCGAACAAAGTATTACGATCACTGCCTGAGCCAAAGTTGGCCTGAAAATCATGAATATGAATTCGCCGAAACTATTATTGGTCTATGACACGCCATCTGTAATTTATTCACAAGGCCTGAATGATATTTGCATGGTTATAACAAAGCTGTAAACACAAGTTTGTTACATAAATACATATATAAAGAAAAATGTAAAATTCAACGACTGCTAAAAACTACTCGTGACTTTCTTTTGAGAATTCATAAAATTTTATTATAAGCGTTATAACGGATTCTCTACGGGTTTTTTTAAAATGCTAATCTTTTAATGCTTTTCTTATTGTTAGATGCATGAAAAAATATACTTCCTTGACTTTTAGGCTGTTTATTACCTCTGAGGTAATTACCTAGCGTCTTACATCATAAAAATGACGTAGTCTTATTTTTTAAGAAGAATCCATTAACTCGCGAGTGGAGTGTATATGCAATCAATGTGCTTAAGGAACACCATTATTCTCTATAAGCGTTATTTGGGCATAACTGGACTTAAAACGACTTTTGTAGATGCAGAGTGAGCAGCTAAGACAGGAAGTTTCTAACTCAGAAACTGTAAATTATAAATAAAGATATGGAAGAAAATAGATGAAAAGGAGTTTGAAATAAGATTCTTGTTAATAACCAAAATCATTTTCATATAAATTTGCCAGTTTTTATTCTGTATCTGCAGGCCCAATTGTAGTTAGAATTAATAGGTTTTAAGGTTTTCATACACTTCCAATCGAAAAATCTGATTTTTTATTATAGATTTATGGAACTGCAGATAGCGGGTGTAGGACAATTAAACAGCTACTTCACAGTTGCGAATGCGCCAACGTTTCGATCTTTATTTAGATCTTCTTCAGGGCTTTCTATTCAACAATAGAAAGTTGAATAGAAAGAAAGCCCTGAAGAAGATCTAAATAAAGATCGAAACGTTGGCGCATTCGCAACTATGAAGTAGCTGTTTAATTGTCCTACACCCGCTATCTGCAGTTCCATCGTATTGAAAAGGACACAAAGCCCACATATTATTATAGATTTATCTCAGTTTAATCTAGTTCGCTTCAGGGAAAAAAAAACAAAAAACAATATTCGTAAATTTCGTTTTTTTTTCGAATGTCTTCACAAATAGTGTAAACTTTGTAAATTTAAAAAATCATTATGATTGCAAGCAAAGGAGTAACTTTGTCCCAATTTAACCGAATCTGAATCTTTTACAAGATGACCGGCGAATTTGAATTACCCTGTATAGTACATTAGATGGTAGTAAGGCCTCAAAACGACCCAAGAGGGCAGATTGGGAGCTTTAAAAAAAAGTGGTCAAACCAGCCCTTCTAAAATTCACGATTATGACTTTTCAACCATACAAATCCCCTGGTGAGGATGGAATGTTCCCGCCACTATTACAACATGACCTTGATCAACTCGCACTTCTATCACAATATAAGGAATAATACATTATATAATAATACTGTATTATTCCTTATACTGTGCTTCTATTAACAAAGCTCTTTAGAGCGAGTCTTGCATGGAACTTTTATTCCAAACTGCTGGTCCAGGGTGAGGGTCGTCTACATACCAAAGATGGGATGTAGGTGAAAAAATCCTAAATCGCTCATCTCCTCGCAATCTCCTCATCGCTCTTGACCGGAATTTTCAACAAAAACTTCTTGGGTTTGCGGTCTGGACGATGTAAGAAAAGAAACTGTAAGCTACCAAGCTTTCGGAAATATTTATTTCCTTCTTCAGGGCTACAAACAGAGAAGTTGTATGAAGTTGTGAGGGCGTTCTTAATTGTTAATTAATTTTACATCAATTATTATGCTAGGTACTTAGTGCTAGTTAGTACTTACTGGTGTTAGTTATTGTGCCTTGGATGACAATATCCACCATATTGTTAACAGTAAAATCAGACACAAGAACAGGACAGAGAACAGGACACAAGAACAGGACAGGAAGACCGAACACTTTAAAATCATTAACAACCTAATTACAATGACAAAACTGTCACAAGCAAACAAAAATTACAAAAAGTTATTAATTTACGTATGTCTTGATAAAGATATAATTGTTAGGAAACTCGCCTTTAATCTAAACGTATAAGCCCTGAAGAAGGAAATAAACATTTCCGAAAGCAAAGGTAGCTTAACAACTTCTTTTACTTAAATTGCCCAGTCCGCAAACCCAAGAATTTCCTAACTTTTAACAATCAGTCTAACCTTGTTCCTCCAGAAAACCTTGGAAGAGCTGTTAGACCTATACATGAGGGAGGAAGCGCTAACTTCGTACCTTCTTAATACGTAACAGTATGTATACCAGGCTAACAAATCAACATAACAGGCACTCCACAACCTGGTGGAGAAAATCCAAGATACCCTGGATACAAAGGGTGTCGCAGCTGGTATTTTCATAGACATCGAAGGGGCCTTTCATAATGCACCTACAGACCCCTTCCTCAGCGCCAGTAAAGCGAGAAAGGTCGAACCAACAATAACCAACTGGATTCGCAACATGTTAGAATCCAGACTGATCACTACGTCATTAAATGATGACATTGTCAGATTCACAACAGCGGGAGGTTGTCCACAGGGCGTAGTCCTTTCACCACTCCTGTGCCCCTGCACCCTACTAGTGCACGACCTTCTGGCTACTTTGGAACTATGGGGACTCCAAGCATACGCGGACGACATCGTTATTCTTATAAGATACCACCCAGACCAACAAATCTCCACACATGGATGGATGTTGTACACAGCTGGTGTTGAAAAGAAAACCTAGCAATAAACCCTAAGAAAACGGTGATTGTGCCATTTGCCCTGAGGAAGAGGCTGGACTTCTTGAAACCACCATCTTTGTTCGGGACAACAATCCCGTTTATCAACGAAGTAGAATTTCTACGACTCATCCTGGACAAATCACTCAAATGGTCCCCACATGTAACTCGTACGAGGGCACAGCTCTCTCTTTGGTCGTACAAGAATCTGTGCGGCAAATCGTGGGGAATGGGACCCTAACAAACATTCGTGACGGTAATAAGACGATAATCACGTATGGGGCCATAGTGTGGTATCGAAAGAGCAGACAGAGCTCCATCAAAGCTAAACTGTCTTCTCTGCAAAGGCAAATATGTCTCTGCATCACTTGACCTGCTTCCACTTCCAATACTCCTGGAACCAGAGGCAATGAAGGCGACATAGCGGCTGCACCAAGTGACGCACGTAGCACCGCAGCCATTCGATGTTGAGACATATAATGCTCAGGCTGACTTGGAAGGCTTTGCGGTATTGAACATGGCCTCCGACCTAATAGCATCAAAACGTACATTGGACACTCGCTACGTCGTCAGACTGGGACGAACTAGGCGAAATCTGCTACTGACAGGAAGTACCTGATACACGGACAGATCCAAAACCGACGAAGGGGCTGTATACTGTACACAGGACATGGCCACCTAAGATTTCACATGCACAGACTCACCTAAGTCTGTGCATGTGAAATCTGTGCTTGAGAGACGTCTGAAGAGACGGCTGTGCTTGGAGGACGACGAGACAGTCGAGCACGTCCTTTGTGACTGCCCTGCTATTGCCAGATCGAGATACTCACTGTTCGGAAACACGATCATTGAGCCTCAAGATGTAAACGCAGTGTCGTCCGAGAGACTCATCAGGTTCGTTGAGGGTCTGGGCATAACGGGTGACAATTAGTGGAGCAAGCAGGGGTAAACCTTGCTGACAACACTTCGACTAAGCCACAATAGACCGTAGGACGCGGTGGAGGAGTGTACAAGTCCACTCACATTGAATAGAATACAATACAATAGTGAGGCTACAAGTGGTTTTAAATATTTGAACGTGAAAAGACGTGACATAGAAGGCACATAAAAAGACATAAAAAGTTAAAAGTCTGTTAATTTTCAGTTAACAAATTCAGGGTTAAGTTTTATGATTTTCACTCTCACATGAAACTAGTAGATATGTCTAAGAACCATTTCCCGGTGATCCGTCACTATTCACTCCCATATGGTGATGCTTAACCGGAAAATTACGCGAAAAAATCTGCCCTAATGGGAAAGGAAGATTTGCCAGAAATTTTCCACGAACTCGGAAAAAAGGGTTTGTTGTAATACGCGTTCATAAGCTTATTTAAGAACTTTCGATAGTTTCAATAGAACTTCAATTAGTAAGGCAAGTGGCTACTTAGTTTTCAAATGTCGGAACACCTCAGTATTTTTGTTTACCTTCTATGAGAACAAAAAACAAAATCAAGCGGTTTGATTAATAATTTTTCACGAGGCATTTCAAATTTCTGAACATTTATGATTCTTCTATAAGAAATTCAGTACTTTTCAGCTCGATCGGCAGTACCAGCGTCGCAAGTGTATCTGTTGAGCTATCAGGCCAGAAGGCATAGGTAACCTACTGACCGCAGCTAAAGCAGATTCACGTCTGCTAGAAGCCTCGACCGTGCCGTTCTTCGGATTTGCCGGACCATCCGAAAAGAACGTGTTTTCAACACCGTCTCGTCGCGTGATTGAAGCCTATTTCGCCACGGCACAGCCTAATTTTCGGCAGTATACCTACCTACTCTCGTTGCACTTTTGCCCCACTTGTCTTATTCGAGTGAAATCGAAAAAGTAATTTGATCCTCCGGACCGACCGTACTTAACGTCAGATGTATTGAAAAGTGTAATTTTTTTGGTCGGTTATTTCAGCTTCTGGAGTTTAAACGATACCGCTTTTGAGGCTCTTTTCATTCGTTTTAAGTTTGTTAAGTTCTTAGGGGGGTGCAAACACACTTTTCGTTATGACCAAAAACAAACTCCAAAATTGTTTGACAATTCAACTGCTTTCCACTCTTTTTGATGTTCTCTTTCATCTGGTATCAACAAAAGTATAACCCATCTCGTTACTTTTGAAATCCTCATCTTTTTTCCCTATCTCTAAGTTAGATTTCCAACGCCTACTTGATGTCAATACTAAGTGATTTGTTTATAGGTGCATTGTTTTCGGACATAGACCCGGTCGATGGTCGATTTTTATAGGCACCTTTAGAATCGACTTCTTTGGCGTGTTCTTCTCACGTTTTATAATCTTCCGCACCCAACAATATTAATTATTGTTATTAGCGACTGTTGTAACGTATTTTGTCACATAATTTGTCTTATTAATAAATCGATTCGCTTGACTGACAGTGATGGAGCAGAACGGTGTTCCTCACGCGATCATTTCAATAATCTGCAACACGTTTTTGCAAGGACGAATGGGATTGTACATTTGCCGTGGTTGATACCAATTTATGGTTTTGTCTTTAACGTTCAGTAAAACGTGGAAATCAGTCGGAAGTGAATTTAGAAATTATCCGTGCCATTTTTTCGACTAAGAAAGCGCCTTACCTGAGAGAATGATGTGTCTATTGTACACAAATTGGATAGTATCCTTGTTCGCAGTTTTTTATACCTATAACAGCCATTCAGCACGCGTAGTATTTTGATTGTCAAAGTGGAAATGACGCTAAAACTCAGCAGTTTGAACTTTCATATCTTTTGTTTGTTTCCTATTTCCAACATTGCGTCTGCCTACAATGCTTATGAAGTATAAAATGAAAATAACAAATTCAGCGTGAATAATAAATATTTTTCACGCTGTGTTTTAACCCAAATATTATGATATACTCTATTATTATATACTTGCCAGTATTTTATATACAGCCATGGAGGTTCGTGCATTCGGTCAGGTGAAATAGCAGAAGTTAAATTTAAAGAACGTAAAAATGCCTGTAACTTTCCGTCTTTAAAATGTTTAAAAGCCTGTTTCTCAATCACAAAGCTGTTCTATAAAATTTAGTTTTTATTTAAACAAGCTTCCAATTATCGACTTAACGTTCTTTGCCCAATGAAGTGTTTGATTAAGCCCCGGTGGTCCTTAAATCAGTGCACGCCAAACTTTCGACTTTCAGTTCAATATTTGTCGTAAAATTAGCTCCTCCATTAGGGGCCATTAAGGCACTTCAAAAAATGGCTTTTATCGAACAGTTATTTTTTTAACTTCGTCGCTTCAATAGTACGCCTAAAGCCTCAACAACTGACGCGATATTAAATACAACACCAACCTACTTCGGAATATATTTTGTACAAGATGGTATTTTGCAATCTGATATAACTGTCAAGAAGTGTGTTGCTTCGGGTGGTATGGCTTGATGGTAAGTGAAGATTGTGCTGAACATGAATATTGCTTAGGTTATCGAACACAGGAAACGGCTTATCAAGAGAAAAGGTTTCGGATTCCTTGGAGGCCTGAAATACATGGCAAAGGCGGTTGAGGTGAGGGATACGAATGTCAGTTAATTAAGCGTCCTATCATACTCGTCCAATGGTCTCTTAACCATTTCAGACGTAAATGATTTGAGTCTTTTTTTCTAAGTTTCAAACTAGTGAAGTAGTCTATCTAATATATCAATAAACTATCAAATAACGCGTCAGTCAATAAATTATTATTTTTTTAAATTGTTCGTTTTCGCTAGAAACCTTCTGAGAGTTGATGACATGTTATCACTTGTCTTTTATTGTAATTTTTTAAAAATATAGGTTCAAAGGCAGGCTCAACTTGAATACAGGGTGACCGTTTTTCGAGTTTAACCATAAGAATTTCTGCTCTTTGAAAAGACACGAAGAAGGTTAAATCAGGGCAAAGTTGCCCAAATAGAAGTTTATAAAACGACGTTTTTAAATTTCGAAAATTCCGACTTATTTCGTAAATAATCGCAAAAATCGAAATTTTGAAAACACGTTTTAATTTTTTTTAGTTTAAATTTAAAGAGATAATTAAAAATAACTGGCACTTCTTCATAGCCGCTTTTTGCTTTTTCCAACGCGCTACTTTCAAATTTAAAATATGACGTTCCTTTTCATGCTACCCTCTATTTTCTTAAATACGGTCCTGGATTTTTTTTATATTGGAGTCTAAATC
Source organism: Taphrorychus bicolor (assembly GCA_951812265.1). Lineage (NCBI taxonomy): Eukaryota > Metazoa > Arthropoda > Insecta > Coleoptera > Curculionidae > Taphrorychus > Taphrorychus bicolor. The sequence continues at coordinate 44,713,225 of OX638303.1, forward strand.
TACTTGCAATTTTGCATTCGGTGATATGCGACAATTAACAATTCTGTTAAGTTTTAGGTTGGATTTTGCTGATTTTGTGATGTGATTGTTAAAATTTATTGATAAAGGCGAGTCACTTTCCAAGAAAAGCTCTTCCAATGTTTTTTCAAATTGCGCAGGCACTTCCTCATTGGTAACAGCAGTTTTAAGTTTCTTACCCTCTGCTGCAGTGAATATTTCATATTTCTCTTTTTCCTCTTCTTTTTTCGTAATCATACAAATCTTTTTAGAACCTTACTGTTGTTTTTTTTCATTTTCAACAAAATTTACAATTTCTAAATTCAACAATATCGAGATTCTCTTTAGCTTTTTGTGAGAAAATGTCTTCAGTTTCCTCGATAACACTATAGCGTCGATAATGGCGAAGTGACATACCTAAATGAGCAATGTATTCCCAGAAAAGATTTTTGTTATTCATGGAAACCCCACTGGGACGTTTCGTTCCGGGGTCTAGCTTGAATTCGTCAGTAAGGCGTGGTAGATACGCCGGGGTGAGGATTCATTGCTAGAACTGATATTTGAAGAGAAAATTGGCGCAGGAAAGGCGGTGTGATGTTATGTAGAATTTTGACTAATGCTGCCACCTATGAGTCTGTGGGTGAAGTCTCGGCGCTGCCACCTGTGAGTCGGTGAATAAAGTTCCGCCACAACACTATTTTTTGCTTTATAACTTTTTTCTTGTAATTCTCTTGAAAGTTTTTTTTTTATGTAAATTTGTTTAACCGTCACTGTCGTTCTTTTCTACGGTTACAGTTTAATTTTCACTCCTTTGTCTCTATTTTCTTTAATTAATGTTTTTTGATGAGTTTTATTCTTTCATCAAACACGGTTGATGCTTGAATTTTTTTCGGAAGCTTTTCCACGATTTATTCAAGTTGCTGAGCCAACTCTTCAATAGTAACAGTGGTTTTAGTTAGCTTGCCCTCTTCTTCTACAGTGACTATTCCAGGATTTCCGTTTCTCTCCTTCCTTCCTTTTTTTCTCAGGTCTTCACACGAGATTTCATTACTTCCTTTTTTTGGAACTCCTTCAGTTACTCTTGTTTTTTAAATACGCTTGGAAATTCAAGATAATGAGGTTCTACAAATATTAAGTTTCTTCTTTGTTATTTTCTTGTTAAATTCTTTATTGACATGTTTTGGCTTTATGACTATGTTTTTTTGACAAAATTTTCTTAGTAATTATCTTCTCAACGTCTGAGTTTCTTAAAATTTCTCCGAAAGTTTCTCCTCGATTTCTTGTGAGGGAATTTTTTTAATTTTCTCTTTGCCATCCATTTTTGCTTGCATCTTTCAGCTTTGTAATAAAATTCATTCCATTAGGATTTATTCTACAGTTACCATTCTTTTTTAGTATTCTCACCCCATTTTCAGTTTTGGTTCTTCTCAACGCAATTTCACTTTTGGTTCTCGTTTGGTTTTTTTCTTCGAGAACTGTTGTTTCTGGAATTTCCTGCGGAAGCTCCTGCAAGTTGCTTAAACTCTCCAAAGGAACGTGTGGTTTCAGGTTTCTTTCTCTACGGTTACAATTCACTTTTCTCCTCTTTGTCTCTTTTTTGATTAGGCCCTTCTTAGCGATCTTTTTCTTAGGATTTCCCTCCTCGACTGTTATTTCCTGAATTCTTATCAGAAGCTCTTTCACTATTTCTTCAAGTTGCTCAAGTAACTTCTCAATCATAACAGTAATTTCATATTTCTTGTCTTCTTTCTCTACAGTAACTATTTCACTTTTTTCTTATTTATCGTTCTTCTCCTTTGTGGCGACTCGCCTCTTTACGACTTTTCTTCTTACTGATGCGAACTTTCACAAATTGTTTCGGGGATTTACTGATGAAGTTCTTACACTTGATATTCGAATTCTTCTGTTGTCGCTTCTTAGTCCCGGGCTTTTTGCCTCTCTTTACGTCGATGACAATTTCAAGTCTTTTCTTCTTTCTCGCCTTTCCTTTTCCTCATGACTCGTTTCTTTACCACCTTCTTTTCTGCTTCTCCCTTCTCTACTGTTGTAGTTTCTTGGATTGCTTTTGGGTAGCTCTTCTACAACGAACTAGGGCTTTTTACTAGTGTCTACATATTTGCGATTTCAGGTTTCTTTTTATTCGAACACCAGTGAGGCTTATAAGGATCTCATGTTTTTGCAATTTTGGTTGTAGATTTTTGGTTCTGACTCTTATAACTATTAAACTATTAATTTGACGGGATCTCCCTGCAAGGGGCGTAGGTACAGAAATGATCGAGCTTTCCAAAGATGCGGTTGGTTTGGTGGTATGTGCGGTGGGGAGGGGGGGGGGGGGCGACTAGAACAAAGTTAAAAAATGCGGTTTTTTTTTCGGTACACAAATTTGTCGCGTCTTTACCGTAACTTCGGGGCTATATGGGGTATAGGGCTCCCCATAAGTAGAATTTCTCATATGTGTAGATGATAAATAAGATGATAAGTCTAATTCCGATAAGTTAAATAGGAACATATACAAAAATTTTAAAAATGTCCAAAGACAGTAAAGAAAAAGTGTCCAAAATAGTAAGGCAGTTCTTTGCGATTTTTACGAAAACTATGGAATGGTCCAGCTTCGGTTGTATATGGGAAATTAAAAGACGTGGAGAGAAAAAAAATCAGTTATTAGTTTTGGTCTAGCTCTGATACCGACGAGCTACAAAAGTTTTCCTGTGCACCATTTTTTGCCAATTGGAGTGTACTTTTTTCACATTTCATCCTGTAGATTCTAAAATCTGAAATAATTCCGGTGGATAGTACACACATGGGTCCTTGATCATGGCAAAAACCAAGGGCCTATCTTTGAATTTGAAAATTTGACGAATTTTGAAACTTTAAATTTCAAATTCCCACTTTGAGGTCTATTTATCCCGAGACCGTGCATCCAATCGACTGGATTTCTATCCCAGGGGATACCTCGGAATGTTTTCTATTCGGCACCAAGGAACCACTTTTTCGCTGGTGTGTCGCGACATGGTCTTACAATTGAATTTCGAAACAAATCATGCAGATTTTTGAAAATTTCTCTTAGTTCCGGCATTTGACACAAGAGTAAAGGGTTAAATTATGCGCTACAATCGCATTTTTCGACTCCGAAAATTTCTCATTTGACAGATCAAACTTTAAAGGCTAAAAATAGGCGGAAAATCTTGGTAAACAGTATGGCAATGGAAAATTTGAACATTTCTAGGAAGATTATTGGCAAAATGCCCAGTCCTCGAAAACGTTTTCACAAAGACTGGTCGATTTGAAAATTTCGTGTCGGGATTCATGATGGCTGATGACGTCGAGGCCCAAATTGCGTCCCAATTTTTTTTTCTACTTTAGCTTCTTTCTTCTTACTTACTTCTGAAAATACCGTCTGCAATTATTACCGTTGATTCTTGAATTTTCGCAGGCAATTTTTCGAATGCGTATTGTGGCTTCGTATACCCTTAATCTCTTCGACTTTAACTGATTTCTTCTTCTTGTTCTAAAATTTTCCCTTCCGGAGGTACGGTTCTTTCTCCTCAAGGAGTATTTTTGCGAATATGAATTTTTGCGAATACTTCCTAAACCAGTCAGAATTTTGAAAATTTGAAAAGTTGATTTTATAGACTTTTTATTGCGCAACTTTGCCCTAATTTAACCTTCTTCGTATCTCTTCAAATTACCAAAGTCCCTATGGTTAAATTAAAAAAAAAAACCCTGTATAAACTGAAAAAAACATTTATCTCTTTATAGTGCATTTTCCAATTTTCGAAAGCAATTATTTAAACAATCAAACATAATAATTAACAACCAAGGTCTCGGTGCACTAACTAAATCAGTCGAAGCACAAAAATCAGTTCCACTAGAAGTTCGTGGGTCGCGTTGCCTTTTTGGACAAAGTCAATATTGTTTTAACAAAGAAACAGTGATTTCTTAGAAACCCACTGGATGCAAGTCGGACATGCATTATTAATGGTGTATCTTAAATATTAACATAAATATTTAAATAGAAAGTCTCGGTGCTTTTCTATAATAACGAATTTTCTTAAACAATAATTAACGCTTGAACGTGTTTAGTTTGAGCTTGGGTCAGTTTCAATAATAACAATAGTGATTGATTTTTTTTTTTCGAAATGTCAGCTTCAGCCAAGATTGGACAGGGCAAATTTATTCTACTCTCTAAAAGGTAGAAGAACATGTATCATGGTTTAACCAGGTCTAAGAATTTACCACACGGCATTATTTTAATTACACTTTACGGTAAGCGGAAGTGAAGTGAAAGACTGTTCGTATACCTACAAAGGTGGCAATAAATTTAAATAAAACTAGAAAATAAATAATTGTTTTCAGCACGAGGTGTGTAATACAAGAGTGGCCAGAGGGCGTTCGCTTCGCACTGTGATTGAGAGAAATGTTCCGAAAGGTAAAATTGAATTTTCCGGTTAGGCCAGACACGTAAATTAATCTGACAAGAGTGAAACGTACCTTTTTACTCTTCGAGATTGAATATCATACACGTTTATGTTGGGGTAAAAAAGTCGTAACAAATAGCCTGTCTTAAAACAATAAGAAAAGCAATCCTCTCTACTTTTATATGCCATAGACCTTCACTCAATTGCAAATGTAGTCCAGCGCACAACCATGTCACTAGACGATGGAGCCTCGAAATCGGATATCAGTGAAGAGCCAATCAGCTTCCATGAAAAGCAACCTTCCGTGTTACTGAACCACTGGCTGAACTCCCTCGAAGAACGGTCTTCATTCTTCTGGGTTCACCTCTCCGAGGATGAGTTTTTACGCAGAACCGAGAACCACAGCAAGAGACCCAATTCGTTGGAATCGACGTCTGAGCCATTGAGTGATACCGACTCTTTAACTTTGAATTCGTTAAACTCCAGCGAGAACTTTGATGACGAATTCGAAAAGATCGAAGATGTGTTCAGTGTAACTCCGTGTAAGAGTATCGCTCATCGCGAGAGCGATTTGCTGGTGGCTCTGAGCGAGAATTGTACTTTGGGACCGGTTTGCTACTTTTGCAGGTATTTTTTTTTGTTATTATAATCGAAAATCTGAGTTTTTTTAATCTCAAATTATTTTACACCTTTTTTTAAATTTTAAATATCCATACTCTAGAATAAAAAAATTCTTTAGAGAAAGTAGAAAGGAATTTATTTTCTGCGAGGTATGTTAGAGATTAAAATTTTGGGTTTTGTCACAGAAAACTCTAGTTTAAAATATGAAAAAAAGGCAATGTTTACAATTTGGAAATTGACAACTTATCTGCTTTCTATGTCTCCATAATATTGCAGCTATTAAGAAGAAAACAAACAGAAAAAACTACTGCGAAGGGTAATACCCCTACCAGCTTTGAACTACCCTGTTTGCTTCAAAGCTGGTTTTATAAAGCAAAACAAAATATTTTTATTTTCACATTTATATATTTATGTTGATAGAGTTTCTGTAAAAAAGCTAAAACTTTAAATTTTTTTAAAAATTAAAAGTTTAGTAAAATTCAAAGCTCTGATAAAAATATGCACAATAGCAATAATTACAATTTAGAAATTGAAAACTTATCTGCTATAAAAATCTAAAAATCTTTTTGAAGTGAAATAATGGCTACTGCGTGGCGCCTCGGTTCTTTATTATACTTAGAACTTTTTTATTACGTGACCACCCGTTGCTTTATGAATATTAAATGTTACATCTTCAAGCCATAAATTCCAAACGATATGGCAAACCCATTGAGCAGTAAAAGAAGAAGCATCAAGCAAAAATTGTGAGCAATCCACCTCTTCAAAAAGACATTGTAGAAGATCATCTCCTTGGGGCATCACGTCAAGCCTTGAAAACGTTTTGGTATTATGGAAGAACAGAGTTTCGCCCGCAACTATTTGTCGATAGTGCCATCGAAATTGTGATAACCCGAATAAACGACGATAATTATACGTAATTTATCATAATGCCAATAGAGAAAACAAACCCCAACGTCGTTGCGGATACGCCCAGTCCCATTTATCTCGCGCCATAGCGAAAACCTACATAAAATCCATTGTTGTTGTAGTATTATGCACTATTGTAGCCCGAGATTCCCACGGACCAAAGACACGTCGTACTTGAATATGGTTTTAAGAGATTTTAGGCCTCTTTACATTCTTCATTGTTTCCATGGGATAATTTAATAATCACGCTTTTTGATTACCGGTTCACGAAAAATTCGTCCGCACTTGTCCCCCTTTCTCGATTTCACGGCCTCGGTCAAGGATGTTAATACGTATTTTTCATTCAACCTTCTTATGCTTTTTCTTCGTGGCCACACTGAAACCCGACACGTCATTGGGTGATAACAATAAAGTTGAACTTTAATATTAAAACTTAAACCTTTTGGCTTTAATTTCAAATATTGCATTTAAATACTGATTTTTATTTTTAAGCTTCAAAACTAAATTGTAAATTATAATATTTAAACATAATTTTATTATAATAAATAACCAAATGTTTGAATGTTTTGCCATTTCAACCATTTTCTCTTTTGGTGTTCTACTGATCAAAGCATGAGAAAATTTTACGGCTACCCTGTGTGGAAAAAGCAGGGCTAAACAAAAAAAAATTTTATTACTAAATTATAACATTGTTCTTTATTTACATTCTCTTATATAGAGTTTTTTTTTAATTTGAATGCATTATTTAGTATTCAATCAATTACCTATACAGGGTGTTACTTAATGATACAGCCTGTAATTCCAAAGGCGTATTCCTCAACTAACACCAAATAGAAAAGTTCGTGTAAATTTTGTGTCCTGCAAAATCTGGTTTTCAAAACACTGGGAGGTATCGAAGCTGAAATAAAATAATGTTTTCTTTTTAGATCCCAAAGTCTCTCATTGCAATAAGGCTCTATGTTAGCATTAACTAAATAATAATTAGGTAAAGTGGCGTGGAATTCTAATATACTTTTGTTTTGTTAATATACATAATATTGATAAAAAAATTTACGCCAATTACTCGTTTTTTTTTTTAATTAAGCAGCTAAATATACTTTTTTTGGTCTCTTTGTATTTTATTTCGTTTTCGAGAAACGGAGCCTATCAGAAACTATTAAAATTAAATCTTCAATTAAATTGTTTTGTATCGAAAAAACCAGATTTTCTAAGACACATGTTTAAATGAATTTTTCTATATGAATTTAGTTCAGGAAATAACACTTTGTATAAATCAGTGAACATAGAGCCAAACACCTGCGAGAAGGGTAGTGGGATAAGGAAAAAAAAACATTGTTTTGATTCTAAGCAACTTTTCTTAACAACTTTCTATCGTATCTCTCAGAACGATTACTCGATAATAATGTGATTTTTAAAAACTTTAACTATAACTGAACAAAACATCTTTGTATTAAAATTGTGTCCATAATAGTTCAATAAAAAAATATAAGACAAAATTTCACAAACAAAGAAAACATGTTTAGAAACTTACATGTTTTTAATAAAAATATGTTTCAGATTAAAAACGATAATAATAACAAATTTTCACAACGTTAAGGAAAAAAATATTTTTGAGCAAAATCGTCTCAATAGTGAATAAAAAAAATCAATGTTTTGGACTCAGAACAAGGATGATCATAACCGTTTTAACACCATAAGAGAGTTATGGTTGCATCGTTCGTAAAAAAATTAGTTTTGGACTAAATTCTTCCAAAACAAACAAATAAAAAAAATTCCAAAAGCGATAACAATCACAATTTTTTGCGTTGTTAAATGAAAAAAAATACATCAAAATCAGCTCAAAATGGTAAAAAGAAATTTTAATTTTATTATATTAAAAAAATCATGAACTATTTTAAAACTAAATTTTATATAAAGAAATGAAAAATTGATTTCAAAACGTTTATCCTTGTTTTTAAAAATCAACGGAAAATGATAATCTCTATCGAAAATCGATGTTTCCTTACAATTTCCAAGACCTCCATATTTTGAAAACATTCGGAAATGTGTCTTTGATCAAGTAACCCAAACCTCAATAAACAAAATTTCAAACTTTTATTTTTTTTCGAGTCGTTTTACCACATTTAAGGACACACTGTATATTTTAGCTATATCCACCTTAGATTATTTTGGCCGAAAACTGCATACGCAAGAACTATAATTAATGATTTATTCAAAAATGTTCAATGTGTCATAAATCCTTTTGCAAAACACTCTTTTTACTGGAGGGGCTATTGCCAAGACTTTTAACTCATATATTTTTAAAGTTCTACAGTATATATACAAGAGAATAACCCTAGCAATAAATGAACGTGGCCCTTTCTAAGGATGGACATCAGCAAAATGCAACCTAAAAGTCACTAGAACTATTAATTGTCGCATATTATCAAATGCAGAATTGCAAGTAAAATCAGAACCAAAAAAAAAATCTAGGAACGTATTTAAAAAAAATTGATGCTGGTTGCATAAAAACGAAACGTCGGATTTTAAATTTGAAAATACCACGTTGAGAGAGGACAAAGTGGCTATGAAGAAATGTCAATTATTTTAAATTATCTCTTTAAACTAGGAATAAAAAAAAAAGTTTATCAAAATTTTGATTTTTTTGGAAATATTTCTGGAGTCGGTGGAAGTTTTAAAAATTTGAAAACGCCATTTTTGGAGACTTCTAATTGTGCAAGTTTGCCCTAATTTACTAATTTTCGTATCTCTTAAAATACCTAAAGCCCACATGGTTAAACTCGAAAAACGGTCACCCTGTATAGTACATTAGAAACTGGAAAGTTGAGTTTCTACTGTAACATCAAAATTTTCACTCTTAGACGATATGGGTTATTTTTAAGTAATTTTTTAACCGGGTTTGGCCTTATTTGTAACCTGAAGTTTTCCAAATCTTCAAATTTGAGACATTTTCAACGATTTTTGTCCTGACTTTACGAACCCAAAGAACACCATATTTTCATTTTGATGCGCTTTTAGTCAAATTTCACTTATTTTGACTCAAAAATCAATTTTAGCAAAAAAAAATGAATCTGATTGACGTCAAAAGCATCAAAATTTACATCGATAGTAGAAATGAAAAAGAGCATAAGCGACAAATTTTGCAAATTTAGATTTTAAGCGTCATTAAACACCGTTTTTCTTTCTGCGTAGAATGATCTGACTTCCAGCTTTTTCTGGTAAATTATTTGTCGCTTAAGCCAACGAAACAATGGGGTATATAGTTGATTTTTTAAAGAGTAATTCAAACTTTAACTCGGTCTACTGTAAAGTTATTAATTTGTCGGTTATAACTTTTTACCTTTCAATCATCATATTAAACATTGTAGGTTATTTTTATTCGATTTCAACTCTTATTTTAACCTTAACTTTAAGGAAAAATTAATTTCAAACTTAATTTTTCCAAAGGCCCCATATTTGCATTTTTAGACCTTTGTGTAATTTTTAAACGTTTTTGACTTTAATCCTAACATTAGTTTTTTCAGAAACCTTTTATTTCCATTCTTCAAGATTTTGGAGATTTATTTTTGTTTCTGACTATAATCTTAAACGGAATTTCTTCAAACCATCCAAATTTGTATTTTCACATACTCTAAATGATTTTTAACCGATTTTGGTCTTAATCTTAGCCTGACTGTAAAAAAAAAACATTAACAATTGCATCTTTAAATAATGTAGGTTATTTTTAAGCTGTAATTCTAACCTTAATTTTTTCAAGAACTTCACATTCGCATTTTTAGATCCTTGTATAATGTAAAACCATATTGCGCTTTGCGTCCTATCAATAACTAGAAAGGTGTTGAATCGCAGGTGTAGGACAAATAACCACTTCACTTTTTCGAAATCGCCAACGTTTCGAACTTTATTTTTAGGTTTTCCTCAGGGCTTTTTCTGTTAGTGAAGAACGTCACTAAAGCATATACAGACCGTCCAGGCAGTACATAAAATCAAAATTGTTCGTTAACATCCAGATGGTGCACGTAAAAGCCAAGCAACAAACACACGGGCCAACGAAAGAAAACGACAGAACGAGAACGTTTTGTCACCATCTGGATTTTAACGATAATTTTGGTTTTATGTACTGCCATGACGGTCTGTGTACGCTTTGGTGACGTTCTTCACTGACTGAAAAGCCCCGAGGAAGATCTAACAATAAAGGTCGAAACGTTGGCGATTTCGAGAAAGTGAAGTGGTTATTTGTCCTACACCTGCGATCCAACACCTTTCTATAATGTAAAACTTTTTTGGCTTTGATCCTAATCTATTTTTTTTTCAAAATATTTTTAATTTGCATTCTTGGACATTTTGAATATTCTTGGATATTCTTTTGTCAATTTTTTTTTCTGGTTTCTGGCCTCAATTTTCAATGAATTTCTCCAAACTTCAAATATGGATTTTCACCCACTGTGAATTCACCGATTTTGGCGTTAATTTACCGGCGTGATGCCAAGTCATAGAACTGTCGGTAAGAAGATATTGCTACCTACTGATCTATTTGAATATTTCTTCATTCGGTTTTTCTAATTATTGTTGTTATGAATTTTTACTCATCGTAGTTATAAAAAATGTAGATATACCTATATTATTAGAAGTTTCTTTTTCTACACAAGAACATCACATTGTTGAAAATTGGGTGTAAAATGGTTATTTTTTTGAATTTCTACTTTCTTTTCGATCCATATAGTAGTAGTAGTAGTAAATAGTGGTAGAGGGGAGGGGCGAAGCCTTGCGACTAGGCCTTAGAGGCTTTTTTCACAATCCTCCCCCCCCCCCTGCCGTGCACCGAACCGTACTCCACCAGCGCCCTCATTCCCTCCACGAGTCGACCCGTCCCTCTAATGAAGGCGAGTATCGTCCCATTTCAGAGTCGAGAGCTCCTCTCGATGAAGAAAAGCGGCTCCTTGTGTTCCCTGGGCACACACCTAGAAAGTGGGATGACAACTTTTCCCCGGCCCCACAGTGGGCGCAAAGTGGACTGTCAGCCATTTCTAGGAGGTGCATGTGGCTGTTTAGTTTGCAGTGGCCAGTAACGATTCCTGTAAGGTCTCCCAGGCGCTATCCGGATTAGGGTAGATTTCCTTGGTCTGTCTACATATTCGTGACTGTGTCCAATTTGTCCTTGTACTCTCTCATGTCCACCCACTCATTCAGAGTGTGACAGACGTACCTTTTACTTACTCCTAGACATGGCTCTGGTCCAGTAAAGCATGTCTGGGAACCCCGCTTGGCCGATTCGTCGGCAGGGTCGTCCCCCTCGATGCCTCTATGTCCAGGAATCCATCCCAGAGTTGCCCTTTTTGCCTCTGCCAGTAACTCTAGGGTTGGGATGTTTATCCCAAATGGCGGTTTCGGTGTTAGCTGATCGCAGACCCAGTAAGGCCTTGAGTGCTGTTCCCGGTGTTATTCTGAAAAAGTATGATAGGTAATGGTCTCTCGAAATATGGTGACCAAAAATAATTAACACTGTCTTGTAGATCTTAAAAAGGTGCAAGGAGAAAGTGTTTTTTTGTTTTTTGGATATTGTCTGAAATAAGTTGAAAAATAAATAAAAAAGAAAATTCTAGTGAGTCGGAGCTTTAGGCGACAAGTCACTGTGTTCTAACTGTAAAAAAAAACTTTAAAGTTTGCATGCTTAGATGCAGTGGATAATTTTTAATTGCTTTTAGTTCTAATTGATGATATGATAAAAATGTCAAATCAAATTTCCGACGCCTACTTGACGACAATAATAAGTGAATGGTTTATATATTGGCAAATATCAAATAGGTAAAATTGTAATTCACTAACAAATTATTTAAAAAACTTGCAGCATACAGCACATATTTCTTCCGTCGTTTCCTAACCACGTTCTTTCTCAAAAAAATGTCGAAATCAGAAACCATATACACGTCCTATTCCTTACCGAACGGACACGCCGTTTTTTTTCCTCCTGCTGCCGCACACAATAGAACAAGTCTCTGGGACTTGAAAGAGACTACCGCATACAAATGACAACTTTCTTCGAGGTAATGCAAACAAAGAAATTTGTATGCACCGCATAGGATTGCATACAAAAACCCACTTCGATTGCCTAATATAGGTTTAATGTTATTAAAAATGTAATAACATGCTGTTTGGTATGCCGAGCTCGCTCTAGACTGGAAGATATTGAAGATATCAACGGCTCTTCTTTATAGGTGCTCATGCAAAGGGAAATAATTGCTCTAGACCTAGAAGATAGCAAAAATGCCGCTTGTTTGATACTAAAACTAATGGGAAGTGGTTCGTAAATAAGGGAATTTTTTTTAGCGTCCTTGAAATTCCACTCAGTGTTAATAATGGTCTATTTTTTTGCAGCAAGAAAAATTCCATAGTACTTCGCACCCAGTTGTCCGTTCGGGTCCATACAATAATAGGTAAGTTTTTCTATAGTAACGTGTTCACTGAATTTTACATTGTTTCAATAATTAAGTCTCTCATTAGATTTGCATGCGATACTAAATTATATACCTTTCACTCGCGTTGTCTCCAAGTTAAAAGTACACGTGACATTGTTATGGCGACAGGGTTCAAGTAACTTTAATATTAATTATTGTTATAGCATCTTGAAGAGTCATGGGAAAATGACCGGTTTTAATTACTCGTTCGTTAATATAAGAATTATATGCAATAATTTCACTGCCAGAATGTCGAGCGTGATGCCATAAAGAAACCTGTTGTTTCAAAATTGATGAAATTTATTCGATATCCGAAATATTAAAACACATTTTACTTTCTATTTATGGACAACACAACGTGTGGTCGTACTAGGTTATTGGTTATATTATTAATTTATGATTAGGAATAAAATAACCATATTCGCGCTGGGTGGGTGTGTTAAGAGTGCGTGTTTTACACTTTTTTATAGCTGATTGTATCGGCTAATAATTACTAAGTAGATGCTTTTTATGTTCAAGGCGTCCGGAAACAAGGCAAAATTCATTTCTTGATAGAGATTCTAGGTGGATGGTGGTGTAAAGCGATTGGTTGGAAATAGCACCAAACCCAATCTAGATCAAAGAAAAAAAATTAAAACCACAAAAATTTATATTGGAAGTAGAACTAAAATTGTTTGAAAAGAACTCATTATACCCAAAAATTACAATGTTCATGTTTTTTGAAAAAGTCAGGGCAGGATTAAGGCCAAAATAAGTGAAAAATAATTCAAAAAGGGTAAATACAAAAACTTAGAAGCTTTGGAAAAACTCGAATTAAGATTATGGCCAAGATCAATAAAAAATTACTAAAAGCGTCAAAAATGCAAATTTGAAGTCTTGTAGAAACTTAGATTAGAACTAGAATCCAATTCGTCAGTTCTTAAAAAAAAAATATCAATTTTGTGTCAAAATGTTCTCAAAAGAATGAAAACCTTGTAACAAAGTTATTATTTTTTTTAATTGTACGCAAAGGCTCCCAATTAAGGTTCGTAATTATGCGAACTCAGCTTGTACAACAATGTAACCTCGGCTTAACACATTGTTCCTAAGGTGTCATCAGGTATCCAAGGAGTTGTTTATCCAAATAGATATAAAAGCACGCATTTACCTCATAAACGCCGGTCAATCGCCAGCCATCCTGGGAAAAACACCTCCTAAAAGTCAGACCTGATACCTGAACCTATTCTCCTATTCCGATCCTGAGAGTAGGGATAAAAAAATATCGATATATTAGAGCGATATTTTTTGCATCGATATATCGGAATATCGATAGTTAAATGAAAGTATCGAGTTCGATATTTTATTAGCACTTATATCGTGACGTGACGTGTGCGTGTATCAATTGTCAATATCAAAGAATGTCTACCCGTCGACTCCAGCGAGCTAGAGTCCATTTCAAATAAATATTCATCTAGAAATCTGAGAAATTGGCCTATAAATGACACATTTACATGGAAAGAATAGGACGAATTTGTCAATTCCTCAGCCTGCTAAATGAATATAATATTTGAAATGGACCATAGTATATTACATCTGGAGAGATTCTCCTGTTTTACAGTTTTGGCCCCCCTTTTTAATAATGATCGTATCAAAAATAGCGGCGATTTCCTCGAAAAAAAAAACGGGATCAATTTTAAATTTTAGAGAAATATCGCCATTTTTTGTTGGTTACCTTCAATCCTACCTCTATTGTCTACTCCATAAATGACATCTAGTGGTCAGTCAGCTGTCACTTTGGTCAGGAATAAGCTAAGCTAAGTCAGTTGTCACATTGTCACTATTTTTTTATTGGTATTTGCGCGACACCAAGGTCTTCTGTTCAGTTTCAGTTTGTCTATGTTGTACAGTTCTTAGCTTCTTAAGAAAAAGTATTGTTGTTTTCGATATGTATCGATATTTTTTGACGAATGCCGATACTGATATATTTCTAAAATATCGATATTAAAAATATCCATATTTTCTTATGTCTTACCTGAGAGTAAGTACATAACTCGGTCGTCTCTTTCTCTCGCATTAAAATACCTAGTTGTCTTTTTAACTAGCTGGATCATTTCAGTGGGAATTCTGGTTTAAATCTCATATAAGAAAGAGACATCTGGGAATCACGACCATAACCCCTTTATATTTCCGCCTCGAAACTGATCCGAATATCCTTACCTGTCATTTCCGATTCCGAGGTATTTAGTAGTTCATTGGGTATAGGGTTTCTATTGTAATAATCGTTAATAGTATTTTTAAATATAAACACCGTTTCACAACTTTGGTTTCTGGGTGAAAGATTGGATGTCAACTGTCTAAATAGTCAAAAGCCTAATAGGCATTTTCCAACAAATTGTTCCGTTTACACCACCAGTAGAACTAGAACTGTGTCTCCGTCTGTTTAAAAGCTGCACTGGAGTAAGTGGACTCGTCACCACATTAATCCGAAAGGTGGCGCCCGAGTTAGTCGAAGAAGATCACCGACGCAGCACGTGAGCAGACGACCTCATCGACACCAGCTTAATATCAAGTTATTGAACCAACGAACGGCGCTACAACCTAATGAAAAAACCTAATTTAGATAAAAAAATAAATAAAATTAAAACCACAAAAATTTAGATTGGAAATAGAACTAAAATTGTTTGAAAAGAAACTCATTATACCTAAAAATGATAATTTTAATGTGTTTTGAAAGTCAGGCCACGATTAAGACCAAAATACGCAAAAAATGATTCAAAGAGGGTAAATATAAAAGCTTGGAGGCTTTGGAAAAACTCGAATTAAGATTATGGCCAAAATCAATTAAGAATTACTAAAAGCGTCAAAAATTTAAATTTGAAGTCTTGGAGAAATTTAGATTAGAATTAGAACTGAAATATTTCGAAAAAAAACTCATTTTACTTAAAAATAACAAGTTTTATGTTTATTGAAAAAGTCAGGCTAGGATTAAAGCCAAAATACGTGAAAAATTACTAAAAGAGGGTAAATATTCAAATTTGGAGCCTTTGAAAAAATTCAAATTAAGATTACAGCTTCAATCTGTAACCAAAAGTTGGAAAAATTGGTTGTTGGAAAAAAATCGTGTTTATTTCAGAAAAAAATTGATTTTTTTTAGTTTGGCATTTAAAGTATGTCTAGAACACACATAAAAACGTTTATCTTTTTGTTTTCTTTTTAATTTGCGCTTTTCCAATGTTTCCGTATTTTTCCCGTTTTTCTGAATGTTAGGAAAAAATACTGAAAAAAAAACCTTTTTTTTGCGTTTTTTTTTCCGACCTTTGAATCTCTAAAGAGACAACACAACAATGTTGCCAAATTAAGGATTTTATTTTTAGATCAAAGCATTTTTGGCAGCGATTAGTATTATTTTTCCCGATTTAATAAAATCTTTAAGCATCTAAAGATTTTCTATTGTATACAGCTCTTAGCGAAAAGCCTCATATGCATAGCAAAATTATAAATGCGTAAGAAAAACGTAAAGCATAGACAATATGTTAGAGTTTTTGACTTAGCATTACTCCTAGAAAAGTTATTCTGTACCACAAATTCCTTTAAATCTTCTGTTAAAAGCCATCTTGTCGTCTGTAATCCCTATGAGATCACTAGCTTACTGAGGTACAAAACAATCGTCATAACTTTTATATCAGTGACGATAAATAGAATATTTTCAAGAAATGTTATACTATTTTTTGACTTAAAATAGACTTAAAAACATTGCCCCTCTAACCGTTTTTGAGATATTTTCAAGTTCGGGTGGCGGTAGTTTCGCCACCCGAAGTGGTTTCTCGCGTTTATAAGTGTTGTGTGTTGTGGCCACGACAGAAGAAGAAATCAGGACAACTCCGATAACCCCATTTGTCCATGATTTTCCACAAAACTCAACCATCCAAGATTTTTTTTTTTTTTGAATCGTTAAATATTGACAAAAGCCCTTTAATGGTACCAAAATTAACGCAAAAACCGAGATGACATTTTGTTTACAACCACCTAAACAGATGTCAGTTTTCAGCTAAAGCTAAATTTAGTCGAAATCGACCTAAAACGCCTTAAAACATCTTAAAATGTGCTTTTGATTATTTATTAGGGGTTTTTTAGTGTAATTTTACGTTTTCAGCTAAAATAAGTACAAATCGATGTAAAACACCTTAAAACCTCCTAAAATGCGTTTTTGAGTGTTTATTAATGGTTTTTAGTGTTTCTTAGCTAAAATCGGTGGAAATCGACTTAAACGCCTTAAAACATCTTAAAATGCGTTTTTGAGTATTTAATAGTGTTTTTCTAGCAATTAATGAAATTAAGTACGGGGTGTTTATTATAAAACTTCATCTAGTTGGCTGTAAAATGTCAAAAGAAAAGGATGGAGAAACAAAAGTCCATTTACTTTGATTATGTCATGTTTTTCTGTCAAAATTTCATAGCCTGCTAGATAAAGTTTTATAATGAGCCCCCCGTAGATACGGACACTTTCGTCCAGCGGCAGGTGATACCAGGGGGGGGGGGGGGGGGGGGGGAATGTATAAAAAGGACCTAAACTTCTTTTGTGTGTATACATATTGACAGTTTATTCGAATAAATGGCAAATTTGAAAATTTTTACATAAAAAAGGTACTCTTGTTGAAGTCAAAATCTGCATCAACATCTGCAATATTTCTCAAAAGTAACACAATTTTGATTAATAGCCGTTTGCTCTAGGGACTAACCCTTCATATACAGAATATTAATCCTAACAAAGCAGGTTTCGATTAGTGTTTGTATATAAAGTTTTTGTCTTATTTTGGATTCTAGAACTGATAGAAGAAATTTTATGAATTAGTTCATTTTTTTTTATAGAAATTTGTTTACCTATAGTTTTTATTTTCATTTTAGTTTTTTTTATAAAGCTGTCTATTCATTATTTTTATTTTCTTTTACTAAGGATGGTAAATTGTATTCTGGAATTTTTTCTTTCATCAGATAAAAATTCGGGAGTATTTATTATTATTATTTATACATTGAGTTTCTATCTATGGTCTATTTTCGAAGACACCCTGTATATCATCGTCACATCAACAACACAGCCGTCTCATATTCAGAATCAAGATTTTCAAATAATTCAATTAAAAAAAAAAAAAACTTTAAATATTTGCCTTTTCGCACCAAGGTCTGTTCTGATGGGTCGGAATGATGATAAATAAAATAAACTCAATGACAAATGACATTTCTTTTTCTCTACGTCGGCACATCACTTTACATATATAAAATATATCCGTCCTTGTTCACTCAATTCAGTAAAGAGGTAGAAATCATGTTTTTGTTTTTATGGCTAAGATTTACAACTGCAACAAGCAAATGCTGAGATTTCGACCGTTGCCAAATTTGTGGTTCCTCATCTGTCTGAAATCCATCTTTTAGTCAGTGTCCGAACTTTTCATTCATTGATTTACTTAGGCTTGATATACTATGTTCATACTCAATTAATTTTGCTATTTTTACTGATGACCAAATTTCAAATTCGCATCGGCTGCATCAAGTGGAATAAGTACCCTCAACTCCTAATTCCGAGACACCTCTGATGGTTAATAACGGAACCAGCCCCATGTTTTCATAATCAATAATAGTAATAATAGTAATAATTACTATTATACTAAGAGTGACATTTTATTTTTCTCAAGCCTGACCTCAACGGACGGGAGAACTTACTGTTATTGAAAATATCGTAAAAGTGGTTAGAAATAAGGGATTTGTTTGAAGGCCATTTTCGTACGCGTCACCTATCAGGTAGCTTGGAATTTGTCGTTTGGAATATTGTAGAAATTCTGAAGTTGAGGACACATAGTTAGATTGATCTATTTTGAACTTACTGTTCTAAGGTCTTCTCGTCAGATCTGGCAAATCGATAAGAATGCCTTGCAGCAGCATCTAATTAACGCCGTGATAGCAGGTTCAGATACCCATAAACAAGCCCTAACCTATTAATAACGTTTTTTTGCCCGATGGTACCTATACCAACGCCGAGCACCAACGCAAATCGCATTGTGCACCGATGCCGAGATGTCTTGGCCCGGTTGCGCCTGCATGCGGTACCATTCATCAACAAGGGCAATGACAAGTGGTTTTGTTTCTGTTTTTGCTTCGGTGCATTTTTTTGTTTGTTTTTATAAGTGATGCCTGATTTTACTTGATTAGGTTCCCGCATCCGAGTGTTCTTTTTGTACCCGGTAAATTGCACCTCGGTGTAATTACCGCGACTTCGTTTCGCAATTATATGCATCTCGATCGGCATGTTATAGGAGCTTATTGGACTCGAACAACATCCACCAAGAGAATTAACTGGTTCAACCAACCGATGGGCAAAATTAGAGCGGTGATTAGACGGATGAAAGACTTTCGTATATTTAAATATAGGTACCGTGTTTCAATTTGATATATTCATAGTGGATGGATTAATTATTGAAACGAGCTTAATATAGTGAAATGTTCCCTCTAATTAATAAATCGTTAAAATGGAAATTGAATGGTGTTTAGTGGCGATTAAACGCTCAAAACCTGCAAGTGATTTAGGTTTGATTTTACGACGTAATTTAGAGTTTCTAACGATATTTATTAGTAGATACCTCTATAGTATCTCTTAACTCTCTCTAAGAAAGCATTGTTATTTTAGCAAATCGTGTTCAACAACAAAACCCGTTAATTTTAAACATTTACTAGATTCCTCTAAAGATTAATAAATAATACTAAGTGCCTGGAAGATCTCTGAAGACGACCATTAACATTTCAATGCGCAGCGAAAATAAATTGAATTTTCCATTTTTAAGGCACTACACTAATGTGAGGTCTCAAACTGTGTTCCTAATTAAGGCCAGTCGGCGGGCTCTTTACTATTGAGGTCTGCAATCCGAGGAAATAGATTTTTACTGGGGAAGGATAAAAATCGGAGAAAGTATTAATAACAAGGCACACATAAGTTCCCAGTAAAGACGACTTCGATTCGCAGAACAAGAGCTTATGTTTTCTCTTTTGGATACAAAAACTTGCGTATTGCGCGAAACCGGGTTTAATAGATGCTTAATTGAAGTTGTAAGCGCCGATCTGATTCATTTTAGGATTAACGCTAAACGACAATTTGTGTTTTGTTAGTGAGCATGTGCTCACTATAGTTATGGCACTAGGCAGCTCTTTTTAGGTAAAATTGTTTTAAACGTTTTACGGTTTTAATTAACTGTCAACGACGCAGCATAAAATGCAACTTCATTCATATAATAATAATGATAATACATTCATGAAAGCGTGATTAAGTCGAGAATCTCGCGGAGGAAATACGAGGTGAATTTTAAAATATGTTCCCACATTCCTTTTTTGCCAAGCATCCGCTAGGAAACGATCAGAGGTCGACCTGACAAGTTAGGGACATCAGCGAAGGAATGCCTTTACCATGAGGCTTAAGTACGATGATGAATATCAAATGAGAGTTTATAATAACGACACGAATTCATCATCCTTATTTTGTTATTGTACGTCTTAAAATGTTTCTTTTCTGCTGTCTCAGTTCATTCCAAATATATTTCAATGAGATTTATCTTAAAACTGAGTTTTAGCGTTAACGTATGCTGGGCGCGCCCGATAACTTTAATTTTCGTCCATAATTCTAAATTTAAGTTAAAAGTTTACTTAATAAATTAAGTACGGTGATATGTTGTGCAGAGCAGTCGACATCCACCAGCGTATTAGATTCTAATACTGCAATGCAGATGGCTCTCAGTTCGAAAAAAAGCTCATAATGCTCTGTATCTCGCAGCTTATCGGAACCCAAGCGAAGTGTAAATAATATAATACTAGACTAGTTTCGGGGTCTACCTCTCATCAGTAGAGCTTGGAGACAGTGTTGCCAACACTTAAAAAAATAAATTCCCAGCACCAAAACCAGAAATTCCCAAATTTTCCACATCCCAAGACGTTACAGTACTAGATACAAACATGGGCATTCGGCGCAGAATAACCTCTGTTTCCAAAATAATGCGCATGCGTGATCATCGCTTTTTCTAACCATCCTTTATACTCTGGATAATCCAGCCAACATTGTTGAATTTTTTTCCCCATTATGCGTAAGTCTGCAGTATTTCGAACTTTTTTCTTCTTTCCTTGAAGGCCATGTTTACCTTCATTTGAACTCGAAGCGGAACTGGAACTTTTGGGAGTTGGTTTATCCATGGCTAAGTATAACTTTCTGTTGTCAAAATAAAACAGGTAAAAAATAAAAAACTACAGATATCCAAATTCAAAATTGGAATTTGACTTCACTGGCTCATCGTGCACGTGCGCAAAACTGACACAAACAGTGACAGTACTGAAGTACTACCACTGACATCTTTCATTTGTCATGTCAAATCTACATCATATTTAAAGGTGTCAAACGTCTAACACTAACAATAAATGCTATCTCGCTTTACAAAGCGTCATTAGAGAAAGATAGCATACAAAATGATAGAAGCCCAAGGCTAGCGATCCCGGTTCGTCGTTCGAGTCCGACACTACTCCGAGGGCAGAAATTCCCATTTTTGCTTAAAAAAGTAATATTCTTCCCAATCATTCCATTCACGTTTTATTTCGAAAAAACTCCCAGAATTTGGGAAATTTCCTAGGTATTGGCAACCCTGTTGGAGACCGTGTGTTGCGGCTTAAAACCGAAATGCTACGAAATAGCGGTGAGATGTACAGAACAGGCGACATCCACCATCTGCCATGCAGTATTAGATCTAATACGCTGGTGGATGTCGCCTGCTCTGCAGAACATCTCACCGTACTTCTGTGCCTTTTTCGGTTTAAAGCCGCGACACGGCCTCCAATTTGTCGACCAGCCAAAGCTGTACTGATGAGGGGTAAATCTCGAAACTAGTATGCAGATGGTTTAATCGACAAATTGGTTACCACGTACTCTTTAATAAATTAAATTAAAAAATGTAGGATAAATTCATAATTACGAATGCGCTTTTGCCTGCGGATGCTTTTCGTAATACACCTGGGTCAAGAAGTCAATCTATAATTTTGTAATTTGGCACTCACAACCAGCTAGTATGTTACATATGGCGAAACCTTTCTGTTTCAAAATTTTGACCTCCCTATGCAGCAGTGGGTTACGCAAAAATAGCGACAATATCCGCCAACAGTGAGGTCACTTGACGTCTTACGTCATGACTGACTCAAACTTGACGAACCTTCGGCCAGAGAGATTTTCTTTCATCAAAAGTTCAATTTATGGAAATATTATGGATTGAGAGCTAAGTCAGATTACACAATTCCTTTTCAGTTTGTTCTATTGAGCTTTTCATTTTCTATAAGCAATTAATGATTTATATCCTTGACCTAAACTCGAGAAACGGTCGCCCTGTATAGTCTGGTCACCCAATATTTTCTTCATTTTCCTATGTTTTTTGTCGTATTGTATTTCAGGAGGTTATAGAGCACCTCAAATTATGCAAATTTTGTTTATAAACCCTATTTATCTCAAAAACTTAAAGAAAATATTTTATTTAAATTTTTTTGATTATACAGGGTGGCTCAGCCGAGAATGACCTAAACATGAATGAATGTTTATAATTTTTAAACTAGGTGTGCTAATTACCACATCCTTTTCTTTTGTCTAAATTTTTTTCTAGTTTGTATCAAAAGTAGAAAAGAATCCCCACTTTTGATATCAAAATTCTTATTGAGAAAAAAGGCAACTTTTTTACTCCCACTGTATAAGGGTCGCAAAATTTATTACCAACTATAAAAAACTTTAAACCGAGAGAAAAGGAATGGCATAAACCGCAAGGAGCTAGCACACCTGGTTTAAAAGTTATAAGCATTTAAAATGGGTTATTCTCGGCTGGGACACCCTGTATATTGACTACATTGAATTTAAGACTACCTTTTCCATAATTTTGGAATGAAAATCTTTATGCGCCGATTAGGCCGTACATTGTGAATTGTTGATACGTCAACTTCCTGCTTGAATGGCACGTTGCGACTCTTTTTCTGATATGAACAATATTATGAAAGTTAAAAGAAAGTTATTTTCTGCGAAATATGTTAGTGAACGAAATTTTTAGCTTTTTCGCAGGAAACTCTAGTTTAAAATATGCAAAAAAGCAATATTTACTAATTGGAAATTGAAAACTTATCTGCTTTCAATATTTCCAAAAATATTGCAGCGTTAAAGAGGGAAACAAACAGAAACAACTACTCCGAGGGCTAATACCCCTACCTATTTATGAACAATATTGTCAGGTACAAGTATGTACAATATTGTTATACTGCATAATTATTGATCTTTCAGAATTCGGCTCGTATTCAAGAGATAGACTACACTGTTGTGTTTTGGACCCTTCATTAAATTTTTGTAGTTTCGTAATCAAGTAAGGGGTGTTCATTTGAAAATGTCATCTAGAAGAAAGGGATAAATGAACCAAAGTCCATATACTTTGATTATGTCATCCTTTACTGCCAAATATTCATAGCCTTCCAGATGACGTTTTCTAATGAATACGGGGTATTTAAACTACTCGATTCAGCTCGCTTGCGCCATTTGAGTCCATTTTTTCGTACCGGTAACCGTTTTTCATTTTTAACCCCAATCAATCTCTTCTAGGCCCTATTTACACGGCTCACAAATCACCGTTCGTACCAAACGACGTGAACCAATTTATATCGAACAATTGAGACAATTTAAATCACATTTTGTAATCGTAACAGGTGCTCTTTCACGTTTCCACAAATTACGGGCGCACAATTCCCAACGATCTTTGGCTTTTATATTCACCACGCCCGAAAAGTAATGGTGGCTTACGTTATTTATTACCAGAAGGCCTTATTTGCCCGCTGTCCGGCGTGTGAGAATATTTAGCGACCGATTTAAATGGCCATTTAGGCCATAGAATGCGAGTCCACTTTTTTCTTCTCGTCTTTTATAATGAACCTCGTTTGTCCGGTTTATTTGTGTGTGTGTGTGTGTGTGTATATGTGTATGCCTTTAAGTTCTAACTGATTGAGAGATTATTTTGCTTTAGATTACTTCTATTGGAGATTTTCTAGGAAATAGCCTTTAACTATGCATGCCTCAATGTAGATGTTATATCGGTATATTATATATAATTTGGATCTCGTATCAGGATTTGAAATACTTGGAAACGTGAAAAATCATCATATCGATTCGAAGCAACATTTACAGTTGATAACTGTCAAAGTCAGAAGTCTAAAAGGCAAAACACGCAGCTATTGTATCTCCTTATTTACGTATTTTGTATAAATTTTTGAAATTATTTGTTAGCAACCAAAACCAAACAGTAACCATAACAACACGAAGAAAAAAAATCACTTATAAGAAAACCATTAGGGTTAGCTTCTCTTTTCTTTCATTTACAGGCATCATTTATTACCAATGACGAGTGAGATAGACTGCTGCTCGTTCCGTCTTGGAGCTTGAAAACGAAATTGTCAATAAACTGGCATTGACATTGAGCTTTGACGAATTGTCAAGCTTACGCTGCCATCTAGTGTATGACATTGGAGTCTCATACATTTCAAAAATGTCATACAAAGCTGACGAAAAAGGCTTCTACGTCATCTACGTATTTGACTTGGTATTTTTTGTTTCCACCTCTGCTGAAATGTTTTCCAATTCTATTTAATTTTACCTCTTACCGTCGGCAAATTTCCAGGCATTTACTATAAAATATAAATGGCAACACTGAGTGTTATCGAGACAATTTGATATGTACCCATATATTTTATAATATTAACTCTCATTTAACAGTGTTAAAATGTATCTTATTTTGTTGATTTGCAGAGAAATTATTGACATCAGAGGGCAGGGAGCTGAGAAGAGCGTTGTTTTCGTTGAAGCAAATCTTTCAAGAGGACAAAGACCTGGTCCACGAATTCGTTCAGAACGATGGACTCTCCTGCCTCATCAAAGTCGGCTCGGAAGCCGACCAAAACTACCAGAACTACATTCTTAGGGCATTGGGACAGGTTATGCTCTACGTTGACGGAATGAACGGTATGACAAATCAATTTCAGCTAATTGTAATTCTGATATAATTACCAACGTGTTTACTAGGGGGTATTCATTTAAAAACGTCATGTAATTGGCTGTGAAATATGAAAAGAAAAGAATGGAGAAACAAAAGTCCCTTCACTTTGATGATTATGTCATCCTTTTCTGTCAAAATTGCATAACCTTCTAGATGACGTTTTCTAATGAACACGAGGTATATATAATGAGCTAAACTATTGTTGTGATGTCAAGATCTATAAAATGGCAACGCCTGCAGGGTTGACCCGCATGATAACGACTAATAGTGTTTTTGAGTAGCCAATCCATAGAGCGCTTTGAGAGTATCCCATCCTTAAATTTTTATTAAGAAAACAAAGGATGGGAGTGCGCTAGAAGCGCCACCTTAAAATGCTATATAAAAGAGCTTTAGCTCAGGAATTAATTAGCGTATAGAGCAGTAGTGGCTCTATAACGCTATTGGGATATGATTATACACCGTGATGGTCTTGGAATAAACTGTGAGCGACCAATATGAAGTTAATAATCTAAAAACTTGTTTGGCAATGGAAGTTTGCTGAATTTAAAAAAACATAAGGTACTATATTTTATTGGCTACTGGTGGTAACCTTCGATCGACAGGTAGGGGTGTTCATTTGAAAACGTCATCTAGTTGGCTTTGAAATATCAAAAGAACAGTCTACTTACTTTCCATACATCATCCTTTTCTGTCGAAAGTTTGTAGCCTTCTAGATGAAGTTTATAACCCGGAGTATAAGCTTCAAGGCAAAAGTACGAGTATAAAGTGTCTTGTATGCGTTATTATGCGGTATTATAGAAATTTAATAATATTTAAAGCTGATCCTGTTTTGAATGGTTTCGGTGTTGAAATCTTTAACTTATAACACGTAATGCCAGTCAGTGGGTGGCGAATAATATTAATTTAAAGTCGCCATTTATCATACTGGCGCCATTTAATTGAAGCGGTAGTACCGTGGCAGTCTGAAAGTACGATTATTCGTTGCATAATTGAAAGTAAGTCAGGGCTTCCTTATTTTTTTAACTTGAAAAATACCAAGCACACCTAAAATATAATAAAATTGCTGACAGTAATAAGGATAATTATTAATCATCCCTATCATCATAGGCACATGAATGGAGGTATGCGACAGTATCTTATACAATTTTTTTAATTGAGGTAGATAAAAATGATTGATATCAAACGTCTAATATTCTTGTTGATCAAACTTTAGTTGGCAGCCTGACAGTGACGTTGAATTTGGTTGAATATCATTCATACTTTTTTTTTCACGTTTCACAGCTAACTTGATGACTTTTTTAAATGAACACCGCCTACTTTGTGTTACTCTACATATATGTGAGTTTTTATTTTTTTCAGTTTTGTTAAAAACTCAAACTATGGTAAATCTATCGATTTTATATCACACTGTAACAATTTCTTTCACTTAAACCGAACAAAGACCCTGTATTCACACTGCAATTTAAAGATTTTTTTTCTAGATTAACTTTTCTAATTTTGCCGTATTTTTAGGTGTTATGGAACATAACCAGACAATCCAGTGGCTGTACTCTCTGATCTCCTCCAAGTTTCGACTCGTCGTCAAGACTGCCTTGAAGTTACTACTAGTTTTCGTAGAATACACAGATTCCAACTGTATGCTTCTCGTTAAAGCCATTCACACCATTGATTACTCACAGGGCCTTCCTCCGTACTACAACATCATGAAACTTCTCAAGGATTTCGATGCTGCCGACACTGAGCTATTGATCTACGCCACCACTCTAATTAATAAGGTACGTTCGTTACATACAAAATAGAATTCATGGTTATTTGTTAGAGTCTCTGATGTTAATAGATCGTGCGGTGCAGCGGGAATGGGACAGAAAAATGATACATCTTGGTTATTCCAAATATGCCGATGTTTCGATCATATATGTGGTTTTCTTCAGGTGTTTTTGGAAGTGAAAATCTTTGGATTAAAAACTGTCAAAACTAAGGTTTTCTCTGATTAACAGAAAAACCAATTTCGTAGATTCACAAGTTTCCAAAGTGTTAGTTTAATTTCTAAATTCAACGTTCATGTTCACGAGAACACTTCAACTTTCTCAACTTAATTGATTCACCAAAATACAACCTCACGAGACAATCAAGATGACAAAACAACCCTTCGTAGTAGGTCGTTGCTGTTGTTATGCGGTACTGCACACACTTTTTACATAAGCGACTAATAAAATAGTAAATAATATGAGACGAGCTGGAGCGGGTTTAAGTTCCAAGCACTTGTTGCGACGAGTTTTTGCAACATCAGGGCAACACAAAATTTCGCATTACATGGAAATACATCAAGGCTAAAGTATGTACGGAGTGTTCATTATAAAACTTCATCTAGCAGGCTATGAAATTTTGACAGAAAAGGATGACAATCAAAGTAAATGGACTTTTGTTTCTCTATCCTTTTCTTTTGACATTTCACAGCCAACTAGATGAAGTTTTATAATGGACACCCCGTATGTGAATGAAACAGGGTGTTTCATTTTCCTGTCTTAAACAAACCAGCGATACAGAATATTCTTTCAAAATTCCTGTAGTTTTTTTCTTATTGAACTTCATTGTGTAGATCTTAAACGGGGTACCGGACCAGGACACGTACTACGACCAAGTGGACACCCTAGAAGAACAGGGTTTTGAGACTATCGTGCAGCGGTACATGTCGAAACCGGGTACCGACTTAGATCTGCTACAGCAATTTCAAATTTACGAGGCAGTACTACAGTACGAGGACGACGAGGAAAAGTGCAATGGGATGTCTCTTAGGCATTTAGGTAAATTTTTATGTGCTCGTTTCGGATATAACCTAAGGTATATTTCATTATTTTTTGTGACATCAGTGCAAGAATAAACACTTGTTTCCTTTAAAAAAAAACTACTTTTTGTAATGTGAACATTTAATTAATGCTCCTTTCAGATGAAAAATTAAGAAAAACATTGCGATCACGGCGTTCCATTGTCAACAACTGCGAAAGACGGAAAAGTCGACGGCATTCGACCGGTACCACTCCAACCTACGGAGGTTTCACTTCCAAGAACAACAACCACCTTCTGCAAGAGGACCTCGACGAATCGTCGAGTTCTTCCGAAGTCAACAATTCGCAGCTCAACGGCAGCTACAAAGACAGCAACAAAGGTAAGAGCGTGTTTCTTTCGTTTTAGAGTGAGCAATAAAACGCTTAATTTGATGGCTTTTGTGCGGTTTTGCTTAGCTAACGAGGCTGGCGTTACTCCCGCTCTGAAGCGACGGAGAGAGAGGGCCGAAAGGCAGCGGAGCTTCATGCGAGAGCAACAAGAAACGGCCGCTTTGCTTAAAGGAGCGATACAGCAAAATAATAACGAGGACATTAGTAATATCGAAAATGTCAACGGTAAGTCCTAAGCTTCAGTTTAGATTGATTTTGATCAATAACGCGTTTTAAGAAAGCTATGACACGTGTCACAAACTGTTGTTTTGAGTTTTAATTATTATCTCGGGCACTACTGATAGTTCCAGTTCCTGTGGGCGAATTCCAAAACTCACCGGTGGATTACACCGATTAAACCACTCAGCTACCCCTTTTGGTTTGAATTTTCACCATATACCGGAATTTTAATCAGCAACAAGAATTTCACACATTACGTTTCGCTCTATATAAAAATTCAGAGTGCTTTAATAAAAAATCTGGCGAAAAGGTCCCGAGATATGGATGTTGGCTTATTCCTGACTTGAAAACGATAAGGAAAAAATAGCTTATTGCGAAATGGCAGAACATAAAAATTTTGAAATTTTGAAATGTTTGCATCACTTTGTTTCACACCTTATATAATAAAGATAATGACGTTTTTTTTTTAAAAATTATCCGCTTTCTTAATCTAGAGGAAATGAGATTTCAGATCGTGCAACTTGTATTTAAAACAATTCATTGCTTAGAAAGTTACAGCTAATTGACAATGACACGAAAAATTGCATGTGTCGAACTTTAAGTGGAGCAGTTCATATTTCTTTTTGCTTTGTTGGTCATAAGGTGATTTTTTTATACATTTTGCACATTTTTTAAGACAGTTGTGTTCAGTTTTTCTTTACTTAGAAATCTCAAATTTAACTGAAGTTTATTCCCACATTTGACTTTACAGTCACTAGACTAATACTCTTTTTAGACAATTTTTTTAACTCCCTCTTTTTTAGGTCATTACACGAACTCGCTGCAACAGCGATTGTCAAACGGCAACAATTTGTTAAACAAAACTGCCAGCAGAAAGGACATGACTCCGTACCTTAACGCAATGAACAGGCTCGAATCGGAGGAGAGCCTGAAACAACCGTGGATCATGTCGATGATCCAGAACCAGGAAGGATTGGAGGAGTCGGACATCGCGAGCGAAAACGAACGAAACATTCTCATGCAATTAAAAAAGGAAAACACGGTTAAAGGTATGTAAATGTGTAATATTATAGAGCGATTGAGGATGTGATTTTTGCAACCACTACTGAGGCAATTTGCAACAATTCAGGTAGTTTTTATCAAAGAAATTTTTGATTTTGAAAAACTGTGAAAGAGAAATTGTCAAAATGGGTGCTACATTTTTTAAATTTTTTTCATGACCGGTTTCAGCTAAAAAACCTCTTCAGAACTAAAGGAAAACATTGCCATAAAGGTCCGTCCCATAAACAATGGTTAAATTACATCTGCATTAAAGTTATGTATATTTGAAAGTTTAAATTGTTATTGGATAATGTAGATGTGCGTTTGCCACTTTGTTTCAATTTATATTCGTCAAATTGTAATCGACACGTCTGCATCTATACAAAGTATTTTTTGATTGGTTTAGATATTACTCAAAAATTGGCCAATCAGTCGATCCTTCAAAGTCCCACCGAAGAAAAACCGAACCGTTTCGGCGACATGTGCGGCCTAATTTCCAAAGCAAAAGAGGGACTGGCCAAGTCAAAGTCGAAAGCTGACGTTTTGCGGAGCCCGACCAGCGAAAATTCGCCGAAAATCGAACCGAAGAAATCGGAAAATGAGCTCCGATGGGAGGAGTTGGTGGCCAACATGAGTAGGCCGCTCAATTTGTGCGACATGGATTTCACCGATTTGGGTAAGTGTTACGTGAAGCTAAACAATAACATTATACATAAGTGACTAATAGTCAAATTTAGTGCGGTTTTATACCATCACTTTAAACTTTAGATAAATGGAAGATGTTGATATGTAAAGAATAAAATGTGCGACAAATCCAGAGTTTAAACTGCAAGTGTACAACTGGGCCTTAGAACACCCTAAATTTTAATTTTTTTTTTAGTTACAGACGATGAAGTTGACGTCTTGGCGCCGGCAGCGCCCCTAAACGGAATTCCTCCTCCGCCACCTCCCTTGCAAGATATGGGTAGCGCCCCTCCGCCGCCGCCCCCTTCCAGTAGAATACCTACAGCTCCACCCCCAGTTCCTAACGCACCGTTGTTTGGAGCCAGTTTACTGAGGAGTAATAATAAGAATTCGACTGAAACTAGGATACCAGTAAGTCACTATATTATAACCGAACACATGCGGTGGGATATAGGGGGTCTGTCTTCATTTGGAAACCACATCTAGTTGGCTGTGAAATTTCAAAAGAAAAGGATAAAAGAACAAAAGTACATTTACTTTAATTATGTCCTCTTTTTCTATCGAAAATTTTGAGTTTTTTAGACGGTGTTTTTAAAAGAACACCACTCCGTATAAGGTTCTCATTCCTCAGACTTTTTTGGTTGTAGGTTTTTAGTATTGTTTTCATTTCGAGATTTATAACTTTTAAACCATTAATTTGACGGGACTCTTATACCTTGCGCGTAGGTACAGAAATGAATGGGTTTTCCAAAAATACGGTCGGTTTGGTCAAATGTGTAAAGGGGGCTTAGCAGTGGCGTACTAAAATCAAAATTGAGGTTTTTTTCGATACCTCAATTTACAGCATCTTTACCGTAACTCCGGGGCTATACGGGGTTTAGTGCTTCCCAGCTTGTTGTTTACATAAATAAGAAACTAAATTCGTTTTGGTTTGAATGTGTGGGCCGGGATTTTCAACGGTGAGGTAATAGGGCCGTTTATTTTTTAAAATAATTTAAATGGATTAGATTATTTAAATTTTCTGCAAAATTGGGTACTTTGCAATTAGGACAATTTAGTGGACTTGCGTGCAAGGATTATAAATGCGTTTGCAACATTGAGACCGCGCGACAACAGTTGTGCACTCGGGAATATCCACCGACGTATTAATTTATGCACAGAGGAAGAAGGAGGTGTATTCGAAATTTTTTTATGAAATATTTATAGTACGTTTGTTTTGTTGTTACCATTTTTTACAGCAGAACTCTTTGTAAAAGCAAATAAATCATTAAAAAAGACATAAACTCTAATGAAAATATTAAGTGTTACATATCGTTGAATTTGTATTAAATGGGGCAATCTTCAACATTCAACTTTAAGCGCCATATTAAAAGAACTAAAGTTAATGATGCCTCAGAAAAGTCGAAACGTCGGACTGAAGATTGAATAACACCTTCTTGTAGGGCAGAAAAGGTGCCCATGAGAATGTGTAATTTAATTTCTGAAATCGCTTCAAACAAGTTCAGGAAAAAATAAAAACGATTTTCGTAATTTTCAGTTTTATTTTTTTGAATATATTCCAAAGTCATAATCAATAACCCTGTATCTCATACTCCTACTTAGCAGTTTCGCAATTATGTTATATTATTATATTCCTTCTGGGAATCACTAGAGTTACTCCAACAGCTCTGCTTCGAACTCACTGATTCGACAGTTTTTATTTTTTCCAGATTAAGAAAAATAAGAAAACCGTCAAACTCTTCTGGAAAGAGGTCCGAGACGACCCGATAAGTCAAACAAAACTGAAGTCTGGGTACATTTGGGACGAGCTCGTGCCAGTTACCGTGGATACCCAAAAGTTGGAACATCTGTTCGAATCGAGAGCCAAAGATCTAATTTCTAAGGTCAGTTCACCTACTGTTTTACCGTTTCACCACCTTCGGGGTACAATTATATAGTAGATATTGGGTAGAAGTCTTTAGTCTTAATGTTCCCAAAAGAACTCGTTTTTTGTTTAATAAGAGTTTTTTTAGCATGTTTTAGCCTGTCGGATTTTGTAAACATTCCAAAAACACTCTTAAATCATTATTGAAAAGACGCGTGACCTTGTAAAAACACTTATACAGTTACGGGAGCGGGCTTCTCTTAGACTTATTTTAAGATTTGTCCTTTGCGCACAGAGTTTGAATTTAATTTTCTTTTTCCTTTCGGTGTCCTGCGGAACACCTCACTTTGGTGACCACAGGAGGTGAGTTTTTTTGCCGTTTTTTCGGTGGTGGAGTCTCGTTTAGGCCTGTTTTTCAATTTTAGCTAGACGTGTCTAATCACCACCCAAATGTCTATTTTCCTGTACAGTCTTAATCGTTTACTTATAATCGTAGAATGTGGATGATGAACAACCACATATCCCTTATTGTAGTTTTGTACAGTATCACTCTTTAGATTTAGCATTTGGCATGCTTCTGTGATTGTTACAATGTGCATGTCTAGAGTACCCATTTAGCTAATAGTTTTATCAATTTCTGCTACGTAGAATGGAATGTTTAGTATGTATAATAAATTATACCCGGTGTCAAGCAGAACCCTGGACATAGGAGATTAACATGGGAAATCGGTTTTTATTTTTTTGCGCCTGTACGGTTGAATTGATTGAAAAAACTTTTAAGAGCAAAGTTGTAGAGCGTATGGTCAGCTATCATCTTGTAATTTTTTCAATGCCCCAGTTTTGGCCGTTTCTTTGGAAAAACGCCTCGAAAAGTACAAAAATTTGAATTTGGCGCGTCACCCCCGCCATGCATGTCCAATGTCGCCAACATATTTTCACTGCATAATCTCGTTAATTACTACATGAGAGTCCCTCAAAATAAATAAGAAAAGAAATTCGGCTCTGACTCAGACATAAGAAATTATTATGTTGGCGACACTGCACATGCATGACGGGGGTGACGCGCCAAATTCTAATTCTTGCACTTTTCGAGGCGTTTTTCAAAAAAAACAGCCAAAACTGAGGTATTGAAAAAATTACAGGATGATATCTGACCATAAGCTCTACAACTTTACTCTTTAAAGTTTTTCAATCAAATCAACCGTACAGGCGCAAAAAAATAAAAACCGATTTCCCATGTTAATCTCCTATGTCCAGGGTTCTGCTGGACACCCGGTATGTAATAATGCGTATGGAAATGTCACAGTATAAAAATATGTTCGATATGTCTTTAGAAACAGCAAGAACTGAATAAAAATAAGGAAATCATCGTGTTGGACCCGAAACGATCTAACGCAATCAACATAGGAATGACCAAACTACCTCCGCCTAGGTCCATCAAAACGGCCATTTTAAAAATGGACGCCACCATCATGAACAGGGAAGGTATCGAAAAGCTGCTGACCATGTTACCGACAGAGGAGGAAAGGACTAAAATTCAAGACGCGCAAGCAGGTACAGTCTGTGTATATGTAGGGGATGTTTATTTGAATAGGTCATCTAGTTGGCTGTAACATGTTAAAAGAAAAGGATGTAAGAACGAAAGTCCATTTATTTTGATTATGTCATCCTTTTCTGATAGCGACGTTTCTAATGAACACGAGGTAGCTTTTGTCATAAAATATCTTCACACTGTGTATTAAATAGTTTTGTCGATGGCCCAACATACAGGGTGACCGGAAACAAAACCGACAGTAAATTCATTGCTTGTGCCTTTCTGGAGCGGTCAGCATTAATTTGTAGGATATTGATACGTGGCATACTTCCGTTAATTTACTTCAGGTTTTGTAGTGGATTCAGAGACTCTAGTCTGCTGCCTGCTGGTAGACTCTTTAATACTACAAAATTAATGTTTCACATTTGTTACTTCAATCTTATTTTGAATATCACCCTTTAACACATTTAACGTGCTGCCAAGTCATTACAAACATTTTTTTTACCTCATAATTATTAAGAAATGCTAGTGACGCCAACTATCTTTCAGCCAATCCTGACCTTCCTCTGGGCAGCGCTGAACAGTTCCTATTAACCTTAGCTTCGATTTCGGAACTTCCCGCCAGACTGAAATTGTGGGCGTTCAAGTTGGACTTTGAAAATTCGGAAAGGGAAATTGCCGAGCCACTTATGGACCTCAAGCACGGCTTTGAAGTGTTGAGGATTAACAAAACTTTCAGAGGTATGTATTGAGGACTTACGGTTTTTAAATTATATGCGTTTAAAAAGAAACCTCAAGTAGGCCATGAATTAGAACAGTAGGTCTGAGGTCTTAGTCTTTTATTTTGTTTATGAACTTATCTCAGATAAAAGTTTTTAATCAATATCTGGCTACGAGGTTTTTTTTATGAACATCCTTTATTTACAGCCATACTCAGCACGTTGTTATCTATCGGCAACTTTCTGAACGGAAACGACGTGAAGGGTTTCCAAATCGAATATCTCACCAAAGTACCTGAGGTCAAAGATACCGTCCACAAGCACTCGCTGTTACATCATTTGTGTCATATCGTAATGGAAAAGTTCCCCGAAGCTTCAGACTTGTACTCAGAGGTAGGAAATTTAATGCTGAAACTATTTCGGGATTATTGAATAATTTATTGAATAATTTCTTTAAGATTGGAGCTATCACTCGCGCCTCCAAGGTGGATTTCGACGAGCTGACCCTGAACATTCAAAGGCTGGAGGCTGACTGTAAGGCGTCGTGGGACCACTTGAAGCTGATAGCGAAGCACGACGGATCGACCATGATGAAGGTAAAAATGTCGGATTTTCTAGCCGATTGCGCGGAAAGGATCATTCTGCTGGGAATTATTCATCGGAGAATAATGAATAGGTAAGATTATTATTGCAAAGTCCGGGTTCGAATAATTCCAATGTAATAATTTTTAATTTAACTGTGTGAACAAAAAAGTGTGATAAACTCAACCGATTTTGTTTGTAGATATTTGGCCCTTGTTTACACATCGTTCGTTCGACCTTTTTACTATACTATTAAAGATAAAAATAAAGGGGTACTAGTGATTGGTGCGCAATTGATGGGACGACAGGTGGATGTTAATGAACCTGAAATCGGTTAAGGGAGGGGGGGGGGGGGGTCAAAAGTCAAAATTTTCCTTTTTTCGATGCCTTAATCTCGATTCCGGGGATACCTACATAGACTGCTGGACATAACAAACGGGACAAACATATTTCAGGATAGTTTGTGAAGCGAGATATTTATAAAATTACAAGAGATAAAAATCCGAGATTTTCAGCAGTCTCTAGAGGGATCTATAGAGGAGTTATTGTAGAGTACTTTGAACAAAATCACTTATTTAGATGGTGTATACAAGATGATGAATAAGTTGACTACATTTTTACAAAAATTTTTTTTGCCGAAAATCTAGGATTCAGTTTTAATTTTGTTTTTTGTGAATTGAGGATGATCCTTGACAAGTTTATAAAAAACAAGTTTAACCGATTTTAAATATCGTACCACATTTCGGTTTTTTTTTTATTTTTTCTTCAGACATTTACCAATCTTAAATTTCAGCCTCATGCTGATCATGTAACTGATATGCGATTGGTTAATTTTACAAAATTGATTCGTTACGTGTGCACGAAGAGATAGTGGTATAAGATTTTTATACAGGGTGTTGACTCGCAAAATGTTTTAACCATTAAGATTGATTGGAGTCTTGTGTCAACAATTAACTGAACAGTTGTTTAATTGACATTAATAAAGTAAAACACCTAGACGAATTTTTCGTTTTTTATTTAAATTAATTTAAACAAAATATAGAGCGTCTTAAACTTGACCTTACCAAAAAAAAGGGTAAATAACTGATGTTGCTTTAAATGGTAAAGTACTGGAACTTTATTTCGGAAATAAATTTCAAGTAGAACCATAAGGGCGGAATAAGGAATTTGAAAACGTTGAGAGCAATGACGTCATATTTACAGGGTGGTGCCGAGAAATACTTGTAGACGCCGGCCCAATGTTAAAGTTATTGAAGCACACTGGACGAGAGTTATTGAGATGTGAAGTTGACCTGAATTTTGGAAGTTAGATGGACCTACAGAGTGTCCCAAATAAAGTGACTTACAAAGAAACAAAAAATCAAATAGTAGGTGGATTAGCGGGATGGGGACAAATAACGACAATTCAGCTTTTATCAATTGCCAACGTTTCGACCATATATTTGGACCAATGCTATGGTTTTGTGGTCGCCCTGTTGCTCGTCACTCGCCTGCTTCGTGCTTAATTTTCGTGTATTGTTTCTATGTTAACTTATTGCTATTTTTTGTTATCAATTGTAAGAACCTCTGGCCCATGATGTGGATAATGGATACGCTTTTAATATAATGTACAGAACTTCGGCACATCAAGAGCCTTGATAAAGACCAAAATATATAATCGAAACGTTAGCAATTGATAATAATTTAACACTTCTCGACATCTGTCTGGCATGTTCTATACTAAATTAGTGATTAAACTTTGAGGTATATTTTCCCATTCCTCTTTAATCGCCAGAATCCAGTCAACTAAATTTTGAGGTGCATTTTCACGCTTTCGTACTAATAATAATACTTTTGACTGTTTTCAATAATATTCAAATAGGGAGATTTGGGCGGCAAATGTTTACTGTTTTCATTGTTTTCTTCGAGGAACTCACGTACAATTCTTGCCCTATGGGTTCGAGCGTTGTCATATATCAATTTAAATCCTTCACCGAATTTTTGTGAAAATGGTAAAACAATATTTCTTAAAATTTGCTCTATATATATCTCCGCATTCACTGTTCTTTCACTTATGTAGAGTTTTGCTATTATTCATAACTCCAGCCCAGATGTTTACACCACCTCCCTCAAAAGCTTCTTGTGGTGCCATGTGTGCTTCTCTATATCTTTTGATGGGCTCTCTCCAAATAAGGATTCTTCCATCTGAACGGAACAAGCTGAAACGAGTTTCGTCGGCAAATAAACAATTGCTCCACTTCTAAAGGATTCTTATCGCAATTGGTCAAATGACAAAGTGCTGCATGTGACACCCCGTGTAAGATACCGTTCTTTGTAAACTGTTCGCGACTTTCTTAAAGAAAAATTGTAGAGTTTGGTTTGTTATGATCGTGAATTACTAGAAGGCGTCGTCAACAGAAAATAACCCATTATGAGGAAAGACTACTCATAAGGAAACTTCGAGCCAGAAAAACGACTTGTTCTCTAATTCTTAATGAAAGAACACTAAATGCGGAGATATTATAAAGAGCAAATTTGAATTGTATTTACGAGATATGATATCCTCGAATGAAACAATATATGCTTGCCGCCAAAATCTCCCGATTTGTATATTATTGAACACGTGTGGTCAAAACTAAAATTATTAGTACGAAAGCATGAAAATGTACTTCAAAATTTACTTGACTTGAATGGGAAAATATAACTCAAGGTTTCATCAATAATTTAGTAAAAAGCCAGCTTGATAGATGTAGAGAAGTGCTAATATAAGAGGTGGACCCACACGTTATTAAATATTATTCCTTTGTTACTTTTTTTTATCATCGTAAAATTACCTAAAGTACTGTCAAAGGATTTTAAGAGTATATTTATAATTAGCGGTAAAACATTCAGTGATTAACTGTGAGATACCATGTTAGAATATCACTTGAGCTAGTAAACGTTTTTCACTTAACATTTCTTGAAAGGAAATTACATTAGAATTTTTTTTATTTTATTTTTTGTTTGTTTGTAAGTCACTTTGTTTGGAACACTCTGTAGGTCTATCTAACTTCCAACATTCAGGTCAACTTCACATCTCAGTAACTCTCATCCAATCTTTTTCAGATAACTTTAACAGTGGGAATGCGTCGACAAGTATTTTTTGGCACCACCTTGTAAATATGACATTATTGCTCTCAGGGTTTTCAAATCCCTTATTGCGCCCCTTATGGTTCTACCTGAAATTTATTTCCGAAATAAAGTTCTAGTATTTTACCATTTAAAGCAACATCAGTTATTTACCCTTCTTTTAGTAAGATCAAGTTTAAGCCGCTCTATATTCTGTTTAAAAGTATATTATACAACAAGCATTTAATCAGAGTCGTTATTCTCTAGGGTAACGTTTGAGCCCACGAGCGAAGCGAGTGGCACAAGTTGCCCGAGAGAATAACGCTCATTAAATGCGCGTTGAATACTATACTTTATCCACGACCAAGATTCTGGGTTTTCTCAAATATGATAGGTTATAGGTGCCACAAAGATAATTTACAATTTTAAAACCACGACCACGACTAGTTTCGCTATTCAATGGCGCGACATTTGATGCGTCTTGTCGATAGATGACGGTCTAGTCACCCGCTCATGTCACCGCATGTTCATTTCAATGCTACGAGGGTGGACGGTAAATTACTTCATTTTATGGCCTATTTTAAGTATTTTTCAGTGAAAATTACATATTTTAGTGAAAAAAAGACACTGTAACCTACATTTGCCTCAATACATCCTAATAGAAGGATAATTATTTGAATGAACCAGTGGTAACTACCGATTTCATGTTTAGGGCAGTTTACTTTTTGAGTTGTCAGTTGCCTACGACATGTTTCGTTTCCATGACAACTCATTATTCATTTGTGAATAATGTTCATTATTCACAAGTGAATAATGATTATCGTTAGTCTTGAGAATGTACAAGAATAATGTGATTATTATAGTATGGTCGTGGATAAATTAATTTAAATGAAAAGCGAAAAATCCGTCTGGGTGTTTTACTTTATTGATCTCAAAATTTGCATTGAACGGTTAAAATTATTATTATAGTTTTATCAGCAAGCAATTAAACATCTGTTCAGTTAATTGTTGAGACAAGACTCGAATCAATATTAATGGTTAAAACATTTAGCGAGTCAACACCCTGTACAAAAATCTTATACCACTTTCATCGTGCACACGTAACAAATCAATTTTGTA
Source organism: Taphrorychus bicolor (assembly GCA_951812265.1). Lineage (NCBI taxonomy): Eukaryota > Metazoa > Arthropoda > Insecta > Coleoptera > Curculionidae > Taphrorychus > Taphrorychus bicolor. The sequence continues at coordinate 44,751,715 of OX638303.1, forward strand.
AAATTAACCAATCGCATATCAGTTACTTGCTCAGCAGGAGGCTGAAATTCAAGATTGGTAAATGTCTGAAGAAAAAATAAAGAAAAATCCGAAATGTGGTACGATATTTAAAATCGGTTAAACTTGTTTTTTCTAAACTTGTTAAGGATCGTCCTCAATACACAAAAAAACAAAATAAAAACTGAATCCTACATTCTCGGCAAAAAAGAAACTTTGTCAAAATGTAGTCAACTTCATCACCATCTGAATAGGTAAATGTGTTCAAACTACACTAGAATACCTCCTCTATAGATCCTTCTAGAGGTTGCTGAAAACTTCATATTTCTATCTTGCATTATTTTCAAAATATCTCGCTTAACAATTTATCGAAAAATATGTTTGTTCCGTTTGTTTTGTCCAGCAGTTTAGATGAAGTTTTATAATGAACACCCCGTATGATTGTTGTTACTGCACCTACCGACAATATTCTAAAACATTTTCCTGGTACAAAAACGAACTAATACCTACAACATAACTAAAATAAAATCAATTAAGTATAAATCCACCTCGGTAGGAGTAAAAGCGAACGTATACCCTCTTTTGCTCTTGGAACTAACTTAGGTTTCGACCAATAAGTTGGCCGAGATTTCGACCTACAACGTTAGGTGGCGACGTTATAACTGTCCTTCTCTTCCCGCTCTTTTCCTTTTTTTAATTGAAGTGTCACAGACGACATTAGACTGTAAATCCCGTAAAAAGTAAAAAACCGTAAGCAATTAAATACTTTCGGAACATTCTACGTAGATCTTTTACCAGAAATAGTTATTATGTATTAAGAGCGAAAAGTACAACTTTTTTGCTCGGAGAGTGAAGTTTGCCGCTTGACGCGAAGCGGAGGGCGGCAATGACTCGAGAGCAAAAAAGTTACTTTTTGCTCGTAATGCTTACAACGTTTTGTCTGCAAACGAACAATTTTAAATAATATAATACAACTAGGTATTATGAAATAATGAAATCTGAAAATTTAAATCAAACTGACAATGACGTTTTAAATATTTGGTTAAGTGGTGGTAGTTGCTATTGACAGCAAGCAAAAATGGTTATTTTCCTAACAAGTGCGGAAAGTGATAGTTTTTCGCACGCGACTGCGGTCCGCTACGCGTCGTTCGGCCTTGAAGTCGAGTGCGGAAAAAAATACTTTCCGCAAGTCTTGGGAACAATATTTTTTCTACGAGTAAGGACGACTTTTACAACTATCAGTAAAACTTCAGTTTAAAGTTAAAACACCAGATAAGGCATTGTTTATCTGTCAGGTAAACAATGCAATGTACGTCATATCTGGTATTTTAACTTCAACCTGAAGTTTTACTGATAGTTAATAAAAGTCGTCATAAAACTCTGTCAATATATTGGTATTTATTGCCTCAGCTGCTCGATGAATGCTGTTTGCTTACTTTTATCGCACATAGATAGCAATAATTAAATAAATCAACCTTTTCAATTAGAAAATGTTGAGATCTAAATCATGCCTTTTTTGCAAAACTAAAATTAAATATGCAGTACAGGTAGATGTATTTGTATGTAAGAAGTAAGTAAGATGGTATACCAGGCACCTAATGCCATCATTGATGACTACTATAAATCATGGTCTGGAAGACCGTAATAAGAACCAGTAAAACTACCATGATTTATAGTTGTACTAACCTGTACTGCATCTTTAATTTGAGTTTTGCAAAAAAGGCAGGATATCGATCTCAACATTTTTTAAATGAAAAGGTTGATTTCTTTAATTATTGTTATGTGCGATAAAAGTAAGCAAACATCATTCATCGCGCAGCTGAGGCAATAAATACCAATATATTGACAGAGTTTTAGAACGACTTTTACAACTATCAGTAAAACTTTAGTTTAAAGTTTAACTGCCAGATATGACGTACATTGCATTGTTTACCTGACAGATAAACAACGCCATGTCTGGTGTTTTATCTTCAAACTGAAGTTGTACTGATAATTGTAAAAGTCGTCCTTACTTGTAGAAAAAATATTGTTCCTAACGCTTGACCCCTCGACTTCATGGCCGCTCCTTGGCATTTCCTAACAAGTGCGCAAAGTAACACTTTCGCGCACGCGACTGCCTTAGTTAGGGGCCCGGTAGTTAGGAACAACATTTTTTTCTACAACGGTATAAAAGTCCAGCTGCCACTAATATGGAACATCTTTAACGATTTTATAAGTGATTAAAGCTTTACAGTTCTTTTCTGCTACCCCTGTATTGACGGCGTGCGCGAAAGACTTTGTCGCACGTGTCCTATGGCAACCAGTAACTTTTTTTTACGCTGCTATGGGCGACGTGCGAGAAAGATAACAATGAAAATATGTATCAGTTTGCATACTGTCAGTAATGCGCGAACCGTGTCATATTTTGACGGTTGTAGAAAAACGTTTTTTTAACGTTTACATGGGGTTACATGTCTCTACCAGTGTCACAAACATGTGACTTTCCTTTTAATTAAAGGATACCACCGAACGTGTATGATGTAACCACATTAAAATCACTTTTTCGTTGATTATCCTCTGATTACAATTGCACTTTTAGGTTTCACAAGTTTCTTCTCTGGCTTGGCATACCCTTCCACCAAGTGGCCGACACGAAACCAAACGAGTTTTGCCGGGTGGTGTCCGAGTTCGCGTTAGAGTATAGAACGACCAGAGAAAGGGTGCTGCAGCAGCTGGAAAAGAAAGCCAATCACCGAGAACGAAACAAGACGAGAGGAAAAATGATCACCGACGTAAGAAAACCGTCGTCATTGTGATTTTGCGGTAATTATTTAAATGTTTGTTTTGAGATTAGGTCGGGAAATTTCGTTCAAAAGAAGATCGGGCAGACGCAGAACTCAGACAGCTGCTCGGCAGTGATATTTCAGATGTGGAAAGCATGCAGGGTACGTACCAGAATAGTTATTTGACTATATATTTTTATAACACAAATATTAGGTACTTTGCCTTGGCGCCACAGGCGGAGAGAGAGCAACAGTCTCAATAACACTTTAGGGAGGAATTCTACTGGCCTTAATGGGCAGTTAACGGATGGAGACGACGAGATTCTTGAAAGCCTGGTCAAAACAGCTACCAAAGGGCCCAGGACGGCTCCAAGAGAACGAAAGAGAACGAGACACACTGATAGGAAATCTTGTAAGTACTCGAGAAAATTTTTCTTTGAATTATTAAGTGGCAGCTGTTCTTGTTCGTTAATAGTTAAAAGGTCGAGAACAAGGGAAAACAATCCGTATGGTAACAGAGATTCACCATAATAATTCTAGTCACAATCAGATGGTACGTTTGAGGTGTGCTCGCGTGTCTACTAACTCGCTAGATATAAATAACTAACTAACCACTTCAATTTGAATCTTAATCTCCCATTTTTATTAACCTACCTTTAACTTGGCATGGTTTTTATATACTAGATATAGATTTTTATACATCGTCCACATAAATAACATCGGAAGCTGTCACAGTCAAAAATAAAATAAGTAATTTTGCATTTTTTTGTGTTGCAGTAAGAAGAACTCTTAAAAATGGCCTTTCGGAAGAAGAAAAGAAGCACTTGTCTGCGTATATTAAGGGCTATTGACGCGACCCGATATGGCACCAATACGTTCCTCGAAACTTACCCGGTTGATTACGTTCTAACTAACCAAAAATTGTTGCTTTTGGCTCGGATATTTGGTCACTCCTTTATGTATTACCAGTACTTAACGACCAACGGCCAGATTTAGCTAAGTCAGGTCTTCTAATTGTACATACTATTGTTGTAATGTACCTCACTTTCCTATATTTTTTTTTACATAACGACTTAGCTCGATTATTAATTAAACTTTCGTGTAAATGTCAATGTGATAATAAGCGAACACTCTTTTTAAAGCAAATTAACCATTTGTTTACTAATTTTTAGGATCGCTCGAACTTGATGTATAGTTAAGGTTATTTATTTTTTAATGTCGTAAACTTCTCTTTTGTGGAAGCCTCTTGGCAATCATACAACAACAAAAAGAGAAGTTTTCAATGCCTTTTTTTAGTTTTTCCTTTTGCTGTGTTTCTTTTTTTTTTAGTTGAAGAGATGTAATTTTGTTTTACCCTAGAGTTTGTGTAATATAGTTGACAAGATTTTTGTTATACAACGAGTATTTGTTTTTTTTCCTTTGTGTGAATATTGTAAACTACTTTATAAAATGGCTAAAGTGCCACACTCACTCAAGTGGTTGACATAACATTGTATCTGCAAAATTTGTTCGACACTTGAGAATTTCTACCAGGAGAGCAGGAGTGCGACGAGATATTTTTGCTTCTAACTCTATAAAATGGTGAACGTGTCAACATTTTATACCAGACTCCACGAGATGCTCGACACACATTTTTTTTGCTATTTTTAATGGGAATGATGCGATTTCAATCCCCTGTGAACGTAACAAACGTAATAAGAGTAACATTACTTCCATAAGTGAATTTTTATCTAAATGCTTTCAAAGCACGTTCTAAAAGTGCCTAAAAATCAACCTCCGATGGGACGTATCTCCCAACCCCTACTCTATTGAACCTACGAGACTTTGTCGGAAGTGAAAGACTTCATCAAGAAGAACAAGAAACCGTTGGATTCACTCCAATCGGCCCACACATTCTAAATTACAAGCGGTCAAACTTAGAAATTCGAATAAAAAGGGATATACTCAATACAGGCTTTCTTCTTGGGCTTTCCTTATATGCTTTAGTAGTTACTATCTTGGGTTGGTGCTGGTAGGTGAGTAAGGAAATAAGCGACGTTTCAAAGAAATTAAATTGAGGTACTTACTGGTTATAGATAATCCTGAGCTGGGAGTCGTAGAAGTAGAAGTATTCAACTGATACGGTCCCTCTTCAGTTATCATATCACTTGTTTTAGTAACCTGAGTAGATTTGGTGGTAGCTTCTTCTTCAACTTCCTTAACCGGAAAGCATAAAAATCTAAGTTCTCCACTATATGAAAACTATAAATTACCAACCTTACTAACATTGGTTTTGGAATTTTCGTCCTCTTCTTCTTCATAGTCGTCGTAATCTTCATCCTCATCTTCGTTTTGCTTATTGACACTTTTCTCACGTAAAGTTTCTTTGTCTTGCTTGATTACTTTGTTCTCCTTATTATTAATATTTACTTTGGTTTCTGCATATTCCTTAACACTATCTTGGTTTTCAGAGCTGGATGTAGACTTAGGTAATACAACAGCTGCTTTATAATAATAATTATATCTACCATTTATTCAATAATGTGTTTTGCAATTCTTACTTCAAGAGTCTATGACAGTGTTTTCAGTCATGTTCTTCATATTCCTTGTATCCCTCCACCTCGCTTTTTTCGGGAACTAGTTTTGGGAACATCTATCGCCTTACTTGAAGTTGAGAATTGCGTGGTCGAAGAGCTAACAACTAAAGGAGTTGTGGTTGGCGCCGTAGTAACTTCCGGTTTCGTTTTCAGGTCATTGTCGTCATATTCATCTTCATAGTCTTCACCACCTAAAACAAAAGTATGTACTTGAAGAGGAGAGTTTCGGCAGCGGTGTCGGACGGAACGGACGATGATTCTGAGTCTGGTACTAAAAGTGACGTTATTTCGGGATTTAAGTGTTGTAAAAAGGAAGGGTGTAGTGTGTGTGTTTGTATAAACTGTTATGCAATGTACCATATCAGCTGTGCCAAGCGGAAGGGCAATACAATTAAATTTGTCGAGGATACGAAGGTGGAATGCTGCGTGCAGGTTAGGAAAGGCGCGAACGAGACCAGTCACCTAAATAGTGCTCTGAGTGAAGCAGAAAAATCAAAAATTAATCTAGAGATCGACTACCTAAAGAAAACGCTCGATGAGTCGATGGATAAATGCAATATTCTAAAATCAAACAATTGGTAGAAAAAATCAGAAAACTTGAATGTAATGCTACTAAACAACCACCGCAGCTACTGCTTTCCTATAGAGATGTAATAACACAAAAAGCGTTGCCCTACCGTAGCGTAGTCAAAACTTTGAAGAAAAAAGTGAATAAGGAGACGAATACTCTGATTCCAAATATTTTGCGTGCAAATGTTCAAGCGCACAATGGAAAATCGAAAAAAGATTCCAACATTTACGAACAAACGGACTCGTTACCGGTTTCAGGTGATGATACCCAAACAACAACAATGACAAACATAAACACTAGAAAGGCCCAATATACAAACATGCGTCACAAAGATGATGGTTTTCAACTCATGACCAAGAAGACGTTTCAAAGAAAAAGAAAAAACTTAGGAACAGGTGACACGGAAGAAAACTTCGAAGGCGGCGATAGAAAAGCATGGCTATACTTATATCGTGTTCCGCGAATGACGAAATTATCACAGAGTATATTGGGAAAAAATCTGGCTTCGAAGGAACAAATATAGTCGTAAAAGAAATCCCCACAGATAAGGATCGCTTAAAATATTTTCTTGTTGTCGCTCCCCTAGAAAAAAAAGATGAATTGTACAACCCACATTTTTGGCCACCATATGTGGGTGTGGGTCGTTTTAATTTAAAAAAAAAACACCAGGATTTCTTAAATAAAGCAATGCCCGCCACAGAAGTATCGGAAGCAAATTTTTGAATACTGCAGACAATGGTAACTAATGCAAAAGGGTTATTTGAAATAATTTAATTGTTGCTGAAAAACGCCATTATTTGTTTACCTGTGAAACGTAACTCCAGGCTTCTTTCTATAGCCGCGGCTTTTACAACCGTAAGCTGCACATCGTAAACAACACAATTATTTATATTATTAAAGTCTTGCAAAACGCAATTTATTGCAAAAAAAACACAGAGATAACGAAACGTTTGGTTTTCGCCTTAACCATGGCGTTTCATCATTTTTGGTAACAGTTGCCAATGTAGCGGAGAATTGCGCGCGCCGATTCCATTAGTTTACTTATTCTGAGCCAGGAACGTTAGAATTGACATTAAACAAATGCCAATTGTCATTTTGGCTGACACATCAAAGTCAACAAACAATGACCTAGAGGATATGGACAGAGCCAAAAAATGCTGATATTTTCCTAAAAATGGGACCGTTTTTTGGCCGGAAGTCCGGAATTTTTAAGGTTTCCATGATACAACGTTGTTGTCAGCGCACTTTATACAAGCGTCATAGCAACTTAAAACCGGATCGGATTTTGATTGTGTAGAAAACCTTGGAGCTAGGGCAGCTAAGAGCTAGGTCGAGCCCTAGCGCTCTACCTAGGCAAAGACGATACACCTAGGAGATGGATATAAGTTCGATATTCGATTGGATTGGAAATAAGAAATAATAAAAATTATAATGACAGTGAGAATTGTTGGACAATAATTTTAGGTAAGACGTCATCGAGAGGGTGTTCCGTCTTCCGGCGGATATCCTCGCCAATTTGATAATGGATACAATTAGAAATATTAATCACTGCCACCTTTAGAGATTCCTAACTAACTCATTATTAGAAAACAACAGAAAACTGCAAATGTATAAATGGATTTAACGATGACATGATCGCAGTGAGACTACTAAGCAAGAGATGGCGCCACATATTTTAAATTACCTTTAAGAAATTATTATTTTAAAGAAGTATTCCTATAAAGAATCTGTTTTAAAGAATTTCAGATCAGGATCTCAAAAATTATGAATTAATTTCGTTCGATGATTGATGAGGAATGTGGATAACCGTAAAATTTTCAATCTTACATTTCAAATTACCTGATGGTTTTATTTAAAGAAATTGTGGTTCCATCCTAATCTAATGGATATAAACCCATGATAAAAAACATTCGAAGACGTTTCGACTTTACTACTCCATCATCGACTTTATTTTTCTAAAGGGAATATGGGCAACTGTAATTTCTTTTGTAAATAATTCGATTTCGTTAGATTTCCTAAAAGATTACCCAGTAAACTTAGCGCAAAATAAAAACTATTTTAAAATGCGTTAGAGAAAAACGTATAGTTAAAGGAAATAATTTGCAAAAACCAATATGAATGGGAAACATATTCAATTTTATCAGAAACTTTGTTGTTTGGATACTTATAACTATAACCTCGCAAGAGACAGGATGGTCCTACTGTTACAAATATAATCAAAGAGCAAAATTTTTGTAAATTTTTAGCTTAACTCACCCTTAAAAAATCGATCGGAATTTAATAAACAATCCCACCTCATTTTCACCTCTTCAGTCTAAAAAAATTTTTGCTTATCGATCTAGGAACTGGGCGGAGTACCTTTTATTATAATACTTTATTATGATGTAATTGACTGCCTATAGGTACTGTTACCAATTTAGATTTTTCCTGTAATTTCAATTCCGTGTGTACCGAATTGAAGGTCATAGTTCGATCTATATATACCGGGCGTGCCCCCTCACTAAGGCACAGTCAAGTCCAACTTTTCAGACAAGACGCACTTTTAGCAACCACCCAAAATGAACGGTTTGGTAAGTTTTCTTTTTGACTATTTTCTTAATAACAGTGTTTTTATGAAAGCTTTTTTTGTAGATTTTTGCTCTTGCCACCCTTTCGGTTGCCGCAGCAGCCCCTAGCTGGGGTTACGGCGGTTGGGGACATCACGGTGTGGCCCTTGTGGCCCCCGTTGCCCACCATGGAGCTGTAGTCCATGGACCCGTAGCCCATGGTGTCAGCGTTGTCGGTAAGATACTCCGCAAAAAAAATAATTTAAAAAAATAATTTTATTATGGTTTATATGTACAGGCCCATCGACCCATGGTGCCGCTGTAGTAGGCCCAGTCGAACACGGCGCTAGCATCGTAGGACCAAGTGAAGGGCATGCCGCCGTTATTGGACCCGTTGCTCACCACGCTGCCGTCGTAGGTAAGGATAATGACCCAATTAAATTATCGAATAAGGATATTGATTATTCATGGTAACCTTGGATTGGTTTTTGCAAATCATTCAGTGGACTAGTTGATGATATGACTTACCCGGAAGTTATTTTCTTTGTTTAAAACTTTTACTGCTTGTATTTCAGGACCCTCCACCCATGGCGCCACCATCGTAGGACCGCATGAGGGACACACCGCTGTTATTGGACCAGTAGCTCACCATGCTGCCCTTGTTGGTAAGTAATATTTTATTTAGAAATTAATAAAACTACATACATATTACCTAATTTCTAATTTTTTTAGCCCCAGCTGTCGAATGGGGACACGGACACCTCGCCCATGGAGTGACCGTTGCCGGCCCTCACACCGTCCCAGCCACCATCACTGGACCCTCGGGAACTGTCTACGCCGAAGGTCTTTGGGGACCCACCCATGCCCACGGCCATCATTGGTAAAAACTGCGTACTAGAAGCTAAAAAAATTGCCTTGTTTGGTAAATAATCTCCAAATATTTCTCGGGAAATATTTTCTTGAAGGTTATATTTGGGGAAATTTTTATCATAACTCAGGTCTGTCTGAATGTTATACTTACTTGTATAATAAATGTAAATAGTTTTTTGTATGTATTTGTAATAGATGAATTGTGTTCAATAAAGGACATATTGAAAAAAAAATTAACTTATTCTTTCTTCAGAGGTTAATTGTTAGTTTATATATGTCATTCATTGATTATTGACATCAAGTAAGCGTTGGAAATCTGAACTGTAATATTTTTATCCTATTTTCTCAACATGTATTGAAAGGACTAAGGAGACAGGTAGAATGATTTCAAAGGTAGCGAGATGGAAAAAGTAAGTGTATGAGTTATAGATACTGTCGTGAGGTTAAGATCCGTTCTAATTGTTTCATTAACTGTTCCTTTTTGAAATGCTGCATGTTCAAGGAGTTGTCTGGGTCTCCTATGGTAACATGTAGGAAATCGATACTGGGATCGATCCCCACATAAAAAATTCAAATGTTAGATAATTTCTAGATAAATTCAGATAATTGGGCAAGTAGTGCAGTACTAAGAAAAACTTGAAGTGAAAAATATCAAAAATTTTTACATATCTAAACAATTAGAGAGGTGTATAGAAGAAAAAGGAAATTAAGCTGGTTAAGAAATTAATGAAGAAAACGTCAAAAACTACTAATTTTTTTTGGGACTCTTTGTATTGTATTCAATGTGAGTGGACTTCCACGACGACCTGCGGTCTATTGTGGCTCACTCGAAGGGTTACCAACAAGGTTTGCCCCTACTAGCTCCACTAGTTGGTCCAGACCCTCAACGAATCTGATGAGTCTCTCGGTCAACACTGTGTTTGCATCTTGAGGTTCAATGATCGTCTTTCCGAACAGTAAGTATCTCGATCTGGTAATAGCCGTCCACATAGGACGTGCTCAACTGTCTCGTCGTCCTCCAAGCACAGCCGCCACTCCGTCTCTTCGGCTGGCCTTCCAGGCACTTTCTCCCAGTTGTAGATTTTCGCCTCGTTTATCCCAAACGTTTTGATGCCATTAAGTCGGAAACCATGTTCAATGCCGCACGTATGTTCGTTACTTATTGCAGCCGGTATGTCGCCTTCATTGCCTCTCGTTCCAGGAATATTGGAAGTGGAATCAGGTCGAGCTTGCGCTCAATGGCTGCCGTGGGCGTCGTTCTCATTGCGTCCGTGATGAAGAAGCATGTTTATTGTCTTTGCAGAGAAGACAGTTTAGCTTTGATGGAGTTCTGTCTGCTCTTTCGATACCAAACTATGGCCCCATACATGATTATCGGTCTTATTACCGTTAGGTATAACCACATAGTTTGTTGGGGTCCCATCCCCCATGATTTGCCGCACAGGTTCTTGCACGACCAAAGGGAGAGCTGTGCCCTCCTAACGGTACGAGTCACATGTGGGGTCCATGTGAGTGATTTGTCCAGAATGGCTCCTAGAAATTTTATTTCGTTGGTAAACGGTAAACGTAAATGAGAAGGTTGGTAAACGGAACGCCCCGAACAAGGATCGCTTTCAAGAAGTCCAGCCTCTTCCTTCGGATAAATGGCACAATCACCTTTTTCCTAGGGTTTATTGCTACGTTTTCCTTTGAACACCAGCTGTGTAAAACATCCAGCACCTCTTGCAACATGCTGGAGATTTGTTGGTATTGGTGGTTTCTTAGAAGGATAACGATGTCGTCCACGTATGCTTGGACCTCGACTCTCCATAGTTCTAATGTAGCCAGAAGGTCGTCCACTAGTAGTAGGGACCACAGGAATGGTCAAAGGACTCCGCCCTGTGGACAACCTCCCGATGTTGTGAATCTGATAGTATCATCGTTTAATGATGTAGTAATCAGTTTGGATGTTAACATGTTGCGAATCCAGTTGGTTATTGTTGGTTCGATCCTTCTTGCGTTATTGGCGCTGAGGAGAGATTCTGTAGGTGCATTAATAAAGGATCCTTCGATGTCTAAATGAAAATACCAACTGCGACACCCTTTGAGTCCAGGGTATCTTGGATTTTCACCATCAAGTTGGTCAGTGCTAGTTCTGTTGATTTGTTAGCCTGGTATGCATACTGTTCCGTATTAAGGGGGTACGTGGTTAGCGCTCCTTTATGTATAGGTCTAACAGCTTTTCCAAGCTTCTCAGCAGAAACGAGGTGACTGATTGGCCTGAGCGATTTAGGATTTTTGGTATGTAGACGACCATCATCCTGGACCAGCAGTTTGGAATAAAATTCCATGCAAAGCACGCTCTGAAGAGCTTTATTAGTAGAGTTGCGAGTTGATCCAGGCCCTGTTGTAGTAGTGCCGGAAACACTCCATCCTCCCCGGGGGATTTTTATGGTTGAAAAGCCATAATCGGGGATTTTAGCAGGGCTGGTCTAACCACTTTTTGGAGAACTCCCAATCTGCCCTGTTGGATCAATTAAATCGTCCCAAGGGGCTTGTGTTAGTCTCCAAATTTGTCAGTCGACTACTCGGAAAATGACAGCTTGCGAGTATGTCTAACGTTTCACTACCAGTGGGGGTGTAGGTTCCATCGGACATTTTTATCGATCCAAGCTCCTGACACGACTCCCTAAAGAGAATCCTATATAGATTCGGGCTCCTGTTGGTCCGGCCTTCAATCCGGCCACAGAACCTTCTCCAAGACTCTCTATTAGCAGCCTTGATCTGCTTGCTGTAATGAGTTAGAGCCTGACTGTAAGTGTCCCAGTCGCCGGTTATTTTTGCTTTATTAAAGAGTCTTCAGATGTTTTTTCTCTGTCTTTCCACCAGGATGTTTGTCTGTTGTCCTTTTTTGATCTCGTTGGACAGTTGTCTTCTTATGTCAAGATTTATATAACTTTTGGTTTTACTTTTTGGAGGGTAAACGTTTTTGGGGGCAAAAAAGCACATTTTGTAATTATAAATATTTACACAGAGTGGTTATAAAATTATAACAATAAAGTTATGTTTTCTTTTTAAACAAAAGACTCTGTATTTTATAGTATTTTTAGATTCTACCTTTACAAATCCAAATGAAATATGAATGAAAACGAACTAACTGGGTATTTAAATACTATTTTGAAATTGATATTTTTAGTGGCGTTTCGGATATAATAATTTTTACTAAAAAAAAAGTAAAGTGATCTGCTGGGAATCGAACCCAGACTTTCCACTTGCCGGGCGGATAATCTGACCACTCCCGGCCGATAAGTGGAAGGTCTGGGTTCGATTCCCAACAGAAACTTGATTTTTTCTTTAGTATAAATGATTATGTCCGATACTCTAATAAAAATATCAATTTAAACTCTTATAAAGATGTTAAATTATAATTGAACATTGTTATTATTAATTAGTAAGGTATAAATAAATCTAGAATTCCTGTTTTTCATTGACATACACAAAACCTCACAATGCTGCGAACACTTAATGGTTGCCAAATTTGGAAAGTCAAACCTCGGATCGAATTATTACCGTAAAACGGGGTTACTTCGACAGCGGGAGTAACTTCGACACGTATAATATAATGATTTTTTTTTCAGGTTTCTTGGTGTTTTTCAGGTTATCCAATATTCTGTTATTGTTTTTGTCCTATTTAATATATTTTTTATTATAATTGCTTTGTTTTATTTGTTTATTTATTTTTTTTTAATTTTTTAGGTTTTTTAGTTTTTCTCTTTATTTCAGATCCGGTAAGTTTTATAGAAGATGCCGCGCACTTACGTCAAAAAGGTGGGAAGTGGACCTTACCACAGCTACAGAAAGGAGAACACGGATAAGGCTATTGATGCTGTGAAAAAGGACATGTCCAAACTACAAGCTAGCCAGAAGTTCAAGGTGCCGAAAACAACGTTAATTGATAAACTTCAGGAAACTCATCCTGCGGCACCGGGTCGTCCATGCGTGTTGACTCGCGAAGAAGAACAGCTGTTGGCAAAAACTCTTGGTGTCGTAAACGACTGGGGCTTTCCCATGACTCACGAGGATATTCGTCAGGTTGTAACAAAATTTGTGACGAAGCAGGGAAAGAATGTTCCGGAATGGAAGAACAACAAGCCAGGTCTGGATTTTATAAAAAAAATTCGCTCCGAGGAACAAACTGACAATACGACTGGCTTCCAATATCAAACGTCAACGAGCTGCCGTAGATAAGGCGCAACTTCAAGAATGTTTTGAGAACATAAGAGATATCTTAGAATATGCGTCACCAGAAAATGTTAACAATTATGATGAGACGAATATCACTGATAACCCTGGTTCGAAGTCTTGGGGCCCAGAGCAACCAAAAGAGTGGAACGAGTTCAAGAGCACTCGAGGACATCGATCAGCATCATGGTTTGCGGATCAGCTAATGGGGACTTGCTTCCTCCCATGGTTGTGTATAAGGCACAACACCTGTACGAAAATTGGAGTAAGGGAGGTTCTGCAGGCACAATTTATCAGCTGACGCCAAGTCGATGGTTCGATGTGAACACATTCGAACAATGGTTTTTTGATGTTTTGATTCCTCACATTAATGCTAAGAGCACCCCTGAACAAACAAAAGTTGTGATTGGAGATAATCTTGCGTCACACTTTTCTCCTCGCGTCCCTACCAGCAAATTCAACGCATTTGATGCAACGTCTGGACGTCAGTTTTTTTGCTCCGACGAAGCGAAAATGGCGCGAAATTCTGGATTCATGGAGAAAGGAATGTCGTCGAAAAGGAAGCATCCCGAAAGAACATTTCCCAAGGTTGCTAAATCGATTGTGGTCCCATACTGAAAACACTTCTGCCACAAATCTTCAATCTGGCTTTAGAGCAACAGGGCTGAGCCTCTTTAATCCAGAAAGAGTTTTAGCGAAAATTCCTGGAGCAAAGCCGGATTTCGAGAGTGTGCTAGATTCCAGTTTGTTAGAATTTCTACACGAGGCTAGAGAATATTCCAAGCAACCGACAAATTCTCTCAAAAGAGGAAAAAAGTGTCCGCAAGACCAGGCCAGCAGATGCAAAGACCAGTTGAAATAAGCACTCCAACCCGTTCAGACTCACCAATGAATTTACCAGAACTAGTGAATTTACCAAAAATGTTTGTTGATGCAACTCCAACTACGAAGAAACCAACGACAAGACTCCCCATCAAACCAAAAAAATCAAAGACCGTTGAAACCTGGACCATCCAGAGCTCGCCGAAACAAGACAGACATTGTCGACACTGCGCCTCCGGATTCTTCTTGCTCCATATGCAAATGTTCTTACGCAACCTACACTGACAGCAATGAGTGGATTTGTTGCGTTTCTTGTTTAAAGTGGGTGTGCGGTATTTGCAATGATGGCTCCAAGGACCCGCAATATGAATGTCCTTCATGCAATTGTTGTTGCATTTGTTTGGTTCCATACTCTGAGTACACAAATAAAAAGTCTTGGATCAAGTGTGTGAACTGTGGAAAGTGGGTTTGTGGACACTGCAACAAGGGATCCAAATAAGCGAGATACGAGTGTCCCATTTGTTTCGACGAATACTAAATCCGTTGTTTTCATGTTCTATATAGTTTTATATATTGCTGTTGTTACTTTATTTAAGGAGTTTTCGTTTAGTTAGAAGAATTTTATTTTAGTTTTTCACTTCTATATCCGACAGCTTCATACCAAAGTTTTTGAGAAGAATAAACTGTATTTTCGTTTTTCTGTGTTTTATTTGCCTAATTGTAGCTCTTTAAACCATTTCCCAATGCTTCTAATTAATGATGGTTTACTATTTTGGTGTGGTTGCCCGCGAAAAACACATCTTCGACATTCTGTAGAATTAAGTGTGGTGTCGAAGTTACCCCACTATACGGGGTAACTTCGACACTTAAAAACCCACAAAAAAAAGTAGAAGGGGGTGGGGGAAAAAATTTTGTTTGGCTATAAAGAGCCAAAGTTTCAATTGTTACGATGGCACATAGGCCAAGTTTCTAAGATAAATGTTTTTTTTTCACACAGCACGAATTATAGCTAAAACCTGTCGAAGTAACCCCATTTTACGGTATCATAGATGGTTGTCTAAAAGATAAAACAAAATATATTTTTTTAAGCGATACAATTTCATTATTCTCAATATATACAGGGTGACCCACTATATACGACACGGTCTCTTAACGGAAAACGGCTAAATATTTTTCGACGATTTTTTACAGACATACACAGGTTGATTAAAAGAACCATTTAAAAATATTTGATAATATATAGGATGCTCAAAAAAAAAAGATACATATCAAACATGTTTTTTCTTATAGAACACCCTGTATTTTAAATCATTTTTGAACACTAGAGTTAAAATAAAGGCAACTTACTGCTATGTTTCCTATACCTAATATTAACGGTTTTGGAAATATTTGAATATTTCTAATATTGTAAGATAGATTTTAATTTTTTTTTATATAACACATTTATATGGTTCTTATATAAATATATATAAAATATATAAATATATTTTATATATTTATATAAAACACATAGGCTAGTTTTACGAAATTCATCTCAATTAAGAGTAGAGATTCAATAATTTAATATTAAACACCTTTATTATTTAAAAAAATATTACAGGGTGATAATTAACTATCAAAAATAATGACCATATTTAAGGTCAGATTACTTGATTATTTTAAATAGCACACCCTGTATGTAATAATAGAATACGATACAACATTTTAGTCTCTTGTGATTTGTATTAGGGGTTCCTATACCTATCTCTAATATTTTCTTAGTAATTTCACTTAAACTGATACGATTATCCAGTAATGTTAATATTTCTCTTAAACTAAGGTGGCGTTGATTTATCTGTCGATGTTTTTATTGGCGAGGCCATGGTTATTGTTATTGTGTTATTTAAAGCTAGTTTTAATCCGTCACGTTTTCGGTTATTATTGAAACTTGAGAAATTGTTTAAAATGAAAACCTACAGTAAACAAGAAAGAATTGACATGATTCTTGTAATTGGCGAATGTGAAGAGAATTGCTTTTTAGCTTCTCGAGTTTATGCTCAAAAATATCCAACACGGAAGCGTCCAAACAAGGCTGAATTTCAAAGATTACTGCAAATTTTTCGCCGAACTGGAAACGTTTCCTACGAAAAAGTTAGAAGGGTAAAACATGTGACTGGTAATGAGTAAAATTAATTTAGAGTACTTACATCCATTGTTGAAAACCCGCATGTGAGTCAGCAGATTGCATCACAAACAGCTAATGTAAGTAGAAGCAGTACTCAAAGGATATTAAAACAACATAAATTCCATCCATACCGCATTCAGATGCATCAGGAGCTGTTTGAAATAGACTTCCGTCGGAGGCTTGAGTTTTGTTTGTGGTGTCTTGATAAGGTTGGGGAGGAAGAAGACTTTTTTGATAACATTTTATTCTCGGACGAATCCACAGTTCATAATAACGGCCTAGTAAATAGGCATAATTTTCACTATTACAGTGACCAAAATCCCCACTTTTTCCGAACACTTGATCATCAGCACAGATGGTCTTTTAATGTATGGGGCGGCATTTTAGGGCCATATGTGATCGGACCTTACTTCTTTGAAGGTCATCTAAACGGGCAAGAATTCAGTAGATTTTTAGCGAAAAATTTGTTTGACCTTTTAAAGAACGTGCCTTTGGGTGTAATACGTAGAATGTGGCCACAATTAGATGGTGCTCCAGCGCATTTTCATATTAACGTCAGAAATCGTCTACATCAATATTTTCCCAACAAGTGGATTGGTAGAGGAGGGCCGCAAAACTGGCCAGCAAGATCGCCTGATCTAACACCCCCCGACTTTTTTTTGTGGAGTTACATTCAAAGCAAAGTTTGCGATGTTCCACCCACAACCCCCGACAATATGAAACAGAGAATCCGCGCAGCCTTTGCAACTGTAACGCCACAAATGTTAATCAATGTTCAACATTCGTTTCAAAAAAGAGTCCAGTTGTGTATTGAAAATGATGGTCACCATTTTGAACACTTACTTTAGCTTTTGTCTTGGTAGGCAATAGTGGGCATATCGTGTTTGTGTTTTTGTTTTACCATAATGTCTTCATATTATAATTAAGTGAAATCATTGTATATGAATCACAAGTAAATCAATGAATGGATAGTTCGGTCCCTCTCTGCCAGAGGGCCATGGGGGACGCTGTCAATCTTGTCAACTTCATGGGGGCAACGGTGGAAATGTCACGGTAAAAGTAAAAATAACCACAGCTGTATACTCTATACTATTAAAAACAAAATTTCTACTTCTCTACTGCATTGGGTGAACAAGGATGAATATATTCTATAAATATAAAGTCATTATAAAAACTAGTAATTTTGCAGACGTAGAGAAAAAGATATGCCAATTCGTCTGTCATTATTATTTATTAAAGTTTGGTTATGTAGTGTAGGTATAAGTATTTGTGATATGTTATTTTACTTTCTTTTTTTGGCAAATGCCGGCCACAAAGAAAAATGAGAAAGGATGACCTTTGTTACGTACTGTCGCCGCATCCATTTAAGTTATCCTATACCCAGAGCCGTAGTTACAATGGGGCAGCCAGGGAACCCAGGCTTTAGAGCCCAGCATGAAGAACCTCAATGGATTGTGAATATTGTGATTGTATAGTAGTACGAATGCGATGCACTCCTTGGTACCGGAGCTATCAGTGTCAGTAAGTAATCTTAGCACTACGTGTGCAATATGGGATGCTGGATATGCACTGTCATTGCTCAGCTCACAGGGCATGCAAGTCCAAGTGCGAACCAACTGGAGGAAGGTACTACCCTTGTCTAAAATCTTTGATAGTATGAATGTGATACACTCCTTGGTACCGGAGCTATATCAGTATATGTCTCACAACAACGTGTGTATTATATGGATTCTGGATATGCACCCCATCATTGCTCAGCTCACAGGGCATGCTAGTCCAAGTGCGAACCACCTGAAGGAAGGTACTACCTTTGTCTAATAACTATAGTAGTACGAAACGTGTGTCATATGGGATGCTGGTAGGCTCCCGAAAGATTGTCTTGTATCATGTAATAAAGAGAACCCTGTAGCTCTTAGAGTTTCCTAAAGTACAACGGTCACCCTCCAGGTCACCCCTGAATTTGTTACAACCTGTACAAAAACAAACTCTTTTCAAATTTATGAACTCTGTGAACTCAATATCTCAATATTCAAAGTGTTTTTATAGGTAAAATTATAATATTAGGTAGGTTACTTATGGTTAAAATGCATTAGTTTTATAATAAATTAAGTTTTAAATAAAGAAAAAGTGTTGATTTTCTAAAAAGAACATTAAAAAAAGGCACAATATTGGTAGAATTCGTTAATACTCTTGTTAATAATATCATGTTAGTAAATAATATCTAATCCTAATAATATCCATAATACAGTATGAATTATTAATAATACACATAATACAGATATATAGCTTGCCCAATTTTATTCCTCTCAAAAGTCTCTCTTTTTGTTTCAATCATGGAAATTCCTGTATGAAAGACTTTGCTGCAGTGTTACATCTTGTATTCTGGGTTTTAATAAATAACAGAAAGTTATTGGTGTTTAGCTTGAAAGTATGTGTGACACTGTAGTTGTAAGGTCAATCTTAAGAGTACCTACCACCCTAACACTAATATAAACAATGGTTGTCCACTGATCCTCCAAACCTCCATAGGTCTAGTACCCTAGTATCATATAGGTACAGGTCAAACCATCTGGAAAACCAGTGATTGCTTTTGTTTCATACTATCATGAATTTAGCCTATAATAACTGGAATTACAAGGATTTGTCTTACTAGTCTTTAACATTATAATCTTAATTTTGTGTTGATTTGCATGTAGTAAACTCCCTGCTTTGTAAGAATTAAGGGACATCCTGAAACTTGTCACATATGATTAATTTGGTTTCCGCGCCATTAGCTTCACTCAGTTCACTGTTCACCATTGTTCTAAGTAACGGCAGCAGCTTTTTTAGTTATTTATCGGCTGCCTCATTAACTAGCCGAAATATCCAGTTTTTTTGCTCCAATATCCATAAGATTCCCTGGGTTTTCGCGCCATTAGATTCACTCACTTCTCTGTTCACACTGTTTTAAGTAAGGGCAGCAGACGAAGGCATTTTGGTACTTATTGAGTTATTTATCGGCTGCTTCATTAATTAGCCCAAATATCGAGCTTTTTTTGCTCCAATACCCATAAAAATGTAGAAATTATGAATTGTAAATAAAAAAATTAAACGTGACATACCATGACAAATATGACTGCAGGCAAGAGAGCAAGGAGCATTTCGGAGATCTTTATCTAGCTGACGTGAAGTAAGTATTACGTAAATTACAATTGCAACAACGCCAGAAATTAAACGGCCTTGAAATATTTGTCTAAAATGATGATGTCACTAGGCTCCAGTGACATCTAGTGAACACCATCATAAGTGCCATTGACATACAGGGTGTGCTATTTAAAATAATCAAGTAATCTGACCTTAAATATGGCCATTATTTTTGACAGTTAATTATCACCCTGTAACATTTTTTAAATAATAAAAGAGTTTAATGTTAAATTATTGGACCTTTACTCTTAATTAAATTGAATTTCGTAAAAGTAGACTATGTGTTTTAGACATAAAAAATTTGTAAAATCTATCTTACAATATTAGAAAAATTTAAATATTTCAAAAACCATCAATATTAGGTATAGGAAACATAGCAGTAAGTAGCCTTTATTTTACCTCTAGAGTTCAAAAATGGTCTAAAATACAGGGTGTTCCATAAGAAAGAACATATGTTTGATATATATCTTTTTTTTGGAGCACCCTGTAGAATACCAAACATTTTTAAAATGTTCTTTTAATCAACCTGTATATGCATGTAAAAAATCGCGATAAAATATTTAGTCATTTTCCGTTAAGAGACCGTGTCGTATATGGTGGGCCACCCTGTATAATAGTCCCTCAATACATCATGAGTTGATCTAATTTGTTTCTTTTTTTATCTGTGTTAGAGTGTTAAATGCAATGGTTTCTTATTAATAAACTAAACCAGATTTTTTTTTATTTTAAACTGTTCTTTATGTCCTAAGGAACAGTCTAAAAATAAAGAAAACTTACAAGTTGAGGGGATGAAAAAGCTCACCATAGCCTGTTTCTAAAAGGTGCATGACTTCTGCAGTGGTGGGCCTAGTTTTGTAAACATTCTGGTCCACTCCTGCTTATCCACTTGCTTGAAAATATGTAGTTTATTAATTACTGTCGCACATCTAATGCAAAATGTGCCCCTGCTCCATCCAACTGAAACCACAATCTCTGTCTTACATTCATTGGAACGTCCTTATGGAAAGTCCTTGAAGTGAACCACGCAAAAAAATTTCCGCATTTCAGTTCCCATCTAGAAAAAAATAGAGCTATTAAATAGAGATCAAGAATTCCCGCCGAAACGTTAACCGACGATTGATTTAGAAAATCAAAATCGATTGTCGGTTAACAGAGCAAATTGCCCCCTGGATTTTTGCCTGGATAATAAAGAAAATTGTGAAGGTAACAAAATGGGCTGTAGCGGTTTATTTGACGTGCAGTTGTTTTCCACCTTTCATTTTCGCATTCTACTGTTGGACGTCTGATGTTTTGCATGTCATTAAAACACTGTCGAAGAATACTACTCTGTTGAGTCCTCACAGGATAACTCTGTACACAAGTTTTTCTTCTTTCTTTATTTTTAAGGGAAATAACCGAAAAATATGACTCAATAAAAGTAAACTTCCTTGTTGTCAATTTTCATGTTACTCCCAATCATTCATTAATTCACCTCCTACGCGCCTACGTAAATTTAATCACCCGAATTTTCGTTTTCTTTGTGTAAATGCGCCTTAAATCCATTAGATAGAGATCTAGGCGCAGTACTCACCATTTCGGTGTTGTAACTAAACTAATTTTGACTGACACCGAAATTTAGTATTTTCCTACAGTTCAAGTTCCGTGTCCAACGACCTGAAGGTCGCGTTTCGATCTATATAAACCGGGTACCCCACAATTGGGGTACAGTTTACAGTTCTTCGTACAAGACAGACTACCACAATGAACGCTTTGGTGAGAAATGAGTTTTATTATATTTTAATAATAGTAAATGTATAATTTGCATTAATAAACAGATCATCGTCCTTATTGCCACCCTCTCCGTCGCTTGCGCGTCCCCCAGCGGCCTATACATTGGGCATGGTTGGGGACACGGGGCCGCCGTGGCCCATGGAGCTAGTGTAATCGGTAAGTTCAATTCAAAACTGCAAAATGCCCCAAAAATAAGATTTTTGCTTGCAAAGGGCCAGTTGCTCATGGAGCTGCTGTAGTTGGCCCTGTGGCTCATGGGGCTTCGGTCGTTGGACCCAGTGAAGGACATGTTTCAGTTGTGGGACCCCAAGGAGGATACGTTGCCGTTGTTGGCCCATCTGCTAGTCACACCTCTGTAGTGGGTAAGGACTAATTAATATTATAATTCAGGGTGTTTAGTGGAAAACGTTATTGTCAAGTAAATGGACCTTTGTTCCTTTGTCCTTTCCCTTAAACCGGTTGACGTCTAACTAAGTGACCTTTTCTAAAGGACATGAATTACCATCAATTAACAACTGAATCTTTATTCGATTTTTAATATAGGACCCACCGCTCACAGTGCTGCCATTGTAGGACCATCCGAAGGACACGCTGCCGTTATCGGACCAGTAGCTGCTTATGGTGCGGTTGTTGGTAAGAAACTCAAATTTTAGTCTTAAAACACTCAAAAACAGTTTGCTGGTTTCGACGATAAATATCCTATAAAGCTGTCTGTATGCTTTTTTAAGACGTCACGATATGACGTAAAAGGTCGGTGACTTTTCGCTCCCTTTTTACGTCAATTTATGACGTTTTCCATTACCAAAGATGACGAAAAGTTGACGTCATTTTGCTATCTGTATTATGGCATTATTTTGATGACAGTGTTGTCATTTAAGCTCCAGTCGCTCAGTGGAGCCACGCTGCAGTGCATGGGGTGACCGTTGCCGGACCACACACTGTCCCAGCCACCATTACCGGACCTTCCGGAACTATCCACGCTGAAGGCCTTTGGGGACCCACCCATGCCTATCATGGTCACCATTGGTAAACACCAAGTTAGTCTATTAAAACCGGGCAATGTGATTGATGAATATGCAAAATGCAACAGATCGAGAAAGAGAAAATTTTGTATATAATTTATGAAAAATATTGAAAGTTTTTTTTTGTATGCCATAATGTCATTAGTCGAATAAACGGCTCTAAAACCCATTTTATTGTCTTTTAATTGTACAATTCATCACAAAACCAAAGAAATTAAGGAAAAGCTAAACAAACGCAACTTTTATTTGCGACCTTAATCTGAATGCAGAAACAGTTGGATTCACTCTGATCGGTCCATTAGTTGTAATGTTATAGACCATCAAAGTTGAAAATTACAAAAAAAGACGAGTTACCCCCGCTCCCCCTAGTTTAATGACTTTTTTAAAAATACGACGCATTTTTTTTTTGCTGGTTTTGATCGGATTGAGATGTTTGCAATTCGTTGGAAACATAACAAACTTTCCGTCAATGGGCTAATTCGAATAAAATTAGTCCAAAGCTAATTCTGAAATGGCAAAAAAGGAAATTTTAAAAGTGGCTAAAAATGATTATTATCAAAAATATTACACCTACGGCACTTTCGTTGGTGGGAGGTAAAACAGGACATCAAGAAGAGCAAAAAACAGTTGCATTCGCTCTAAAGGTCCACTCGTTCTAAAACACGTGAAAAAGGTAAGTAAAAGGGTCAGTTAAAAAAAAATTAAAAATTTCTTTTTCTGTTTTTAAAGATTATAGGATTTTTGCAATTTTGTGAAAACGTAACAAGCTTATTTCGAATGAAATTAGCCCAAAACTTCTATTGAATACCAAAAAAGTCGAAAATGGCTAAAAAATCGACAACAGAAGAGGTTTATCTACGAAAGTATTACCCTCACGGGACTTTCATTGCTGAGAGGTAAAAGAGGCCATTGAGAAGAAAAAAAACAGTTGGATTCAATTCAGTCAGTCCACTCGTTCTAAAATTACAGGCCGCCAAATTTGAAAATTAAGAAAAAAAGAAGGGCTGCCCTCCTTGTTGGCCAATTTGAATAAAACTTGGGAAGAACTTGAGAAGAACTGAGAAAAAAAGACGTAATACACTCCCCCTCTTTGTTCAAATTCAATACATTTTGTATTTTTTTTTCCAGTTTTTGATCGAAATGGGACATTTGTAATCTCCTAACAAATTTATTTCAACTAAAAATTAAGCCGATTCTAAGAGTGCCTAAAAATCGACCACACACACAGGACCTATCTTCGAAATTATTGAATCAATGAATCAATAACTTTCTCTTTGATCAACAATTTTAAAGGAAATTAACAAAAAAATACGAGGAACATTTTCTTTTGCCGTTTTTTCATCGAAATGGTACAAACAGCGAAACAAAAAAATCTGAAATATGGTGATATTTTAGAAAAACTGTATCTAAAAGACGTAGAAAGGTGGAAGTATAAATTTAGAATTATTCTAGCTAAAATCGTGTTAAAAATGTACAGAAAAGTTTCTTTTTCAGACTCAAAAAATTCTTTCAATGAAAATCGATTATTGACGTGCGCTGGAAAAGTTATATTTCGGGCCAAAATCGGGTATAAAAAAAAAACTTAAAAAATCAAAAATCATCAATCGTTAAAGAAAACAGTTTTGGGCTTGGGCCGAAACTTGTCTCATTACCAATCAAATTACATTACAATTACTGTTCACTTGTTGGAAACGTTTCATTTTTGGCAAAATTACCTCAAAAGAATAAAAGCCCATTGAAAAGTTTAATTTAGATTGATAAGGAAAATTAAAAAACAAAACGTTTTACGAAACATGACAAAGAATATTAGAAACATACGAAAAATAGAAAAACAATCAGATTTTTTTTTGATTTCTTAATAAAAGTATTAAAAAAAAGCGTAAACAAAGAAGGACAAATACAAAAATCCACTGTGACTGTTTATTTGGAATGAAATTAGCCCCATGAGTACATTTTTTTAAAATAGCAACAAAAGTCAATGGCAATGAGACTGTGTTGAGACTCGTTTGTGGGAGGAGGAAGGAGACATCAAGAAAAAGATTTACTCTGATCGATTATAAATTTATAGAGTAGGTGGTCACCAATTTGTCGATCAATCCATCTGCGTACTACGTTCGGGGTCTACCCCTCATCAGTACAGCACAGATCATCAAGAAAAGAAAGATGCCCAGAAGGATTGGCAGCATTGGAAACATGCTACACTAGCGGTGCCACGGGGATCGGCAAGAAACTTCTGACAAATGATTTTGACAATATGTCATCTTTCATTTAATTTGAAGGTTAATAGACGGCTACGTGGGGCCATTGTTGGGCAAACGGCAAAACGGTTGTTATCTTATCAAACTTGCAAAACGAAAACGACCAAAAATTAGTTAAATATATAATTAAAGTTAAATAATACGTATCAATCAGTTTAGATCAGATCAGCTTAAAAGGCACTGTAAGTAGAATAATATATCTGATTATGTACGTATATATGTTAATGTTAAAGTTTTTAGGTGAGTTTACAAGAAGCAAACTGAAGGCTAGCTAGCCTAAGGGCTAAGGGGTAGAGTTTCGGTCCTTGAGCCTGTTGGCTATAGAGACACTGTACTGTAAGTACCATTTTTGATTTTATAGAGAACAGATTATTCAGGGTATTGGTCCTGAGGAAAGCTCAAAAGAAAGTCCATATTTTAGTGTATACCAAACTTTTGGAATTTATTTGATTCCTTCTTCAGGGAAACATGTTTAACGAAACAATTTCAACGCTAACAAAATTATTTAGAACTATCCTAAAATGGCAACAAATAAAACATTTTGTGGGACTGGGAGGGTGTAATGACAATGAGGGCTTGCATTTGCAATCTAAGATTGCTTTAATTCCAATCTCAGGCCATTGTTTTGTTTGTTTGTTGCAGTTGTGGGTTGTGGTTTTTTGAGAAACTGAAAAAATATAGAATTAAATAAATTCCTGAAGCTCAGTATGTTTTACAGCTTATACTTTCTCCCGTGTGTATAAACCAGTGCTTCTCCAGACTGATATCCTAAGAATTCTCTCCTTCTTACTAGTTGGTCAAGACTACTTTTCTTATCTTCGATTGTATATATGTATATAAGTAGATAAATTGAATGGTAATTTTAATTTTTTTTTAAATAGCACCTGTGTGGAACATCAACCTATACACCTACTTGGTGTCAGTGGTTAAAAAGGGCCTTGGCTTCCTTGATACATTTATGATGGTACATAATGTTTGGAAATGATAACAAACAGAGGATGCAGCAGGGTTTTGGATCTCCACAATTGAAAACCTGAAAACATCAGAAGATGTGTTATGAGGCAAGTGATATATCAATTTTCTGCTAACAAGCACTTCAAGGTTATATATATCATGTAGTTAGTTTTGTAAATAATTGAAATACTATACCACCAGGTGATATTTATGTGATATTTTGGTTGTTTTCTTAGGTAGGATAAGTTAGCAAAAATTTACACTTAGATAGAGAAACTCATAAAAGTGTGCTATAGCTATGACATCAAGGGCATCATATTTCAAATACAAATGTTCTGTGCCATCATGCACTAGTGCATATTGTCACAAAGGAGCAAAAAGACATAAAATTGCAACGTCCTTAGAAATGGTCGACCGATGACCGGTTTAGTAACCAAGGAATAGTTGACCCAAATTTATAAATCATAGATCGTAAATTTGATCAACAACTGGGTACTTCGAACCGCTGATTGACCCGTCATGGAAAAGAACGTTGCAATGCATTGGAAAAAAGTGCTGACGAAAAGAGAAGTAAGCTCGAGGATTTTTGGGCTAGCGAGGGGACTTGCTCGGTGGCTTGCACGTAGGCAAGACTCCAAGATTCTTTTGAAGTTCGGGGTGATCCTTATGGGGGCGTTACGTCAGATAGA
Source organism: Taphrorychus bicolor (assembly GCA_951812265.1). Taxonomy (NCBI): domain Eukaryota; kingdom Metazoa; phylum Arthropoda; class Insecta; order Coleoptera; family Curculionidae; genus Taphrorychus; species Taphrorychus bicolor. The sequence goes on from OX638303.1 coordinate 44,778,120, forward strand.
CGAACGACCACCCGTCGAAGAGTAATTAAGTGTTTTCCAAAATTTGTTATCGTCCGAGTACAAGGAAGAAAGCTATCCTAGAAGTCCTTGTTGTCCTAAGGGAAGCCACGGTTACGCATAGGACTACCCCTGAAATACGTTAAATTGATTGGCACGATACGGTCCTCCTCTACACTTAACCTAGGTAAGACCCTTTTGTTATAACGGTGTTTGTTTCCATATTAGTCATTTCAGTTAAGTAGTTAGGGTAATGTTAAGGCACAGAAAATAGAAGTTTACTTGAATCCCATCTTTTTATTTTAAATATAAACCCCCCATATTTTTGGAAGCCCCCACTCAATGAGTAAATCAGCATAGGACCCTTCGGGGGAGGTAACGACGATCCGGTACCCATTTAAAGAATAGAGATTTAAAGCGTAAATTAACGCCCAGTCAAATATAGTAATTTTTACAATAAATAGTTCCCATCTATCATCATCATTTAAAATATTAATCCCCTAGTTCACTATCACGTTCGTGACAATATTATCCAAATAACTCTGAAAATAAACATTTTTTCTCTTTGCCACGAAATGAAATTCAAAAAAGAAATTGGATCTGGTGGCTTAACAATTTATCCACTAATTCAGTAGACAAAATTGATTGTAATAAATGCAAAAAGATTTACATATGCCAGGACCATTTTCTTGATAAATGTTTTGTGAGTATAGAGAAAAAAAGACTTCACCAGCTGTCAATGCCATCTGTGTGTAATGGTAAAGAAAAAATTCATTTAACGAACTCTGAAATTCACGATCATGATTATTTTATTAATATACAGTCATTATCAACATCTACTTCATTATTAATGAAGGTGACTCAATGGTTCTGGCACAGTTTGTAGGAAAAGGCATTTTAAAAGTATTGTTGATATAGAATTTTAAAACAAATTGGTATCAAAAGCAAATGTGAATTAACACCAAGAAAAAATAAACTTTATATGAGTTATCGCAATAAGGAAAGCAAGATCTGTAAACTACGTAGATCATTATTTAAAAGTCAGACAGTTTCAAAAAAAGTTAAGACACTAGCAACAAGTCATGTGTTAGGGGAAATAGAAAAACATTTTACAACAGGGGGTGCTCATCTATTAAAATCACAGCAACGCAAGAAATGTAATTGGACATTTCAAAATAAGGTTTTTGCTCTTGCATTATATAAACGAGGTCCAAAATGCTATAGATTTTTGAGATCGTTTCTAAAATTGCCTTCCAAATCAACAATTACAAACCTTATGAGAAAAATGCCTTGCAACACTGGCTTGAACAATCATATTTTAGAAAAAATAAAAACCAGAATTTCAAAAATGCAACCGATGGATTCTTACTGCTCTTTAATTTTTGATGAGATTTCTTTAACAACAGGTTTAACTTATTCATCAGGCACTGACAGTATTGGACCTAAGATCTTGGACCTAGTAAGAAAACTAACTCTCTAGCCAATCATGCTTTGGTTTTTATGATAAATTCTTTGTTTTCTGGGTGGAAACAACCTATTGCATATTACTTCACCAAGGATACTATTTCTGCTGTTGAACTCAAGAATATTATAATTGAAATTATAGCTAAGTTGCAGGGCATTGGAATTAATTTTATCAGTACAGTTTGCGATCAAGGACCTACTAACCTTCGAGCATTAAAATCATTAAAAAACGACTTAAGAAAACCCTATTTTTTTGTAAATAACAAACTCATTGCAACATTGTACGATTATTGCCATTTGCTAAAATCAACAAGAAATGCTTTGTTTAAATACGGTATTATTTTTAACAGTTCAAAAAAGGCTAGTTTTAAATATATTATAAAGTTAGCTTACCATTACGATAAAACCCGTCGTTTTCAAACTATCCGCAAAATAAAGGCATGTTATTTAGAAATTAATAGGTATCCATTGTTAAAAAAGGAAGTTTCCATAGCAGCCAAAACACTAAGTGCTACTATAGCTGCTGCCATTGAAACGATGGTAAGTACTGCTCAATTTGAAGGCGTTCCTGCCGAAGCAATCCACACAGCTGAATTTATTGAAAATATTAATAATTTATTTGATTCCTTCAATTCAAATGGAATAAGTGAAAAATATCGAAGATCACAACCTCCTTTAAGATCAGGTCTTACTAGTAAAAGTCGACATTTCCTATTCTGGAAGCAGATGCATTCATTTATTAATTCATGGAAATTTCTAGAGCGTGCCACGGGCAAGATGAAAACTAGGATGCCTTTTAAACAGGGGTGGCTTAATAATTTACAGGCAATTCGATATATATGGTCAACATGTCAAAGTGTGGGATTTAAGTATTTAAGGACACGTTTATTAAGCCAGGATCCAATTGAGAATTTATTTTCACAAATTCGTCAATATGGAGGAGCCCATACAAATCCATCATGCTTTCAATTTATTTCTGCCCTGAATACGGCCACATTAAATAATTTAATGTCAATTCGGTCTTCCAGAAGAAATTGTGAAGATGATGATGGTTGCCTCCTCTATAATTTACAAGATTTTTTCGAAAATGTGATTAGCGAAACAAATCTTCCAATTGCTGACAATGAGCTCAAAACCATTTATCCCCCAAACTTCCAACCAACTTCCATAGATAACTTTGAATCCCAGGCTTTGGCATATGTAGCGGGATTTGTAATAAAAAAATTAAGCTTCGAAGTGTTGAATGAATGTGAGTTATATAGACACTCGCTCTTGGTTGATGTACCAGAAAGCCAGCACACTTTTACGAGTTTCAAAGAATATGACAATGTTACAAGACTGAAATATGTAACCAAAGATTTAGTTATATCTATTGCCCACGTCTATGATTTGATATATTTCTACTTGAAAACATGTGGCCACATAAACCTTATCGCACACAAATTAAAATCTATTTTAAAAAAAAAAGTAAATTTTTCTTGAAACCGCTATGAAGTTCACATGGAAAATGTGTTGCAATTACTTTTAGATGCATTAGTTTCTGTGATTTTAAAAAAATATTGTGATGATGTGCAAAGACAATTTATTACCAGAAATCGAAAAAAAAATATTATAGATAAATATAAAAGATTTAAACATACCACGAAATAATTTATATATTTATATAACTATAGAGGATCTCATTTTTGTGTTTAAGTTTTTTTTTTGTTATATGTACACGGAGTGGGTACCATATTCGATGTTTTTCCCCTATACATTATTGTTCCTTGCATGTATGTGATATTGTTATTTTTTCGTTATTCGTTTGTTACTTTAGTAAGTAGGTATTTGTTTAATATTTACAATTGATTTCGGTTATTTCAATATTATTTTTCTGCAAACGCATTAAATATTCAACGCTACAAACTACAAAATTGAACGCTACAAGCTATAAAAAATTCGCATTTTAAGACACTAGTGACTTAGGACACTTCACTAGTTACACTAGCAAAGTGTTAAAAGTAATTTACTTATAAAACTGTTAAAAGTTTAACTTACTTTTAAGTAAGTTGCAACTTACTTAAGCATTAATTTTAAATCATACTCAGACCTTTTTGGTTATCCAAACTAAATTTAGTTATGTTGATGCAGAGGCACACAAATACAATATATTTTTTATCTTCAACCAATTTAGTCACGTGCCGCACGGAACCCATTGGCTTACATCCAAAGTTTGAAGTGGAATAGTTGGAATATTAAATGATCTCATTTTTGTGTTCATTACGTTTTTTGTGCTGTAAGTACGAACATAGTTGTTCCTTATATGTGATATTGCTAATTTTTCTTCAGGTTTGTTCATTAATAACTAGGTATATTTTGTTATTAAAAATTAATTCTTTGAGCTATTATTTGTGATAAGTTCAAAGGTATATTTTTATATGACTTTATTTCATGTGATTAATAATTATGGCACAAAGAGCTTTCAATGTATTCTTATTAAAATACCTATTTAATTGAAACATGACTTTTTGTTTTTTACTGATTTTATAAGGGTGGGCCGGGATTATCTAACTTCTTATTCTCATTCGTAAACGTATTCATAATTTCCATCCATAACACCCCATAGGTACAACAAGCATTGGTTATTACGAATAAAAAAAAAGTTGGATAAACCCGGTTTTAAATTGGGCTTATTTGCGATACTACATATTACCTAATCAATAAAGATGAATGAAGCTGGCGCCATCTAGATATTAGTAGTAGTGGTAACCTTTACGCGCCACCTTAATTTCTGATTCTTTGACATTTCTTGTGATATCTGTCAGATAGTTCTTGCCCATGCCCGTGGCGGCGTTCTCCGTGCTTCCACTTTAAAGACGTACGTTTAACCCTCTTTCTTTAATTAATCCTCTGTGCAGTACAGCTTTGGCTGGTCGACACATTGAAGACCGTGTCTCGTGGCTTAAAGCCAAAAAGCGATGGAATAGCGGTGAGATGTTGTATAGAGCAGGCGACATCCACCAGCGTATTAGATCTAATACTGCATGGCAGATGGCTCTCAGTTCGAGAAGCAGCCCATATTGCTCTGCATCTCGCAGGTTATCGGAACCAAAATGAAGTGTTAAAGAGTAGGTGGTCACCAATTTGTCGATCAACCCATCTGCACACTAGTTTCGGGGTCTACCCCTCATCAGTACGGTCTTGGATGGTTGACAATTCGGAGACCGTGTGCCGTGGGTTAAAACCAAAAAGCTATGGAATAACGGTGAGATGTTGTACAGAGTAAGCGACATCCACCAGCGTATTAGATCTAATATTGCATGGCGAAAAGCAGCTCATATTGCTCTGTACCTCGCAGGTTATCGAAACCAAAACGAAGTGTTAAAGACTAGGTGGTCACCAATTTGTCGTTCAACCCATCTTAAAGCCATACATAAAAGAATGCAACAAAAAATGTTTAACGAGCTATTAATAAAAAAAAATCTTACTTATTACTTCTTGTTACACTCTGAAATCAATAAAACTTTTATCTTTATCAGATCGTTCCTGTGTAAACTTTTCTCCCCGTCTTTGAAGGCTCGAACCCAATTAAATAATTCTTTTTACGTTTACGTATTGAAGGAAAAATGACTAATTTTACACCTTGTTAGACGTTGTTAACGACAAACATGGCGGATTTGGAGCGACCTGCTTAACTTTTACAAGCGACTGATTAAATTTAATGACTAACCGGGTCGATGTTTTTTTTTTTTATTTTGTTTATGGATATACATACCTACTACATATTGCGATATTTTCTAACAGTTGACAAACAGTTTGAGCATTTATCTACTATAAACGATATGCTCCTTTGTCTTTAGGTGGGAAAATAAGGAACGTGAATTCTTACCGAGATCCCCCCGTTTATTATACGACGTGAGAAAGGTTTTACGTTCCATGGGGGATAAATCAATACACAGCGAGGGACAAAGGATCGCGAATTGCGCTCTCAGCACGAAAATCTGATAACATTTTTGCTACCTTTTTTCTTCTTTCCAGCCATCCTCGATGACTTATCTGTACTACACTATATACACACAGAGAGAAGACGAAAATTTAAGCTTTCCGCTCTAATTCTTCTCGATATAATAACTTTCTTAGTGCGAATAATGATTTCTTGTCAATTATCCGTGGCTGCTACTGTTCACCCGACTTTTTCGCACTTCTTCGGACCATGATTAATGACACCGACGTCCATTTGTAATCATTTACCATGCAAATTATGCTAATGGCGGATTGTTACGGGCATCGAGATATAAATAATTTGATTTGTTTCAACGTTGCCGCTAATAGGACGTTAATTTGCTTTTGCTGTGTTGAGCCAGCGATAATAATTATTACTATTGTAATTATTGCTACATAATATACATGTGTTTTTATTGGGACCAATGAGATCCCGACAAACTAATTATAATAAAGCACGTTCCTAGGTGTTCAAGTGACATTTCTAATGGTTAACCTAGCCTGACCTATGCAGTGGCGTGCTAAAGTCAAAATGTCGAAAAAAAAAAAACAAAATTTTGGTTGCATGTAACTCGGATTTTTCAGCCTCAGAGCTTTGAAACATTCAAAATCGGGCGTTTTTTTTGACACTTTTACAAAAACTGTAGCACGATTGGTCTTGGACTGTAAATTGTGTTTGGAATTCACCCTGTAGAATTGATATCTGTAAAACAAAAAATTCAAGATTTTTGAAGCATTGAGCTTGAAAAGTCTGAGCTTTGAAACATTGAAAATCGGGCGACATTCCACGGGCAAAACCATAGCTTCCATAAAAATATTGAAAAATCTGCAAAATTTTGACATTTTTAGAATTTGTGCTGTATAATGGTCAACTTCGAGGCCTCCAAGATCCTTTTAGTTAGATGCCTTACCCTAAAAGCGTGGTAAAGATGGAAAGGTGTCACATTTAAGGTCCATAAAAGAATTCCCGAAAGAGAATTACAAAATAATGTAAAAAAGTGTCGTTATTTGATATTTTTACAAAACTATAGCACAATCGGCCTTGAATTGTAAATGCAAACTTTATTAACAGAAAAAAAAACATATTTTAACTTAAGTCTAGGTCTTATACCGAGCGAGCTCAAGAAGTTTTTGTTTCACAGTTTTTGCCGTATATTTTGTTTTTACTGTATTTTGCTCTTGACTTTGAAAGGACAGAGCTTTGAAACATTGAGAATCGGGCGTCATTCTACGAGGAATCCACAGGCAAAACGGTAGCTCCTATAAAAATATTTGCAAAATCTTGACATTTTTGGAGTTTTTGCAATGTAACGGTCAACTTTAGGTCTTCCAAGAGTACATACAATTCAAAGGGTCTCACGCTAATGACCTTGGACCACGACTGTGACGTCACAGCTTCTGCTTCACGGCCTTATGGTCTAGGTGGCAGTGACTGGTGGCCCGGTTTTGCCGTCAAACGCGAGTGTCACTTTGACATTTCAATAATTTTATTTACACTACCTATAGATTTTATATATTGTAATTATTATTAGACAATGGCCATGGACAAAGTATAGTATTATACTTGCTTTTTATGGCCATTACTCCCACGGGAGAATTGTGCCCCTCGCCTACGGCTCGTGACGCACACGTCTCCCTAAGGGAATAATGGCTTTCATAAAAAGCTCGATTAATAATATACTATTGTCCACGAACACTTAATAATATACTGATATTCAGCTTGTTGACAAAAGGTAAATAGGGCTCATATAGCGTCAGAGGGATACCTATATGAGTTGAAACAGCGGGAATAATATCATTATTCCCGCTCGCCATTTAAGTTAAATATGTTGCCTTGGCAACCAGTAGGAATAGACAACAATGAAATATGAAACGCCGCAGCGTAAAAGATGCCCTGGTGGCACCGGTTTTGCCATCAAACGCGAGAGTTACTTTGACATTTCAATTATTTTCTTTACACTACCTATAAGATTTTATAATTTGTAATTATTAGACAATGGCCGTGGACAAAGTATAGTATTATACTCGCTTTTTATGGCCATTATTCCCACGGGAGACTTGCGCACCTCGCCTGCAGCTCGTGACGCAATCGTCCCCCTAAGGGAATAATGACTATCATAAAAAGCTCGTTTAATAGTATACTATTTTTTTGCTAATGATAATAATTATGTTTCTCCTGATGAACTTGAAATTTTAATAAACTTATTAAAGCAAACCTGTCTCTATTTAACAATCGGCAGTTACCTTGTCAGACCATTTCTCGACGATAAAAAAGTCCCCCTAATCATAAAATTTTACGTTCTATGCTCAATAAACTCTTTCCTTCCAACTAACATCTTTATAAAGAGCCGTAAAATCCAAAGTACCCCTTTTTCAACGTTAGCGCGAAATTACCCATTTCTTTGGTTTTATGTTTATTCAAATTATCGTTATTAAAGCATGCGTTAAATTATAATATATTCCTCTATCGTATACATATTTAGGTACACTAAAGTTTGAGTTCGTTTCACGCCATATCTTATATTGGTACTTGTGCAAAATGCTAATTCGTCCTTTTCTTCAAGTTCAAGTAAGCTATACTATCTTAAACATCAGTATTGTCCTAAACCAGTCGTTTTTCTTCTTGATTCCTATTTGAGCGCCCTCGGTCTATTCTTCTTTTCCGCGGAAGAAACAAACCGCTTTCTAATTAATTCCTAATTATACGAGATTATTCTTCAGTTTTAAGTGTCCAGGGGAGCGTCGAAAAACGTGGCACTTAACGTTACAAGGGAAATGCGGTCACGCCACTAGACCTCTTCCTCCGACTTCCCCTAATCCTCAAATTTTAAAATGTAAGCTTCAACAATTAAACAAATTACCATAAGTAATTTATAGGATAGTGCCTTTTGAACTGTGCGTTTTTAATAATAGTAGAACAACTTTATTGCTTCCATATAGTTATTATTAATAAATTTTTGGGCTACCCACTGAGAAATGGCGCTTTAGTTTAGATCTTTTCCGTTATGAATGAGAGGAAATATGGTTAAGTGGATACGTTTTATTAAAGGTATAAATTTCGTCGTATAATTTTAATAACTAATTTGACCACCTTTGTAGAGCTAAATTATTTTGATGGCAAATTGATAAGAAGAATCATCAGAGGCAGAGAGCCCCTTTGGATTCACTATCGAATTTATTCATTTAATAATTAGGTAAATGTTGTTTGCTTTGAAAATGACAATTTTTTAGATCTATATTCATTTCGCACATGTTGAGGAGATAAGGTAAAAATCATTTTGATAGTCAATTTTACTTTTAACAAACTTATGAGACCAATTCCGTTTCTATTAGGTTTAATACGCTCATAAGAGATCTTTTTTTATTCCTATTGGAAACATCTAAAAAAAAATTATATATATTTTTATAGTTAAGCAGAAGGAAGGTTCAATAATTTGTCGAGGTAAGAATCTTCGTTACGGGACGTTAATTTTTAGACAACTTTTGGAAGGATTTTTCACCTTTCTAACAGATTAAAATGAAATTTTGGAGCTGATGATGGACCACAACCAGTGATCATAAAAGTATAAATAAAAAATTACCAGACTGTCCCCATAACAACTTCAATTACAAAATCCTGTAGTCTAATCTTTTTAGTTGCCAATTGCAATCATAAAACTCAATTTCTGCTTTGAGCTCGTTTTTAATACAAATACTTAGTGTAGTACCTACCAAACAGTCTTAATAATAATGGCTTCAGTTACAAAATCCTGATTTTTCTTCTGTTGTCTTGATTGTTCTTAAAATTATTGTCTTAATATATAGTACCTTTCCTTTCAGCAGCTCTAATTCTCCTCTAACTTAAAGTTTTATCTACCTTGAGTGTCATTTTTTAGTCACTCTGTATTAAAGTGACATCTTTGAGGGGATATGAACTAACTAAGAAGGTCTAGAAGGCGAAGAATTTGACCATAACAAAAAAAAACGTCGCAACTTCGCCAATTTTTCTAGATTTTCCTATTTAACTTATAGGAATTAGTTTTCAAAACTTGTCAGTCATCTAAACATGTAAGGAAATCCAACCAGAAAGAGCACTAAATCCACATGGTTCCGGATCTACAGTAAATTTGGCTATGGAAAAAAGCGCATTTTTTACTTTGGTACGCCACTGCTCAGCTCCCCCCCTCTCCCCCCCCCCCCCCCACATACCAATAAACCGACCACATTTTTGTAAAGTCCGTTAATTTCTGTACCTACGCGCAATACTGAAGAATCCTGTCAAATTAATAATTCAAAAGTCATAAGCGTCGGAACCAAAAAATTACCAAATATCTAATAAATCAAGGAAATTTGCGGCACAAAAAAAACCTCAAGTAGGCCATGGAATTAGAACAGTATGAGATGACTCTTCATAAAAACAATTGAAAGTCGAAAATGTGCGTTTTTCATTTTTTTTTTATCTCAGACAAGTTTTAATTCCACGGCTTGCTACTGGAGACTTTTTTTATAGGTACCCTTTAGTATAATTCCTTACCTTCTAAATTGGCAACATTTTCCCTAACTTTTTCATCTGAGGACGCAATATTGACTTTCAAAGCTTGAGCGGCCTTAATAAACTCTTCGCGTTCCGGGGGACCACTGGAGGGTGTACGTGAGCTCCTTTGGAAGTGGGTTTCTAAAGTTGCATCAACCTAAAAAACAGGAAGTAACCACTAAATTTGTAGAATTTATTTCAATTATAGATATTCATCTAGTAAACCCTGAGAAAAATTGACATATAAATAGCACATTCACATGGATGGAATAGGACAAAAAAGGACACATTAAAAAAAAGAGTGTAGAAAAAAGCGTAAAAAAAATTGTAAAAAAATGTGTAAAAAAATGTAAAATTGACATATTTCCATGGATAGAATAGAACAAAAAAAAACTGTAAAAAAGTGTGAAAAAAATTTAAAAAACAGTGAAAAAAAAATGTAGAAAAAATTGTAAAAAAAATGTGTAAAAAATGTAAAATTGACATATTTCCATGGATAGAATAGAACAAAAAAAATTGTAAAAAAAAGTGTGAAAAAATTTAAAAAACTAAAAAAGTGTAGAAAAAATTGTAAAAAGATGTGTCAATTGTCAACTTGGCATGAAAGTGTAGAATTTGTTTTAATTTTTTCTTTCTATGTATTCAATTTTTACGTTTCTATAGGAGGTGTTCGTTTGAAAAGTCATTTAGTTTTCTGTCGAAAATTCAAAGCCTTCTAGATGACATTTTCTAATGAACACGGTGTATATTCAAACACTTTCCCATGCTTCTAGCAAACATCTTTCCGATACAATAATTGATTTTGCACCACTCGAGGCGCACGAAAACCCGCCGAACAATGTCCCTTCTTCCCAATATCTGGATCTCGTAATCTGAAAAAACCAAAACAATGGCCAGGCTGCTCTCTCTCTCTCTCTCTCACTCCTTCACTCGTTCTCGGTTGCTGGAACCGAAGATAGTGGTATAGGTACCTGTCGGAGCCTGCAACTTTAACGGCGGGTCGTGATATAAATTAATACCTGTTGCATTTATTTAGCAGGGTTACAGTTCACGCAACTACCGATAAATATCTACCAATTAGCAGTTTATTGGCTTGCTTGCTGGTTAAATTATAAAATGAACAAAAAGCCCAAGAATGTGATGCTTTAGGTACGGTTTGAGAGTTTAATTGAATGCGGCACACGAAACGCGTCTATTCACGAGGAGTAAATTGCTTTCAATGGAAGCAAAACCATCCTTGGTCTATTATCAGCTAAGCTGATCGTCTGGAGGTACTTTTTAGAGGAACCAGCTGGCCCCTAATCACTAAAGTCGGTTTACTCCAAGGACCTATAGAAGATATGGACAGAGTAATGAAATACCAATAAATCCCTAAAAATAGTCGTTATTTAGCCGTAATTCCGCCATTTTTAAGGTACCCAAGACGTAATTTCATCGTCACAGCACATCATTTGGCGATTCGCAAATTCGAGTTATTTAAAATAAGATTTCAGCTAACGTCATTTCCGGCGGATATCTCTGCCACTTTTAAGGTAAATGGAGGGTCAAAAGTATAAAACAGAAGGGTCTCTCCAAATGTAATATACTAGCTCGTTGGGTTAAGTACTTTAAATTAAACGATGCCTCTTCATGAAACAATGTAACTATGACGATTACAATAGAAACTTTTTAGTTTTCTCCATAAACATGCAATAAAACTGATTTACGATTAAATGGTATACAACCAAGCTGGCTTTATAAATATTTAAGTAATAAAACAACAAAAGAATTGTTTATCATAATAACAGTGTGTCTTGAATGGCTTTTTGTAGCTATTAAAGTTGCCTAGGAATTATATTAAAAATTTTTTGGAATATAATAGGTGAATGTTGAATGATTTAGTCAAAAACTGACTATCGGCAACTTAGACAACCGGCATCACCGCGTTTCATATCGGGCCGTAAAAAAAAAATTATTGCTACTTGTAGAGCCTGGGAGAGTTTAAAATTAGTATGCAAAATACCAGGGAAAGAATACCACTTGCGCATTTCTACATAGTATCTCAGAAATTCTCTTAACAAGCGATAAGAAAATAAACGTATCGAATACTACCCAAGTTTTATATTTTGGTGGGCCGCACTTTAAAACTTAATAGCCCTTGACGCGCATCCACAACGATACTGTGGTTGTCATGACCACCGTCGACGTAACCAATAGAAATTCCTCGCTTGTTGCGTCAAATCCAAATAAGTTGTAGGCTTAAGCCGCCGTACCATGCATGCGACGTAGAAACGTCAAAGATAAATAGTGTTTTTTTTTTTAAGTGCGGGCAGTATTGTTATCTGGAAAACGGTTTTCGTAGTTGCTTTTTGTGATGTCTCTTTAGAAAAACTCCACATTGTTGGCAAATTTTCAGTGGTTTTCGAGATATTTAGAAAAATTGAAAATTGCCAGAGACTTCTATCTTTTCTATTTCGAAAACTAATTGTGATACAAAAACGTTTAAATCACAAAGTTTTATTACATTCTAATCTCTCCGATATGACACATCTATTAGTTCGAGTGACACTTATCAATCGAGTGTTAAGTTCATTTTTTAAATACGGACCTGGAAATTCTATTTCTTGGCGTCAAACATTTAGTTTCAATATTTGATTTTTAAAAAGTATAAATAAAGTTATTAGCGTTACTAGAAAATTTCAGCTTGTCGGGCTCGGATCTAAGGCTACCGTTTGACAGATACGACTTTATCTTAATTTAATAGAGCTAAAAGAGCAGGTTACAGAAATATATATTGATTTCCGAACCGGAAATTGATTGTCGATTGTTTTTGGTTTTTCTTAGGTTAGAATTTAAGGTTTAGAAAACCTTGGAGCTAGATCAGCTAAAAGCTAGGAGCCCTAGCACTCTAACTAGAAGGTGGATATAAGTTCGTTATTCGATTGGATTGGAAATAAGAAATAATAAAAGTGACAACTGTTTCGCAATAATTGGACATAAGAGGCCACGACGTCGGGGGGGGGGGGGGTCAAAACTTTAAAACAGGAGCGAGTCTTCAGATACCTCGATGTACGTATGTTTCCAATAAACAAAACAAGATCGCGTCATATTTGTTAGCCAAAAAAAGTCGCTAGCCTTAGCATCCGACGTCAATTATTAAAATCCCAGATATCAAATTCTTAAGAAAAATAATTAAAAAAAAAATACTAATCGAGTGAGCGACTTAAAAACATGTCCATATACCCTTGAGAAACCAAGAACGGAAATTGCTCCCCCTCATCATCGTGCCGTCTCTCTCGAACACGCTCATTAATCTCGTCATGTTTCAGTCACATTCATAACTATATGCGAAGTAATTAAGAACTAAGCATCGAGTTACCTTTCCCGAAATAAAAAGTTGAAAATGCAAAATTATTCATAACTTTTCGGATAAGCCTTGTTCCATTGTATTTATTAATGGGCTTGCCCAAATTCGATCTAGATAAAGGCGTTTTTTGTGGGCTTAGGAGTAAAAGAAATGTGTGTATAGCGTTACCTGGAGATTCGAGTGGAAAATAATAAAGTAAACAAATAAAACTAGCGTGACCAAGTTTTGAAGAGTTTAGAATTAGTTATTAGTGAGTGACCCACACTTTAACAAAAAATTAGGTGTATATCCATCGGAACAACCGTTTCTTTCTGGCACTATAAACAAGTTTTGAAATCAAAAATTCCTTAAATTACAACTATCACTGATAGCGATCGCCTCCTGAAAAACAACCGCAATTAATCAAATCTTTATGACAAGCTATTAGCCATTTGAATACATTACGAGTTTTTTTCTTGTTCTTTTAATGCAATTTAATTTAAGGATTAACAAACAGAACGCATTTAATAAATTCCTGTGGTGTTATGGGGAACGAACGAGGTGCAACACTCGGTATATGTATAGGGTCGCTTTACGTAACACGATGATGAATGGCTCTACACTTCCGTTTTAACGTTTTATCTGACGCAAAAGTCTCGGGGATTTGCAATGTTTAAGTAATTTTTAATTACAGGTGCAATTGGCGAAAATTTATGCAAAGCCACTATAGGACGTATCAAGCAAAGAAACTTGTCTTTTGTGGGCACAAAAGTGCGATCAATTGAGAACGAGGTTTATTTGCACTGTCTTAAACACGTTAATTAGGTTTAGGAAAGAAGGAATCACGCTTACAATTTCTAAGCCAAAGAAAATGATCAAAGGAAATATGGTGGTATAAATGTTAATAATAAAACATAGGAAAATAGTTTTAAACAACTTGAGTGTTAAATTGAATACAATTCATAAAATACTCCCAACTAGCATTCTAAGCCATAATTTGGCGATTGCTTCGTAATCCTTGCTAAAATCAGTGACCACTTGTTTAAAAAAGCCAATCTATTACGAAATTATTAGGCTAGTTATTTGGCCATATTTTAGCAATAAATGCTAGATTTTATAGATATAATAGCTACAATTTGGGTGCTATAAAATAGCTTTTATGACTTTATGACAATTTGCAGGCCTTCCTTGCGTTCCTTTCAGCAAACCAACTGTGCATGGAGATTCAAAAAGCCGACGTTACAGGACTGATTGTCTTGTGTGGATAAGTATATCATGTCCTGAATAGTTTGGTTGCAGATTACATCGAATTGCTTCAAATAATGGACTAAAATCTTAGTGCCAAGGCGAATTTACTGTGAATTTAGAAGAGATACTTAATATATTTCAAAGCGCCAAGGTAATATTCATTATTTTGCAACACTAATAAAAAATAATTGAAAATAACCTTGAACAAAATTTTTCTGATTTTGTGAAACACTTTCCTGAAAACACTCCCTTTGACGACTCAATGTATCAAAATGCTTTTATATTAACGATAAAGTATGAAATATTCAATAGTTGCATATGTATATTTTATTTACAAATAACTGCTAAATTAGAAAATTTAACAGTCTAAAAATCATGACCGCTGGGTTGTTGCAGATATTCATCGAGACTACAACGATCGTGATCGGACCGTGATCGTCATAAAAACCAATTAGTGGCGAAAAAATTGCAATTTCGGCCATCGTTTATTTTAGGCCCCCTGGCTGTACTCGGTATTCAACAGAGTAAAATGTAAATTGTTTGAAGATGTATAAATACCTGTTCAAATATTGAACAAGAATTTTCAATTGGAACCTTGTTAGTGACATCATCATCCATTATTGGGGTTACTTTTAATGCCTATAACAATATAAATAATGGACAACACCTTACAAAAACAAATTTTACCATCTTTTAAAAACCAAATATGAAAGTACCTACATAAAAATAATAATAATTAGTATTGTCTTTACCTCCAAGCGATATTTCCTCTTTCTATGGTAAGTAGAAGATTATTTATATCTCCTTTTACCCATGTTAATACAGTACCAGGAAAAAAGATAAAATATCCTGGTTTCTGGAATTACTAGAGTAGAAGTCGATTTTTAAAGTTAAAATTCTTAAGAAAGTATACCTTTGTCGTGTAAGAAAGTTAAATTGGCTACTCTATGGCTATCTTATGTCAATATCCTGTGGCCTTATAAATTAGCTATTATTTGCTAATTTTGTAGACATTTTGGCTAACACAAGTTTTGGCTATACTTCTGGTCAGAAAAACCACAAATTTACTGCAATAAAATAGATATTTTATCTAGTAAATATTCGGAAGTTTTAACCAGACAAAAAAATTTAATGTTTACCAAACTTTTGGGTAAGTTATTGCCATCACGAAAAATGCTACTTTTTGATCAAATCTTGGCGATTGTGGCTAATTTTGTTAGCCAAAACTTATTTTACATAAATGCCCACATAACAACCAAATCCTGGCTATTTTTACTACTTTATGACTAACTTTTGGCCATTAATGCTATTTGGTCATACTGGGGTTGTAGGTGTCTAGTTTTTAAATTTGAAATTTCCGCCGTTTTAGCGGTATGTTGGTATCACTGGTGAGCGCAGGGTAAAGAGTATAAGTTGCCAGTATGGGCGATATAACATCAACTGCTAGACGCCCCGAGTTCCTCACCATTATGACCTGGAACGTCAACGGGCTATGCGCCAGGAAGTGAGGGGTGGACTCAATGGCGGTTCGTACTAGGGTTTGCAGGTTTGCGCAACAACCAAAATTTTGAGCTGCCGATGAATTCGGTGGAAAGTTTAATTGCAATGGACTTTCTGTTCAAACAAAAACTACGTGATTAATTATTACTATTTAATAACTAGAATTTCATTAAAATAAATAATTTTATTTTTGTAGAAACGAGAAACCACCGGTATTTAAGGGCCATACTCGGTAGTCATCGACCCAAAAGGAAGGTCCCCAATTTTTTTTATTTTATTATGTGTTATTTGTATTTATTTATATAGAGGACCAACTATCAAATAATGTTGCCGCTTGTCGTACGCTAATTACCAAAACCGTGACACCTTAAAAAATTTTTGAAAGCGGCGCCTTTCCATTTACGTGCAACCCCCTACTTTTTATACCACGAGCCGCCACTGGGGTGGAGTTCCTCTTAGCGAAAAGAGGGACGGAAATTCTGGCTCTTCAGGAAACCAAGATTGGTAGCCTCGTTCGCGTTAACTTCAGGGGGTATAGCACGTATCGTTACGACAAGAGAACCCCCAACAACGGAGGGGTGGCTATTCTGGTGAGAGGCGACATCGTACATCGTTGCCTGGGCGTCCAAGCCACGGAAATTGATGCAATTTCTGACCAGTAATAGTCAGATAAAGGATGAAGGTCACGTCGGTGTACAAGCAGGAAGACATCGACATTCTTCTGCCGTGTAGGCGTTCGAGGAGGACGTGCTGCAGTCTCTAAGCTTCTCCACAATTGAGCGCGAGGTGCAAAAACCACGGGGTCAGTATGAGAAACAGAGACAGAAACAGAGACGACTGCGTAGATCGTACCACAGTGACCCCTCAGAGGACAATCGCAGGCTGCTTAACGAGAGCAGCTAGCGATTGAAAACAGCCCTGCGCAAACACCGCAGTCGAAGCTGGGGCCAGGCTCGTCGACCGTTTGGCTAAACAGTCGAAAGAGAGTGTAGCCTAAATGATCACCTTGACGGTGTAGAACGTCCGGACCCGAGGGGCGAGGACCCCAGGGGTCAGCAAGACCCGATTGACCCGGTCACCCTAGGGGAATTCAGGGACATACTGAGGACTCTTGTGGAACGTAAGGCTCCGAGACGGGACGGTATCTTCAACAAGGTGCTCAAAAACCTGACCAGGAAGGGTGCAGCCGGTCTCTGCGCTGTGGCAAACGCAACGCTGAGGCTACGGCACTTTCCATCAAGGTGGAAACAAGGAGTGATGATAATGCTGAACAAGCGGGGAAAGGATAGGAAATTTCCACAGAACTACCGGCCCATCATATTACTGTGCGGGGCTGGGAAGGTCGTGGAACGTATTATCGTGAGGAGACTCCAAGACGAGTGTACACGCCTAAACGTTGTGCTCGTCGAACAATCGGGTTTTTCGGCAGAATTGCAGGTCCAGAAAACCGTTGAGAACGTTGCAGAAGGCAAGAGCTCCAAAGAGACCTCTGGATTAATCCTGCTGTATGTAGAGCGTGCGTTCGATAGGGTCTGGCACGAGGGCCTGATCTACAAGATGAGTGACTTAAGTACGTTGGCAAACATTTGCCGATTTATCGACAATTACCTCACAGATCGGACAGTATTTGTAAGGGTCGTATCCTCCCTGTCGGCGCCCAGAGCGCTAGAGGCAGGTGTCCCCCCCAAGGGTTGGTATTGTCGCTGCACCTGTACACGCTGTACACGAGCGATATTCCTAGAACACCAAGGACTACGCTCTATGCCGACGGCACGGCTCTTTTATCCAAACACCGGAAAAAGATTACTGGTTTCGCTAATCGACGGCGCGACGTTTGATGCGTCAGATAGATGACGGTCTAGTCAGCCGTGCATTTTCATTTCAATTCTACGAGGGTGGACGGTAAATTACTTCATTTTATGGTCTATTTTAAGTATTTTTCAGTGAAAAGTAAATTTTTTTAGAGAAAAAGAGACACTGTAAGCTACAATTGTCTCAATACATCCATGTGACCAGAGGTAATGAACCAGATGTGATTGTTATAGTATGGTCACAGAATAAAATATACAAATCCAAACATATTGTTGCTGCCAAATAATTAATTGGTTTTTATGACAATGTGGAACAGCAGCTTTAAAATTTCTGTTAATGCATTTTAATGTAAAATACAATTTTATAGCGTACTCTCTAGGGAAATTAACACAGGGATGTGGTAAAGAAATATTTCTACAAACATTATACATTTGAAAAATAAACTTCTGCAGGGCAATTTTTTTAAAATGTGTATTAAAGATATATTCTAAGACGAATACAAAAGACACAAAGGTATTGTAGGGCAAGTACAAGATGCCAACTCTTCACCTAAATCTTCAGTAAATGAATCTCTTTTGTTGTTTCTTTCACCGCTAAGATTTGATATCCCTTCCAATTGAGGAAAATCGTTGGTACTGCTTCATACCGTAACCTTCTGCGGTGAGTGCCAACGATGAACATGCTACCTGGAATGCTGCCATGAAGCGAATCCAAATTTCGAAGCAAATCTTGCCGATTTGAAGAAATTGACCATGCAATTGCTCTACAAATAGTAGAACCTACTGAATTGTCCCATAATGTGTACGGAATAATATACCTAAGATACTTATTTGAAAATATAAACTTACTTTTTTCTATCTTGAGGAAATCGAAAGAAAGATTGTACTGATTGTGATTACAGTTTTTAGTTGCACATACCACTCCAGCTAACCTGGTAAAACTTCCCGCCATGTTTCCTTTTATATATACTTACATGCTACCTATATTGCTATTGTGAGATCCGGAAGCAATTTCTGACTGAATAAGACATGAAATTTTTATTTTACTGACAGACATATAGCAAATTGGACAGTATGCTCACCTTTTACCAGAACTTACCTACCAACAATAAACATAATTAAAAGGATAGTATATTGTTTCATAAGGAGCGAAAGTGTCACTTTTCTGGCGAGGCTGTGCAACACGGGCGAGCCAGGAAAGTCACTTTAGCTCCGAATAAAACATATTATTTTTTCTCCAAACCTTTGAATTATATTGTATTTAGTACTAATGGACATGTAGACAATCTTACCAGCGGCAGGTAAATTTTTACCTGCCGCTCGTCGCCGGCAGGTAAAGTCTTTTCTTGCCGCCCGTCGCCGGCAGGTAAAGTGACACCCACCAATGTCAAATTTTCTTTCAATCATCGAAAACGTATGGTAATACCCGTAGGTACCATACATTGCGTTCGATATTAAATTGCTACTACAATACTTATTTTCATAAAAATATTTGTTACCTTATTGGACATTTCTGGTAATAATTCTAAAAAAGATTCAACTCAAAACATAGAAAGTTAAATGAAATCAGCGTCTGTGTGGTGTCGGTTTAGATCAAGCAGGCATATGGAGCCAATGCAGCCAATGAGCAGTCACTTACGAGTAACGAGGGTAGTCAGTTGAAGTTATTCATGATGATTTTATATTGTTTTTAGATGCTTAAATATACTATTTTTGGTTTCAATAAATTAACTATAGGTTATATTCGATGTGTTATAGCGATAGCAAAGCTAAAAATATTGCACATAGTTCAAAAGCAAGTGAAAACATTTTATTTAATGTCATTCTATGAGTAAAGTACATCACTGATTGACGTGGTCAAATTAGGCGCTTTCAAAAATATCATCAGCTGTGTCTGTGTATATTTAAATATTTGTAATTAGATAAGCTATGTTTCTACATATATCCTACGTGTTTTCAAGAAAAGAAGGTCTTTATGTGAACAATAATATTCAATTAAATGGGACATTCCTCCAATATGAAAGTAAGCGCGGTTATGCGGAGAAATCTTAAGGTCTTCCGTAACGCGATGGTTAGAGCGACTGACTTTTATCCTGGCGGTCAGGTTTACGAAAAATCATTAATATTTTTGAATAGCTTAATTTCATATTTAATATATATCCAATAATAGTAGATTATGTCACTAGGAGTAAAAGTGGGTCTTTTCGTGCTGAGCCCAGAGATTGACGGCCGAAGCGAAGCTGAGGCCTGCAACTGGGCGAAGCACAAAAAGACCTTTTACTCCGAGTAACATATACAATTTTTTTTTCAAGCATGCAAGAAATAAGAAATCTATTTAAAAGTGGTTCAGTTTTGCAATTTTCTCTCATCCTCTTTAAGCGGGTCTAGGTACTTACCCAATTAGTGGTGTATATTATTTGTAAATTACATAGAATATGTTAGAATGGTGGTTTTCAATGTTCAATGGTTTTAATGTATTAAATAATAACCAATGATTATGGTAAACTAAGAATTTGTAGCATTATTTTCAATACTAAATTAATAAATGTCACATTGACAGATAAATATGATGACGCGCATGACATTTAACAGACGAATTCAGAATTCGAGAACCTATGCGATTTCGACTAATAACGGTTTCGGATGGTGCTCTTGAGTGCTCTGAGAGTATTTCTGTCCTTTGTTTTTTCAACAAGAATGTAAAGATGGCAATACACTCAGATCGGTGTATCTGGTGTCATCTATTATTAAAATAATTTTGGTGAATGAAAATCGTTTATATATGCGCCACCATGACACTAGCGGTGACTTTTGACTTTACTTTTACTGCCTAGGACTTTTTTGCTACTTTTTTGGTATCAGGATTTGAAAGCCCACTTTAGGTGTGCGTATGGAGAAAACAAATGACGTACCTTTAGTCCGCTTGAAAAAAAATGTAATACATTTATTTCGCATATCGCATCGCAATGTTCTTGAGCGGCAGTAAAAAACTTTACCTGCGGCCGGGATGCCAGTAAGTTGTTAATAAGTTGTGTCAAATAAAGTAGCAATTTAATGACGTTTGGAGAAAAAAATATTTTCACTCCGCCCCTGCAAAATGTCAGAATGACACTATACCAAGGTACCCAAACTTTAGGTTACACATTATTTTGCGACCTTGAAAGAGTGGGGCTGCTGTATATTTTATTCTGTGGTATGGTCGTAGATAAATGTATACAATAGGTTATCTACTAAATTATAAATATTAAAAGTAAAATTGATTCCAGAAGCAGATAGTTTTCATAGTGTTTGTGCCGTATTTTGTATACCACTCAAAGATGAAATAACATTAACCGAGCTGTTTAATGAAGGGATGGCCTCACCCAATATCTTTCTTGCTACATTTTTCTTATTTTCTTTGGATGATTCAATGTACCCTTCAGCCACCGTATTATTCTTCCAACCTCCATAACGCTTTACTGTTAGAAAATCTGCTCCAGAATCGGCCAGCACAGATGTTGAAGAACGCCGAAAATAATGTCCAGTGTATTCTTCTGCATGTGGCAAATTCAAGAAAGTTGCGATCTTTTTGGGGTACCAATATTACCAAAGTTGTTGGTACCAGCAAGCTGCTTTATACATAATCCTCGTCTACAGCCCATTAAAAAAGCCGCCTTGTTCCATTCCTGAAAGAATTAAAAATATTGTATATTTTACGAAAACTAAATCCTGATTTAAACCCCGCACGTATACCTCATTCACTTATTCTTGGCATCTCGTTACCTTTGAAACCTTGTTGAGAAGATACGATAAAAGTGTCAAAGTCAGATTTCCAACGCCTACTTGACGGCAATAATAAGTGAATAGTTTATACATTATCATTTATGTGACAAAAAAATTATATACTCACTGGTGGCAGTACTAAGCATTTGACAAAAAGGGTCAAAAGTAAATATGAATGACGTAACATATGAGGCATCGAAATATAATGTACGAATTTTAGATTCAAACGGTAGTAGATAAAATATTGTACAGGGTATCCCATTTTCGTCACTGTTGGTGGTACTTCCCTTATTTTTAATGATAGAAGGTTGCGGTTTTCGCGACAGTTTGCTACTTTTCTGTGAAACTAAAGATGGCGCCAGCAGAATTTTTATAGCCCTTTTGGTTTTTGAGATACAGGGTGGGATTGAAAAGTATCGCTTTTGAGGCACCTCCCCCGTATCACAGTTATCTTTATACTTATGGAAGAAGTTAAAACGCGTTCTGAAACAATTTTTTCCGTAGAATCCAGTGGCGTAGTCAGTTCTTTCCTAGCAACTTCAGTTTTTGAGTTACGAAGCAAATATAATTTTTTTTTAAATGGAACACCTTGTATATTATTTTTTACTGGCGCCATCTTTAGTTTCACAAAAAAGTAGCACACTGTCGCAAAAACCGCAACCCTCTATCTTTAAAAATAAGGGAGATACCCCGCAAAAATTCCGAAAATGGGATACCCTGTACATTATATGTGCGGTATATGGCATATTAATGTGTGGTGTAGTTACCACAACTCGGTTTACGACCTCGTCCTGGCAAAATTCCCACTCATGACTATAATAATGCTCATACCGCACTAATCATGTAAATAAGTATTAAATTTCTGGAGAATGTTACTGCACTTACTCAGTTGTACTGTCTGTAAAAAAAAAATTAAAAAATGTATGTTTGTACTTGAGACAGGATTATAGTCACCCTGGACATAAATCATGACAAGAAACCTCGTTTGCCTTACTTTAACCCTAAGTATTATAAGCTATTAACATTGTGCTCTTTTTCCTTTAATATCCTGCGTATAGGGTATATTAATCCACGAGTTTTCGAAGTAATTTACGTACGTGCTAATTATTATAATCTATTAAAGGCCGCATTTTATCAGAAACCTGCTGAAGCTCGATAGTATCGAGGCTGGAGTAACATGCGTCTTTACTTTACTTATAGATAGATTATAAGGAGACCAACTTTTTTTTTGTCGGTTGCGTTTAGGTGTAGGTACAGCACCGCTTTACCATCATCAGCAGCAGAATCCATTAATCTTATTTACATTTCTACTTACACACTTGACCATATATTCAATAAGCTTTGGCCCGAGGCGGTTTTCAACGCATTTAATTGAAATATCTACACCGTGGGCAATGGAGATCCCTTTCAGCAAATGAAGAACGGCCTACACGGCTTACAAGCAATTCTACATAAGGAAATGAGCCGCTAATGCAAAATTTTTAGAGTGAGTGCAACGATACGCTTTAAGAGGTTTAAACACTCTCATATAAAGCAATTTGGGGTTTTTTACAAAAATAAGACAACGGAACTTAAAAGAAAATAGCCGATATGTAATGAATCTGAATTAAAGATTAAGATAAACAGTTGGAAGCTCTATATCTGGGAGCTTAGCGATATAAATCACTAAATCCAACGCACAAGCAAAGTTTGCATGGAGTGGAAACCCATAAATCTGCAAAGTTCCCGCTCAGTTTCGAATGATTTAGTGATTGTTGCCTTGTCGACTTGTGGATGGAACGAGTCAAATGGAAAAGCAAGTAGGTGGAGGTATAGAGCATGGGAAAAGAAGTACGGAGTGTTCATTATAAAACGTCATATGGTTGGCTATGAGTTTTTGATAGAAAAGAAGAGATCCGCCATCAATGATTTGTCATTGACTCTGCCCAATCAGCTTTGAGTGCTTTAACGTTATTTATTAGTTGTCATCTTGTTCTTGCTTTTTAGCTTTTTTCCATTTCCCATATTTTTCTAAGCTGTAGTTTTGCCAATAACTATAAATATGGATGGAATAAATTACACAGAAGTTTTTCAAATTACCTGAGTCTCCTTAGTCATTTTTATTGTCAGTATCTCCTCACTCCTTAGTCAGTATCTTTTTTGTGATTGGCTACTCCTCAGCTTACTCAAATAGTCAGTCCTTTAGTCCTCCTAAAATTGTCTGTAGGTGAAATGAACCAATTCAAACAGTGGAGATGCAGTAACCAATGCTGTAAACCAATAAGTAGGTGGTATTATGCAGAGCAACATTAAAAAAATCTAATAAAATGGTCACATAAACCTACAAAAATACATCTAAGTTTAACTTACAAGAAAAAATATGCTAAGTACTACAGATGAGTTAGTACTATAGACTAAGTACTATGAGTTAGAGGTAACCAAAACTTTTTTCATAGCAGTATTATTGAAGGATATTATATTGAAAGGCATTTCATGATTTGATTTTTAATAAAATTTGCCCCTGGAGTGTGGAACACAAAAAAGTGGTTTCCTATTTAAGCATCTTCTATCTTTGTTACTTTAATTTTTAATATAGCTGATATTTTACAAATTTTATATTATTTGTTACGAGTTAGGTACTCTGCTTTGAATCTTACATAATTCTAGGAAAAAAACACAGGTGACTTTTCAGCTTGAGGCAGAAGCACTCACATTTATAAAACCTTGCTTTATATACGTATAAAAAAGTCATGTACTTATTGGAGGTACTTACTTCAATCTTCTTTTTGGATTTCTGGGAACAGTTTTGTTCTTAGATAAAAAAATGTATGGCTTCAGGCTTTCAACTTTCAAGATAACCAAAATCTAAAATGGTCTGTTCATTTTTCTACTGCTTCTTTTTCTAGCCCTGGTCATTGCTTTTGCTTTGTCCCTTCTTCTGCATTGAAAATAGGTAGTTCTATAAATCCATTTAGCAATTCCCTAAAACAATACTGTTATATGAAATCGCAATTTGACCTGATGATACTGTTAAACTTTGTTGAAAATGCATATTAGGCCCTAGTGGCTAGTATAGTTACTGCTTTTTTACCTACCTACATTGCTACTGTGGGATGATGGATTTTCTCAAACACTGGATCAAGCAGATTAAATAAATTCGAATTCCTGCTTCCTGGATAACTTGCATTAGACAAGGACGAGCCTCAGTCCTCATACCTGCCCCCTCCTGGTATTTACTAGGTAGACATGTCCCCATTACCCACGTAGTTATCACTCCAGATTACTTAATACATACGAAAATTATTAAATTTGTATTTAAAATCAGAAATAAATTAAAGATTATCACAAATAAAAAATTCGACGCCACGCTAACAATTTACGACACAAACAAATCGAGAAGGCCAGGAATGAGGAATGTTTGGTGAGCAGTGTTGCCAACTCGAAAATTTAAATTCGCTGGCTCGCATTAAAAATCCTCGCTCGATTTGCATGCGCAGCATAAAGTAATTAATATCGTTTTTGGCTCGATGTTCTAGAGCAATCTGAGAGTGTCTTTATTCTCTACTGGCAGAGCCAAATTTTAAAGTTAGAAATGTTTGCAGATTGCCCTAGAGCCCCGATCACATTAAGGATGAAATGCTTTGCTTCCAAAAGGAATGTTTTCGTCCGAATTGGCAACAGTGTTGGTGAGGCCGGTGGCGTAACCACAGCTAACAATAAACATTATTTACCCTTTGTCCATTAGAAAACCTCATCTAGGAAGCTATGATTTTTTAACAATAAGAAATATTTTGGGGAGGGCTTAGAATATTCCCATCCTTTGTTTCCTCAATAAGAATTTAAAGATAGAAATACTCTCAGCAATCAACATAAAGTACTGATTACCGTAGTTATACCATATTATATTTAAATTATTTTAGATGTTTTCGAGAGGTCAATTTTCAGCTTCATGATCTCCTATCTCACTTTTGAATCTAATTGAAAAAAAATTATGAATGATGTGAACACTGCCGCCTTGTATGGAATTGTCTCGAATCTCGCAGCAGTCGCAGCGCAGCGCCCTCGCTTGGCTCACTCTGCTAATGCGGAACTGAAGTATTGGTGGTTGCCGGCACTTCGGCGCAGCGTAACAAATTGTCTTTTCTTACACATTTTTCATATTTTAAGCTCGCAAACAGGTTTGAGATAAGTGGTTCGTTCAACTCATAAAACATGAGGACGTGGAGAAGTGAAAACCCCCATGGAGTCACTCAGCAAGGACTTCACCCTGAAAGAATTGGAGTTTGGGCAGGAATTACAGCTCGTCGACTGACTGGCCCTATTTTTTTTTGAAGGTAACAAATCACAGGGGCACTTGAAGTGTCCCCACATCTTTTATTTATTTCTTTTTGTTAACAGAAACGTACCGAACGGAAATTTCAGAACCATTTATTGAGCAGTTAACTTAATAGTAGATTATGTCACTAGGAGTAAAAGTGGGTCCTTTTTACTCCGCGTAACATATACTATTTTTTTTCAAGCATGCAGGAAAGTCTATTTCAGAGTGATTCAGTGTTGCAATTTTCTTTCATCCTCTTTAAGCAGGTCTAGGTACTTACCCAATTAGTGGTGTATATAAATAGAATGTGTTAGAACGGTGGTGTTCAATGTTCAATGGTTTTAATGGTATTAAATCATAACCAATGGTTTAGATGGTTGAGGTAAATTATGGTAAACTAAAAATGTATAGCATTATTATTAATACTAAATTAATAAAAATGACATTGACAGGTAAATATGTTGACAACTAACGACATTTAACAGAATTCGAGAACCTATGCGATTTCGACTAAAAACGGTTTCGGGTGGTGCTCTCGAGCGCTCTGAGAGTATTCCTATCCTTTGTTTTTTCAACAAGAATGTAAAGATGGCAATAAGATGGTTTATATATGCGCCACCATGACAATAGCGGTGACATTTGACTTTACTTTTACTGCCTAGGACTTTTTTGCTACTTTTTTTGGTCTCAGGATTAGAAAGCCCACTTTAGGTGTGCGTATGGAAAGAACAAATGACGTACTTTTAGTCCGTTTGATAAAAAACGAGTTTTATTTTCAAAGCACCTCCCGGTTCTATCTATATCGATATAGGTACCACTGAATTTCCCAATATTTTTTTCTGTTATGAGTAGCAGGGTGTCTACTGAGTAGATCAAAAGAAAAAAAAATGTGGATTAACCATATAATTTAGTTAGTAACGGAGTACATTAAATAATTTAGTAACGGAAAATCATTTTTTTTATAAGCTTATTAATTCTATACACTTGCTTCTGTGTGGCGTCCTGCTGAACTAGGCAACTTTCAATACTTTGATAGTATCATAGTGATCGTTACGCTCGGTCGTCGCGATGAAAGCAATGTTGCCAGTTGGGAAATTGTAACGTGTATATAGATGCAATGCAATATTTTGAATCATTTCCTGAATTACTTCTGCAACGCTTCGCCCCATCCCCCCCCTTCGATATTTTCTTAAGCAAGTTGTCACTTTTGTGTCAAATGTCAAAAGTCCATGGACGACACTGACGGTTCCAGAGCGCTTTGGAAGTATCTTTATCCTTTATTTTCTTGATAAAAATATAAGGATGGGAATAGTCTCAGACCTGTCTAGTGCTGCCACCCGATTACGCTTTACACAAAAATAAATAAATAATGGCCAATTTCATAATCATATTTAAGGTTCCTTTAATTTAAAGTGACATCAAGATGTGACATCTATTTAACTCGAATCAGGGAAAATGACATGCTGGGAGTTATTTTAGTTAAAGGAACTTTAAATTTGATTATGAAATTGGCCGTTAATCACCCTGAAATGGTTCAATTTTTTAGTTTGAATTTTTTAAAATTTTGAAGATTGTAAAATTTTTTATTTTACTAGAAGTACTTAGAGAAGTTTTTAAGTCTCAGGGACTAAGGCACATCTACGTACGTATGTGTAAAACAGCTTTAATGTGATTCAAACGTAAAATAAATATCTACGTTATAAAGTTAAAAGATTAGTGATAAAGACAAAAATACGTTATTTCACGAGAAATTGGGAGCTACACTACTTCAGTTCTTCACCTAATAAGTCTGTCAACAAAGAATGTCCGCAAATAATTAATTGTTTATTGTGTACAATGGGGATGTGCTTCATCCTCTTGAAAATAAAACTCTGTAAGGAGTCTACACATCGATATAGATACCACTGACTTTCGCAATATTTTCTTCTGTTATGAGTAGCAGGGTGTCTACTGAGTAGATCAAAAGAAAAAAAGTGTTGATGAATCATATTTAACATCAAAAAATTAATCACAAAACAGTCAATTTATCACACTTTACCAACCTAATAACCTTTACTAACCTAAACTGACCTAAGCTAACCAAAACTAACCGAAACTAACCTAAACTAACCTAAACTGACCTGAACTAACGTGCAATGCATCATACATGAGGGCCCCTAAGGGGCTTTAGGTTAGTTTCGGTTAGTTTTGGTTAGCTTAAGTCAGTTTAGGTTAGTATAGGTTAGTTCTGGTTAGTGTAGGTTAGTTTAGGTTAGATCAGGTTTGTTCAGTTCTGTTATTTCTTAATTTTCTTATTTTACGTTACATTTTGTTTGCAATGGGCAGTTATTCTTTTAAACATTTAATTTTGCGCAACGATCGGCAACGCTGTATATGGCGAATGATGGAGGGAAGACTTGATGGAGAGTAAAGTGTGATAAATTGGCTGTTTTGTGATTCATTTTTTAATGTTAAATATGATTCATCCACATTTTTTTTTCTTTTGATCTACTCAGTAGGCACCCTGCTACTCATAACAGAAGAAAATATTGCGAAATTTAGTAGTACCTATATCGATATAGAACCGAAAATTTTTGTACTGGTCAATTTGAAAATAGAAAATATTCAAGACAAAGGTCTTGTGAAATAACGTATTTTTGTCTTTATCACTAATCTTTTAAATTTATGTTCTTTTAAAATCCAACAATCGTAGATATTTATTTTACGTTTGAATCGCATTAAAGTTGTTTTACACATATCTACATGTTCCGTTTTCCGGAACGAAGCGGAGCGGAACGGAGCAGAAATGTCAATAACGTCATTATACATGTCAATAACGTCATTATACTCGTCAATAACGTCATTACACATTGGCAATTATGATTTTAGGTTTTATCTGATTGGTTTAAATTCAACTGTCAAATTCCGCTCCGTTCCGCTTTTAACCAAATTCCGCTGTATGTGACGTCGCCCTCAGTCTATAGTTGCGTACCTTTGGCAGGACAGGAAAGGGAACTACTATGGGCTATGGGGACATTATAAACTGCTCTCGGAAGTCAGCAGCCATAAGAAAATCACCTCTTGCAAAGTCAAGGGGGGTTGACTAACTAAAGGCAGCAAATTTTGTTAGTTTTCAGTTACTCTACCAACAGCCTTTCTTCAAATAGGTATTGGCATAAAATGTGTGAAGTTTTTCTCACTTATATATGGAAAATGATAGAATGACAATTAGAGAGTACTTCTAGTACAATACAAATTTCGACAATCTTCAAAATTCTAAATAATTTATAGGAAAAAATTGAACCATTTTGAGGGTGATTAATTTATTTATTTTTGTGCAAAACGTAATCAGGTAGCAGCACTAGACAGGTCTGAGACTATTCCCATCCTTATCTTCTTATCAAGAAGACAAAGGAAAAAGATACTTCCAAAGCGCTCTGGAACCGTCAGGGCCACGTCACATACAGCGGAATTTGGTTAAAAGCGGAACGGAGCGTAATTTGAGAGTTGAATTTAAACCAAACAGTTAAAAGCTAAAATAGGAATTGACATTATTGACATGTGTAATGACGTTATTGACATTTCTGCTCCGCTCCGTTCCGCTGTATGTGACGGCGGCCAGAGGATTTATTCTATAGAAAAGTGTGAAAGTGAAAATGAAAATATCTGGCCAATGAAATTGGTCAATAGATTTTTTTGACCAATCAAGGTTGTCAAAATTTTCATTCTCACTTTCACAACTTCCTACAGAATGAGGCCCCTGGACGCTTATTTTCATGGGGACGGAGGAAAGTTCCCCGTGAATTTGTGTATTGTGGGTTGCGTAAAAATGGTGAGAATCAAATTCTCTTGGTCTGGACCAGGTGAAAGTGAATTCCCATGTGTGAAAATGCCGATGACATGCGCGAACGAGAAGTAGAGAATTCTTGGGTTAGGTTTAGATAATTAGAGCAGCAAACAAAGGGTTTAATCGATACCTATTGATTAATTTTTTAATTAATCCTATGTGGCCAATTGGCAGTTTATTGTTTATTATTATAAAAACCCATATTATAAACCGTGTCTAAAGGGCGAATATTTTGTATTTGAGGGCGAATATTTCGTATTTGAATTATTTGGAATTTGGAAGGTAGATTAGATTAATTAGACTTCTAAGTACCTAGGGTCAAGTAGGGTAATTGTAAACAGGGGTAAATGTAAGCATGACCAATTTTCAGTTTAAATGTCCCGCTAAATTGTATATGTCTGCAAAAATAAATAGTTTTGTCCCCACTCTAAAAACGGACAAAAGCAGTTGCTTTCTAAGCATGTCTTTCAGTCTCTTATAACAGCTCGCGTGGAACGCTGCCAAAAATTTGAATTTTGATTTCAAGGGCTTTGTGAAATTATCCTAATTTTTTTTTCCTTTCAAAGTAAGTATTGTTATTTTTGCTTATAAAATGCAAAAACATATCACTTTATTTGCCTCCGCTTGTCTAGGCATTGATGGAATAATAAACAAAAGTTTATATTGTTGTTTACATTTACCCCATAAAAATAGAGCACGGGGTAATTGTAAACGACGTTTTGGGGTAAAAGTGAACAATAATATGAATGAAAATTCAATATTAATAAAAGTTATCTTTGTTCAGATGCCTCGAAAATACATTCCAGAAACTAGTGGAATAGCCTACAGTAAAGAAGATCTCGCTAATGCTGTCACTGATGTAAAAAAAAGAAATATGACCTATCGGGCTGCCGCTGAATACTACAATGTTCCAACTGCAGTCATTTCTCAGCGAATCAATGGAAGAATGACGACAATTGAGGCAAACCGTGGACGTAAGAAAACTTTCAGCCAGGAAACTGAAACCAAGATTGTTGATTACTTGCTGGCTCGAGCCAATGCAGGATATCCTTGAGATAAAGATGAACTCCTTAACCTTATTCAAGAGTATGTGACAGTCCAAAATTTATCAACTCCATTTACCAACAATAGGCCTGGAAATGATTGGTATTATGCCTTTATTAAACGACATAAAAAGCTTATTTCGCTTAAAAAGCCCGAGCATCTACAAAAATGCAGAAAAGATGCAAGGAGGCCAGACGTTATTTTTTTTTTATGATGAATTAGAAAAAACATTTATTCGCCTACATCTTGATACAGAAGATAAAGCTTCTTTTATATTCAACGCTGACGAAACTGGATTCAAGAGCGATCCAGCCGACTGAGGGCAATTGATGCTAAGGGGAAAGCGTTAGTAAGGATTTCTGGGGGATCAGGGCGCGACTCAACAACAGTACTTGCTTCTGTGGCAGCAGATGGATCAGCTATACCTCCTTTGATTGTATTTATTGGGGTTGGTGTGCAAGCTCGCTGGACATCTGAAAAAGCGTTTCCAGGAACTCTTTATGCAGCCTCAACAAATGGATGGATGGAAGAACCTGTTTTATACATGGATCGATAAGGCGTTCTTACCCCATGTTAAAAAGATTCGTGAATTGAAGTCAGTTCCACAACAAGCAGCTGTGTTCATTTATGATGGCCACTCTAGCCATATAAGTGTACGTAACATTGAAGAAGCTATTTCTAACAATGTGACACTCATCAAGCTCCCCAATCATCTCACAGACATGATGCAGCCTCTAGACAAATGCGTCTTTGGTCCAGTCAAGACCTTTTGGGAAAAGAAACTAGTTAGCTTTGGCAGAAAAAGTATGGGAAAAGGTACTGGTCGCCTTACAAAATCAGAGTTTGTAGAAATGCTTGGAGATGTTTGGTCGCAAGCTATGAAACCTTCAAACATAATTTTCTGGATTTAGGAGTTGTGGCATCTTCCCTGTAGATAAAACAAAATTTCCACTAAGTGCGTTCAAAAAACAGGAACTGGATGAATATTTGCAAAAAGCAGTTGAACCAGAAAATGAGAATACAAAGGCGGTAAATGAAATAATTAACTTGCCTGCAACTGAGCCTGAAAGTTTGTCTCTGGAAAAATTACCACAGCTCAAAGAAAAGGACCCAGGATCATGCCAGCATTTAGGTACCCACTGAAACATGTACATCTGGTTGTCAAAAAAATGCTGAAATAATTAACGAA
Organism: Taphrorychus bicolor; assembly: GCA_951812265.1. NCBI lineage: Eukaryota > Metazoa > Arthropoda > Insecta > Coleoptera > Curculionidae > Taphrorychus > Taphrorychus bicolor. The sequence continues at coordinate 44,810,077 of OX638303.1, forward strand.
TTTGAACTTGAAAGAAACGGTACTGAAAACCGAAAAGAAATACACAAACTTAATATAGAAATTGATAAGAACGTAAGTTTCTCAAAAACCTCTTTACAGAAAATATTTTTTAAATCTCCAGAAAAGAAAGAAAATATAACTACTATTGAACAAACTAATTCTACACTGAAGAAAGAAGTAGTGCCAAGATTAAAACAACTTACGTATGGGGAATTTTTAACAACGGAAGAGGTTCTGAACAGACTAAAAGAGGCTAAGGAAAAAAAATCTTTGAAAATGAGACCCAAGAAAAAGGAGAAACCAACAAAAAAGAAATCAGGTGATCAAGAAATGCCAATAGTGGAAAATACTAAGAATTCAAAAAAGAAGAAACCAAGTAGGAATAAAGATAGTTCAGATGATGATCAAAGTGACCATTCACTATACTTAAGTGATGGAGATAGTCCTCTAGAAGGTTTTCACTTTGATGAAGAGCTAATCACAATAACAAAAACATCTATTTCAGAACTAAAACATGGAAGTTTTGTACTAATTCAATTTAAGGACGGAAAAAGAAACACAACTACCTACAAATATGTATGTTCTAATGAAAATATTGTCGACCAGGAAGTAGAAGTAATAGGATTGAAATCTATAGATGATACAAAGAAAAACTTTGCAGTCCAGCCAAGTGACGTAAGTTCTGTTGTAGAAGACCAGATATTAGGAGTGTTACCTTTTCCTACACTTAAAATGAAAGGGGAAAGAATTTATTATAACTATGACAAAATAGTTCCAGTTATTCCAGTAGAAAATTAATTTGTATTTAAGTTTTCAGTAATGTTACCCTACTTAAAATGAAGTGAACATTTTAGATCCTCAGTGCTTTCGGTTTACGTTTCTGAGTTATTAATCCCAAAATAGGAAACCTTTGTTGCATTGAATATTTTTGTAGATTTTTAAGCTAAAAGACAAAAAAAAAGTGTTTTTTTTAATTTTGTTGTGGTAAATGTAAACATGGACTTTGTGAAATTAAAGCAAATGATGAAATGTTTACAAATACCTCATTACAATTCCATTATAATAGATGGTACAATTTTTAGATGTTTAAAATTTCCCCAAAGTTGATGGGGTAATTGTAAACATAAACAACTTTATTTAAATTTTTTTTTCCAATTTAATATTTTTGTTGTTTAATTTTTAGTCAGTACAATGTAAAGTCGGTATGCCAGTTGTTATGGTACATAAATTTAAAATAAACTAAAATCAAAGAACATACCAGAACATTTATTTATCTGAACTTGAAATTAATATAAATTTTAATTCGTCAGTATCGTTTGTCTTTATCCCATTTGACCCTAATAATCAAAAATTAACTCTTTAGATTCACCTAACCTAACCTGCAAATCACGAAAACAAAATAAGACACGCAATGTTGCCAGTGCCGTTTCAATATTCTTTAATTATTTTCTACTCAAAAATTGCCCTTAAGAAGCTGTAGAAATGTATCAGTGGGTATGGAGAAGTGATGATTGCTTAATACCCGGGAATGGGTTAAAACATCGTAAAAATATAGTATTTTTACGGACTCGTCAAAATAAAGGCCCTGATGATGGATCCCTATGTGCGGATATGGAGTATATTGCGGATCCACAGTGTTGCCGCAGTGCACACTGTATTCCATCTTTTTTGATACATGCATCGTTCTACGCGGACCTCTAAAATCATATGTAAAATGTCAAAGATTTCGATATAGTAACTGTCGTTTTTTCCACTATTTATCCAACAACTTATATCACTTTAATGAGAATGCAGAAATTTGGCAATGCCTAGCAAAAAACTTCAATTTGAACCAATTAGACCACAGCGCCAAATCCGCAATAAACGCCATATCCGCACATACAGACCTACCATCAGGCCGCCGTCACATACAGCGGAACAGAACGGAGCAGAAATGTCAAAAACGTTATTACATATGTCAATAACGTCACTACACATTCAATAGACGATTCCAGAACAGCTGTTTTTGATTAGGTCCGCCATACTTTATTGTGGGTCAAACAAACCATGTAGCCAAACATACGAAACTTTCCGTGTTTATACGGAAATGATCCACAAGGATCATGACAATTCACATGTTGTTAGTACTTTTGGGGTGAGAAATCTTTTATTAAAAGAATATTTTTCTGTTGTTATTTACATTTTTTCACATTATTTTTCCTCTTACCGATTTTAAAACAACATAAATAAATTTAAGTATAAAAAAATAGTGAGAATGGCAACCCCGCCGCCGGTTTATTAATTTGGATGTGTAAACGTTTGAATAACATCGATTTTGTTGGTTTGAACATTGAAACTTATTGAAAAAGTCGTTTATTTCTAATTTTTGTGCCGAAAATGTTTAGAAGTGAATATTACTTCAAGCTTAATGGTGATGTCAAGTATCCTTATGACCAGAAAGTGAAAATTATAAACAATATTGATCCTTACTCCCTTTCGCCACAAGATTTGAGTTTCCCAATTTGTGATTTGCCAAATGTGACCTTACCGGATCTTGCAGACTATTTTATTTTAAAGCACAGTTATTATACGTAGGTACTAAGCAGCAGTTGAAAGCATATAAAAGTCTACAAGCTTTTAAACTGTATGAATCTGGTGCAGTTCTTTCGATCCATGCAAAACAAGTCACCAAGGATGCTTATGTAATTTTAAGTAAGGTAAGATCAATTTAAACAAGCTACTGCTTTAGCCAAAGTTATAGCGTATGCGGTTTTTTTATAGTTTTTCCTACAGTCTTAACTTAAGACTAGCATATTCATCAAATGATGTGAATAGCTATATGTTTCTGAACTCTCATATATCAATTTAGGGCCTGCTGTTTTTTTGTCACAAAATGAACCAAATTGAGTTTAACCCTACAGGCAGAAATTCAACCAATTGTCAGCTGTGTTTTCTCCTTATATTTTATACATACTTAGGGCAGGACAACTTGACTTTATAAAACTGGACATTAGCATAACCACATAACTTTTCAATTCCATCAGAAATCTCATTAAAGTAAAGTTCTTATTAAAGGTGCTTATCAAGACTATGTTAGGTTTAAAATCACTGGGTGTACACATTTTGCAGATTTAGTTGTAGGTATTCAGAAGAATTTATGATGACAAAAATTAAATTTTTTAATAGATTTCCTCAAAATTCACCCCAGAGGGTCATTTACCCAGAGGTATAATTACTGGTGAGTTTTATTGTGGGCACATAGAATATTTAGTGAAATTTAATTGAATTTAGTAATATTTAGTGAAATTCAAGGAAATTTTACTTGACACTTAGTGGAATGAATTTGAACATAATTTATGAATTGATTTACCTCTCGTTTTAGGTGCAGTGTGAACATGTGATAAGACAAGATATCAATTTACTTACACAATAAGCCTCATTTGCAAGGTTGTGGTTTAACAGAGTCAAGTGGGCTGTGAATCAATGAATCTCTCACCAAGTAAAAGAATGTACAAACAAGAATGTTGGTCAAGTGCAGACATTTTGTTGCAAAGGAGGCAGTAAATGTCATAAAATTAATATGACTGCCATAAAAGTACATAGGTAACTCCAGATATATGAAAGTGCATGAATGCAAAATGCAAATTATTTTCACTTGTATTTTAATGTGAGAGATCTCTTTCTTTGAGTTGTTGAAAGAAAATAGTGGGGGTGACAACTCGAGTGAAATTCATTTTATCTAAATGCTTTTATTACTCCAACTTTTTGGGTCAAAAATTCATACCCAACTCGAGAACTTCTTCCTGAACTTTTCTGTTGAACTCCTACTGTTACATGCAAGTCATTCACTTGTTATTGACATCAAGTAAGCATTGGAAATTAGACTTTGACATTTTTATTGTATTTTCTCAACATGTGCTGAAAGGAGATATTTAGGTTTTAAAAAAAATGAGGATTTCAAAGATAATGAGATGACAAAAATAAGTGAATGACTTGTATTTACCTATGATAGTCTACCTGTTTATTGTATTTAATATTATTAGTGTAAATTTGCAGTATTGTTAGGGTTGTATTAATTGTTACTTAATTTCACTTTTATTGACATGCTCAGAACTGCATATAAAAACGTGTTGTGTATATAATTTTACAGTAAAAATAATATACTTAATGTTAATATACCTACCTGCCTAATATCCAAAAACAATTTGTGTACTTTTTACAACTTTGACACCCTGTCCTAACTTCAGAGAGAATCGGATCGGAAGCTCCAAAATGGCATTATAAAACCCCACTTAGTAGTGTTTATAATTTAACCAGCACCAAGCCACACTTAGCTAGCTACAACCTTTGACAACAATTGAAGCTCCTCCTTGAAACATTATAAAATATTTTTGTAATGGTTTTATTCCAGCAAATGTACCAAATTCTTGATTGTAAGACATGAAATATGAAATAAGACATGAAAGTCTTGTAAAAGGATTCTACGTGGTTGGTCTAATGACAGATTTAGAGAAGTATTTAAATGGTAAGTTTAACAGGACTTTTATAAAAGGACAGTATGTACTGAAATAGTGCTATGGAAACATCTTGGACTTCCATTGTCTATATTGAGTTTTTTTACACGACATTTCAAGCAGTGGAATCTCTGCTCGTTTTCAAGTGAAACTGAAACAAGCAGAGATTCCAGCCTCACTTGAAAATGAGCAGAGATTCCACTGCTCAAAACGTCATGTAAAAATACTCAATAAAGACAATGGAAGTCCAAGATGTTCTGGCTTAATAGTACATCATTGTCTACCACCTTTAAACAAAAATAGTGGTATGTTTAAAAGCAGATAGTATGTTTAAAATATTTTAATACGTTCAAAAGTCAACAGAACTTTCTTATGATGAAAAAAAACATAAACATGTCTTGTACGTAGTGGGACTAAAAATGAATTGAGAAGATAAGTATTTAAATGGCAAGTTCAGCAGGACTTTTATAGAAGAATAATATGTAACGAAATAGTAGTATGTTTAAAAGTAAATAAAATGTTTAAACTATTTTAGTATAAATATCTATAATATATATGATAGTATGTTTAAAAGTGGCTAAAAGTCTTAATTTTACAACTTGGACCCTTCACCTTTTTTTCTTGCTTTGTTTATCATATGTAAAATGGATGAAAGGAAAAAGTAATTAAAGGCAGGTCTTAAATAAATGTCTGTACCTTTTACCTGATCGATTATTGTCAAAAGATAGAATACGTGAAACATGTTTGTCAAAAGTTTTAACTCAAAAAAAATTGAAAACCATACTATTATGGCTCCACAACGTTACAATCAGCACGCACAGCTATTAATTCTAAATAACGTTTTGGCTTTCTTGGAGATGGAGAAGATTCAAGTAACAAATGGTGTTCCAATTGATTGTGGGAACGTGTTGCAAACAGCCTCAAATGCGTTGAAAAATAAGAAAACTACGTTGAAATGACTGAAATTAACTGATTTTATGAAGAACAAAATTAGAGAAATTTTTTACCGTATGTTAGCATGAAATAAATATGTAACTATTGCAAACCTTTGAAGACAACTCCTTGAAGAACTAAGTGGATTCTTCACTTGTTCCATTTCGGCCCTTACTCAGTGGTGACATAGTGTATAGAGGGTTTAAATGGAAAAAATCTAACAATCTTGCGATGGTTTGTGGTTAATGTTTTTTTTAATGTATTTAGTAATATCTAAAAAAAATTATATTTAGGTGTCGTTATATAGTGGTGGACGCCGGCAATGAACACGGCTTTCTTAAAGGGACCAGTTTAATTTTTAAAAGGGTTCCAAGAAGGGTGATTACGATGATTCGATGAGCAGAGTCAATTTCGAAAAATGGTCTAAAACCCGGTGAGTTCCAAACTTACCTCCAAGATCTTTAATTATTATGGATAACGCTTCTCACCACTCCGGCCTTTATGAGGGAATTCCAAACAAATCCTGACCAAAATATAAATTAATTGACTGGCTATGAAAGACGAAATTTGGGCTATTCGTTACCACAAAAGAAATTTGAATTGGTCGAATATGTGAAACCTTCTGGACATAAAATACTACGTTTGTCACCTTACCATTGTAAGTATAACGCTATGGAAATGTGGTCAATGTAAAAGGATTTATGATCAACAAATTTTACATTCAAAAGGGACTGTAGAGAAAGTGCTGGTTATGTGAAGCAATGTTGTAGGACACGTCACAGCAGGAGACAATTGGAAAAAATATGTTGATCATGTGAACAAAATCATCAAGGATGGAAGGCAATGAAAACTATTGTCTGCTCGAAGGTTGCTCAGCTTATAATTTCGCCAGGGGCCCATTCCGATGATTCCGATACCGAGTTTAATACTGCGGAGGATGGCTCGGAGGAAGAAGAGATTTAGCAGAGAGTATTTCACTTACCTTAGTAACTACCTTAGTAACTATTTAGCAATCTCAATTATCTCTACTTTAATAACTAATTCGTCAAGGACTTACTAAATTATGATCATTGCAAACATAACTTACATGTCTCAAATTTTGTTCTTCATAAAATCGGTTATATTGGTTCTATTTAATTTTTGCTTCATAGCTTTGTTATCCAAAAAGGTATTCTGTCCGATTTAATATCACGTTATTTTTAATTAATTTTAATGTAGCTTTTTCCCAATTTTCAAGGCTTTGCGAGCTAATTGTATAACACGTTTCCCACCTCTAAGGACCTAAATGAATTAGTTTGTAAAATATATATATATGGTTGTAAGTCTAGTTTAAATATAAATATAAATCATTTTATTGAATTATAAATAGAGAGTCAGTTACACACATAATTATTCAGGTTAGTATAATATTCACGCCAATAAACCCGGTAGGGTTGCCTGAGCCGAGTTTATTAAGAATTTTATACTATAAATTAAGTAAAGATGTGCGTATACTTTTCCTTAATTAATTAGCTAAGATTTTTCCCCGATTCAAGAGGAAATTAGAAAGCTCATGCGTTATGCGCATGACCGCAAAAGATGGCTTTTTACATTATTATATTATGTAAGTAGGTAATTTTGATCATCCATTATTTTGAGACCACAAAGACACTAAAAAGTGGCAATCCTTTGTTTCTTTTTCAATTTACTTTCTTACGTAGATACTTATCATATATAATTCTAATAGAATCTTACCCATCCTAAAGTTTATACCCCTATCTAATACATTACTTTTGTAAATCAAAGAGAAAAATGTTTTTATTTCGATTTTTAGAATTGACAAAAAATAGGTATTTGCTACGCAAGTTTAATAGTTGATTGTGTTTGAGGCCTTATATTTGGCAGCTTTCGTGTAATGTTGGTTATATCGTGTTACGATAATAGGTATATCATACCTATTATAATAACTCTGCGACGTACGTAATTTTCATACCTTTTGACGTCAGGCCCAAGTTGTAAAATTACGACTTTAGTTTTTAACTGACTTTGGTCATCCTTAATTTGATTTTTTCCAAACTCCCCAAATATTTATTTTTATACACTTTAAGGAATTTTTCACGCGTAGTTTGGCCTTAATCCTAATCTCGCTTTCTTACAAAATAATAAAATTTTCATTTTTAGATAAAGTAGTTAATTTTTAGTCGATTTCAGCCCTAAGTTTAACCTAAGTTTGGCCTAAAATTCGCCTTTATATTCCTTAGAACAAGTTATATTTTAGTTAATTTAGGTTAGTTCAGGTCAGTTGCTTTCAGCTCTTTTTCAAAATTTTCGAAACCATTTTTAAGTAATAATGAGTGGAATAGAGAAAGACTTATGGAAAGGGCAGGGTTTAAAAGAGAGATGAATAGATCTTTTTTTTTTGCATTAGTGCGAAAAGCGGGCACGTAAAAGCCCACCTTCATATAATTGTTAGAACAAGTTGTGTCTAGTTAATTTAGGTTAGTTCAGGTTAGTTGCTTTCAGCTTTTTTGATGAAGGCAAAAGTTAAAATAAACTCTCTCTAGAATCTCTCAAAAAAAAATTTGTGAAATCATTTTTAAGTAATAATTAGTAGGATAGAGAAAGACTTATGGAGAAAACATACCTAATCTTTATTTGAATTTTTTCAAAATTTTCAAATTTGTATTTTTACACACTTTGAGTAATTTTTTACGTATTTTAGCTTTAATCCTAGCTTGAGTTTTTAAGAAAATGACAAAGTGGTAATTTTTTTGATGAAATGAATTACTCTTAAACCATTTTTGCCCTAATTCTATTGCAAATTTTTTGAAAGACACCAAATTTGCATTTCTAGACGCTCTGTGCAATTTCTTAACCAATTTTGTTGTGTAGCGTAACTTTTTCAAAAGCATAAAAATTGTTATTTTTAGGGAAAATGAGTTTTCTTCAAACAACTGTAGTTCCAATTCTAATCTAAATTTTTGTTTTTTTTTTTATCTAAATTGGATTTTTTAATTAGGTTTTCATTCGTTTGAGAGAATTTTGACACAAAATTGAAGGACTAACCAATTAGAAAGGTTTTGTTTCGTTGGCCCGTGTGTTTGTTGCTTGTCTTTTACGTGCACCGTCTGGATTTTAACAATTTTGGTTTTATGTAGTGCCATGACGGTTTGTATAAGCTTTGGTGACATTCTTCACTGACTGAAAAAGCCATGAGGAAGTCCTAAAAATAAAGGTGGAAACGTTGGCGATTTCGAGAAAGTTAAGTGGCTATTTGTCCTACACCTGCGATCCAACACCTTTTTAATTATTGATAGGATGCAAAGCGCAATATGAGGACTAACCAATTGAAATGTATAGCCATTTATAATACATATTGCAATAAGGAAAACTAAAAATATTTTAAATTTATTCCTTTACCTGTAAACTTCGGATATGTTTTTTAGTTTTTTTCTACTTTCCTTAACTTAATTTTTATTTTTAACGTAATATTAATTTTGTTGAAATATTGTTAATTTGTATTTTGCCAAACACTCCAAATTTGTATTCTTACATATTTTAAGTAATTTTCACGTATTTCTCCATCAATCTTAGCCTTACTTTTTGAAAAAATATAAAAAATTTTATTTTTGGGTAAAATGGTTTTTTTCAAAAATCTTTAGTTCTAATTCTAATCTAAATTTCTCCAAGACTTTAAATTTGCATTTTTGACGTTTTTAGTAATGTTTAATGGATTTTGGCCATAATCTTAATTTGAATTTTTTCGAATTTTTTTTTTAGAAATAAAATTTTTTTTCACCTAAGAAATAGTTGTGTTGCTTTCAAGTTTAATATTCTTTTAGTGGCATTTAATTGCTGCCAGTACCATACAATGTGTCTGAATGGTGTTACGGAGTTCAAAATTTTGTTTATTTTTTTGAAAAGTTCATTAAACTTTCGTGTTGGTTGGGAAAAATTGTTGAGAAAAATTGAAATTTTGTGGTTTTATTTTGAAAAAATAGTAAATATCTCGAAACCGATTAAAAAAAAATAATTGCATACTTGGCTTACTTAGAAAAACTTAGCTTAAAACCGGGACTAACTTCATGGATTTGTTTTGGAAAATAAAGACGTTAATAGATATCTTGCGAACGGTTTGAGGCTCCATGAAATTCTTTAGAAGATCGTGTTAGTTCGTTTGTATATTTTGCAAAATAGGAAAATAATTCATTATCTTATTCTTCGATAAACCACTGAAAATTTAACTAAAAATGAATACAAACTTAATGGGTTTATTTTGGAAGATTAGAATATAGTTTAATATTTTAGAATGGCTTGAGGCTACAAAAAAATGCATTAGACTACCATGTTTGTTAGAAAAAATGAGCTATACACAAACAGAAAATTCGTAATTGATTTTAGAAAATAAAAAAAAATGTGTAAATATCTCGAGAACTGTTTGAGGTTTCAAAACTTGTACTGAACCATTGTTTTAATTGGAAATAATTAGCTTGGAAAATTAATACAAACTTTACGGATTTATTTTGGAAAGTTAGAAAATTATTAAATATTTTGAGAACGGCTTGAGACTTCAAAAAAAAAATACATTAAGCCATCATGTTTATTGGAAAAAATTAGCTACATAGAAGCAGAAACTTTGTGATAGATTTTGTAAATGTATAAATACCTCGAGAACTGTTTGAGGTTTCCAAAGTTGTACTGAACCTTTGGTTTAATTAGAAATAATTAGTTTGAAAATGAATGTAAGCTTTATGGGGTAAGCTTTATGGGTTTATTTTCGAAAATTAGAAAATTATTAAATATCTTGGGAACAGCTTGAGACTCTAGAATAAATGCATTAGACTAGGTACCACGTTTGTTGGCAAAAAATGAGTTAAGTATGCAAAAACAGAAACTTCGTGATCGATTTTGGAAAATGAAAAATTGTGTAAATATCTGTAGAATAGTTCGCGGTTTCAAAATTTGGACCTCAATCAAATTATTTTTAACAAAAAAAAAACGTCCTATGTAATTGGTTATTCACGTCAAGAAAGCGAATAGATTAGTATTATTCTCAACATAATTTTTATTGGAATTTAATTGTTTTGTCTGAAAAAAAAAACGTATTTGTCTTACTCATATGTATAACATATAAAATAACCATTTTATACAAATTTGATAAAATAGTTATTTATGTATTAAGAGCGAAAAGTACAACTTTTTTGTTCGGAGAGTGAAGTTTGCCGCTCGACGCAAAGCGGAGAGCGGCAATCACTCGAGAGCAAAAAAGTTACTTTTTGCTGGTAATGCATACAACGTTTTTTCTGCAAACGATCCATTTCAAATAATGTGAATCACAACTGAGCATAACTGAAGTCACAATCTGAAAATTTAAATAAAAGTGACAATGACGTTTTAAATAATTGGTTGAGTGGTGGTAGTTGCTGTTGACAGCAAGCGATAAAATCTTTTTCGCTTGCTGTCCTGGGCAACGCGCGTAAAAGTGAACTCACATTCTGATCCTCAAAAAAGGTTGGGTTTTCGTTTGTCTAATGAAAGCGTAAAATGCGTCATTATTTGACGTTTGTAGAAAAAAGATATTTTAGTCGTAAGAGCAAACAATAAGAAGATTATGAGAATCTTCAAAAAAAAAACAAAATTGGTTGTCTCTTTTTACTTGAACAAAATGAAATTTGAACTAAGACATGAGTTTAGAAAAATAATAAATAGAGAGCACTGATCCGTTGAAAAAAAATTTGCTTGATCCGATAAAACATTTTTATCAAAAAATTATTTCTATGTGGGTCAGTCGAAGACTTTTTTTTCTTAAAAACGTTAGGTGTATTTGTATCTATAATACTTTTCTTACACTTGGCAGAGAGTTATACTATTACCTTATGTGCATTATAAACAACGTGGCAATTTTCCCAAAGAAACAATAATAATACTATAGAAACGTAACAAGCCTCGGAACGAATGATTTATCCGAACAATTCACAGTGGCATCAAAGACCACATTAATATTAATAAACGCGATACAAATACCTACCTCGAACAAGATCCTGTTTTCGGTAAATTTCAAAGTAGGTGAAACCGTATATACCGAGGACTTCCGTTACAGGGAAATTAAATTCATATATGCAAGCATTATCACTCGGTATGATTAATGTACTTAAAATAGCCGGAGCGGTAAGTGCATAAAGTGCATAAATAAAGAAAGCGGACACTTAAGATGTTTGCGTAATGTTCGAGAGGTCGCCCAACAACTTACACAATTTACAGGTTGTATTTTCCAGCAGTGAAGATGAAGACGTTTGGAAGTTCGACAATTCATCCACTACTCGGTACATTACGTCGAGAAGAAACTGACCATCCGTTATTAGTTCGGGTCAACGAAATGTGCCTCATTGCTGACCACACTTTCACCCTTTGACAAATGGTCAGTTTTGTTTGACGCTATAAAGCTCTGATCCCTTTTGGCCTCTTGCATTTCGGGACAGCCTCTCATTAGTGGACTGACAAGCGGCAGGGCAGGTGATGCTTCCGGACAAAGAAGACACACGCGACCGACTGATGTCCGCTCTAATCCCGATTTAGCTACAAACTTTAAAGGCAATTTGCAGTTGTTCGGGTCTGGTAAACACGTATGTTAATCAAAGGGTAATTTTAATCCTTTAATGGCGATTTCTGATGCTCATAATTCATGATCTTCGTAATTTCTTCATAGCGCTATCTCTAAAGAAAAATGTCGCTGTAATTAGATCATTAGAGGGTGTCCGCTCTCGAGGCGCAATTATGTGGGATTCTTGTGACAAAAGCGAGGCCCTGCATCGGATCAAGATCCGAACGCAGACGGAAAAATTAACTTTCAGGCTTTATCTGCATCTAATTTGATATAGCGCAGACGGCTATGCAGAATCTGACAGATACAAAGCGATCTACTTTAGCGGCACTGCTTCGGTATTGATGCTTTTAAACCAGTAGCAGATTCTTCGGGTTGCTTTTAGAGCAGCTAGAGGAGATTTGTTTTACTAATAAGATCGATTCTCGCTTGAACAGACTGCAACATTATAAAAAAAAAGCCATTTCCACTGTACAGGTGGCCGTTATCACTTGGAAGAGCTCGGAACTAAAATTATTCCACTTTTTTTTTGATAATATTTCACCTACCACTGTCATTAGTAGGTATATTCTGCTGGTTAATTTGAATAAAATATTGGACTTTTTCGATCGGAATGGAACGTTTGCAATCTTCTTTAAGAATGTAACAAACTCAATTCGAATGAAATTAACTTCTGAAGAGGCTTTTTTTAAAAATGGTCAAAAAACGCGATTCTAAAGTGCCCAAAACTTGACCACCGAAGGGGTCTATTTCCGAAAATATTGCACCCACAGAACTTCTGATGGTGGGAGGTGAAAGAGGATATCAAGAAGAGGAAAAACAGTTGAATTGACTCCAATCGGTAGAGGTGTTCTCAAGTTACAGGCGGTCAAAATTGAGAATTGAGAAAAAAGTTCTAATACATTTTGACATTTAGACATTTTCAAAAAAAGTTGGAAATTTTTTTTCCTGTTTTTAATCGGAATGGCACGTTTGCAATCTCCTAAGAACGTAACAAACCCAATTCGAATGAAATTAACCTTTGAAGAGGTTTTTTTTAAAAATGGTAAAAAAAACGCCATTCTAAAAGTGCCTAAAAATCGACCACCGAAGGGGCCTATCACCGAAAATATTGCACCCACAAAACCTCTTTATACTGGGAGGTGAAAGAGGACATTAAGAAGAGGAAAAAACAGTTGAATTCAAAAAATTTAATACCCCCCCCCCTTTGGACATTTTCAAAAAAAATTTGGGTTCTTCCAATCCCCTAAAAATGAACCTCTGAAAAGTTTTTTTTAAATTGGTCAAAAAAACGCGATTCTAAAAGTGCCTAAAAATCGACCACCAAAGGGGTCTATCTGCGAAAATATTGCACCCACAAAACCTCTGATGGTGGAACAATTTTTTTTTCAAATCTGACAGCACCATCGTCTTAGTTGGAAAAAAGTAGCTGAAAATGAGTACCCACTTCATAGGTCTAATTTTCAAAATAAGAAAGTTGTTGTCAAATCTGACAGCATCGTCGTCTTAGTTGGAAAAAAATTAGTTCAGGTTAGCCCACTTCATCGGTTTAATTTCAAAAATAAAAAACTTGCAATTTTATCGAACTGGGTGACAGTTTTTTCAAATCTGACAGCACCATCGTCTTAGTTGGGAAAAAGTAGCTGAAAATGAGTACTCACTTCATGTGTCTAATTTTCATAATAAGAAAGTTAAAATTTTCTCCAAGTGAGTGACAGTTGCGTCAAATGTGACAGCATCATCGCCTTAGTTGGAAAAAAAAGTTAAAAATCAGTATCCACTTCTTACTACATGTCGCACTGGATGACGTATTTTTTTAAATCTCACAGTACCATTGTCTTAGTTGGAAAAAGTAGCTGAAAATGAGTATCCACTTCATGGGTCTAATTTTCAAAATAAGAAAGTTAGAATTTTCTCCAAGTGGGTGACAGTTGCGTCAAATCTGACAGCATCGTCGTCTTAGTTGGAAAAAAATTAGTTCAGGTTAGCCCAGTTTATCGGTTTAATTTCAAAAATAGAAAAGTTGCAATTTTATCGAACTGGGTGACAGTTTTTTCAAATCTGACAACACCATCGTCTTAGTTGGGAAAAAGTAGCTGAAAATGAGTACTCACTTCATGGGTCTAATTTTCATAATAAGAAAGTTAAAATTTTCTCCAAGTGAGTGACAGTTGCGTCAAATGTGACAGCATCATCGCCTTAGTTGGAAAAAAAAGTGAAAAATCAGCATCCACTTCTTACCACATGTTATTCAATCGATAGAATGGACTGTATTCATTAACTCTTAACTGTTTAAAAACTGGTAATTATATTTATAATTGAATTGAACAAAATTAATAGCAGACAATATTCTGACGCTTTCAAAAGCTTCAATGACGGCTGCAATCATCGTGACGGCTGCAGTGTTGTCTGTGTGAAGCAGTGCTGTCTTTCATCGTCGCCTAACTCTTGTACCTAGCTATTGCCTTCTGACTTCTTAACACTACATGTCGCACTGGATGACGTATTTTTTTAAATCTCACAGTACCATTGTATTAGTTGGAAAAAAGTAGCTGAAAATGAGTATCTACTTCATGGGTCTAATTTTCAAAATAAGAAAGTTAGAATTTTCTCCAAGTGGGTGACAGTTGCGTCAAATCTGACAGCATCGTCGTCTTTGTTGGGAAAAACTAGCTGAAAAATCAGTTGGAGTCACTACAATCAGCAGAGGCGTTTTAAAGTTACAGGCGGTCAAAATTGAGAATTGAGAAAACTCTTTGGACATTTTCAAAAAAATATTGGGATTTTTTTTTGCTATTTTTGATCGGAATGGCACGTTTGCAATCCCTTAAGAACGTAACAAACTCAATTCGAATGAAATTAACCTCTGAAGAGGTTTTTTTAAAAATGGTCAAAAAAACGTCATTCCAAAAGTGCCTAAAAATCGACCACCGAAGGGGCCTATCACCGAAAATATTGCACCCACAAATTTTTATAGTGGGAGGTGAAAGAGGACATCAAGAAGAAGAAAAAACAGTTGAATTCGCTCGAATCGGTCAAGGCGTTCTCAAGTTATAGGCGGTCAAAATTGACAATTGAGAAAAAAGTTGTAATACCCCCCTTTGGACATTTTTAAAAAAATTGGGAAATTTTTTTGCTACTTTTGATCAAAATGGCACGCTTGCAATCCCCTAAAAAACGCAACAAACCCTAAAAAAACCCTCTTTATTACTCGTTCTGGTTCTTCTTCACTTTCTGATGATGGCGACAATTGTAACAAATTTTGGAAATTTGCTCTATCGATTTTCTCCATTACGATTTATGACAAAATAATTATTTAATTAAACTGGTCAGAAATACGAAAAATTCTTAAGAAACTGCGAACCGAAAAAAGAGGAACATACAAAATATAACCAAACTTTTCTTACTTAACCCTTCGTTAAGTAGTTTAACAACCCAATTTCGAGTGGTTAAATTTAACCACTCGCTAGACGTCGATTTGTAATCGTGAATACCGAGTTGATATTTAACACTCTGTTAAAACATTACATACATTCAAAATATTTAACTCGGAGTGTTTTGTTTTAACTCAGTGCAGTTTTAATACCTATACGTGAAGGCAGTACTTCTTGCATTTTTTTTTCGAGGAAACAGATGTTCGTCATAATTCAGCTACCGACATAACCGATTTCCCAGAAAAGTCGATCGACATTAAAGCTAATTATACGTTATCTTTATGCGGATCGATCTTTTAAGGTTGCACCGAAAATGACAATAATTATGATCAGTAAATAATCTTGTAACGAAATTATTCTTGATGGTCGTGGGTAGGGTTTTTAATAAGTACTTACACGCCGAAATTGTACGCTAAATTTCCGCAAAAAAGGTTTTCGATTTAATTGCGTAAATACTTTGAAAGGCAACTAGTTAGATACGAATTCTTGTTGAAAATAATGAATACATTCCTGCGTATGTACACGGTTCCTGTCATAAAGCAACCGGTTTACTCACCGATCATACACCCGTAATATTTTTCGAAAAACGTCCCCAGACGACATTTTATAAATATTCTCGTATATTTATAGCAGCTCGTCGTTTTAAAGTAAAGCGATGCTGCCACTGATTAGCATGATGGATATCGTGTTTTCTACTTTCAGGTATTTATTTTTCCCATTGCATTATGTTTATAAAAACGCCTGTTCTTCGCGTCGTACGTCTCGAAAATATTGAAACTATTCCTTCATCATTATGTGGGGAAAACATGCCCATCAATACCATCGTTACACACGGGCTTTGCCACTCACCGTTGGCCAATAGAGTTGGCTTTTGCCAGCTCTGCATTTCTTATCTTAGTATTGAAATGGAAGAGAAATATATGTAATTTGAGTGTGATATATGGTTAAAGGCTGAATAACAAGCACTTCTAATATTAGAAATAAACGAATCAAGACTCTATCTGATAAACCAAAGTTGATGATGGCCACTCTAAAACGAAACATCGGATTTCAATTTGTCGCATGTCACGTGAAAGACCGTTAAAAAGTGCTTGCATATGGTGATCTCACTTTTCATTTAATACCACTCATAGAGCATGATACGATGTACATCCATTGGATGTTCAAATAATTCAAAAAATACTACTGATATCCATTGTACATCCAATGGCACCACTGAACATTCAGTGAACATCCACTGGATATCCTTGAAACTAAGGAACTGAACATTCGCTTGTATTTAGTTCTTTTAATTAGTTATATTAATAGTTAATACACACTTTGATTGGGCTGTGCTATCTTTGAATTATAATAAGTCAAATAATAAAAAAAAAAAGGATTTTCTTCAATCAATTTTGTTTTTTTATTTTATGATGTTCAGGTTCAATTCTTGCTCTCAAAGACTAATCAGTACGTTTTGCTACATTATAGTAACGAAGAAAAGACATATTCCGGTTAAAGTTGCATTCTATTGAACATTTAGGGCATGAATAGTAAGTAACACGTTGGATATTTAATTTTCAAAATCAAGGACTTCATATCAACAACAAGAAATCACATATCAATATTTAAACATTAAAATCTACAAAAATTTCATTAAAGGAAATTCGGTTATTTGCCGACATTCAGTTACAAAACCACTAAAAGAACATCAGAATTTTCTGGTTTTTCAAATTCGTGGTAGATTCCTTGCAAAAAAACCTCATTTTTTACTTTTTTATTGACTTTACACAACTAAAAAGTGGCCAAAACTGACTACGAGAGCTTTTGCTTAGAGACAAACCATCAATATTGATTGCTAAATTGATTGAATTACAATCTGTAATAATATTTTAAATGTTTTTTGAACAGATAAAAAATGGTTGATTTTACATAAAAATAAACAAAATTATTTGATGTTTTGTAGGCGCAAATTGGTTAAAAATGACTCAAAGCGTCTAAAAATTCAAGTTTTCATGTTTTTGAAGAAATTCAATTTTATGGATTTTTTTTATAAATCAGAAAAAAACTGATTAAATTTTCTAATTTGTTGTTTTTGGTGTTACATTTTTGGCCCAAAATAAGTGAAATTTGACTGAAAACCTCTCAAAACGCAAACATGGTATTTTTGGAAAAAGTCAGGTAAAAATTAGTACCAAAAATCAGTTGAAAACGACTTAAAACTAAAAAAAACAATGCAAATTTGGAGTTTTTTAAGGAAATAGGTTAAGATTAGGGCAAAAATTGGTTAAAAACTCATCAAAGCATCTAAAAATGCTGGATTTCATGATTTTGAAGAAATTCAATTGTATGACAAAATCAGACAAAACTGATTAAATCTTCTAATTTGTTGCTTTTGGTAAAGTCACATTTTTGGTCCAAAATAAGTGAAATTTTACTAAAAACGTCTCAACATGCGAGTGTGGTGTTTTTCGAAAAAATCAGGTAAAAATTAGGACCAAAAATCAGTTCAAAAAAACAAAAAACTACAAAAAAATGTAAATTTGGAATTTATTAAAGAAACTGATTAAGATTAGGGCGAAAATTGGTTAAAAATGACTCAAAGCTTCTAAAAATTCAAGTTTTCATGTTTTTGAAGAAATTCAATTTCATGGCAAAATCATGACAAAAAAAACTGATTAAATTTTCTAATTTGTTGTTTTTGGGTTACATTTTTGGCCCAAAATAAGTGAAATTTGACTGAAATGTCTCAAAACTCAAACTTGGAATTTTTCGAAAAAGTGAGGTAAAAATTAGTACCAAAAATCAGTTCAAAACGACTTAAAACTACAAAAAAAAAATGCAAATTTAGAGTTTTTTTAAAGAAATAGATTAAGATTAGGGCGAAAATTGGTTAAAAACAAATCAAAACGTCTAAAAATGCATGATTTTGAAGAAATTCAATTTTATGACAAAATCAGGAAAAACTTATTAAATTTTCTAATTTATTGTTTTTGGTAAAGTTACATTTTTGGTCCAAAATAAGTGAAATTTTACTCGAAACGTCTCAAAACGCAATTTAGAGGTTTTTCGAAAAAGTCAGGTAAAAATTAGGACCAAAAACTAATTCAAAACGACTTAAAACCACAAAAAAAATTCAAATTTGGAGTTTTTTTAAAAAATAGATTAAAATTAGTTTTGAATGCTACATGAATATCCAGTAGACTTACCAAAAGGATATCCTATTTGGGATATCCATTGTATATACAATGGATATCGAAATGCATTAAATGCTATGTGGGGTGCTTCATAAGCTTAATTTCTCTTCAGTGCAAAGTGAAGCAAGTCAAAGAAAAATTTAAACCTTAGCTCTATCTTTAGGTTTATCTTTTCATTTTTAATAAGTCTCTTTTTTATTTTTTGTTGTTGTTTCAGTTGTTTTCTTTTCTATATACCAACTATTCTCAAAACTCGTCTTTATCTTCAAATGTCTATATTTTAATTTTTTCTGTGGCAAATTTGAAACCTGAGCTTTATTTTTCTTCGTTTATCTTTTTATTGTCTATTTATTATAAGTTTTTTATTCATTTTTTTGTTTCAGTTGTCTTGCGCGTAATTTTTTTCTTTCTGCTATGCTATTCCATAACTCAAAACTCGCCTTTATCTTCAAGTTTGTTTATTTTAATTTCTCCTTTTGATTCTTTACAAGTTTATCTTCCATACGCTTAGTTTTTCTTTAACGCATAGTGGCAAAATTTAAACCTTAACTTTATCTTTAGATTTATCTTTCTTCGTTTATCTTTTCATTCTTAACAAGTTACTTTTTCATTTTTTGTTTCAGTTGTTTTGCGCGTGATCTTTCTTTTCTACCGTACGTCTCTATATCTACAAATTTCTCTATTTTGGTTTTTTCTTTTGTTTCTTTACGAGTTCAGTGCTCCAAACGCTTAATTTCTATTCAACTGCACAGTAGCCAAATTGAAACCTGAGCTTTATCTTTCTTCGCTTATCTTTTTATTTGTATTAAGTTTTTTTTCTTTTTTTTATTTCAGTTGTCTTGAACGTAATTTTTTTCTTTCTACCATACTATGGCATAAGTCAAAACTCGTCTTTATCTTCAAGTTTCTTTATTTTAATTTCTCCTTTTGTTTCTTTACAAGTTTATCTTTCATACGCTTGGTTTGCCTTTAACGGCAACTGTGCCACTGGGCAACATTTAAATCTTAACTTTATCTTTAGGTTTATCTTTCTTCGATTATCATTTTGATTTTAGAAGTTTTTTTTTAATGTTTATTTATTTCAGTTTTCTTGCGCGTAATCTTTCTTTTATACCATATTAATGTATAATTCAAAACTTGTCTTTGTCTTGAAATTTCTCTATTTTAGTTCCTTCTTTTGCTTCTTTATGAGTCTAGTTTTTCATGCGGATTTGTTTGTCATTTCTCTTCAACGGCACAGTGGCAAAATTAAAACCTCAGTTTTATTATTAGGTTTATGTTTCTTCGTTTATTTTTTTATTTTTAATACGTTTTTTTTTTTATTTCAATTGTCTTGCCCGCAGTCAATCTTTTTTCTCTTTCATATCCAGAAAAGATTTTTTGTTATCTACTGAGACGATCTAAGATCGTTATAGCCTATGTATGGGAAGTTGGCGTTTCGTCCCCGGGGTCTACCTCAGTAAGGCGTCCCGGGGGTCTACCTTATACGCCTGGATGAGAGTTCATAGTTCGAACTTGCATTTGAAGACAAATTTGGCGCAGGAAAGGCGGTGTAATGTTATGAAGGATTTCGACTAATGCTGCCACCTGTGAGACGGTGGATGAAGTTCCGCCACACTATCATACTATTGCATAACTCAAAACTCGTCTTTATAAACGTCATAAACTCGTTATCTTCCAGTTTTTCTATTTTTGTTCAGTCCTTCATGTTTTATACTCTCTATTTCTTTTCAAAGGCACAGTGTTGAATAACTGAAATGCTTTGATCTCCAGGTCTTTTTTTCTTAAATTTTCTTTTTATTTTTGCAAGGCACAATGTTATATATATCCTTCTCCCTTAAAGTCCAACTTTTTACGTTTTATGTTTGGTGTATGTACATAAACACAACTCCGAAAAATTCGTAAATCGCTAACATCTACCTTCTGTCCTGTCCATTTTTGTTCGGGTAACATACCCTTTATCATCTTTGCTGGAGATCTATTAATCAAATAAACAGCAATGTTTACTGCTTCTGCCCACATCTGTTTTGGGGAGTTCGAATCAGCTAGCATGCTACGTGCTTTCTCCAGAATAGTTCTGTTATATCTTTCTGCAAGACCATTCTGTTCGGGCGTGTATGGTGTAGTTAATTCATGTTTGATACCATGTTGCTTAAGGAAATTGTTCAAAACAGAATTACAATATTCTCGTCCATTGTCAGTTCTGAGCACTTTTAATTTTTGTCCACTTTGATTTTCTACAAAATGGCAGAACTCTTTAAACACTTCAGGGACTTCATTCTTTGACCTTAAGAAATAACAAAACACCTTCCTTGTGGAGTCATCAATCAGGGTGAATAAATATCTTTTTCCACCCCATGATTCAACTTCTAAAGGTCCTGCTAAATCTGAATGAACAAGGTCCAGCTTATTTTGACAAACATCCTTTGTTTTATTAAAAGGAAAGCTTTTTCTGGATTGTTTTCCTTTTATGCAACTCTCACATGGCTCAGGTGTTTCATTTTCTATATAAGATATACCTGCAGCCAGTCTATTCTTTAACAACTTCATGCTATAATGATTCAGGTGACCAAGTCTCCTATGCCACAAAATCTGAGAGTCATTAATACTTGCTATGTTGACCACTTCCTTATTAGCACTACTACATACCTTCGAGCATGCATCCAGCTTGTACAAACCATTTTCACATGAGGCTGTGGCTACTGCTTTTCTCCTCATGAAACACTTGTCACTGTCTATGATTTTGCACCCGTTCTGATCAAAACAAACACTAAATCCTTTTGACACCATTGAGTTAACAGATAACAAGTTTACAGAGAGATTTCGAACATACTTAATGTCTGATATATTTTGCAAAACACCACTTGTTTTTAGTTTTACAAAACACTAGCACCAGTTCCATTAAAACAAAGTTTGGAATTATTTGCCATTAAAATCTCTTGTCCTGAACACTCGTTGGAGATGTTTGTTAAAAGATCAGTGTTTCCTGTCATGTGGGAAGAAGCACCACTGTCGACAAACCAAGCTTCTTTATTTTCTAAGCCAACACTGAACACAGCTGCATTTAAAGCTTTGCCTCCTTTTCCTCTCCTGTCTTTGTCAGAATTGGAACCATCTTTTTGAAAATCCTTCTTTGGACACTGGTTTTTATAGTGACCTTGTAGCGTTTTCTTTTTCACAATGATAACCTACTGGCTTCCCTTTCAGACTTTCATAAATAACTGTAAAATAACATTTTATTTCCAAAGAAATATGACTACCTTGGCCGCCATGTTTGTTCACCTTGATTATCGTTTCTATGCGATCCTTCTTCTTCGAGTTCCATGGTTAGAAATCCGTTGAAAGGTGACTTCTTTAGGACATTGACATGTGTCAATGGGTTGATTAATTATTTTGCTATCTGTGCAGCATTGCCAAATTTCACCAATATTTTTACTTAGATTCCCTTATTTTCTTCATGTGCTCTTCTAATACTTTCCCTAAATTTATCTTTTGTTTGGCAACAATGGCAGGATTTTCATGTTTCGCGGTTCATTTCCTCCTTCTTTTTATTTCCCCCTTTTGACACTATAGTTTCCGTTTTTTTTTGACCAATTCGGAGCCCAGGTGGTAAAGGTAAAAACGTTTGATAGTCCCTTTTCCATCTTGACCACTGTCCAGGGCACATCGGACGTCAGCCTGTCCCTAAACGGCTACAGTCTAGCCATGTGGCTATTGTAAAGTTCTCGTATTTTGGGGTCCAATGAGTAATCCAATGAGTAGTCCATTGTTTGAGTAATAAAACTCAATACCTCCTTTTTTTTCGGATCCTACAAGTGCAACATTTCATCCTGCACGTGTGTCGAAAATGGAGCCGTTAGTGACAGTGATGGCTCCTAGGTTTTGAACCGTCTGGATTTTGGAGCCCCTTTGCCGAAAATGGAGCCGTTAGTGACGGTGATGGCTCCTAGGTTTTGAACCGTCCAGCATAACCACGTATGATGCACTGATCCTCTACCTCAACTAGCAAGAAAGCCCTACAAACTGGCCAAGTATTTCAACCGGTAGGAGTAGATTTGAAAACCAAGTGTACCTGCACTGACCTTGGGTAAGAACTAACACCATAATAAATAAATGTGCCTAATTTTAATAATTCCTGTTGGTTTTACTTTGGTTTGATCACCTAAACAATATGAACATCAATAATTGCTATGATAATTTTCTCAATTTTAATATTATAGCTATTGCCTGTAAATTAAATTGAGTGGCGCCCAATTAACGGGTCTAGCTTATATAGCTATACTAGGCTTCAACTCTTTTTTATGTAATTTTGAACCACGACCTAGCTCTCCACCTGCCCAAGGCTGCCTTTCGCATAGTATGTAGCTTTGCTAACTTTTACCTTTTTTAAAATACGTCACAACCTTTTTCTTTACAATTCCAGCACCAAGGATCCTTTTTCTGAAATGGCTTTCTTAGTACCAAGGCAGTATCTTCCTTGTGTTTTCCATGCTGCCATTTTTTGTCCTGCAGCAATCACCATTGGTTCATATTCTTCTGTCAAACCCTGCAGCATTATTACTCCAAGAAATTCATCATCAATTGGTTTTCCAATAGCTGCAAGCTGCTGAGAAAGAGTCATAGCTTGATTTACATACTCTTCCATTGTGTTAAAGCGGTCAAGCTTAATAGAACACAAATTCCGCAGCAAGCTTAATCTTCGACGCAAACCTTTATCTTCAAAGGCACTTTCTAATGCTGTCCAGGCTTCTAAAGCTGTTTTTGCCTGCATTACATGAGGATAAGTAGATTTATCAAGAGAAAGAATTATTTTTGATAGAGCTGTCTGTGCAGGCTCTATCAAAATGCTCTATGGTCTTCTCTCCTAGCTGTCCTGCAGGATCCACAGATGATTCAGAGGTGCGATCAATACAACCCCACAATCCATCCAATTTTAATAAAGCTGTGATTTGAAATTTCCACACGGCATAATTATCCCGTCCTCTAAGTTTCTCTACTGCCAAGCTTAGCGAAGCACCGTCGTTTGCCGACATCTTGTTTTATTTTTGGAACACGGCACACGTCAAGGGAGAGACAAATCACTTACATTCTGTGCAACAGAACAGACGCTGCTATAGTCGTTTTCAGGAAGATATTCATCTAGCCACCCATGACATTGTAAACGCACCTTTTAAAAACAATTGAAAAGTTACCAGAAAAGTTACTAGATCGGAGATTGGTGCGAAGCGAGCTTAACGAACGCATTTGTCGGGTTTTAGCCTCAAATTTTGTAATTTTCAAACATAACTACTTTATTTCTCAAATTTTGCTCAAATCCAATTATTATTCAGCGTTTGTAATGTAGGAAAAGTAAACTGGCTTAATAAACGACTAACTATCATCCAGAACTATTAACACAATTCATCGCATGACCCAGAAAAGTCATCTACAACCTCCAACTTCTGCAAAATAAGATGCCAGAGTAGAGTTACAAGTACGAAAATTGAGACATCAAAACCACATTCAAGCAGTTGTGAGTATTGATGATTGATTATTGCCAGCTAAAGCGAGCGTTAAATTAGTATGCATATGCAGAGGGAAGAACTGAACTGGACCATCAACCATGAACAAGATTTCCAAAAGTTTCGAATATACTCATCCAGAAATTACTGTAGTGTCCAGATGCCCTGGGAATAGATCATACATTTAACTATGCTTTTAAATTTGAATGCGTTTAAAATTGAATGCAGATTGCAGTCAAGTAAAAATTGTTCCAAACAGCAAAAGCATCTGAGAAAAGATGGTTTTCTACCAGACTGAATTTAAGTACTGCCATATGATTTGGATTGTGTCTTGATCTGTGATGAGAGTCCCAGTGGCCTTTTCATATATGTACCTATATGCCAGATGCCATCCATAATTATGATCACTTTGGATCTTAAGTTAATATTAGTGAAGATTACCCCCCATGATAAAGAAAAGAATATTTTGATAAATTTACTGTTATATCATTTCAGTTGTCATTTGGCTCCATTGTTGGATCAAAATTGACCCTTTCATTCATTTGTAGGCATCTAGAGAAGTGTATTTTTGTTTTGTTAAATATATATGATTTTACATTATAAATTAATTATACTAAAAGAAGTCTTGCCTAATTGAGCATTTAGTTTCTTAAACTACCTAAATATTAAGAAACTAAAATGTTTGTGAGGTGGTTTATTAATTGTCTGATTTAATATTAGGTTCGTTCCAACATGCTAGAGAACCATTGCAGAACATTTAAAAAATCATTTTGGCCAACTCACCAGCAAACATTTCAAATTGAAATGAGGAACCATCTTGACATGGTTGCAGAACCACTGTGGACAAGCACATTGTTTCTTTCAATTTCGATATCATATTAATGAGTTGTCAAGAATGATAGACCCTTCTGGAATGGTTTCTTGGTCGAATGGAACCAACTTATTTTCAACTAAAGAGAGCTACAGTTCTTTTAAACTAAATAGCATAAGCAGGGGCCATTTCTTACAAACTCAGTTGAAAAAGTTTCGACTTATAATACTTACGTATAGACATAGAATTTACTTATTAAGTTTCTGAGAATTGTCAGGGGAATGCTGGAGTAATAAAGTACCAGCTACTTTCATTGTTCTATCCTATTCTATGAAAACTTCACAACCAACCTGTTCACATTTGGAACATATTTAAAAAATTATAACTCAGACATTGGTACTTTTCTGACATTAGGACTTTACCTTCCACTATAGGATGTCTACCATAACATGATTTCGGAAGTGTACAGGGCAGGTCCAGGTCATCTTGTTGCTTGTATAAATTTTTTTCTCAATGTGGGCTCTAGGACATATCTTGGGCTTAAAAGATGCACTTGAGTGTTTGTGATACTTTCAAGCTAACTTGTATATTGTGTTGGAATTTGTAGTGAAATGAGTTATGAGAAAGAACCATGACATGACATAAAATAAAAGGTTTCTGCTTGGTTTCTGTTAAAATCTCAAGTATAATTAAAAATTATATTTGCAGAAGAAGATAATTACATACACATGCCGTTAGCTTTCTTCTAAGAATAGAAGATCCACATCAAAGGCACACTAAGGGTTGTTGTGGTAATATATTATACAAGACACTTAAAATCTATGGTGGTTCAAATATTAGAACCCAGGATGTGAAGTTCAAGAGGCTCCTTTTGAGGTCCAGTCCTTAGCAATCACGTTAGCAAAAAATGAATATACCTATTATGATATACAGGAGTATGATAATATATATAAACATTTAGTGTTATTTTGACAAATGTTATACTTATGCATCCTTCGGAGAGATAAACACTTACATAGTTAGCACTCTGTATAACTGAGAACACAACACTCACCCTCAAATTGGATCCCACACAATCACTTAACAGAACATTTAAATTTATAAACAGAAACACACACACATGTTTTGTTTAGGTTAGTCCGCCCGTCCTTCCTTTGGCACATTCCTGGATAATTAAGATTGGAAATGCAAAATCATTCAGTAGCACCTTGATGATGTGACTTGAATACTGGACACTGGGCAATTCTTTTTTTTCTTTGGTTTTATTATTGTCTGCAAGTGGCATTTTCCAATTCGCAAGTATCAAGCACTTTGCTTACTGTCATCATAGAAAGTCAAAAAAGAAACAGTGCATGCAGCTGCAGGTCTGCTACTGGAGTTAAGGAAATTGCGAGGAAAATTGTTAAAAAATAGCTTCATTCTCCAAGGGATCAAATCCGTGGTAGGTCCTAGGTTTATTTCACTTTCTGCTTTCACTATATGAGTTGTTGAGTAGAAAAAGTAGTACTATAAACATAAAGGACTGTTTGATAATAATAGGCAGTGTAGTTATTTGATAATTACTCACGAAAATTGGAATAAGAAAAAAAGAAATATGAGAAATACATTCACAATTTTTACAAAGATGCTTCCAAGGAATCGACGAACGTTACAACGTAATATTATGCTCTCTTTCTCAAAATACGTGCAGAAAACAAGGAGAGAACATAAGCGTCATGCCATTTCTTAAATTTTGACGGAATATCTTAGATACCAACAGAAAATAAGAATTTCCCCAGATATCAGTTGAAAAATTTTTGGAAGAAGGGCTGCCACTACAAAACCTATATTTCCATGGCTGGCTAGATGAATATCTTCCTGAAAACGACTATAGGTTTCGTGCACGTGACGTCACAATTTGAACCTGGGGGTATGACAACATAACCTCACCCATTTAAAATACATGTAGATTAATGACATCTTTGCATTTAATTACAATTTTTTCAATTATCTTAAATCGAATAACTCTTAAATTTTGCTGGAGGCCTTCTAGAATCATCATTCTTGACAGTGAAGCAAAAAAGAATCACCTTTATGCCGAAATAACTGGTAAGGAGAGCAATATTTTGTGAACTAGTCCTACCACCAACCTTTTTTATGCCTCAAAACTACTTCAAATTCAGACAAAGGAAGATGGAAATAGAGGTTTGGCGTTCCCAGTAGATTTTATTGCCATAAAAACTAGAAAGAAATGGATTGTTAAAATATAAATATGATTACTTGGCTAGAAGCTGGAATAAGATATTTAAACATTTGTAGGTGTGAATTCTAGCCAAGTGCAGACGATGCAACTTATCGCGGGGGAAAAGTTGCAGCAATTTTAATCCCCTCGTTTTCTTGCATTTGCGTTCGGACAGCGCAACTTGTTTTATGCAATTTTTTAGGAACTTTATTTCGTTTTTTTAGACTGCTACCAACTTAACCAAAAAATAATCCTTTCTGTCTTTTTTTTGTAAACTATCTCTATTCTTTCTAAAGGTAAAAAAGTTATTATAAGTATTCTTGGTTTGATACTGCTTTGCAGTGACATTAATTATTATTTATACCTAAAAACGAAGAAATGGAAGAAGAAGAACAAATTGCTGTAGTATGTTTAGTAATTGCTTCTGCAATTTTACTGCAAAACGTAAAGCCCACAAGACCTAAAAGTTGGTGGGTGAGGCCCTGGGTGCTGAAAAGAGATTTTTGGGGGTCCTTTCGATTAATAAATGAAGAGTTTGAAGAAGCTGGTGATTCAGAGTGTTTTTTAAATTTCTTAAGAATGAACAAGCAGTGCTTTGAAAAGCTTCTTAGTTTGGTTAGAGAACACATAGAAAAAAAAGCTACATTGATGCGAAGTACTATTTCCGCTAAAAATAGGTTGGTCTTAACTTTAAGATTTTTGGCTACTGGAGAGTCATTCCAGAGCTTAACATATACCTTTAGAATAGGAAAATCAACGATTGCTCAATAGTTCCTGAAGTATGTCAGGCAATTTATGAAGTTCTTAAAACAGACTACTTGAAGGTAGGTACTTACAAAATTTTCAAATGCTTGGTAATATCTTTCATTAAGGGTAAATTCTTGGGTAAATCAATAATTCATTTACTTCTATTAGTTATCTTTACACATTGTTGTTTAATTTTATACTTGAAAATGTGGGACATTTTTAGGCTCCAAACCAAACCGAAGAATGGTTGAACATTGCAGAACAATTTAATGTGAAATGGAATTTTCCTAATCTATTAGGTGCGATGGATGGCAAGCACATTGTTTTTAGAGCCCCACGAAGTGAAGGATCTGCTTTTTACAACTATAAACAACAGAACAGCATTGTTCTGTTAGCATTAGCAGATGCAAACTATAAATTTTTGTACATAGACTGTGGAACAAATGGCAGGGTGTCAGATGGAGGTGTGTTCCAAAGAAGTTCTCTGTCTCACTGTATGGATGAGAACCTTCTTAACTTCCCAGAAGAACGCCCCTTACCTGGTCGTAGGCGTAAGGTGCCATTTGTTATTGTTGCAGATGCAGCATTCCCTCTTAAGACAAATATAATGAAACCATTTCCATTTCGAAACATGACCAGTTTGCAAAGAATATTTAATTACCGATTAAGTAGGGCAAGAAGGGTAGTTGAGAATGCCTTTGGCATTCTTGCTAATAGATGGAGAGTTTTACTTACAACAATAAATTTAAGCCCAGATAAAGTGCAGTTGATCACTCAGACTTGCTGTGTTCTCCATAATTTTTTATTAACTGAATGTCCTTTCCAATCAGATCAGGACCAAAGAACTGAATATAAGTTTTGCTACGGCCTGCCTCAACAAGGTGGAAACAGGCCTCGGCAGGAAGCTTTAGATATAAGAAATGAGTTTATGCAATATTTCAGTAATGAGGGCACTGTAGAGTGGCAAGACGAGTATGCTTAAGTTATTTTTTTTTATTCTGTTTGTAGTAGGCAAAAGTAGTTTTGTTTACAGGAATAATCTGAATAGTGCGTATAAATAAAGAGTGTACTTGAAAATAAACAAACTAAAAGAGTTTTATTTACCTTATTTACAAGTAATTATAAAAATAGGAACTTGTGGACGGATAAAACACTTTCACTTAAGGCTTAAGGACATAACAATAACCCAGTATTCTTAGTTATTCCTTATTGTCCTTCTCAATAGACTTTACTTGGGCATCATAGACATCATCTAGTATATGTCGTTTTACTGACCGTAACACTTCAGGGTCAAGCACCTGCCTCAGCTCATATTCAATTAACCTATAACAAAAAGCAAGAAGTTAAATATGAAGCTTACTATTTACACATAATATAGAAACCTACTTTCCAAAAGCAGACAATTCATCACAAGGAGCTTTGTCACGGGCAGAATAATTGCTTAAGATATTTGAGGCATTTTGTATTAAAGCTTTTGTATCATTATCTGCACTGCCTTTCCGTTTTTTTTTTTGTAAAGGAGAAAGAACCTGGTGCTGAGGTTGAACAGGATTGAGTTGGTTTGTTTGATCACGGAGTTCTTCTACTGTGCCATCAAATATCACCTCTACATTAGGACTTTGAGATTTTTCAATGGTTTTAGCTATGTCATCGAAATTGATATTAGACTGAGAATCTCTAACAGGATCCGAGTTGCTTAAGAATTTCAGTAAATCATAACACCACCACTTGATGATGTACATATCAT
Source organism: Taphrorychus bicolor (assembly GCA_951812265.1). NCBI lineage: Eukaryota > Metazoa > Arthropoda > Insecta > Coleoptera > Curculionidae > Taphrorychus > Taphrorychus bicolor. The sequence continues at coordinate 44,839,720 of OX638303.1, forward strand.
CAGTTCCAGAGCCACTTGTATGTGACTTTTTTTCCTTGGCAAATTCTTTAAAGAATTGGGAGCGTAATCCATGAATTTTTTTATTAATTTCTTCAATAGAGACTGCATACCCATTTTGCATTAAAGTGTTTTTTATTTCATTAATAGAACTAGACCTTCTAATCTTGGATTTGTAGTCTAGATGATGCGTTTGGTACAAATTTGGGTGAGTTTCATACGCATAAATTAAAATGGTTGTTGCTTCCCTATCCCAGGAAAACTGTCCACTTGGCACACTCATTATTTAAATCCAATATAACACAAATAATAATTGCAAAACTGCAGATAAACACTGAACCGGCGACCGATTATTGTTTAGTTTTATAAAACCTAACCACACTTTTTTGTCCAACCTAAAATTTTAAGTTTTCGGTGGAAAGTCACTAGAAAAGTAACCAAATCCCCGCGACAAATCGCATGGAAAATAGAACAATTTCTATTGCTATGCAATTAATTGCAGCAACTAAAATGCACCGTCTGAACGAAAAAATCCCTGCAACTTTTGTCGCAGGGATGAAATCCCCGCGATAAATTGCATCGTCTGCACTGGGCTTAAGTCATATACGCCCTGGACTTGAAAATCGTGCACCAAATCCAAATAAGTCGAACACTTTTGTGTCTACAAGGAAATAATTATAAAAAAAAATTTGACGGGTGTGATCAGAAATAGATAACACGAACTATAACAGTTTGAAATACTCGAAACCTTTTGATGCCTCAAAACTACTTCAAATTTAGACAAAGGAGCATGGAAATAGAGGTTTGGCGTTCCCAATAGATTTTAGTGCTATAAAAACTAGAATGGAGTGGATGGTGAAAAGATATAATGTGATTATTTGGCTGGAAGATGAAATAAGATATTTAGACACTCGTAGGTGTGAATTCTCAGTCATATATGCCCTAGACTTGGAAATCTTGCACCAAATCCATATAAATCAACCACTTTTATGTCTACGAGGAAATAATTGTGGAAAAAGTTTAGTGATTACTGTGGTCAGAAATAGATAACACTTGAACTGTGCAGTGATAAATTAAGGCAAAATAATTTTTAAGATGTGGTATTTAGAATAAATTGTAAATGTCCACAATTTAATATAAAAACATTGTTACTTTTGAGGTTATAATTGTTTATCGATGAATTTACAACAAAACCTGTCTCTTAATGGAACACATTTTATTGTAACAAACACTTATTCAAAGATTTTCTTCAATACAATCTTACTGATACTGCTAGAATATAAATATATATTTTTAAGTTATGTAAATAAATTCGTTACTGAACTAAATATGTTTAAGAATATATGTCACGAAGCCCTTTTGCTATCTTCTTTTTAATATATCTTTGTCCTTTCGTTGCATTACATGGACACATTACACTACTTACATGGAATGGCTTCTGTTTCCTTACTTAGCTACTTTTGTCATTTCCATACTCTACAACAACAATAAAGCTATTAAGATATTAAAAACATAACTCCAGTTAAACAATTACAAAAAAAGAGCAAAAATAATATGATTGGAACTGTATGTTAAGCACCAATGAGGGTATAATTCTGTATTAAAGCACCTACTTAGTAATATTGTATCCTTCTTGGCCCTAGTTAAGTTAAGCACTACGAAGACAGGCATTGCAAAGTAGAAACAAACAAAATTCTAATTTCAGCATTTCTTATTCTCAAAATATTTGGAGTTGAAATAATGGGCGTCTTAACTGTAGTTCCAATCACGCAATGCTCAGATATCAATAGTATGATTTGAAAGTACATTTTTAAACTGTACCTGAAGCAGATTAGGGTCTGTGTAGGCAGAATCTGCAAAGTTCCAATTTTATGTAATTCCTGTACAGTTATGAGGCAATGTAATCCGATAGCTCCGACCTGGATATGGGAAATGTACTGCTTAGAACAGCTCACTTTTGTTTCAGGGTAAATATCTTAAAAAATATTATAGTAAAACGGATTTATATGCATGAAGGCAGATTTTTTCCATTTACGTCAATGTAATTTTTTGAGGTTGTTTTACCACCAACTTCGATGACAGGTCACGTGCTGCACGAAACCTGTAGGCTGCTGTGCTGGGCCCATAACCTATTAGATTACGTATGAGGAAGACATTTACACAGAATAAACTGCTTTTACAGTTCTAATTAAACTTATCAATAAACACGTTACATATTTTATTTATCTGTGTTGTTATTTATTGAAAAAACAAGTTACATTACAACATGAACTCTTGAACTTATTGATATTGACACTTGTGAGACTTAAAATTAAAATACGCCATCTACCATCAGTAGCAAGCAAAATGCATCTCCTGATAGGCAACCCACATAACAGAACAAAATATTGCATGTTGCATGCTAACCAAAAAAAAAAAAAAAAAAAAAAAAAAAAAAACAACAGTTTCTGAATGAAGATGACTGTTTCATTAAGAAGTGAATTGTAAAGATGAAAAATGGACGTCAAAAAAGAATGAGTACACGTTGTTACAGTAGATGAGGCTGAAAAAAAGCCACTAATAAGAATAGTGGAGAATAATCGGAATATCAAATTCTAGAGCTATTTCATGTTTAAGAAATAACAATATTTGAACACAAAGTACTTAAGAAGGATCTTGTGAAGAGGAAGGTTAATCCTTAAAAACAAAAAGGGTGACAAAGAAGAGAAAACCGAAATTGTCACTGTAAAGATAACATGCAAAAAACCTCAACCATTCAAGGTCGCTGTGGAAGACGGTTCAACTTTTACTCTCGAAGAGCTACCAAAAGAAGTACAGGAGACCACATTTCTAAAAGAAAAAATTTTCAAAGAAACCGTGAAAAAAAAATAGTTATGAAAACAAAGTAGAAAAAATGACCTGAACTAACCGGAACCATAAACTTAAAATTTGTCCAATTTTTTACAACTTGTCACTATTATTTTTCATTTTCTTTAACAAATTGAAAAACATTACATTATCCGTGAAACAACTAGTAATTCTATTACTAGTTTTGACTCAACATAAGTAAACGCAATCCTTCTATTCGCATCATCAGCAAACAAACATTTACCTTATCCAGCACATCAAAAGCGCTTGACCGGAACGTAATCGGCCTCCAATCTAAAGTATTCGACGTACAAACATACAGACACACACAATATCAAATATTTAAACAAACAATGGTACAAATGGTAAATGGTACTCACGGGATCCCGTTTAAAGATTGACAGATTTTATCGGTGTTTGTCTATTTGTAGAGAGTTAAACATTAGGTAGTCTCTAACAATGAGATTTAAGTAGTGTGTAAAGACCATTATCGGTAAATATTTAAGGTGTACGGTATACCGTTCGATCAGTTGGAACGTTTGCTTAGACAATACGGAACCATTGTCGAGAGTTGGAGGCAAGGGAAGGCCAATGACTACAGTGGCGGAACTAAACTCCTATTTGCTAGAAAAGCGGTCAACCACCACCACGAAATATTTCCCAGATGTTCTAAAATAAAGGTGCTGGAAGTGAAGACTACTGTACCTAACCTATGTGTTGTGTTTAGGCCCAGACGCCACTGGAAGGCTTCGAAAATCTATCCGATGGGCACCTTGTTAAAGCTGGTCGCTTTTGTTACAGATGGTCGTCCGTCACTCACGCGGAGGAGCGAGGCAACGCATCAGCCTCGAAATGACCATTCAACACCTTTTCAATTACCGCTAATTAAAATGGCCGTCGGTTAAAATGCAGCCATCATCTTTCCAAGGCCATGCCACATGACTAATTTCGATGACACGGGTGTTTACGAAAGCGATCGATGGGCACAAAGAATTAAGCCGGGATATGACTATATCTATCTGGAATATTCAGTAGTTTTGATTGTTTCGCTTGCATATTTGCAATTTGCAATTGCAAAGACAAATTTGTTGGATTGCCATGGACTTTATAATATGGGTTATATGGTCCATAAAAAAAATATTGAAAAGTTTTGTTGGACTTAGAGATCTATTCACTAGTTCAAGGGAGCTATTTCGCTATTATCAAAAGTCAGTGGTAGCGTGTATAGTCAACATTTCTCAAAAGAATATTTATTTTGCATGCTATAAAAAGCGTTGAATCACTTTAAAATGGTCGAAATCTTTCATATTCTTGTTAATGGCGCCTTAGTACCTAGAAATCACCTAGTTGAGAGGAATTCATAATTCGAAATCTAAGTTTAGATTGGCTCTCATCGCAGAACTTTTGTTTTGCTTTAATTTGAGTCTTTCTGATTAAAATAATCAGTATTTCATTTGGCCTGCACTCAAAAGCTTTTTTGGTCGCTAGTTAATCGCAATGGAATCAAGTAAAAAAACTTTATAGATGTATGGATCTATTTTAAGAGGCTTAAAGCTTTTTACATAAACAGAAATGCGTGTCCTATACAAAAAGGACTCCTGCAAGTTCAGGAAGCTGCAGAACAAAGAATAGAGGATCCAAAAACATCCCTTTGCCACGTTCTTCAACAAATGGAACTTTCCTTAGGCACATGCCATATAAAAACTTCATCCCGATACTTGGCCCGTGTTAGAGGTCCATGGTTCCTGGATGAGGGCTATATCCACATTAGATTCTCTGACCCATTTCCCTTAAAGGTATGTAGCTGCTTTCGCATGCTGATTGGTTGACCTGTTGAAATGTGGAATTACCTGCTATCCTACGGCTCCTTCTTCGAGACAGGATTGGGGTCTTTCTTCTCCACTTTCTCCCGATTTTTTCCTGGTTTAGGCCGTTTGGGAATGAATTTGCCCTTCGGAAAACGTCCTCGCAATGTTTTGGAAGTATTTAAATAACTGTGTAACCGAATTACTCTCCGAAACATGACCAGATATGAGCTGAACAGCCTAATGTATGGGCTAAAACCCGGAGGGTAATTATAAAATACACAGAGAGGAGGATGATTCGACGATGATTCATAAACTTGCTATTAATATTTGTGAGTGAGAAATCTTACCTTGAATGTGGGGTAGCCTAAAAGGTAGGAAGTCTTGCAAAGGACAAGTCCTCAAATTGTTTTTTTTGTCTTCTCAGACTCAGAATCCTTTCTCAAATACAAAAGATCCAGCAGTACTGCTGCTTGGGTTCACACCACAAATTAAATAAATGAATAAAGGGGTTCCAAATCTACATCCACAAAATGTGCGGCACACAATGGTGTCTTTGTTCTTGACAAAAGAAAACTCAAAAAATAACTCTATAAAAATTACAGAATTTGCTCCTCAAAAAAAATCTAGTTCCCCAATTGCTAACAGATGGCATCTTTGTGTATTCTTGGTTGCACCAATACTTAATAAATTGACATGCTGTCAAATTGAAACGCCAATAAAATCAATAAATCCCGAGGCTTTGTTAACTTTTAAATGTTGATTTTTAAAAGTTGATTTTTATTCGGAGGTTAAAACAAAGTGCATTTTGGTCTTCAAAAATTTTCCATGTAAAGATCCACAGGTATACCCTAATTTAAACCCGCAACAACTAATGACATTTGACATTTCTGAATTATTGACATTTTACATTGAGAGTTTTTTATAGAGATGTCGTGTCAGCACTATAGCAAGATTAGTCATTCACTTAATTTTGTCATTTAGTTACCTTTGAAACCCTCATTTTTTTTATACCTATCTCCTTTTAGCAAAAGTTGGGAAGATATAGTAAAAATGTCAAACTCAGATTGATCCAACGCCTATTTAATGACAATAATAAGTGAACGGCTTATACTCGCTAAGTTTCTTCATCGTCCCCGTGGGACAAAAACCGTTAATTGTTAGTTTATCCTTTTCTTTACACATTTTACAGCCAATTAAGTTGATAATTTGTTAAAATAAACACTATAGTACTAAGTAGTACCTACCCTACTAGTTTTTGGCAAATATTACACCTAAACTGGGCATAATGACTTTTTTAAATGACCAAAATGTAAATAGTATATATATTGTTTAACGAGTGACGAAAATAGCATTTTCTCTCGCAAGAGAACAGTTTACAAACCGAGGCGAAGCCGAGTCTGGTAATGTTCTCGAGCGATAGAAAATGTTTTTTTGACGTAAAACACTATACTTTTTCTTCAACCGTTAAGTCTTCATCAACTTTAAAAACAATCCCTATAAAGTTATTCTTTAAAAAATTAAGGAGCGTCATTGTCAACATGACACCTTGACTGTCACTGAATTCAGTTTGGTCAAATTTCAACACTTTGATTCACTTTTCTGAGGCCCGGGCAGGCATAATATACATGTTTTGTGATATCACCATTTTCCATGGTGTTTTTTAAGATTAGACCAGTTAAATCACATTTAATTGGCGATATGCAGGCGAAATTAGAACAACTTTCTTTCGTCACTCGAGACGAAAGTTGACGTTATGGGATTTTCTCTTACTAGAGCCGAAAGTTGCGTTTTCGGCTAGGGAAAGTACCTACCTGAAACAAACTAAACACTGTCATGGGGATATAAATTGAAACGACATTTGTCACAAATGTCAACAAGTGACATTAGTGAAAAACTCTGAGTAAATTATATAGATTATTTTGAAAAATATGCTAAAAGTTATATTTTCTTTTCGATCAGGTTAATTAAAGACAATCGTTACTATAAGGGGCCAAGCGACCCGTTAGGGCCGCTTTGCTTTTCTATGAGAAGTCTTTTGGTTATGTTAGTTCAGGTTAGTGCAGTTCTAGTTTTCCTTTGGTTAGGTTAGCTCAGTTATATTTTTACTTTGATCAGGTTAGTTCAGGTTAGTTCAGTTCTAGTTTTCTTTTGGTTAGGTTAGTTCAGTTATGTTTTTCTATGAGGGATCCTTTGGTTAGGTTAGTTCGGATTAGAAACGACTAAACTCTAAAGTAGTGAGTTTTACCATATTTTTCAAGATAATCTACTGCTAGCATGCTACTAGCTGGCGAAAGTTGTTTATTTTTACGTGGTCGTAGAAAAAAATTTGTTATAGCAACTTTTCCCTATTTACATAGAAATCCTATACAGTGCGCTTTTTTTAACGCGCAACATAGGATTTTACGTGTTAAATTTTTCTTGTCCTGTTGAGTGGGGTTCTATAAGCACAATTGATATGAAACTTGACATAAGTAAAATTGGGGGTGTTAGCACTATTGGCCGACTAGGTCCAAAAGATTTGAAATAACGCGAAAAATAACATTTATTTTCTGAAAAATTCTATATTTTTTCTCTCCTCGTAGCTATTGTTATTCAACTTTGCATGTCAGGTAAATGTCAAATGCAGGTAAAATGGCAGATACTTTCGGCATTTAGAACGTTTTGTCGTTATTATTTCTAAGCTTTTATAACAAGAGGAATAAAACAACTTGTACTATTCGTGTAATTATGAATTTTTTACTCTTTGCACTTGAGTTTCCAAAAGTTCCAGATGGGTTTCCAAAAGTCCCAGATCCAGTGAACATAAAAAAAATGGAAATGGTTTAAGCATTAAACTTCAAAAAATGTGTATTGATGGGTATATTTGTCTTGTTACCATGGTAGTGGTAACATGACTTGGTAGGCACCTGCTCAAAATGAAATCATAATAGTTACGAGAAACATTTCTTTGGAAAATAAATTACTTTTTTTTTCAAACGGACTAAAAGTACGTCATTTGTTTTCTCCATACGCACACCTAAAGTGGGCTTTCAAATCCTGAGATCAAAAAAGTAGCAAAAAAGTCCTAGGCAGTAAAAGTAAAGTCAAAAGTCACCTCTAGTGTCATGGTGGCGCATATATAAACGATTTTCATTCACCAAAATTATTTTAATAATAGATGACACCAAATAAACCGATCTGAGTGTATTGCCATCTTTACATTCTTGTTGAAAAAACAAAGGACAGAAATACTCTCAGAGCACTCAAGAGCACCATCTAAAACCGTTATTAGTCGAAATCGCATAGGTTCTCGAATTCTGAATTCGTCTGTTAAATGTCATGCGCGTCATCATATTTATCTGTCAATGTGACATTTATTAATTTAGTATTGAAAATAATGCTACAAATTCTTAGTTTACCATAATCATTGGTTATTAATTAATACATTAAAACCATTGAACATTGAAAACCACCATTCTAACATATTCTATGTATTTTACAAATAATATACACAATTGGGTAAGTACCTAGACCCGCTTAAAGAGGATGAGAAAAAATTGCAAAACTGAACCACTTTGAAATAGATTTCTTATTTCTTGCATGCTTGAAAAAAAAATAGTATATGTTACTCGGAGTAAAAGGTCTTTTTGTGCTTCGCCCAGTTGCAGGCCTCAGCTTCGCTTCGGCCGTCAATCTCTGGGCTCAGCACGAAAAGACCCACTTTTACTCCTAGTGACATAATCTACTATTTATGCATTCAAAATCTTCAAGACCTAATTGGCCAGTAGGGGTAATGTTAGAACCTTCAGTTTTAATTTTGCCAAGTTTCATAGCTTTCGTGCCAATAGATCACCACTCAACATGGGTCCGAAAATGTAACATGTAAAATCCTATGTTGCGCGTTAACAAAAAACGCACTGTATACAGTGCGAGTTTCTGAAATGGAACAAATTCAGCAAAAAAAAACCGTTTGATTTTTTGGAAAAACGCTTGGACCCGTCGATTTATATTGTTGCGAACTCGGGGTTCAATAATTCCAGTGTAACGATGTCACACGAAAACACCCTTTATTTATTCCACAAATACCCACAGGTACAATTCGACTAGTAAATAACTCACTACGTAACACTTTATAGCCTTCTATTATCGCTTCGTACTTTAGCTTACTTATAGCTCGCTCAAAATAAGACTATTCTCAACCGCTCGCTCTGTGCCCCTTTTATATACCATCCTAAAATTACAGAAAAACCTAGAAAGTTCTTCATAAGAATTCTTGAATAATCTCACATAAAAAAAAAGGTTGTAAACAACTGCCTTCTAGATTAAACCGAGCAATAAATCACTCGTGTCAGCCATGACGCAGCGCGGATAGGTCGCGAAGCTCCACCAACCAACGCGTTGCCCCGCCTCCGATGCGGCGTCGCTGCGAATCGTAACAATATTTTAGATTGCCTTTTTTTTTGTAAAATAAACCATTATACAGGTTGTCCCAGGACAACTGCTATTTTTTTTCAGCTATTTTCATAGTGTACATCAAGTTATACATAGTAGCCAATTTTCAAATTTTTATAAAGTACCAGTCGCAAGATAATTAACAAAATTTATTTTATTTCAATTATCAATTTATATTAGTCATTTACCTACTGAATTTACCCCAAGCTACCCTTTCATAGATTACCTTTGACTTTCTGGTAACGATAATTTCTACCATTAGGTACGTTTCATTAATGTCAATATCAAATGTACAATTGACAGCGTTTTACTTTTCTTAAATATCTTTGCTTAAATACTTGATAATAATAATTTAATAACTCGTTCAACGTAATGTCTTAATTAACTGAGAGTCACAAGATTGAAATTTTAATGATGATTGGATACGGAGATAGAACAGGAACACAAATTGAAGTAGTTCAATTATTCAGAGACAAGCATCGTGATTTGCCACTCTTATCTCGAAGTACTGTAAGTAAGATAGAAAAACGGTTTCCGTGAAAACGGACATGTAAGGGAATCATCGAAAGAGTGCACTAAGGGAGGATGTCAAAGTTAATGTACTATTATCTGTTCAACAAAACCCTAATATTTCCACCAGGCAGCTAGCTAATGAACAGGAAATTACCCAAACTTCAGCAGTAAAAATTCTCAAAGCCCAAAAGTTGCATCCTTACAAACTAAAAATTCTCCATGAATTGACCGAAGATGATCCTGATAGAAGACTTCAGTTTTGCGAGCAAATGATGGATCTCCTGAACAGAAACGTTGTGAACACAAACAACATTGTGTTCTCTGACGAATCGACGTTTACGCTAAATGGTGAGGTAAACCGACAAAATATTCGTTATTGGGTAGACGAGAATCCCCACTAGACGAGAGAAGGTCACAGTCAACGCCCAGAAAAAGTCAATGTTATCTATAACTCAATCGAGTTTGAAGATCTTTTTTGAAGAAAATCTCAACGGAGCGAGATATTTAGAATTTTTGGAAGAGGAACTAATTCTAAATTTGGTTACTCCATTTCCTTGTCCTATAGAAGAAGATGTTCTCAACAGAAATATCTGGTTTCAACAAGATGGTGCGCCTCCCCATTTTGCCAGACCTATTCGCCAATATCTGGATGAAGTATTTCCGGGCCGATGGATTGGTAGAAGAGGCCCCATTGAATGGCCACCCAGGTCACTAGACCTGACTCCATTGGATTTTTTTTGTGGGGTTACTTAAAAAGCAAAGTTTGCCAAACGAAACCTGGAAATATTCAGGAGTTAAAAGCACGAATAAGGCATGAGTGCAGACTAATTTCCCCCGAAGTAATTGCAAACAAGTTTCAGTTACGTTTAGGGTGTTGCCAACTAGTGAGTGGACATCATTTTGAGCAAAATTTGTTAATTATCTTGCGACTGGCAGTTTATAAAAAATTGACAATTGGCAACTATGTATAACTTGATGTACACATAAAAACAGCTGACAAAAAATAGCAGTTGTCATTTAAAAAAACAATTGATGACGTCATATCTCCAAATTGGGACAACCTGTATAATAGTTTATTTTACAAAAAAGACGGCAATCTAAAATATAAATCGACGGGTCCGAGCGTTTTTCCAAAAAATAAACGTTTTTTTTTTTTACAGAATTTGTTCCATTTTAGAAACTCGCACTGTATATAGTGAAACATCTTGTATATTACTTGAAAATTATTAGTAATGGTCTATCAACAGAGCACAAACCTCCGCAATGTAAGCGGTCTAAACCGATTCCTGTATCCATCAAGACACTGAACGAAACAAGCAAACTTGAACACAAAGTCATCGATTTCAGATGTTCATTCACATCACCGGACATCGATATGATCAGAAACATTTGGGATCGGCCTGTCGAAACATCGGCTTATCTTGACTGTTTTAAGAGATACAACTTTATAAATTTTAGCGAAAGAAGTACACCGGCGTAAATAACGTAACCTGTTCGTCTCGGTTCTTGTCACCTAACTTTGATGCCACGATAAGGACAAAGTTAGAAACGACGTCAGGTAGAAGAAAAAAAAGTGCCTGAGAAACCGGAAATAAGACCTGATTGAGGCCGCTTACAACATACGACAGTTCTGCAGGAATATGATTATTGTTACTTAAATGGCAAACAGGAAACGTCGTTTAGAAATGAACTTTCATAATTCATGCAACCTAACGGAGTGGACAAAGGGCACGTCCACTCGACTGGACAATTACTGCGGTTCGGCTTTAAAGATAAATAGATAGGAAACATGAGGGGTGCCAGTCAAGAACACCTGTCGATCAACTAAGTACGAAATTTGAAGTTATAAAAGTAGTTTAACATATTATATATACCTTTCACATTATTTAAATCAGTGGTAGACCTGCGTGTGGTCGAAGATCTTGCGGTAACCTCTATATATATATAGTAAAATATGTATCCTTCTACCGGAGGAGAAGATTAGAATCTGTAAAAATTCTCACAGTTCATTGAGAAACCTTTCGGGCCCAAATACTTTAGTGCCTTAATTAACGGTGTCGAAAATATAAATGGGTCGAAGACGTTTGTTTTATGGGTTCAGAATGTCAGCTCAGATGGTATAGCGAAAACCTGAATTTGCTTTGGGTTTATCTGTTAGAAATACGTCAATGTTTATTTTTCTATTTTGGTCTTAATACGAGAGTTGTTCCGCACTTTTATGACGTCAGAACAGTATCGAAATGAACATCAGCTTTTCGACACCCGTTTTGGTTTTTGCCTTGTAATGTTGGGTAGCGATGACTAATCAAATGGCATCTTATAGTGATTTAAAATGAAAGGATTATGAATTATTTCAATATGGTAATTATGAAACGCAATATTCACAACATTTAATGCAATTCTGGACAAGTAAAACTGATTTCTTGGTTCATATTTTTTTTTATAAAACAAAAAAAAATCACTACAAAAAGGTGCAGTACTTATATGTTCGGAGATAGACTACTTCAATAATTGATATTTAGACACTTTTAAAATCGATTTTTCGCCATTTTTTTACGTTAACGCCAGCATTAATTTTCTGAGGGCATTGCTCTAAATTTGTACTCTATTTGTACTTTAACTAATACTACTAGGTACTTTGTTCAGATTCATGTGGCTTTCCGTCATTCCAATAAATACAGTTTTTATACACTAGACAGTTTCAATTAGTTATAATTTTCATAGGATTCCATTCTTCCATCAAAATACCACAAAAATATCACCGCTATAAATAAACTTTTTTTACCGGTCCTTAAGACTTTTTTCGAAGCAAAACGAAAAATCATACTTCGAACTAACCTGAACCTATTGCCAAGCGACCTAAAATTTTTGAGTCTTATCTTAAGTTCTATATTTTGATGGCAATTCGAGGGAAGAAGGCCGTCTGTGGCGCCTCGTCTCAATCTTGATCTTCATTTTTACGACTTTGACGCGTGTCAGGTCTTGAAACCCCGCTGAGAGGGTCAAAATGAACGCTAATTTATTGGTTTGTGACATCGCAAAAGATCACTGAACCAACTGGTTAAGCTGTCAAAACGAAATCGAACTTTTGCCATTTCGTTGTGGGTTCGGTTGGCGCCAGAAGTTAATGCCCTTGGGGATTAACATTTTATTACATTTGGTGTGCCAATCGGCGACAATTGACTATTGAACACCGTCTGTTCAAGGGGGCGTTTGTGAGATTTTACCGAATTATGAACACGCTTTACGTGTTATTTATATCATAAATTGATTTAAAAAAAAATCTGAAGTAAGCCGTGGAATTAGAATAATCGGGCTGAGATGACTTGCATAAAAAAAATTGAAAATCAAAGATTTTTAATGTAACTAGCACTAGGGCGGGACTATTTGAACCCTAAGACGGTGATTGAGATATTTAGTCCAAAAATAACGTGTGGAGGCAATTTTTACGCAAAATGAGAGATTAGCAATTTTATTGAACAATAAAAACCAACAAATAGTAGATTATGTCACTAGGAGGAAAAGTGAGTCTTTTTGTGCTGAGCTCAGAGATTGACGGCCGAAGCGAAGCTGAGGCTTGCAACTGAGCGAAGCACAAAAAGAATATTTTAGAACGGTAGTTTTCAATGTTCAATGGTTTTAATGGTATTAGTGTCCGACTGGTCTATTATTTCATAATAATTGACTTCTATCAAAGTTATTTATATTAAAAATAATGCTATAGGGCGCATAAACAAAAAAATAACCCCCTTGGGCATTGGCATTATTAATTTAAATTGACAGTAATTTAATAAGTAAATAATTTATAAATCAAAATAATCATTGTTGTGTGTTGCTACGGTAAATGCCCGGCCAGGTATAGGCACCTATAATTTATATCAAATCATAATACATAAAAGTTATTTTTTTTAAGTACAAGAAGTCGGACATTAAAAGTTGAAGACACCATGAGCATTATAAAACATAACATCTTCGGTCGAAGTACGGAATGTTCATTATAAAACTTCATCTAGTTGGCTGTGAAATGTCAAAAGAAAAGGATGGAGAAACAAAAGTCTATTTATTTTGATTATGTCATCATTTTCTGTCAAAATTTCATTCCCTGTTAGATGAAGTTTTATAATGAACACCCCGTATACCCCTCGGGCCAGGGGCCCTCTGGTTCTACACTATCGACCTCATGCGTTATTATCCCTATAATGCTCTAGGTATCTTAATTACGATAAATCATAATCAATGGTTTAGGTGGTTTAGGTTTAGGTAAATTTTGGTAAAATAAAAGTTTGTAGCACTATGGTCCATTTCAAATAGATATTCATCTAGTAGGCTGAGGAATTGACAGATACTTCCTATTCCATCCATGTAAATGTGTCATTTATGTCAATTTCTCAGGTTACCAGATGTATATCTATTTTAAATGGACTCTATTATCAATACTAAATTAATAGCGTTTTCAATTGGCAAAACGAGTTTAGCACCGAGTCGACCGCAGGGCAATTCCAGTTTCTTCAAATATTGACCCCGGTTCAGTTCCAATAAAATACGCAATTGCATTTGCATTGCTCTCAGGGCAATACTACCTAGTATAGCTCGTGTCGAAAATGTTGCACTCAGAGTGAAACTCGCTGCGCTGGTTTCCCAATAAAATATACCAAACTGCACGAAAGTTACCAATCGAACGTACAAATTTCACTAGTTCTGCACTGGGGTTTCCATCAATCGAAAACGCTATAATAACAATCACAATGACAGCTAAATATGATGAGAAAGACTCTTGACGTCACCTAGATATCAATTCCGGCGGATATCGTTACCACTTTAAAGATTTCCTCTGTTAAAAAGGGGGGGGGGGGCAAAACTGCAAAAGAGGAGGGGTCTCCAGATTAGCTCGATGCATTACAGAAAACCGAAAATTCGAGAACATATGCGATTTCTACTAACAGCGATTTCGGATAACCGCTCTGGAAATATTTTCATCCTTTGTTTTCTCAATAAGAATGTAAAGATGGCAATAGGTACACTCATACCGGTCTATCTGGCGCCATCTAGTGCTCAAATAGATTGGTGAATGAGAAACGTTTATAAATGCGCCACCATGACAGCAGCGATGACTTTGGAAATTTCTTTTACTGCTTAGGACCTTTATGTTACTTTTTTTCTCTGAGAATTAGAAAGCGCACTTCAAGCATCTGTATCAGGATGATAAATAACGTACGTAAGACCGCTTGAAAAAAAGTTTTATGTCAAAACTCATACCCAATTCGTTGCTATAGTTATTTTTGTTCTGTTGCGGTGGTATTGCTGAAATTTGACGTTTCGGCGGTACTATGAAATGAAATGTCAAATAATATTTAACCAAATTCATAACTTATTTTTAAGGCACAAAAATTACTAGACATATGCCTGTTAAATTTACAAATTTGCAAAGTTTAACCGGCCGCCATTTTGGATTGTCTTGATTAAGTGACATGGAATTTGGCAAACGAACCTCTACCCCTTTCCATTTAAGATTTCAAGGTCAATGCTTACCTCCACTTGGAGGTTTAGTTTAGAGGGTTGAAACTGCTCAAAAATCAGGGTGGATCCTTTTCGATGAACACTTTGTATTAAAATTTTATTTGCCTAAAAAAAGTAAATATAAGGGAACTACAATAAAGTCGTTGCTACTAAAAAAAGTATTTTCTCCAGAATCTCCTCATGTTCGTTCCTTCAGACTGAAACCATACAGTTTTATGTCCGTGCGAGAGCGAACGGCCAAAGATAGCATCTCGACGTTTAAACCCGTATAAATCAGGATTTCCGATAATAAACACTAAATTTTACTCAGGTCGATTAAGATATCCATCCCCACAGTAAACCATGCCGTTACCGACTTAATTTATAAGTAGGTGTTCAAGAACACAGGTGCCAAAGTCGTTAATTGTTTCTTTTACCTGGCCGAGCGTCGTTCCGACCCGGAGGTGGTTTGATTTTTCCCCGACTGTTTGTACGTTTAAACAAAAAACTTGCGATCTCATCTAATTCCACTTGGGAATTAAGTGTAACCGGCGATCGTGGAACAATAATTATTCCGTTTCTTGGCATCCGGCGTTTGGTTGTGTCATGCACCGGGCGGTCGGGAGGCGGTACCCGCACCACGGAGGTACCAATTCCCAATAACCAGTCATCGCTGATTGACAATTTATCTGCTGATAATAAGCAGTCGGATCTGTAAAAGGTGGCAGCGAATACCGGTAGTCGGAGTAATTACGATTTTTTTCAATTGGCGGCGATTGGTACCCGATGACAGGCTCGGAATTGTTACGTTTGCGCGTGAACGATGCGGTTCTTCAACAAGATTAGTCAATCCGATGAGTGTTCATTAGAATCCGTCATATACCCCCTAATGAAATTATTTGTTATTTTCCTGTTCCATTTCCTAATTTCCTGACTTACTTCTGCAACGCCGCGCCCCCCTCCTTCGACATTTTCTTAAGTTGTCACTCTTTGAATAGGTATAGACAGAGAAACTAGGATACGACGCCGGCGTCTGTTACCGGTTTGCTCCAATCTGTCAAGTGTGAAAATGCCAGTGGGGTAGCATTGGTATTGTAGCACATAAGAAAATATTTTATTAAAAATAATAATGTAACTAAATTACTATTTGTAACACTAGTAATATTATACGTAATATTATAGTCGTTTTCAGGAAGATATTCATCTAGCCACCCATGACATTGTAAACGCACCTTTTAAAAACAATTGAAAAGTTACCAGAAAAGTTACTAGATCGGAGAGTATTGCGAATCCGGCTTAACGAACGAATTTATCGGGTTTTAACCTCAAAATTTTGTAATTTTCAAACTTAACTACTTTATTTCTCAAATTTTGCTCAAATCCAATTGTTATGCTGCGTTTGTAATGTAGAAAAAGTAAACTGGCTTAATAAGCAACTAACTACCACACAGAACTATTAACACAATTCATCGCATGACCCAGAAAACTCATCTGCAACCTGCAACCTCCAACTTCTGCAAAATAAGATGCCAGAGTAGAGTTACAAAAATTGAGACAGGAAGACCACATTCAAGCAGTTATTGATGGGAGAAGGACTGAACTGGACCATCAACCATGAACAAGATTTCCAAAAGTACCAAATATACTTACCCAGAAATTACCTCAGTGTCCAAATGCCCTGGGAATAGACGATACATTTAACTATGATTATGCCTATGTCTTACATAATATTATATAGTTTACCTCTTTCCAAGCTTAAAATTGAATGCAGATTGCAGTCAAGAAAAAATTGTTCCAAACACAGCAACATCACCTGAGAAAAGATTATGTTTCTACCAGACTGAATTTAAGTACTGGTACTGCCATATGATTTGGATTGTGTGATTAGGATCCGTGGTGAGAGTCCCAGTGGCCTTTTCATATAGGTTACCTATATGCCAGATGCCATCGATAATTTCTATATCCATACACCATCCATAACGTTCCTTGATGATCACTATGGATCGAGTTAATATTAGTCGAGATTATTCCCCATCATAAAGAAGAGAATATTTCCTACCAGATGAATTTACTGTTATATCATTTCAGTTGTCATTTGGGTATAGCTCCATTATTGGAGGTCCACTTATAAAAGTTGACCTTTTCAGTTGTACGTGTCCGTATTTAGAGAAGTGTATTTTTGTTTGTTAACTATATATGATTATTGATTTTAAGTTATAAATTACTTACACAAAAAGATGTCTTGCCTAATTGTGCATTTAATTTCTTAAACTACCTAAATATCAAGAAACTAAAACATTTGTGTAGTGATTTAATATGAGGTTTGTTCCAACATGCTAGGGAACCATTAAATGAACTTGAAAACGAGCAGAAATTCAATAAAGGCAATGGAGGTCCAAGATGTTTCATTTAATAATACATCATTGTCTACCACCTTTAAACAAATGCGAGAGAACCATTGCAGAACCTTTAAAAAAATCATTTTGGCCAACTCACTAGCAAACATTTCAAATTGAAATGAGGAACCATCTTGACGTTTGCAGAACCACTCTGGACAAGCACATTGTTTATTTCAATATCATATTAGTGAGTTGTCAAGAATGATAGATCATTCTGGAATGGTTTCTTGGTGGAATGGAACAAATTTTCAACTAAGAGAGCTACAGTTCTTTAAAACTAAATGGCATATAAGCTGGGGCCATTTCTTATAAACTCAGTTGAAAATGTTTCGACTTATATGCATAGAATTTGAAGTAACTTTTAGAAACAAGTAAAGGCTATTTATTAGTTTGAAATTAAGAACCCCCTTTGCAACTAACTTACTATACCTGGAATAAAAATGCTATTGAAGTTGCAAGAACTTTTTTATTTTATATACAAAGCAAAACAAGTAGGTATAGTGTGTTTAATGGAAAAACTCATTAAGTTGGCTGTGAATTATCAGGAGACAAGAATGTTGGAGTAATAAAGTACCAGCTACTTTCATTGTTCTATCCTATTTTATGAAAACTTCACAACTAACCTGTACACATTTTGGAAAATATTTAAAAAATTATAATACACATATTGGTTGTTTTTATTGATTACAATATAGTATAAATATTTTATATTGGATATTAGGACTTTACTTTCCACTACAGGATGTCTACCTTAACATGATTTCAGAAGTGTATAGAGCAGGTCAAGGTCACCGAGTTGTTTGTAAACATTTTCTCAATGTGGGCTCTAGGACATACCTTGGACTCAAAAGATGCACTTGAGAGTTTGTGATTTGGATAGAAACTTTCAAACTCACTTGTGTATTGTTTTGGAATTTTTAATGAAATGAGTTATGAGAAAGAACCATGACATGACATAAAATAAAAGGTTTCTGCTTGGTTTCTGTTAAAATCTCAAGTATAATTAAAAATTATATTTGCAGAAGAAAATAATTCCATACACATGCCGCTGGCTTATTTCTAAGAATGGAAGATCCACTTTAAAGGCACATTAAGGGTCTTTGTAGTAATACATTATACAAAACACTTAAAAAATGTATGGTGATTTAAATATTAGAACCCAGGATTGTAAACTTCAAGAGGCCCCTTTTGAGGTCCACTCCTTAGCAATCACATAGCAAAAAATGAATATATCTAATATGATATGCAGGAGTATGATAATATATAAAAACTTAGTGTTATTTTGACAAATGGTGAGATGTTGTACAGAGCATCTATAGATTTTTGGCTTTAAGCCGCAAACACATGGTCTTCAATTTGTTGAGAAGTCAAAGCTGTACTGATGAGGAGTAGACCTTGAAACTAGTATGCAGATGGGTTGATCGACAAATTGCTGACTACCAACTCTTTAAACTGTTTTGACAAATGTTATATGCATCCTTCGGAGAGATTAACACTTACATAATTAGCACTTTGTATAACTGAGATCACAATGGTCACCCTCAAATTGGTTTCCACACAATTACTTAACAAACACTTAATTTATAAACAGAAACACACATTTTTTGTTCAGGTTAGTTCATCCTTCTTTAGGGTACATTCACAGATAATTGAGATGGTCAAATGATCATTCTTCATTTGGATAATACAAATTCATTCAGTAGCACCTTGAAGATCTCACTTGAATACTGGAAACTGGGCAATTCTTTTTTTCTTTCTTTCTCAAGCATCAAGCACTTTGCTTACAGTCTTCATACAAAGTCAAAAAGCAGTCGAAGCATGCAGCTGCAGCTCTGCTACTGGAGTTAAGGAAATTGTTAAAAAATAGCTTCATTCTGTAAGGGATCAAATTCGCGGTAGGTCGTAGGTTTATTTCACTTTTTGCTTTCACTCTATAAGTTGTTGAGTATAAAAATAGTCATGTAAAGGACTGTTTGATGATAATATGCAGTGCAGTTATTTGAAAATTACTCACAAAAATTAGAATAAGAAAAAAAAATATGAGAATTAAATTCACAATATTTACAAAGATGCATACTGCATCCAAGGAATTGACGGACGTAATATTGCGCTCTCTTTCTCAAAATTCATGCAGAAAACAAGGATAGGAAGTAAGGGTCATGCCATTTCTTAAATTTTGACATAATGTGTTTGATACCAATAGAAAATAAGAATTACCCCAGATTTCAGTTGAAATTTTTTTGGAAGAAGGGCTGCCACTACAAAACCGATATTTCCATGGCTGGCTAGATGAATATCTTCCTGAAAACGACTATATTAGCAAACATCGATATTCTGTTAAATAAATAAAAATAATTTTGAATTAGAGTAAAAAGTCAATAACGTCATTATACATGTCAATGACGTCATTACACATGTTAATAACGTCCCTGAGGGTGACGTCACATATAGCTGAATTTGGTTAAAAGCGGAACGGGACGTAATTTGACAGTTGAATTTAAACCAATCAGATAAAAGCTAAAGTAGGAATAGACGATTCCAAGATTACGTCATTTGACATATGTTTGCCCCACAATGTCACTGTCAAACGAAACTTGAAAATCGATCTTTATCATCATGTTTCAGTTTTGATTTAAGATATTTTTAACTACATGTATCCCCTAAAGTCTCTAAGTGGCCTAATCATCATCTGAAGTGTTGCTTTGAATTATGCCCTTATTGGAAATGTCTTATTCTTGTAATGTCGTTTATGTTCAAATGCGTACTGAGTGAGATAATTCAAATGCCGTTTCATTCTTTCGATTTCCTGATCTGCCTGGTTAGTGAACACTGAACATGGAAATGGAAATGCTTGGGTTTGAATTTCAAGCCTTAAAGGAAGCAAAAATGACTTAGCAAGAGACGAATTACCTGATATTTCATAACTGGTAAGTTCAACAGTAATTATTCTTAAAAAGTATTTAGATAGGTATATGTGCAGGCATACTGGAGCATACCTACTTATTTATGTTTAAAATTGTAGGAAAACCTGCATTGCCCTGAAAGGCAAACCCAGGCTGGTTGTTCAGCTAGAATTTCGGTTCGTGAAAGGAATTTTAGAAAAGCTAAGTGTGATCCAAACACAGGTATGTTTTGTTGTACAGAGTTTAGTTAATAAGTGTATTCCTATGTTGTTTCTTTTCCGTTTTGTTTCCAAAGGAAGTTTTATACAATAATTTTAAGAGCCTCCAGTCAAAAGTTGTGTCAGCAAGACAAATACATACTTTGATAATGAGGTAGTTTAATTTTAGTTTAAACTTAAACACACAAAATCTGATATTAACAATGAGCATTTTAGAAATAATTAGTTAACCAAAATTATGCCTTTCTACAGGCCCTCCAAAAAGTTGTAGGTATGTAATTGGTTCTGATCCATACACTATTTTTTGTTTATAGTTTTTCATTGTAAGAATGTCTATTTACTCAAAGCGTCAAAAATGCAGACCAAAGGTTTTTGGACGAATAAGGTTGAGATTTGAGTCAAAAGTGATTAAAAAATTACTCAGAGTGCCTGAAAATGTAAGTTTGGAGTATTTGTTGAAATTAAGGTTAACAGAAACAGGTCAATAGTGGTTAAAATTTGAGTCTTTGGAGAAATTAGAGTTAGAATTAATATTAAAATCAATCAAAAATGACTCACCTCATCTAAAAATGCAAATTTTGATGTTTTATTGAAAAAGTTGGTCTAGGATTGAAGATAAAAATTATAAAGCCAGCAGTAAAAGTAAAGTCAAAAGTCACCGCTACTGTCATGGTGGCGCATATACAAACCATCTTATTGTCATCTTTACATTCTTGATGAAAAAACAAAGGATAGGAATACTCTCAGAGCGCTCGAGAGCACCACCCGAAACCGTTTTTAGTCGAAATCGCATAGGTTCTCGAATTCTGTTAAATGTCGTTGGTTGTCATGCGCGTCATCATATTTATCTGTCAATGTGATTTTTATTAATTTAGTATTGATAATAATGCTACAAATTTTTAGTTTACCATAATTTACCTAAACCACCTAAACCATTGGTTATGATTTAATACCGTTAAAACCACATTGAAAACCACCGTTCCAACACATAATATTTATATACAACACTCATTGAGTAAGTACCTAGATCCGCTTAAAGAGGATGAGACAAAATTGCAAAACTGAATCACTCTGAAATAGACTTATTTCGTGCATGCTTGAAAAAAAAATAGTATATGTTACTCGGAGTAAAAGGTCTTTTTGTGCTTCGCCCAGTTGCAGGCCTCAGCTTCGCTTCGGCCGTCAATCTCTGGGCTCAGCACGAAAAGACCCACTTTTACTCCTAGTGACATAATCTACTATTTCTTGCGAGATATTTCCCTGAAATTTCCGGCTTTATCAAAAAGAATTAAAAGCAACTAACCTGAAGTAACCTAAGTTAACTAGGTACAACTTGTAACAAATATATAAAGGTGGGCTTTTATGGGCCCGCTTTTCGTACTTAATGCAAAAAAAGATCTATTCATCTCTCTTTTAAACGCTGTTTTCTCCATAAGTCTTTCTCTATCCCACTCATTATTACTTAAAAACGGTTTCAAACACTTTTTTTTTCTTGAGAGATATTTTATTGTAACTTTTGCCTTCATCAAAAGAGCTAAAAGCAACCAACATGAGCTAACCTAAACTAGATACAACTTGTTCTAACAATTTTGTAAAAGTGCATGGGCTTTTATGGGCCCGCTTTGGCACTAGCAAGAAGAGATCTATTTATCTCTCTTTTAAACGCTGTTTTCTCCATAAGTCTTTCTCTATCCCACTCATTGTTATTTAAAAATTTTCTTTCTTGAGATTATTTTATTGTAACTTTTGCCTTCATCAAAAAAAGCTGAAAACAACTAACCTGATCTAACCTAAATTAACTAGATACAACTTGTTCTAACAATTATATAAAGGTGGGCGTTTACGTGCCCGCTTTTCGCACTATGCAAAAAAAGATCTATTCATCTCTTTTTTAAACGCTGTCTTCTCCATAAGTCTTTCTCTATTCCACTCATTATTACATAAAAATGCTTTCAAAAACTTTTTTTTCTTGAGAGATATTTTATTGTAACTTTTGCCGTCATCAAAAAAGCTAAAAGCAACTAACCTGAACTAACCTAAACTTGATACAAATTGTTCTAACAATTTTGTAAAGGTTGATTTTTACGGGCCCGCTTTTCGCACTAATGCAAAAAGAGATCTATTTATCTCTCTTTTAAACGCTGTTTTCTTCATAAGTCTTTCTCTGTCCCACTCATTATTACTTAAAAACGGTTTCAAAATTCTTTTATCCTGCGAGATATTTTACTGTAATTTTTGGCTTTATGAAAAAAGCTGAAAGCAACTAACCTAAATTAACTAGATATAACTTGTTCAAACGATTATATACTATAAATATTTGCATTAAGCGAAAATAAATCTATGCATCTCTCTTTTAAACATTGTGTTCTCCATCAGTCTTTCTTTATCCCACTCATTATTGCTTAAAAATTGTGGCGAAAACTTTTTTCTTGCAAGATATTTCATATTTTACTGTAATTCTTGGCTTTATCAGACGTGCTAAAAGCAACTATAACTTAAACTAACCAGATATAACTCGTTCTAATAATTATATAAAGGATTCCTTTCGTCTTTCTTAACTACTTCCTCTCTCTTGCCCCAAAATGACTAGAACTAACAATAATTTTATTTGGGATGAAATTAAACTAAAAAAAAGAAGATAAAGAAAAAAAAATACTAGAATTTTCACGCAATATAAGAAATATTGAAAATCGCCTCGAATAAAGCACATAATGCACTAAAAGCATCTCGAATAATTTAAGTCAATATCCGTGAAAAATCAATTAGTTCCTTTTCTTTCTTTTTCTTTCTTTTTTTTTTACTTTAATTTAGTCTTAAATCATATTTTTGTCAATTCTGGTCATTTTGTGGCAAAAGGAAGGGAAAAGGGAAAGAAGGGAAAAGAAAAGAAAAAAAAAGAAATATTTATTTGAAACTCTCGTTGCTTTTCTTCAAATTTAGCTATTTACATAAACAGAAAGTGAGGTCTGTGAAGAAATTAATTTTGAAGCACTAATATTAGATTAGCGGCTGCCAAAGAGAGAAAGGCAAGTGTATATAATTTAATGTATTGTTTATTGTGTTGCTCACTTTTTTATTATTTTCACTTATTTTAAACTTCCTTTTCTTACATTTGTGGTTATGTATAAAGGTTTTTTTCTTTGTAGATTTTATAGCTATTATTGACACTTAGGGGCGGGTTAAATCGATTTGCACACGTGCGGCCCCTAGTTTAGGATCGCCCCTGGTAATCTATTAGAGAACTTTTAGGAATAATTTTAGCTGTAAAACCATTAAACTATTTTATTAGATTTGTTTTGTTTAACAAAAGAGTCTCAGTACTTACAAAAATGTATATAATTAATCTATTGTCATAAAAAGTGCTGCAAAAACGTTCTTAAAACAGTTACAAAACAGTATTAGTTGGGTAGATTCTTTCTTTAATAGTTTCATCCAGAATAGTTTACTTTTTAACAAGACAAACATTTTTAGGTTAGAATTGCGAAAAAAACACTTAACAATGACTGATTTGGTAAGGAGGATGAGAAAGGTACAACTCCAAAATAGAGCATATTCTCTAAAACTAAAAAAAAACATCCTAATTGTACAAAGTTCAACCGAATCAAAATTCAGTCTGTCCGACTGTCGAAAAGCCAAAAGCCGACGACACAATCGTCAATCTCATTCACATGCGACCGCAAAGGACCGAGCACCGGTCCCCCTCCCCCCACCACCTCGCAAGGACCAAAAGCTCCTCGCAGCCGAAGCTCCCCCCATTTCCCACCTCCCCTTGTCGCTGGGGCGGAGCCCGGACAGTCTGAGCCGCATGCCCCTGCGTTCGCTATATGATCGCTCACAAGTGCGCGATCTCTCGCATGGTTGTCATGTGTACTCGTATCTGAGTCAAGAAGTGCGCCGATGACATGCGCGATCCGTGTGACGTATGGGGGCTCATTTTTGTGGTGGTGTGATTGAGACCTTTTTTTCGCGCACCGTTTTTGTTTGTTTGTTGTTTACGCTCTCCCACCTGTCAAGTGGTCCTCGCGTTCCATGGAGAGTAATCGGGCAGGCGTCATGGCAACGGCTTACCATCACGAAGACGAGCGCTTTCGATTCTGATCCAGTTCTGAGAGAATGTCACATTTCTGAGCGCATTCTCATGGGACACTAGATGTGTTGTCCGCGTCCGGAGACTTGTCCTCGCAGCAACTGTTTTGAGACTCTGGTGTCCGCCGGTAGGTCGGCGTAGTTGTTAAGGTGTCCGCGGATCGTGTTGGTGAGGTCCGCTCATCCGGACTGTCGTTCCTGCAGATGGGGATATTTGAGGACAGTGCTGGAAGGCACACCTCACCCGGCTTGCATTGGGTAAGGACTTTCGGTGGTCGTTGTTCAAATGGAATACCTGCCTCTCCAGTTTAATATATATATATATTGATTGGTGTTTTCTGGAAAACTTTTATTGTAGATCGTGCAAAACTACAGTTTTCAGTTTGTCACATTCTTAGATTATTTTCCCATCTCTGACTCACAAACAAAACTCTACTTGGCGAGAGTAGATAAAGCCTCTCTTTCGTATGAACTATGACTTTTTGAAAATAATTGTTAAAAAGGTGTAGTAAAGAGAAAACGCCGGCGGACGAAATTTGACACAGGAGTTTTATACAAAATTATTGATTTTATATGAAACTTAGTGATTGAAGTTAACATATAGTTCGTACATACTATTCAAAGACAACTAAATGGCGTATCATGAACTCATATCATGAGATGAATAATGAGAAAAACTATGCCTCACATCATAATCATAGTATGTACCTAGTTTTTCTAAGAGTTTCTTTTCATACAGATTAAGACATCGAAAATTTTTTAATGTTTCTCTTCTTGGCGCAACTTAATCTCTTGGAGAAATCAACGCGCAATTAGAGCACAGCAAACTTAATTTTGAAATAAAACTTAAAACATTTTTAAAAGTTTAAAACAGCTGAATTCTGAAATTCTGAAAAGTGGCGCATTTGTGTGCAAATCGTAATAACATTTTTAAATTTTTAAATTAAATTTTTAAAATTTCATTTTTTTTTCATCTCTCTATACATTATCAATTACATTTTATATATTTTTCTTTTGCTCAGATGCTTTATATTTTGAACCTTTGCTCAAATGCTTTATATTTTCGTTACTTACAGTTTATTTTTATAATAAAAACTCGAAAATTGTAAACATTAATTTGGAAGAAATATGCTTATTTTGACACACAACCATAAAGCATCTTTTATGTTTTAAAATCTACAAAAATTCAATCGAAAATATTTGAAAAAAATTGAAATTTGCTGTGTTTATTAGTTTATTTTTTCAAAACATACTTGAAGATATTTTGAAAAATAAATTTCGCTTTCTTCAAGATCGCTTGCATGATGCCTCGAAAGACCAGGTCAGAGGCACAAAAATGCTTTCTCGGTAATGTGTGAGATGCTAAAAGTTTTTGAATTCTTTGGCTTGTTAAATTCTTCCCGACGAATTTTGCTGATGATGGCCTAAAGGCCGAAACTGTTTCTGACTTTTAGCTTGCATGCCTTTTCTTATCTCCAACCAACTCTTTGATATTTCAATTTCTAATATGAAACACTGTATAAGTCTGTTTGTTTTCGGTCTTATTTATCTCATTGACTAAACCAGCACAATGCAAATTTGAATACAAACGACCTTAAACCACCTCGGTAAGCCGATATTCTAACGCAAAAATAATAATATGCGGCAAGCCGATACAGGCCTAAACCCGAAACCCGTATAGAGGGATTATGGCCCGTTTAAAACGTTTTGAAAAGCGGACGCCATTCAAAATTGAAATATGCTCGAAACGTACTTTAATCTTCTACCGAATGCCCCGAATTTCACACTCGGAAAACGTGTTACAAAGGTCAGTTCTGTGGCAGTTATTGTCCTGTTGTTGTAATCCGAGACGCGTCAAAGAGGAGGAGTGGTCTCTGAGGTGCCGGTGCTACGTTCTCGAATTGAACTTGAACGAAAATTAATCAGAAAGTTCTAACTTCTTACTTATACATAATCTCTCTGCTCATCTTATAATTATTTGTTAATGATTTGAGCGAAACCAAACACCTAAATCTCTTAAATAATGTTTGTTTCGCAGTGCTTTTGGTTAATTATGGTTGATATTAACAGCTGATTTTTAACCAATAATATTTGAGGAAACTCGGATTATCTACCAAACAAAACTGATTTGAAACAAAAAATTACCATAGAGACATCTGTGTAATTAATAGATGCTGAGTTGACAATAAAAGAATAAGAGTGTGAACGTTTTCACGGCCGGTCAAAATACAATCTAAAGTGTTTTCCGGGCTTTGAAGCTGTTCAACAGGAACGAGGAAACGAAATGAAAGCGAGTTCTACGACATACTTCAAGTGCGCCGAAACCCCGCGAAACCACTAACCCCACCCCAACCCTTCCATTGCAGCGCGACGGAGGGGGAATAAATACCACGGAGCTCACCACAATCGAATCAGTCAACGTCGGGAAGCACGAATGTCTGCCGCAGCTGTAGACGAAACGTCAGGAATAAATTCCATTGAACCATGGCTTCAATGCCCGGTAAACACTTTAGATTGTAATAAAAGAAGGTTATGCTTAGAGGCACGAGAAGTACCACACTGGTCAAAATTTTTACACCTATTTATAAATAATAGTATATTATACAACAAGCATTTAATGAGAGTCGTTATTTTCGAGGGTAACGTTTGAGCCCATGAGCGAAGCGAGTGGCACAAGTTGCTCTAGAGAATAACGCTCATTAAATGTGAGTTTAACATTATACCGAGTATTATACTTTATCCACGACCAAGATTCCTGGTTTTCTCAAGTATGATAGGTTGTAGGTGCCACAAAGATAATTCACAATTTTAAAACCACCACTGGCTTCGCTGATCGACGGCGCGACGTTTGATGCGTCAGAAGTATAGTGTTCAACTCGCATTTAATGAGCGTTATTCTCTAGGGAAACTTGTGTTGAATGTGAGTTGTACATTCTCAAGATTAATACTAATCTTTGTTCACTTGTGAGTAATGAGTTGTCATGGAAACGAAACATGTTGTAGGCAACTGGCAACTTAAAAAAGTAAATTGCTTTAAACAGGAAATCGATAGTTACCACTGGTTCATTCAAATAATTATCCTTCTATTAGGATGTACTGAGACAAATGTAGCTTACACTGTCACTTTTTAACAAAAAAAAAATAATACTTTTCATTGAAGAATACTTAGAATAGGCCATAAAATGAAGTAATTTACCGTCCACCCTTGTAGCACTCAAATTATTGTCTCGCAGCATGCACGGGCGACTAGATCGTCATCTATCTGACGCATCAAACGTCGCGCCTTCGATTAGCGAAACCTGTCTTTGTCGTGGTTTAAAAATTTTAAATTATCTTTGTGGCATCTATAACCTATCATATTGGATAAAACCCGGAATCTTGGTCGTGGATAAAGTATAGTATTCGACTCGCATTTAATGAGCGTTATTCTTTAGGGCAACTTATGCCACTTGCTTCGCTCGTAGGCTTAAACGTTGCCCTCGAGAATAACGACTCTTACAAAATGCTTGTTGTATATACTATTAAATTTATTTAGGGGTTTTAACATGTATTTAGTGGAATTTATAATAATATGTATTTTAATACACACAAATTCTATTTATATGTATTTCTCTGTACTTATGTGGATTTATTGGGATTTAATGAAGTAAAGAAAAAATTATTATCGTTTTATTAAAAAAACGGGTTCTATACCGATATACGAAAATAATTTCTATTTTTATGAATATATACAATAGGTGGTACCTGGAGGTCTTCTAAGCAGGAATATAAAAAAATTCGCTAGATGATTGATATTTAATAGCAAAAAAAAAAAGAAAATCAAATTATTATGAATTTAAGCTGAAAAAATTGTACCTATGCAAAAACTCTTCTCTTCGCGTATCGCAATATCATATTAGGACAGGTCAGGTTAGTTCAGGTTTTGGCTAATAAAAGGTTAGTTCAAGTTAATTAGTTTGGGCCAGTTCAGGTCAAGTCAGGTTAGCTCAGTTCACTTCGGTTCAATTATGTGTTTGGGTTATGTCAGGCAGTGGCTCGTTAAGTGTTAACCTTTTTTAAAGAAAGACCCATGAAGTTTTTACTCGTTTTCAACTAACTTTCTCCAACTAAAATGATTAAAAAAAATTCAAAATTTAACCGTTCTGGACTCGGATCTGGAGATATTTTTTTTTCAAAGATAGAACTGTGAATTTGTAGGTATCGTTTTCAGCTAGCTTCTTCCAAGTAAAACAACAGAATAAAAAAATATTTTTCAAACTTCAACCGTTCTTGATATCCCTCGAGCTGGTTATTTTCAAAGGTCGATCCATATTGTCTATACTCTGTTTCCGCAATCTTTTTTCAAGTAAAATGACAAAATATAAAAACTCTCCTAACTCCAACCGTTCTCGAGAAATTTTCAACTTTGTTACTTCCAAAAATCGTCACATGAAGGTGTCTAGTTTGAGCAATATTTGTCCAAGCAATATGGCAGAATAAAAAAATGTTACCCCACTCCAACCATTTTCGAGATATTGCTCAACTTTTTACTTTTTGAAAAATCGACCCATAAACTTCGTACTCGTTTTCAGCAAAGTTACAGCAAAGACAGAATAAAAATGTTTTTTGCAGTTCCAACAATTTTTCCAACTTTGTTATTTTCACAAATCGACCCCTAAACTTTGCTCTCGTTTTAAGCTAACTTTTTCAGGTAAAAAAGCAGTTTTTTTTTCAACCGTTCTTGAGATATTTTTAAACTTTGTTATTTTCAAAAAAAGACCCATAAACTTTGTAAACGTTTTCCATGTAACACGACAGAATAATTTTTGTTTTCAAACTACAACGTTTTTCGAGATATTCTCCTACTTTGTTGTTTTCAAAGATTGACCCATGGAGTTGAGAGCACATTGAGATTGACCCAGAGCACTCTTTTCCAGCTAACTTCTCCTAGGTAAAAAGAAATGTTTTTTCAAACTCCAACCGTTCTCGAGATATTCTTCAAATTTGTTATTTTCAAAAATTGACCCAAGAAGTTTACCCTTTTTATCAGCTCATTTTGACCAAGTAAAACGATAAAGTAGATTTTTTTCAAATTCCAACCGTTCTCAAGATATTCTCAAACTTGTTCAGCTAACTTTTTGTAGATAAAACCATGAAATAGGAATTTTGTTCAGACTCTGACCCAATTAGTACCGTGATTTACACTCTGTATATGGATCTTCCAATGATTTTTTTATTTTTTTGTGTTTAGTAAAAAACTGAAAATTCTGTGGGTCACAATATGTTCGATATTTTAACGGTTTAAAATATTCGACTCCGTCCCTGTGTTGTAACCTAAAATTATACTCTTTTTGTATGCTTTTTTGGTAAAAATATGACCTAAAAATGCATTTATAGATGCTAGAATAATGTATTCTTTTTTTGTGCTCAAACAATTTCTGTATCATAAATGGAACTTTCCAAATGGCTGTTGGCATGTTTTGTTTTGAAAATAAACTGATTGGTTAAATCTGACCAATGAGAGACTGACGCATTGCAAAGTGAAATTTGCTGAGAATTTGAATATAAAAAAAAAGAAAGAGCAAATGGACTTCGAACTTTTACACCAGTACTTTTACTTTTTCACTTGGGCTTGGCTAAGGATAACTGCAATAGACAAATATCGCTCTGGCGGATTTTAAAGTTTTTGTTTCTTGAGCTTCAACTTTAGCTTTAACTTCAACATCATTCTGTGTTCTACACCTCATTCACTCTACACCCCCTATGTTTCATTCATTCCCCACTTATCGAAACCACACACATCACTGCACCTCGAGTTTTTGGCACTGGCTTCTGGATTCAGCTTGAGAGTAGCTTGGGGTTTTCTCTGCAACTTTCTCTTCTGTTTCATTCTTTGGTTACTTTGGTACTCTCTTTTGGATGGTTATTTTCTCGGTTTCCAGTATCGGCTTTTCTGTTTTTCTTCTTTTTCTTTACAAGTTTGTCCTTGTCGTCTTATTCAGGACTTGTAGGTTCATATGTCTCTCTTTTAGTGTCTTTAAGAAAGAAGTCAAATAGTTTGAAATCTCGCCACTTAATGAAATTCTTCGTTTTTTTCAGATGTATTTGTTTTTTCCTCAATCAGCTGTATTTGGCTGTGGTTGGCCTAAGGTTCCAACAGGACAAATAAGGGACTGAGGTATTAAGTAGACCTAGACCGAGCTAGACTCTGGTAGGCTGAACTCATATTATTTTTATCGGGGTTCATCAATTCTGGAGGACACTCCAAGTAACCTATACATTCACCAACTTTAGTTGACTCTGGTGCTTAGTTTTGAACCAACACTTGCTCTCTAATAAGTTCTTGGAGTAATAAGAGCCTCATTGTTAGCGAGGCATATTACCCTTTCAGTTATTTTTGCAATCCAGTTACCTTTAAAACCTTCATTTTTTTTATACCCATCTCCTTTTAGCACATGTTGAGAAGATACGATAAAAATGTCAAAGTCAAATTTTAACGCCTACTTGACGAGAATAATAAATAGAGGACACATTTTTTTGAGGTGCCACACCCACTGTTTTTAAATTTTGACGAATATTTCCCTCATGCATAAATTTTGTCATAAGAGAATTGGGTATTACAAATTTTATCAGACTGTGAAGGCTTTCACGGCCGATCACAATACTATCCAAAGTGTTTTTCGGGTTATCTCTTCTGATGTGCTTCCTGACGTTTCGTCTGCCGCAGCAGTAGACGAAACGTCAGGAAGCAATTCCATTGGACCACGGCTTTATAGCCCGGAAAACACTTTGGATAGTATTATAAATTTTTTCTCAATTCTCAAATTTGACCGCCTGTAACTTGAGAACGCCTCGACCGATTGGAGTGAATCCAACTGTTTTTTCCTCTTCTGGCTGTCTTCTTTCACTTCCCACCCCACCATCGGAAGTTCCGTGGGTGCAATATTCGGTGGTCGATTTTTAGGCACTTTTAGAATCGCATTTTTTGACCATTTTAAAAAAAAAACCTCTTTAGATGTTAAATTCATTCGAATTGAGTTTGTTACGTTTTTAGGGGATTGCAAACGTGACTTTCTGAACAAGAACAGCCAAAAAAATTTTCCGGAATTATTTTGAAAATGTCCAAAGAGGGGGGGGGGGTATTACGACTTTTTTCTCAATTCTAAACTTTGACCGCCTGTAACTTGAGAACGCCTCGGCCGATTGTAGAATATCCAACTGCTTTTTCCTCTTCTTGATGTCCTCTTTCATCTCCCACCATCGGAAGTTCCGAAGGTGCAATATTTTCGGAGGTATGCTCCTTTGGAGGTCGATTTCAAAAGTCGTCAAAATGAATTTTTTCAGTTGTGCGTTTCCGTTTATCATTCAGTCAAACAAAAATCCCAAAAAAATCTAAAAGGAGTCGAGAAAAAAAAGAGGGCCCCCCCCCCCTCCCCCCTTCCCCGTTGCCCTCCTCTTGGTTCCGCCACTGAGCGAAATTGAATGGAAATAAGTTATTTGCTGTCAGTTTTTTTTAATAATGCAACGTCAAGAAAATAAATGAAAATAATATAAAAATCATATATCTTTTGCGCCCTTTATATCAGGTCGATAGAACAGTTTACGTAATAACTACTTCTCATTTGCGAAAAAGCCAATGTTTCGACCTTTATTGAGGTCTTCCTCAGTGCTAAAATATAAATAGTACATACATATTAAACAGTTAGAAGTACCTATATAACACAGATAAATTTAGTTTTAAAAACTAGACAAAAGAGCATGGCTAAAATTGACACTACATAATGTAAAAAAAAGAATAATTTGACCTTAGTGTCAAACTGACTAAAGTGAAACTACACGAAACCGTCAGACGAGTCAGATTTCCACGGCCAACTGTTTGGAAAAACATAATGAAAAGCTTTATACTTTTGTGTATTTAGTACCTATTTAGTTATATTTATGTTTATTTAGATATATTTACCAATGCTCTGATGGATTTACGTGTATTTATATGTATTTCATAAATACTTTTCTTTAATTGGTACACCTATGAGTATTTAGCGAGCGCCATACCCCTCGTACAGTAATATCCTAATAAAGCTATTAAAGATATGATTCCCATTTAATGCTCATTTAATTAATGCCCATTCAAAAAATATACTTAACTGTCAGACTGTTTGGTTCCATGTGACAGATTGATCCCATATCTTAATTAAGGTAATTAAAAGGACGTGTTGCAAATGGTGGTAAACCACCTTCACAAAATATCAATTTTTGAACGTATCACTCTATTTCGAAATGCATTAAATTTCAGGTAGCGGTCAGATGCGGGACCCACAAACTGTTTTCCTTCAAATTGTCATAATGGCACTCAAAAGAAGCATTTTATTGTTATCGCGCTAAACATCTGCTTTGTAAAGGGATCCTTAGGTGGTCCCTTTATCTATAGCCAGGCGCTTTTAAATGGTTTTTAAGGATGACGGATTTGGTGACGATTTTGACAACACTACCGACGTACTCTATATGAATGCGAAAAGGCCTTGTTTACGTGATAGTGTGGCGTTTCGTGTAGAACCGCTTCGAATTGTATCTAATTATGGTGGCTTCTCTTGTTTCACATACGTAGATGCAGAAAATTACAACCGTGATGCCCGTCTGCTTAAGCTTATAGACGTAACGGTAAACATTTTTTTGATATTCCATCAGAGATAAGACCAGCAGTTTTATTATGTTCTTCACATGGGTATTAGGCATCCTTACAGAACCGCATTCACGATTTTTTCCATAATACATACCACCCAACGACCTCAACTTCCCACAACGGATTTTGGTCTCTTTCGGCAAGAAAAGAGAAATCAGTTCGCTTTTACGCTCAAGATAAACGAAACTCTTAAGTAGATTAGGTGTTAATCTGTTTATGCAAGCGGTTTATTACTTTGACACGCCCTCGAGTGACAAGCAATGTTTGATTGATTAGTTTTGCGTAACGCGACCGCTTCATATTTTATGCATGAAGTTTGTCGATGGTCAAATTTCAAACTCTGTCGATTTAATCGGGATTTATAGCTGGTGAATGGGCTTTGAACATGGGAAAGAAAGTCACTTTCAAATCATATTATCGTCTTTGAAATACGCATGTAGTTGTTTAATAGGGCCTAAACTAAAAGTAATAAAAAAAAGTCATACGTCAAATGAGTCATAAAAAATTTAAAGTTAATTAATTAGTATAGAAATAGTGGTTTTTGAATAAAAAAAAATGTGTTACATCCCAGTAATCACATATTGAAGTCCCTGGGATATCCCGTATGATCCCATAACGTCTCTAGGATGAATCTAGGAGGTACTCTTGGAACAGTTCGGGTTGTTGTTGGGACATATGAAAATAAAATAAAAGAAAATTGTTTTTAACCGGGATTTGAACTCAGGACCCCCATGCGAGTCCAAGTTTCTAGCTTGGAGCTACGGAGGTTGTCACACGCATAGACAAACTTGGGTCGATGACTTTCATATTATCCTATTGACAATTCGTTACATGTCATCGTCCGAATTAAGTCCAAAAACATCCTAAAGAAAATGAAATCACCCCACAAAGATTGACGGTAAAAAAAATTGGCGTATTTTGTCAATTTTGCGATATCCTAAGGACATCCACAAGACATTCCCATTTTAGTCCTGGATTTGTCAAAATTATTACATATCAGGGGCGTCCTTTATAGGATGTATTAATATTCCCATTTCTAATATCCGATGAACATCTGTTGGACGTCCCATAATTTAATATCCCATCTGAGATGTGAGGGACCAAAATGAGACGTTCCAGGGATCAAGTGTGTTTACTGGGATGTACATGTGTTCATTAGAAAACGTCATCTAGAAGGTTATGAATTTTTGACACAAAAGTACGACGTAAAGTAAATTGAACTTTTCATTTTTTTATCATTTCTTTTTGACATTTTACAGCCAATTTGATTATGTTTTCAAATGAACACACCCTATATGAATATTTTTCTAAGACTTCCTTAAAAATTAACAAAACCTTACTATTGTCGAAACTAGCGCTGAAACTAACTACCGCTGAAAATCGAATTTTGCAAACAGCCTGTGCAAACTGCACTTTGCACACGTTCCCATATACAAGCGTGTGCAAAGCGCATTTTCTACATGGTGGCGCTTTTGCGATGATTTTATGGGGTATTGGTACAACCCTCGGCAAAACCGTGATAGATGAAATCTGATTATATTATTATAGTATAATATTTCCAGGCCAGCTGGATTCGTTTTCCGTATACAGGGTAACCGTTTTTCTAGTTTAACCACTGAGACCTCAGTTATTTGAAAATATACGAAAAAGGTTAAATTGGAGCAAAGATGCGCAATTAAAAGTCTATAAAAATGACGATTTCAAATTTTAAAAACTTAGACAGGTTTCGGAAAAATTCGAAATTTTGAAGAAAGTTTTTAATCATATATCTTTTGCCTCCTTTATATCAGTCGATAGAAGTGAAAATAGCGGGTGTAGGACAGAAGTAACTGCTTTACATCTGTGAAACAGGCAACGTTTCGATCTTTATTGAGGTCTTCCTTAGGGCTTTTTCAATAAGCGAAAATTGTCAACTAGGAACAACATTCCACTGAAATTAAAACATCCCCAGTCACACTAAAAAACGAGCAAACGAGCACCATAACAGGACGACACACACATTAGTGATAGCTCAGCTACAGCTATAGGTTGAAATTTAAGTTTTTTTAAGGCCATTTAGTTAAATTAGTCACTAAAATACTAAATTTTATATATTTATTTTGGTTTAATATTTATCGTATAAAATACTAAACTTAGCAGTAGCAGAGCTATCACTAATGTGTGTGTCGTCCTGTTATAGAGCTTGTTTGCTCGTTTTTTCGTGTGACTGAGAATGTTTTAACTTCGGGGGAATCTTGTTCTTAGTTGACAAACTTCGCTTATTGAAAAAGCCCTGAGGAAGAGCTCAATAAAGGTCGAAACGTTGGCTCTTTCACAAATGTAAAGTTTTTAATTTTTCTAGTCTTAGTTTAAAAAGATAAGTAAAATTAATTGACACTCTTTCATAGCTTCAAAGCAAAGAATAAAAAAAATAGAGAGCAACGAAATCATAATTCTTAGAAACAGTTCTCAAGAAACAAAAAAAAACAGTATTGAACGGCTAGAAATTGGAAAAAAAAATTGTAATGGAAAAATATAAAAAGAGGGGGTTGTAATGAAAAACAGATAAGAGCAAACGAGTAGAGTATCAAGAAAAAAAGGACGAGAAATTAAGAATTAAATTTTTGTCCATGAGTTTAAATCAAAAAAAAAAACTAAATAAAAAATTATTGCACATAACAATGATTTTTATTATTATCCGAACGCCAATGAGGATTATAAGGATCTTATGTTTTTGCAATTTTGGTTGTAGATTTTCGGTTTGGTATTATGTGCGAAGGGGGGGGGGGGGGGGCGACCAGTGGCGTACCAAAGTAAAAAATGCGGTTTTTTGGTACACAAATTTGTCGCGTCTTTAACTTAACTCCGGGGCTATGTGGGGTATAGGGCTTCCCATGACTAGAATTTTTCATAACTGTAACTTCTTTTTTTAATGTTTTTGTAATGGTCAACTTCTTGGCTTTCTGGACTCCCTTATTTAGACGTCTGGCCCAATAAAGTATGGTACCAAGGGAAAGGGCATATCCTTGGACACTTTTAATCCTATTCCGCCAAAGGTGTCACTTTAACACAGAGTAGTAGTCCAAAATACTAAAGTAGTTTTTTGCGATTTTTACAAAAACTATGGAGCGGTCCAGGTTTGGTTGTATGTGGGCAACTAGAAGACGTGGAGAGAAAAAAAAATCAGTTATTGGTTTTGGTCTAGCTCTTATACCGGGCGAGCCACAAAAGTTTTTCTTTGCTGCATTTTTTGCCAATTTGGGTGTGTACTTTTCTCATATTTCACCCTGTAGATTCCACATTTATGCAGCGAAAAATCTGAAATAATTCAGGGAGGTAGCACACATATGGGCCTCGGACCTGACCAAAAATCAAGGGCCTAGCTTTGAATTTGAAATTTTGACGAATTTTTAAATTTGAATTTTAAACTGCCACTTTGAGGTATATTTGTGCCTAGACGGTGCATCTAATCGAATGGCTTTCTATCCCAGGGGATACCTTGGAATCACTTTTCGTTGAGACCTCGAGAAAATTTCTTAATTGAATTTCAAAGCGAAAAATGCAGATTTGTGCAAATTTTCTCCCAAAATCCCGAATGGTTCCGAAGATTGCCACATAACTAGTAATCGGAACCATTCGGCGGCGGTGGCTGCTGCCACTACCAGCTGAGATTTCCGAAATGTAAACATTAACTTTAAAGGCTCAGGCCAAGGAAAATCGGCCGAAAAGCGTGGAAAACTGTGTGTCAAGAGAAAATTTGAACATTCCAGAAAGTTTATTGACAAAATGCCTGGTCTTCGAGAACGTTTTCACAAAGACTGGTCGATTTGAAAATTTCGTGTTCCGATTTATGTCAAAAAATTCACCTAATCAAAGACCCTCTTTTTCAGATGTAGAGTTTAAACTCGAATGTAAAAATGTAGACTAAATATGCCTTATCATTAATATACCGGTCGTGACATAAGCGATTGAAGATATTACTGATATCTTTGAAAGGATTAAAGTTAGAAAGCTGCAATTTGGTATGTGTCTTACTACGGCTGCATGGTGCGATATGCCAGCGACGTTTTGTTCGTTCAATATACGCCATCATCATTCTTTTATATTATGACCGTTTACCCGTTGGGTCACATTCGAATGGTGGGTAACCTACTGAGGTGCCGTAAAATGTGAATAGCTGATGTAGATATCATAGCGACCATGGCTGAGATATAGCTGTTTCATAAAGTTTTATGAACCGATGGTCGTATCGAATTGAAAATCGAATGATAGCTTTTCCTTATGTAATATTAGCGCAAAATAGCATCTCAAAAAGTCGGCGTAATGTAACCCTTTTTCCCATAAGAAATGCATTGGTCTCATGTATTTTTATATGGGAGGAATATAAAAAAGGTTGTATTTAGGGTACCATTGATGGTACATCGTTCAAATTTGGATGGTACGTACCTATGGGGGTATGATAAATTGTGATATAGCTGACTCAGCTGTCATAGCTACAGTAGCTGAGTAACGTTGATATTTAGTGAACTGCTGAAAGGTTTCTGCTAACCAACTTGTTTATTTAAAAAAGGTGAATAAAACAAAGAAAAAACTGAAGACTTTTTTTGTAAATTGAACAGAAAATTCTGAAATTTTAATTTTCAGAAAAACTGTGGCGTATTTTTTTCTCTCTGTAGGGGAAACAATACCAACACCCAACACTATTCCTATGAACTAGAAGAAACTATGTCATGATTTATGCAAATACACACACACACACACACACACGTCACTGTGAAATAGGCGACGCGTACACACTCCAGCAAGCAGCCTCTTGTAAACAAGTTCATAAAACTGACTCCGTCTTTAAAAGTTAGATATTTATATCTTCGCATTCGGTAAAAATAAAAGTAAAGTATAGATGACATAAATATTCGGACCACCGATTGCATAAAAATAAACCGTTTCACCTGCCTCGGTTTCGAAAGAGTTATGGACCATCCTGGTTCGGGACCCCGCTGGCTTACACATGTTGAACTGTGCCAAACGCCAGTTTATAATTTTGACACTACAAAGGTTTCGGATCCCCTAAATAATCTGTAATATGCGGTTTAGCGGGAGCCGGATCAAACGACGGTTGAAAAAAATAATCGGAAGGTTAACGAACTTATACGGAATTCGTATATTAAAGCTTGCAGTATATTATTCAACGAGCATGTAATGACAGCTATTACTCACGAGGATAAAGTTTGCGACACGAGCCGAAGGCGAGGGACATAATTCACCAAAGTGAGTTGAGCTATTACATGCATATACTGGACATAGGAGATTAACATGGAAAATCGGTTTTTATTTTTTTGCGCCTGTACGGTTTCATTCTGTAATTTTTTCAATATCCCAGTTTTGGCCGTTTTTTTGGAAAAAACGCCTCGAAAAGTGCAAGAATTTGAATTTGGCGCGTCACCACCTCCATGCATGTGCAGTGTCGCCAACATATCATCAAGGAAAATCGGCTCTGACTTTGACATAAGAAATTATTATGTTGGCGACACTGCACATGCATGGCGGGGGTGACGCGCCAAATTCAAATTCTTCCACTTTTCGAGGCGTTTTTCCAAAAAACAGCCAAAACTGAGGTATTGAAAAAATTACAGGATGATAACTATGGTGAATAAGCTCTACAACTTTACTCTTAAAAGTTTTTCAATCAAATCAATTGTACAGGCACAAAAAAATAAACCGATTTCCCATGTTAATCTCCTATGTCCAGGGTTCTGCTGGACACCCGGTATAATAATACTATACTTTTTCGATTTGCACTTGTATATTCTTTTTTTTTGTGAACTATGAAGGTATAAGTAGGGATATAGTGCATTAAAGATTTATAGGAGACTTTTTTTTAATTTCAACACTAAAGCCAAATTTTGTCTAGCTTTAACCCTTTTCAAGATATTTTCAAGATGTAGAACTACGAACGGAGATTTCAAATAACAATAACGGTTTTCGAGACAGCATTATCTTACTTAATTCTATACAAAATCCCTTCGAGGTTGTACTTTGCTTGTAGCCATTTTTTTTTCGAAAAAGTTTAGGTTTGATATAGTAGTATTTTACCTATCTAAGTTTTGCCTAACTCTAATTAATATTTTTTTTCAAGAAAATTCAAATTTTCTACTACCTCTAATCGTTTTCAAAGTATTTTCAAGACATTGAGCTATAAACTCAGTTTTTGTATAACACTAATGGGTTTTGAAACAACTCCCACTTACTTATTTTTAGATAAAATTCCTTCGAGTTCGTATTTTATTTTTAGTCAGTTTTTTTCCCAAAAACTTCAATGATAAATCCAAATTTTGGATAACGTTAAGCTAGAAATGGACATTTTATATAATACTAACGGTTTTTGCGATAACACCAACTCATTTGTTTTTAAATACAATCCATTCAAATTTGTACTTCGCTTGAAGTCAGTTTTTTCCAAAAACTTCAATGGTAAATCCAAATTTTGTCTAACTTTAACTGTTTTCAAGATATTTCCTAGACAATGATCTAGAAAACGAGTTTTTGTACAACTCTAACAATTTTTTAAAGAACTCCAACTTACTTATTTCCAAATAAAGTTTTGAGTTTGTAATTCCTTTTTGGTCAGTTTCTTCCAAAAAATCAAAGGTGAAGCCAAAGTTTGCCTAAAAAACAAACTCTTACAGTTTTTAAGATATTTTCGAGACATCGAACTATAAACCATGATTTTGTATAACTCAAACAGCTTTTGAAACAACTCCAACTGATTTATTTTTAGATAAAATTCCTTCGGGTTCGTGTTTTATTTTTAGTCTGTTTTTTTTCCAAAAATTTCAATGATAAAGCCAGACTTTGGATAACTCTAGCAGTTTTCAAGATATTTCCAAGGTGTTGAGCTAGAAATGGACATTTTATATAACACTTAACGGTTTTTGAGATAACACCAACTTATTTGTTTTTAAATAAAATCTCTTCGAGTTTGTACTTCGCTTGAAGCCGGTTTTTTCCAAAAACTTCAATGGTAAATCCAAATTTTGTCTAACTTTAACTGTTTTCAAGATATTTCCAAGACAATGAGCTATACATCGAGTTTTTGTACAACTGTAACAATTTTTTAAAGAACTCCAACTTACTTATTTCTAAATAAAGTTTAGAGTTTGTAATTCCTTTTTAGTCAGTTTCTTCCAAAAAATCAAAGGTGAAGCCAAATTTTGCCTAAAACACAAACTCTTACAGTTTTTAAGATATTTTCGAGACATCGAACTATAAACCGAGATTTTGTATAACTCAAACAGCTTTTGAAACAACTCCAACTGATTTATTTTTAGATATAATTCCTTCGAGTTCGTATTTTATTTTTAGTCAGTTTTTTTTCCAAAAATTTCAATGATAAAGCCAGATTTTGGATAACTCTAACAGCTTTCAAAATATTTGCAAGTTGTTGAGCTAAAATTGGACATTTCATATAATACTAATGGTTTTTGAGATAACACCAACTTATTTGGTTTTAAATAAAATCCCTTCGAGTTTGTACTTCGCTTGAAGCCAATTTTTTCCAAAAAGTTCAAAGAGGAATCCAAATTTTGCCTAACTCTAACCGTTTTCAAGATCTTTCCGAACATCAAGCTAAAAAATGACTTTTTGCATAACACTAACGATATTTTAAGCAACTCCAAGTTACTTCTTTTTAAATAATATTCCTTTGAGTTTCTAACTCGTTTCAGTCAGTTTCTTCGAAAAATTTTAACAGTAAAGCAAAATTTTGTCTGATTTTAACAGTTTTCAAGATATTTTCGAGATGTTAAACTAGAAACGAACATTTTGAATAAACTATGGCGTGGTATAATGACGTGCCATAGATGGGAAATGTATTCTCAGAAAGGATTTTTGTTATTCAGAGGAACACTCTAGGATTGTTGTAGCCTATTTATGTGGTATTGGAGTTTCATTAGAGTTTCGTCCCTAGGTCTACCTTGGACTCGTCAGTAAGGCGCGGTAGACCCCTGCCTTATAGGCCGGCATGAGAATTCTTAGTTGGAACTTGTATTTGAAGACAAATTCGGCGCAGGAAAGGCGGTGTGATGTTATGAAGGATTTCGACTAATGCTGCCATCTGTGTGTCAGTGGGTGAAGTTTCGGCGCTGCCACCTGTGAGTCGATGGATGAAGTTCCGCCACAATATTCCCCTGCCAGTGACAACGAAGACGGAGTGTGTCAGTTTCTTCGGAAAATTTCAACAGTAAAGCCAAATTTTGTTTAACTTTAACAGTTTTCAAAAAATTTTTTGAGTCGCCTAGCTAGAGCTAGAAAGTGAGATCTTGGATAACAACTAACGGTTTTGAGAGAACATTATTTCCAAATACGAGTTCGTTTGTAGCCAGTTTTTTTTTTCAAAAAAGGTTTAATAAACAATGAATTTATTTAAAGGTGGGTAGCAGGAAAGCCGACCCTCAGCCGACAACTTCTGTACTTACATAGTACCGCTTCCAAACCACATATAGGCCTGATGCAGGAGCCGCTTTTTACTCGTTGACCAGTCTTCGTCGTGGCATTGTGATGTGCCATAACTCGTCTTCCCGATTCATAATTCATCGAGTGTGTCGATGCCAATTCTCGATTTACCCGTTTTTTCGGTTGTAACAGATGAAAATGGCGTCGTTATCGTTATGGAGGCCTGACAATTTTTTTTCTCTCCTGCCATCAGTCGCATTAAAAGCCCGACACCATAAATAATTACCCAGATGAGGTAGTATTCTCTCTGTTTAGATGTTGGATAGTTAAAGGAAATTTCTAATTTTTTTTTGAGGGATCGGTATTCCGAAGCAGCAAAATGTATAAATTTCTGGCATCCGCCGATGGCATAGCGTGCCGAATGGGCGGATGTAAATAAACACATAAATGAATTCAGAAACGGCTCTGCCCGCCTTGTTGATGCGATCTACAACACTGCGAGTGAGTTTTCCCGTACAATGGCGAAATTCTTTGAAAGTTTTAAGGCTACATCCTGCACCCAACGGCGAAGACATGATAAATTTGAACCATTAAGTCATTTTTACCACTACTAAAACTATGCACTTTCAAGTCCTGAAGGACTTC
This sequence comes from Taphrorychus bicolor, assembly GCA_951812265.1. Taxonomy (NCBI): domain Eukaryota; kingdom Metazoa; phylum Arthropoda; class Insecta; order Coleoptera; family Curculionidae; genus Taphrorychus; species Taphrorychus bicolor. Next base: position 44,882,152 of record OX638303.1, read on the forward strand.
CTTTTTTCGCTCCCGTATGCTTTTTTATGGACCTATTTCTGGTGGGATTATAAATTAGGCCGACAGTCATTTGTCTACGAGCGAGCCGACAACAGCGACACACTGACAGTCGCGGTGGGCTCCGTAATTAACGATCTCAAAAGCACATTTTTCAAAAACGAATCACCCTCATATTTCATGCGGAGCGAATTTGGGAAACGTCAAAGGTTTAAAAGTCGTTTATTTATAAATACTTTATATCGCGGGTTTGTCAAATTGTGCACAAGCTAAAACCTTCGAGAGATTTTTTTTTGTGTTAAAGTTTATATCTAGCACGAGATGATGTATTGCCCTGGGGAATTAGCGCAGCTTTTGTGTTTGTTTGTAGTCTCGTTGTAAGACTTTAACGATTGTTTACGAACACATAAATCTGGCAACGTGTAATCCCGGTTGAAACTACATTCAGGACCCACACACTTACACAATGTCACAAAAAAGATAATAAATTAGTCGAAGTTATTTGAAACAAACTACGAAACAACGTTTCTTTAATATTTTGGATGCGTGAGCAGTGTTTAAGTTCTAAATCTCTTTGAAACTCGAGCATGCCAATAAATAGCTTTTCAAATGGACTGATGAATTATGGGAATTTGGCAAAAATCTATTTCGTTAAAGTTAATAAATTTTTGCCTGATGGTTTTCTTTAAACATACTCTACTAGAATTTTTAATAGAAAACTTATTGAATACAAAGCTCAAAACCGCGATACTAAATAAACTGTTCTACTTTAAAAACTGTTTTGACAGACACCACAATAAACAAGAAGTACAAACCAGAAATTATCGGAAGAAATATTGTGCAGCAATTAAAAATAATGCGTGCATAATTAAAAATCAAAAAACCAGAAAAGTGAAGGCATCATTAAAATAACAAAACAAATAGAAAAAAAGATTATAAAAAAATACCAACAGTTGCCTTTTTAAATACAAATTTTAATTTTAATTAGAGAAAGAACAACCAGCGGAGCTTGAAGAAGTAGAAGCCGGAGTAGTTTTATAAAATCCACCTGATCGTTTTAAAAAAATGTGTTTATGCGGGTTGCGATAAAAAAGAGCAAAAAAAGTTTGTGAATTGTTTTTTGAAATTGACCAAAGGGTATGGTATTACGTATTTTGTCTTAAATTTCAACTTTGACCATCTATAGCTTTAGCACGAATGGACCGATTATATTATATATTGGTTTCAACTACTTCAAGGGCTAATACCCCCTACTGGCATTGAATTACACTGTTTCAAAATTCATTTTATAAATCAAAAAAACATACTGAAGTGAGATAATAAAAGAATAAAGCAAAACAATATTTATTTTGTTGCAGAGACAATAGAAACAGTGTCTGTTTTATTAAGAAATGGGTAAATTGTACATGTATAATTACAATTTGGAAAGAGTAGATGGTCACCAATTTGTCGATCAACGCATTTGCATAGTAGTTTAGGGGGCTATCCTTCATCAGTACAGCTTTCGCTGATCGACAAATTGGAGACCGTGAGTTTGCGGCTTATAGCCAAAAAGCTACGGACGAGCGGTGAGATGTTGTATAGAGCAGGAGCAGGTGACATCTACCAGCGTATTAGATCTAATGCTACATGACAGATGGCTCTCAGTTCGAGAAGCAGCTCATATAGACGTCGCCTGCTCCTGCTCTGTACAACACCTTACTACAATTTGGAAATTTGACAACGTTGGGCATTTCCAAAATCTATACATAAAGAAGGAACCAAATAAAAACAACGACTCCAAGAGCTAATACCCCTACCCTTAAGATTTTAATTTCCAAATTGTAAATTTGTTTTATTCAAAACTAGAGTTTTTCGCGAAAAAGCTAAAAACTTTGATCATAAGTTGTTTTTAGTTATGTTTTCTCTTTGGTTAGCTCGGCTTAATACAGTTATGTGTTTTTTTAGTTATGTTTTTTCAGTAAAAAGTGGTCCATCTGTTCTGCAGGGTTAGGCAAATTTGCCGCTCATCACTGAGGTCTCGTCAGTGTTGCCACCTTGATATGTTCTGAAAGTACTAAAATTTACCGAAAATTGTACTAGATTGCCTTCTAAGGTACTAAACTCTAAACTAGGTCATAAAAATTAACTAAAACTAAAGACTTTTAGGAAAAAATGAGAAACAGAATTAGGGTCAAAATTGGTAAAAGAATTACGGCTTATAGCGTCTAAGAATGCAAATTTGGATATTTGAAATTTGGCTAAAACTATGATATTTGGGCGATTGTTAGAATTACGGTTAAAATAGGTTGAAAACAAGTCACATTACATTACGTTTGATTCAAGGAACCTCAAAATAGAAATTTGGTGTTTTTTGGCAAATTTAGATTTGAATAGAGCTAAAATAGGCGAAGAATTTCTCAAAGCGTGTAAAATTAAAAAAAAAATTTTAAAAGCAAATTTTGACTTTTTGAAAAAAATGAGAAAGAGAATTAGGGTCAAAATTGGTAAAAAATAACTGCTCATGGCGTCTAAAAATGCAAATTTGGACTTTTGAAATTTGGCTAAGATTATGATCAAAATTGGCTAAAAATTAAACATTTTTGGGCGATTGTTAGAATTAGGGTCAAAATAGGTTGAAAACAAGTCACATTACGTTATATTTGATTCAAGGCACTTCAAAATTAAAATTTGGTGTTTTTTGGCAAATTTAGATTTGAATAGAGCTAAAATAGGTGAAGAATTTCTCAAAGCGTGTAAAATTAAAAAAAAAAAATTAAAATGCAAATTTTGACTTTTTGGAAAAAATGAGAAAGAGAATTAGGATCACAATTGGTAAAAAATTACTGCTCATGGCGTCTAAAAATGCAAATTTATACTTTAGAAATTTGACTAAGATTATGATCAAAATTGACTAAAAATTAAACATTTTTGGGCGATTGTTAGAATTAGGGTCAAAATAGGTTGAAAACAAGTCGCATTACGTTAAATTTGATTCAAGGAACTTCAAAATGGAAATTTGGTGTTTTTCGGCAAATTTAGATTTGAATAGAGCTAAAATAAGTGAAGAATTTCTCAAAGAGTGTAAAATAAAAAAAGCCAATTTGGACTTTTTGGTGAAAATGAGAAAAATAATTTGGGTCAAAACTGGTAAAAAATTACGGTTTATAGCGTCTAAAAATGCAAATTACAATTTTTGAAATTTGGCTAAAACTATGATCAAAATTGGTTAAAAATTAAAAGTTTTTGGACAATTGTTAGAATTAGAGTCAAAATAGGTTGAAAACAAGTCACATTATGTTAAATTTGATTCAAGGCATCTTAAAATGGAAATTTGGTGTTTTTTGGGAAATTTAGATTTGAATTAGAGCTAAAATAGGTAAAGAATTTCTCAAAGAGTGTAAAATTAAAAAAAAAATTGAAAAGCCAATTTGGACGTTTTGGTGAAAATGAGAAAAATAATTAGGGTCAAAATTGGTAAAAAATTACGGTTTATAGCGTGTAAAAATGCTAATTTAAATTTTTAAAATTTGGCTAAAACTATGATCAAAATTGGTTAAAAATTAAAAAAATTTTGGACAATTGTTAGAAGTAGAGTCAAAATAGATTGAAAACAAGTCACATTACGTTAAATTTGATTCAAGGCACTTCAAAATGGAAATTTGGTGTTTTTTGGCAAATTTAGATTTGAATAGAGCTAAAATAAGTGAAGAATTTCTCAAAGCGTGTAAAATTAAAAAAAAAATTTAAAAAGCAAATTTTGACTTTTTGGAAAAAATGAGAAAGAGAATTAGGGTCAAAATTGGTAAAAAATTACTGCTCATGGCGTCTAAAAATGCAAATTTGGACTTTTGAAATTTGGCTAAGATTATGATCAAAATTGGCTAAAAATTAAACATTTTTGGGCGATTGTTAGAATTAGGGTCAAAATAGGTTGAAAACAAGTCACATTACGTTAAATTTGATTCAAGGCACTTCAAAATAGAAATTTGGTGTTTTTTGGCAAATTTAGATTTGAATTAGAGCTAAAATAGGTGAAGAATTTCTCAAAAAGTGTAAAATAAAAAAAAAATTGAAAAGCCAATTTGGACTTTTTGGTGAAAATGAGAAAAATAATTAGGGTCAAAATTGGTAAAAAATTACGGTTTATAGCGTGTAAAAATGCTAATTTAAATTTTTGTAATTTGGCTAAAACTATGATCAAAATTGGTTAAAAATTAAAAAATTTTTGGACAATTGTTAGAAGTAGAGTCAAAATAGGTTGAAAACAAGTCACATTACGTTAAATTTGATTCAAGGCACCTCAAAATGGAAATTTGTTGTTTTTCGGCAAATTTAGATTTGAATAGAGCTAAAATAGGTGAAGAATTTCTCAAAGCGTGTAAAATAAAAAAAAAAATTTAAATGCAAATTTTGAATTTTTGGAAAAAATGAGAAAGAGAATTAGGATCACAATTGGTAAAAAATTACGGCTCATAGCGTCTAAAAATGCAAATATTGGACTTTTGAAATTTGGCTAAAATTACGATCAAAATTGGTTAAAAATTAAAAATTTTTGGGCGATTGTTAGAATTAGGGTCAAAATAGGTTGAAAACAAGTCACATTACGTTAAATTTGATTCAAAGCACTTCAAAATGGAAATTTGGTGTTTTTTGGCAAACTTAGATTTGAATAGAGCTAAAATAGGTGAAGAATTTCTCAAAGCGTGTAAAATTTAAAAAACAAATTTGGACTTTTTGGAGAATATGGGAAAAACAATTAGGGTCAAAATTGGTAAAAAAATACGGCTCATGGAGTCTAAAAATGCAAATTTGGACTTTTGAAATTTAGCTGAAATTACGATCAAAATTGGTTAAAAATTAAAAATTTTTGGGCGATTGTTAGAGTTACGGTGAAAATAGGTTGAAAACAAGTCACATTAAGTTAAATTTGATTCAAGGCACTTCAAAATGGAAATTTGGTGTTTTTTGGGAAATTTAGATTTGAATAGAGCTAAAATGGGTGAAGAATTTCTCAAAGCGTGTAAAATTAAAAAAAAAAATTTTAAAAACAAATTTGGACGTTTTGGAGAAAATGTGAAAAAGAATTAGGTTCTAAATTGGTAAAAAAATACGGCTCATGGCGTCTAAAAATGCAAATTTGGACTTTTGAAATTTAGCTAAAATTACGATCAAAATTGGTTAAAAATTAAAAATTTTTGGGCAATTGTTAGAATTACGGTGAAAATAGGTTGAAAACAAGTCACATTAAGTTAAATTTGATTCAAGGCACCGCAAAATGGAAATTTGCTGTTTTTTGGCAAATTTTAATTTGAATTAGAGCTAAAATAGGTAAAGAATTTCTCAAAGCGTGTAAAATTTAAAAAAAAATTTGAAATACAAATTTCGACGTTTTGGAGAAAATGGGAAAAAGAATTAGGTTCTAAATTGGTAAAAAATTACGGCTCATAACGTCTAAAAATGCAAATTTGGACTTTTGAAATTTGGCTAAAACTATCATCAAAATGGTTAAAAATTAAACATTTTTTGGCGATTGTTAGAAATAGAAATGGAAATTTGGTGTTTTTTGGCAAATTTAGATTTAAATTAGTTATTATCCCCCCACTAGTAGGGACCACAGGAGTGGTGTCAATACGTATAGTTTTGAGCCTTCTGACAGATCCCGGATGCCCGTAGTGTGTGCTTGCGTACTGTGAACATTGTACTAGATTGTGGGTACTAGAGTACTAAATGAGATGTAAAGGGACTAGGTTTAGTGTAATTGTACTAAGGGTGGCAACACTGGGTCTCGTAAATCATAAGAGATACGATTTCGATTAAATTGGGGCAAAGTTGCGCATTTGCGTGCAAATCATGAAGTTTTGACCACTTCCGAACATGTTCGAACAAAACCGAAATTTACAAATATTGTTTTTGTTTTTCCCTGAACTTATTTGAAGTGATATTTCAACATAAATTGCACTGGGCACTATTTCTGACTTACGTTGCAGTGTCATTTAATTTTTCGTCCGGCGTTTGGACTTTTCTGGGGCATCATCTTCAGTGTTTTAAATTTTGTAATTCATATTACTGTTTGCTGATTGATATTCCTTTTTCTTTTAAAAACTTTGCCACAAGATGATTTCTTCTGGTAAGATCTGAGTATGATTTTTTTATTATTTAATGTTTATCGTTTTAATCCGTCTGTTTATTCCGCTACGAGATGGAAAATGGTGAAGAAGCCCGTAATGAGACCCCTATCGCCGGATATTAATACGAATTCACGCTTCCGCCGAAAAATGAGTGTGGGTCCCACATTTTTCTGGTGTATTCTCTCGTGTGAAATCGCTTTACGAGGCGGCTGAAACGCCAAACCGGTACTCGATCTTAATCGGTTTACCTGTTAATCTGCGGAGGTCAACAGCACCTCACAATATGCAATCTTCCCGAGTGGTCGTGACTTTTTAATAACACCTGAGCCGTGTGACGATACGCTTTTCCGTAAGTATCGTAAAGTGTATAGACTGATCCTCACACCTCTCAAACTGCATGCTGCATCGCCTTTGTAATTTCCCTGTCTTCAGCTTTTGTATATTGCGTAGGTACTACCTCTGGCTTTATTTATACTCTCCGCTATTACATCACATGTTGCAAACCTTCCCACAGCTTAAAAAAAATTCAATTCTATATATATATTTATACATGTTAAGTGGAAAGGAGAGAGAGAGAGAAGTCACTTCAATACACGTGCATAAACGAGTCCAAAGCGAGACGCGGGCTTATCGAGATAATCCAAAGAGACAGGGTGTCCAACAAGCTTGAAATGTTGACCCCGAAAGGAGGACATACAAGTCTAGAAAATATCTGATGAGATTGGAGCAAAAGGACGAGAAACGTTTCAGCCGGATGGCATTCGGTGACCTGTGAGGAGCAAAAAACAAACAACTCTTATCTTGGAGAGTGAATGTCTTATTGGGCTTTCGCTGATTCCACTGACTTTAAATAATCCCTTTTCTTGTCTCTTGTTTATAGCGAAAAAACATTTTTGGGGCCCCACAATTTGTTTCAGTAAGCCTCCGTTTTCATGTGATGTCTCTTATTGTCTTCTCAATGTTAAATACAAAAATAGCCACTGGAAATGTCAAAGTTTAATCTAAGCAAACGATAACCAGTAAATATTGGTTTATCGTGTCTTGAATTTATCTCTCGTAATATTCGGACTCAGACATCATGACATATCCGAACCTTGAACTGCAATATTTAATAGTTACTTTAACCTAACCGGGCTTATTTTAGTCTGCTTGAATAAATATAACTTGGTTTATCTAACAGTACTGGTTAGATAATACCTAAAGGTGTTCCTTATTTTGTTATTAAGAAGATTGTGAAAAAAACTTTATTATTCGGACTTTGAACATTGTTATAATCGTCATAACAAATTGGCCTAAATTGTGGGCAATAATAGGTGTTTCTAGATTGTATGAAAAAAAACCTGTTAGATAAAATAAAAATTGAGTTTGGTTCCAAATTCCAAATTTTGATTTACAATCTACTTTTTAGGTTACAATCTACTATCTTTTTTTTTGTTATTTTATGGTTTATATATGTTTTTGAATTATTCAAAGTTGTTAATTAATTTATTAACCTTATTCCTGAACTTTAAGGTCCAGGGAAATTGTAAATAGAGTAGAGCAAATATTAAACCTCACGGCGCCTCATGGGCCCTCACGAACCCGAAGAAGTTCTAATATTATTGCTTCCTTTGGTCCCGATCCGACAATTAACCATTTAAATTGAATTCTTGGGACACATTTTCTTTGTTATTTAAATTGATTTTTTCATTTTTATGGATTTGGGACTATCTGCGACCTACAGGACTTTTGATTGTTGAAAGTAAAAGAAGACATTAAAAAGAGGGAAAAAGCCGTTAAATTCATTCTGATTAGATTACTTATTCTAAAGTTCTAGCACAGTTCTGGGCAGTTAAACATCGAAATGGAAAAAAGACATAATAGCCTCTCCTGTTTCAAAAAACATTTGGTAAACTTTTTGTGTTGTTTTTGATCTAAATGGGATTCAAAATGGCTCGAAAAATCTATTTTAAAAGTGCCTGTAAAAACAATCATCGAAGTACTAAGGGGACTTTTGTTTATGAGAGAAAAAACGGGACATCACGTCCAAAAAGTGGACATAAAAAAAAAACAGTTGAATTCACTCTGATCGATAGTAGTAAATCTATAAGTGGTCAAAGTTAGGAAATGAGAAAATACCCACCGGAATTCATCTATTTTTTTAAACCTTTTTCTTACTTCTTGCTCCAAATATTTGATTTTGATAATCATTTAAGGTCCCTTAAGCCTTAATTTTCTTCTTGTTTTCTGTTTTTGCTTCAAAATGAGCATTATGACATATTTTATATTCAATCTTGACTGGTGTAATATTATTCTTCAATTTTAAGCACTGAATATTTATTCGTTATCCCTAATATTGAAGTGGTAATCTCAGAAAATTTATTTTTAATAATTAAACCTTAATTTTTCTTGTATTTCTATTTGATACATCGGTTTTGGTCATAAATGGTTTGTCCTTGATCCTTCAGACTTTAATTTGGATACCTACTTGATTTTAGCATTGTTATAGTTGATTATTGATTATGTCATCATTGGCCCTTACTATTCCTTCAATCTTAATTTTTAAGCCGCGTTATGACCTTTTTTTTTATTTTTTATACGTCGTCGTACTTGAATCTAAAATTCTTGGGCCGTGAGAGCTGAGACGTCATTTTTTATTCATCCCTGACTCGTGATCCTTAATATTAGACTTAAGAAATTGTAAACCTTTACTCATTATCTTTAATAATAGACTTTTGATTTGGTTATAAACAGTTTGTTCTTGACCTTTGTTACTTGAGAGCTGAACTTAATACCTACTTAATTCTTGTATCGCGATAGTTCACCATTGATTATTTGTTATCATTGAGCCTTAGTACTTCAATCTTGATTTTTAATCTGCGTAAAGACCTTTTTTTATTTTTTATATGTCGTCGTACTTGCATGTAGCATTCTTGGGCCCTGAGAGCTGAGACGTCATTTTTTATTCATCCTTGACTCGTGATCCTTAATATTAGACTTAAGAAATTTTAAACCTTTACTCATTATCTTTAATAATAGACTTTTGATTTGGTTATAAACAGTTTGTTCTGAATCTTTGATACTTGAGAGCTGAACTTAATATCTACTTGATTTTTGTACCGCGATAGTTGACCATTGATTATTTGTTATTATTAGGCCTTAATATTTCAAATTTGATTTTTAATCTGCGTAATGACCTTTTTTATTTTTTATACGTCGTCGTACTTGAATCTAGGACTCTTGGGCCCTGAGAGCTGAGACGTCATTTTTTATTCATCCTTGATTCGTGATCCTTAATAATAGATTTAATAAATTTTAAACCTTTACTCGTTATCCTTAATAATAAACTTTTGATTTGGTTATAAACAGTTGGTTCTTGATCTTTGATACTTGAGAGCTGAACTTGATACCTACTTGATTCTTGTTTCGCGATAGTTGACCATTGATTATTTGTTATCATTGGGCCTTAATACTACAAATTTGATTCTTTAAACCCCGTTATGACCTTTTTTATTTTTTATACCGCGTCGTACTTGAATCTAGAATTCTTGGGGTGTGAGAGCTGCGACGTCATTTTTTTATCCATTCTTGACTCGTGATCTTTAATATTAGATTTAAAAATTTTAAACCCTTACTAGTTTATCTTTAATATTAGACTTTTGATTTGGTTATAAACAGTTTGTTCTTGATCCTTGATACTTGAGAGCTGAACTTAATACCTACTTGATTCTTGTATCGCGATAGTTGACCATTGATCATTTGTTATCATTGAGCCTTAATACTTCAATCTTGATTTTTAATCTGCGTAAAGACCTTTTTTTATTTTTTATATGTCGTCGTACTTGCATGTAGGATTCTTGGGCCCTGAGAGCTGAGACGTCATTTTTTATTCATCCTTGACTCGTTATCATTAGTATTAGACTTTTGATTTGGTCAAAAACAGTTTACCCTTGATCCCTGATACTTGAGAGTTGAAATTAATACCTACTTCATTCTTGTATCGCGATAGTTGACCATTGATTATTTGTTATTATTGGGCCTTATAATTTCAAACTTGATTTTTAAGCCGCGTTATGACCTTTTTTATTTTTTATACGTCGTCATACTTGAATCTAGGATTCTTGGGCCCTGAGAGCTGAGATGTAATTTTTTATTCTTCCTTGTCTCGTGATCTTTATATTAGACTTAAGAAATTTTAAACCTGTACTCGTTATCTTTAATATTAGACTTTTGATTTAGTTATAAACAGTTGTCCGTTGATCTTTGATACTTGAGAGCTGAACTTAATACCTACTTGATTCTTGTATCGCGATAGCTGACCATTGATAATTTGTTCTCAGTAAATCTTAATACTTCAATCTTGATTTTTAAGCTGTGTTATGACCTTATTTTTATTTTTTACACGTCCTCCTTTAATACAAAATTCTTGATACTAAATGTGTACTAGAATTTGTAAGTTTACTAAAGCTTTAATGCTTTTTGGATTTGTACATTTTGGTCCTTGACACTACTTGAATTGGATTTTGGCTGAGACGCCAATTTTTATTCATCCTTGACTCGAGTTCAATATTAGACTTTCGAACATTTGAACCCTCACTTGTTATTTTTAATATTAGACTTTTGATAATGGGTTTCGTGAGCCACGTGAATACAATAGCTATTTATGTAACCAGTTACGAGAAGTTCGATTTTGTGTAACGAATGAATGTTTGCGGGACGAGCGCAGCGAGTTCCCGCGATTTGAATGAGATACACAAAAAAGGCTTTTCGTCAGGTGTTTCATACAAGATTTTTTCTAGGTTTGACCACAATTACCTACTAGAGAGAGAGAGTTATTACTATTAAACTTCAATATTTATTTTTAAACCACTTTGTATCTACTTAATATCGTAAAACTGTAGCAACAGTGTGCCACAACCGAAACCTGCAACTGGTGGTGACACGAACTTTTCATCACCAGTTACGAAAGATTTTCTTCTCTTTCTTCGAGGACGTTACGTCACTGTCAGCAGTATTGAAAAGTGCCACTTTATATGTCAAAATTAGGAAAAAAATATATATTGTATTTGTGTGCTTCTGCACCAACATAACTAAATTTAACGTTTGGATCCCCCAAAAAGGCCATAGTAGGATTTAGAATTAATGCAAAAAGACCAATTTTATTGCAAACATTATATAATTAATTATTAAAGTGAGGTTATATTTACTAACATTCTGGCAAAATGACGTCATGTGCACGAAACCCATAGTATATCTCTTTTGGTTATAAACAGATTGTCCTTGATTTATGAGTGAGTGTCCTTGAGCTTAAATACATGATTTTCATGTTTTTCCTGATTTCGTTCTAAATAGAATTCCTCCAAAAGCATTAAATTTTAATTTTTGCAAATCAGGCGTAATTTTTGCAAAATTAGAGCGAGAAACTGATTTTGGCTTTAATTCTAACCTTAATTTCCTCAAAGGCCTCCACATTTGCATGTTTTGATGTCTGTGTCATTTTTGAACGACTTTGGCCCTAATCTTTACCTGAATTTTTGCCACAAACTCCAAGTTTGGCTTTTTAAACGCTTTGAGGCATTTTTAACCGATTTTGGCCTTAATCCTTTCTCTCCAAAAATTCTCAATTTACATTTTTAGTCGCTATAAGCCATTTTTTTACCGGCTTTGGCCCTAATCCTAACCTGATTTTTTCAGAATCTTTTAATTTGCATTTTTATGTGCTTTGAGTTTGTTTTTACAGATTTTGGCCATAATCTTAATTTGATTTATTCGTAACAGAGAGTTTTAGACGCTTTAAGTAATTTTTACCCGATTCTGAATTTTTCTAAAAACTGCAAATTTGTATTTTTACACGCACGGTAGAAAGTTTTACACGCACTAGTGGGTTAAAATGTTACTTTCAACTCGCAAATGGGCAATTTCTCTAGAGCTCAACAAAAAAAAACGTAAAGTGTAATTTAGTAGCCTAGTCACTAATAATATTTACTTAATAACATACAATTTTTTTAAATATATTGTTACTTTTCGTGCGAACACCTCTCCATATTATATTGTGGTTCAGACAAACTTAATGTCTCTTCTAAATTACGAACAGTTAAACTATTCTGACCAAACAATTGACAACAGTCTATGTGTACGTGATGTTAAATGATAAAAGTGGTCAAATTGGTTATGAAAAGTGAGAAAAAAGAATGTAGTGTTAAAAACACCATCTACTTTTTACAGAAATTCTTAGTCAGCTTGATTGCTTTTATCATTGAATAGGTTTGAGATTAAATTTAGCTTATTATAATACATAAGCAGTTTTTGCGCCCGTTACGGATTGCTTGCCCGGACACACACACGGCTATTGTAGATCCATAAAATAACTCATTTGTCAGAAGAACAAGAAAAAATGCTGCCGACTCGGTTAATAAGCGCAGAAACAATAATTATTTGTCCAGAAGAATTTATTAATACGGCTGCAGTGCGCTCATTAAGAAATATTTGCCAGGTCTTACCGTCTATGGATGATGTTTTTTTCTCCCGTTAACAGGAAGTTACTCGTTATTGATGAATAAATTGCCCATATGGAAAGATGCTTTTTTGATATACGCACTCTTTAATTTTTATATTAACTCCGTTCTCTTGTAAAGCGCCAATTAAGAAGAAACTTGCCACATCAGGAATGTCACTTCATACATTACCAATGAACTGTTTCGGGTTCAACTCTTTTAACATCATTTATTATTAAAACAATTAGAAGTTTAAATCTTAGTCTCTGTCCTCTAGTTTCGAAGATATAAAATATAGTCTCCAGTAGTATGTAAAACTCGAAAAAACGACCGCCAAGTGAATAGCTGTCACTATGGTAAAAGCCACGAACTCTGCATCCTCTTCTTTTCCATGACTACGCACTACATGGGAAATGACGAATCCTGTGGCCGTAAAATGACTGACACATAGACATGCCATAATCACCTTGACCGCATTCAGTCTTACCGATTTCCAGATCAAGGGGAAGTAAATAATGGTAACCGTGCCAGCAAATAGGCCTACAAAGTGCTTATTATACTGCGTATCCAAACTTGTCAGAAAAACTTACTTAACAGCAAATAGACGAGACCCCACCAGAAATATGGGGTCCAGATGATCATGTATAAGCTGAGTCCTAATTTTATGCCTGTAGAAACTAGCATTAGAGCGTTGGTTACCAACAGGATACGTCTTAGTAATCTTCTATGAGCTTTTTCCAAAATATATTATTATTATTAGAATGTGCATTCAGTGCGTTCAATCCTCCACTGCAATCTTACCGAATGAAAGAAGAAATGAGTCCTCAGGTCTGCTGCGCAGGGAGCTGGTGCTTCAGGGGTGCACGTCAATTAATTTCCTATTAACATTTTCAAGAAATTGACTTACCGAGCGATATTTCTCAAAGACGTGGGAATCATTGCATTTTGTACTGTTCGCTTTCATACTGCAATTTAGTTGTTCTAGTGCAATATATTTTGGACTGTCACTGAAAGCTACATTGACTTATAACCGTACGTATTTAGTTATGATTGCGTACGAAGTTTGGGATTAAGGTGCAATCCCATGTAACTGATGAAAAACGTTGGATGTCTTCAAATTTGACTGAATGCTAAATTGTGATTGGTTAACAACAATTTGTCAAAATCATTTTACATTAGTTTGACCGATGCATTGGACTCCAGCTTAAGCCGGTCTAGAAAACGCAATGTGGATCACTATCAGCTGATTTTCAATTGGATTGACTGGACCTATCATTGGTCGTCAATCTGATTCAGAATGATCATTTCCGAAAGGTCCTATTAGGACGTCATTGTCACAGAATAACTGAACGTTACAAGCAAAAACCAGATTTCCTTACACAATGTGATCTAGAAAAAAAAACAATTCTAGATAGGTGCCAACGCCAGCTGTAGCATCAGCTGTGGCGAAATGTGCAGAACCTGTGGCAACGTCATCTCAGCGCCAGTTGCAGCGCCATCAACGCTTTAAAAGTTTTCAAAAAAAAGTCACCACAAGAAGCTTTTTGCTAATTTAATTGACTTTGTACTAACCTGAACTAACCACGAATGTGTGGTTAGTGGTAGCAACAACAATTAAAGAACTAACTGAAGTAACCTGAACTAACCACAATTATCCTAACAATTCTGGTTAAATAAACCCAACGGGGTTTGATGGGGGTTGATGGCAGCAATGTACATAAACAGGACCGAACTCAAATAAAATACCATTTATAAGTGTCCCATGAAATTAATAGATGTGTCATAATTTTGGTTGTATTGGAGAGATTAAAGTGTAATAAAAATCTAAAATTTAAACTTATTTTATTATATAATATTTTTCGAAATAGAAAAGATTTTTTGTAAATTTTTACATTTTTTTTAAATATTTCCGATCTTACTCAAAATTTGGCAACTTTGAAGGAGTGAAGAAGTTTTCAAAAAAATCTCCGCAAAAAAGCAACTTTTAGTTAATTTAACTGACCTTATACTAAAGATGTCCTTTTGAAAAACTTCTTATTTTCATCAAAAAATTGTTTTTTTTTTGTTTTGTTGTTTCATTGAGTACGCCTGGACCGATTAGAGTGAATCCAACTGTGTTGTTCTCTTCTTGATTCCCTCTTTCACCTTCCACCATCGGAAGTTCCGTAGGTGCAATATTTCCGGAGATAGACCCCTTCGGAGGTCGATTTTTAGGCACTTTCAGAATCGGTTTTTGGACCATTTAAAAAAAAACCTATTTAGAGGTTAATTTCATTCGAATTGAGTTTGTTATGTTCTCAGGAGATAGCAAATGTGCCATTCCGATCAAAAACAGCAAAAAATATTCCGAAATTTTTTTGAAAATCTTCAAGGGAGGGGGTATTACGACTTTTTTCTCAATTCTCAACTTTGACCGCCTGTAACTTGAGAAGGCCTGGACCGATTAGAGTGAATCTGTTGTCCTCTTCTTGAGGCCCTCTTTCACCTCGTACCATCGGAAGTTCCGTAGGTGCAATATTTCCGGAGATAGACCCCTTCGGAGGTCGATTTTTAGGCACTTTTAGAATCGGTTTTTGGACCATTTAAAAAAAAAACGTATTTAGAGGTTAATTTCATTCCAATTGAGTTGGTTATGTTCTCAGGAGATAGCAAATGTGCCATTCCGATCAAAAACAGCAAAAAAAATTCCGAATTTTTTTTGAAAATCTCCAAGGGGGGGGGGTATTACGACTTTTTTCTCAATTCTCAATTTGACCGCCTGTACCTTGAGAACGCCTGGACCGATTAGAGTGAATCCAACTGTGTTGTCCTCTTTTTGATGCCCTCTTTCACCTCCCACCATCGGAAGTTCCGTAGGTGTAATATTTCCGGAGATAGACCCCTTCGGAGGTAGATTTTTAGGCACTTTTAGAATCGGTTTTTGGACCATTTAAAAAAAAAACCTCTTTAGGGGTTAATTCCATTCGAATGGAGTTTATTATGTTTTCAGGGGATTGCAAACGTGCCATTCCTATCAAAAACAGCAAAAAAAAATTCCGAAATTTTTTTGAAAATCTCCAAGGGGCGTGGGGGTATTACGCTTTTTTCTCAATTCTCAACTTTGACCGCTTGTAACTTGAGAACGCCTGGACCGATTAGAGTGAATCCAACTGTGTTGTCCTCTTCTTGAGGCCCTCTTTCACCTCGTACCATCAGAAGTTCCGTAGGTGCAATATTTCCGGAGATAGACCCCTTCGGAGGTCGATTTTTAGGCACTTTTAGAATCGGTTTTTGGACCATTTAAAAAAAAAACGTATTTAGAGGTTAATTTCATTCCAATTGAGTTTGTTATGTTCTCAGGAGATAGCAAATGTGCCATTCCGATCAAAAACAGCAAAAAAAATTCCGATTTTTTTTTGAAAATCTCCAAGGGGGGGGGGGGTATTACGACTTTTTTCTCAATTCTCAATTTGACCGCCTGTACCTTGAGAACGTCGCCTGGACCGATTAGAGTGAATCCAACTGTGTTGTCCTCTTCTTGAGGCCCTCTTTCACCTCGTACCATCAGAAGTTCCGTAGGTGCAATATTTCCGGAGATAGACCCCTTCGGAGGTCGATTTTTAGGCACTTTTAGAATCGGTTTTTGGACCATTTAAAAAAAAAACGTATTTAGAGGTTAATTTCATTCCAATTGAGTTTGTTATGTTCTCAGGAGATAGCAAATGTGCCATTCCGATCAAAAACAGCAAAAAAATTCCGATTTTTTTTTGAAAATCTCCAAGGGGGGGGGGGTATTACGACTTTTTTCTCAATTCTCAATTTGACCGCCTGTACCTTGAGAACGTCGCCTGGACCGATTAGAGTGAATCCAACTGTGTTGTCCTCTTTTTGATGCCCTCTTTCACCTCCTACCATCGGAAGTTCCGTAGGTGCAATATTTCCGGAGATAGACCCTTTCGGAGGTCGATTTTTAGGCAGTTTTAGAATCGGTTTGTGGACCATTTAAAAAAAACCTTTTTAGGGGTTAATTTCGTTCTAATTGAGTTTGTTATGTTCTCAGGGGATTGCAAACGGGCCATTCCGATCAAAAACAACAAAAAAAATTTTCGAGGTTTTTTTGAAAATCTCCAAAGGGGGGGGGGGGTATTACGACTTTTTTCTCAATTCCTATATCGATCCTTTGAAGACCGAATCAAATCGAAAAAATTATTAAATGACATTTGTTTTCTTTAACTAAAAATCGTGTCATGATTTGCTTGTTAAACCGAACTGATAGTGCAGCCGGACTTGACAATTTTTGACAAACTATTGTGCCAATTGGCAGCTCAAAACATCGTCAAATGTCACTGTCATTGTCAAACGGTTACTTTCAACCAATCAGATTCTTTTATAAAAATCATCTGTGATGCTTGTCATCGTGGGACAAGCATGACATGGACGTGACTCAGACACTCGATAGGTGTCCTTGCTCAGAAAAAGAGGGAACGGTAGAGAGTTTGGCCATTGGATTGATGGTTGGTGGTTAGAGGACAAGTGTAGTACTTAACGTTAGTGTCTGGCTAGCTTTTTAAACCTAAAGACAAGTGGAACGTGGAGCGACTCAGTTCCAATTGAATCGAGAGATGGTTTTTTTTTAGTATAGATTTTTCTTGGAAATCCATTTAGAAGTGCTTTATTCGAATCGATCTCAAAAATCGATTTTTTTCTCATGAACTAACCTGAACTAACCACAAATGCGTCGCCTCCAACGCCATCTGCAGCGACATCTACAGTGCAAGTTGTAGTGCTATCTGCAGCGCCAGTTGCAATATACTAACAATTCTGGTTAAATAAACCCGCGGGTTTTTTCAATGACATTACTAACAATGATAACATCAATGTACATAAACAGGACCGGGCTCAAATATAATATCTTGATGATGGATTTCATTGGCCTAAACGTCTTATAAACCAACCTATGCAATAAGCCGATATTATAAAAATAAAAGGTACTATGAAATTAGAAAAAGAATTCCAGATCCGTATTTACAAAACCTAAGATAAAGTTGATGAAATTAATAATCGATGTGTCATAATTGAGGTTATATTGGAGAGATTAGAGTTTAATAAAAATGTATAACTTAAACTTTTTTGTATTACAAATATTTTTTTAAATAGAAAAAAATGTCTTTTTTGTCGTTTTTATAAATGTTTCGGAACTTACTCAAAATTTGGCAACACCTTTTGCTAATTTATCTGACCTTGTTCTCTAATCTGAAAACGTAAGGGATGACGTGATTGGGTAAAAATGGTGTGCCGTCTTGGTGAACTCTTGCAATCAAAGTAGTGTACAATATTTAGTACATAAGTTAGACATTTTTAATACAAAATAGCACTTCAAATCATTTTTTATTCTTCGGGTTTACCCTTTGTCCCTCTGGAACTTTCTTCCTGTTCTGGCTCTTTGAGATTTCGCTATATTGAAGATTTCGCTTTGCATATTTTAAGGAGGAAATTAGAATTCGAAGTTCATTATTGAATATTTCATAGACTGCCATAGGGTTAAATTCTGCTTAATTGTAGAATTTTTAATATTACATTTTTTTACTGTTTTTAGTAATTGTCATCGGATAAAGGTCATTTATCGAAAAATCATTACTATATACAAAGTGGTTCAAAGTTTACAGCCAAAAAACGTTAATTCTAACCTACCCTTTTGAGGTCCAATACGCTCCTAAAGGATTGTCACGTACTTATGGAACACGCTGTATAGTAAAATTCAAGAAGAGAGTACCAAGTAATGTATCAGGTTTTTGCGTGCATCATGATTTTTTTAGTACGATACATATATATGCTCCATATTCATCTTAAAACCTATAAATTCAGCCATCATCTCAGACACGCGGCAGTTTCCTGCTGGACTAGATAATGCAGCGTAAAATTAACCGTACACAAAAAGCGCAATATTCCGTCCAGACCGGCCACTATATTTATGTATTTCTATTTACATTAATAACACGAAACAACGGCAATAATAGATATAATTGGCCAGATAAATTAACCTGCAATCTCAGCTAGAGATAATGCACAATTAAAGCATTACAATTCGCAATTTGCACTTGCCGCTCCAATCGTAGCTGACATTTGTAAATAACTAAACGTACCTACTAGTTGTTCTCTTTTGTTTTCTATCTTAATTATATTTTAATTGCTAATGTTCCAGCTGGATTTTCTTTTACGGTCGCTCTCGAAATGGGTTTGATAAGACGCTTTTTACCTATATACGTATACAATAAGCGATTTTTCCCATGCGTACAAGCGAGCTATCGGGCTATACGTCTTAACGGCAAAAACCCTTAAGAGTCCGATTAGAATTAAAAAACCAATGTTAATGAATTTTCAAATAGATATCGCGCCATTTTGGTAAAACGGCCTGTCCAGTTTTTGCCGCACCGGTCACCGATTTTTTCATCGAAGACATACAATTTCTACGTATATAGCCACGTCGGGTTTTTAGTATTCTGGTGTCGCGCCGTATTGACATTTGTCCAATCAGAAATGCAGACTCCTGCTCTCGGTTTATTTCAAAATGATATACAATTATTTTCTGAACAAGGTAAACGCTTTTCCATACGGTAAAATATTGAAGAGCTCGAGTAACGAGAGCTATAATTCATAACTTAGGCCGGAGTTATCCAATCGTATTCTTAATTTTCGTTCATTACAGCCCATGTAAAGAAAAATGCATGACAACGCTTGTTATATAGGTTGTTATGGACAAAAAATTAGAATATGTTTCCGAAAGTTGGATAACTCCGGCCTTTCTTTCTTACGTTGTTACGGAAATAACAATGGCACTCATGCAAAATAGGTTATAATGATTGTGTGGTTCCAATTAGTTGCTTTTTTTTTAATGGCAGAAACATTGAAAGAAATAATAACAAAAAAAAAGTTAGAAGACTGTGAAGGCTTCCACGGCCGGTCAAAATACAATTTAAAGTGTTTTCCGGACTTTGAAGTCGTTGTCCAATGGAATTTCTTCCTGACGTTTCGTCTACTGCTGCGGCAGACATTATCAGAGGCGATGAGGCAATGGACGAAGTGATCTCCCGTGCTTCCTGACGTTGGCTGATTCGACTGAGGAGAGCTCCGTGGTATTTATTCACCCGTCGTTGCGTTGCAGTGGAGGGACTGGGGTGGGGGTAGTGGTGGCGCGGGGTTTCGGCGCACTTGCTATATGTCGTAGCACTCGCTTCTAGTCTGCATTTAGAAACGTAAATTCCTCCTGCCTGTTGAAATGGTTGTCGTGTTTAAAGATCTCAATGGCCTCTCTCGTTAGTCTCGGATAGAAGCGCTACGATTAATACAAGATATCGTGCTCTGCTACTGCTGTCTTTTGTGTTTATCCCAGCCTGCAACTCCTCTTGTGTTCTGTAATCCTCGTGTGGACACTGCGGTTTGTGGTGCCAATGTACACCGAGCCACAGTAAACTCCGGGTTCCGACAGCAGCCGCTGTTGTATTGTGCGAATGGGCTTAAATACAGTTTTAACATTGTGCTTATTCAGTAGCGCGTCGATATTACATTTCTAAATGCAGACTAGAAACGAGTGCTACGAAATACTGCAAATGCGCCGAAACACCGCGCCACCACTACCCCCACCCCAGTCCCTCCACAGCAGCGCGACGCCGGGGTAATAAATACCACGGAGCTCACCATAGTCGAATCAGTCAACGTCGGGAAGCTTCGCCGATTGCCTCATCGCCTTTGATAACATCCGCCCCAGCTGTAGATGCAACGTCAGGAAGAAATTCCATTGGACGACCGCTTCAAAGCCCGGACACTTTAGATTGTAAAAAAAAAATAGTTTTTAAAAAATGGCAAAAAATAAAAAAGGAAACGTAATCTTCCCCCTTAGGTCAATTTGAAAAAAAAAATCGGATTTTTTTCAACGAGACAAACGAGCTCTAAGAAATTTCCCCTTTTCGCCAATTTGAAAAATTTTTTTTTTTCAGTTTTTGATCGAGCTAAGAACTTTGTAATCCCCTAAGAACGTAACAAATTTAATTCAAATAAAATTATCCGCAAAAGTGAGAAGGATGACAAAAAGTCGATTTTAAAAGTGCCTAAAAATCGATCAGCGAAGGAGTTTACCTCACGAAATTATTGCACTTACGGGATTGGTTGGTGGGGTGGTCCAATCGTTCTCAAGTTACAGGCGATCAAAGTTGAAAATTGAGAAAAAAGACGTACCTAATACCTTCTGGTCAATTTGAATAAATTTTTTTTCCAATTTGTGATAGGAATGAGAAGTTTGCAATCCCTTATGCACAAATTCGAGTAAAATGAACCCCGAAAATTTTTTGAAAAATGATAAAAAAATTTTCGTTGATGTTGATGGTAAAAGAAATGGTATCTTTCAATGAAGCAATACTTTCCAATTTTTCTGAATTATCAGGCAATTTTTTGAATTAAAAAGTGTTTTTTTTTAAGTAAACAAATACCTTTTCTAACGGTTCTGTTAAAAACATTATTTCTAGAGACTCATGACACGATGTTTTGTAAAAAAAATGTTTTTTTAAAGTTACGAAAAATGAACTTTTCGGTTGATGTTGGTTGTCCAAATATTTATTTTTTTCAGTAAAACAAAACACTACAATTTTTCTCAATTTCCAGGCAATATTTTGAATTAAAAAATTGTTTTTTTAAAGTACGCAAAAAGTCTTTTTGAACGGTTTTGCCTAAAGAAAATTAGATTTTTTGAGATTTAAAAGACTATAAGAAAATTATATTATTAAAATACAAAAAAGTTAGTTTTTTGGTTGATGTTGGTGGCCCGAAAATAGTATTTTTCAGTGAAACAACACTTTCGAATTTTAGTCGCTTTTAAGGCAATTTTCAGTAAAACTTGTGTTTTTTAAGGCAGAAACATTCTGCTTTAGTTAGTTTCGTTTTATAAACAGCAATTTTTTAACAAAGAATTTTTTTTTGATTTTTGTGATTTAACACCAGATTTTTTTAAGGTTGCTATAAACGAGTTTTCTGTTTGATGTCGACGGTTCAAAAAGGGAACTTCTACTCTCTACTTCACTTTTTTTCTCAATTTTGAGGCATTTTTTTTATTTAGAAATACAAAAATGCCTTTTTTAATCAGTTTTGATTCAAAAATATATAGTTGTTAATAAATTGAAAATGGCGTTTTCTGTCGATTCAAAACCGATTTTTGGTTTAGAAAGTCACTTGTTAAGGTTCCAAAAGAATGCGCTTTTTGGTTGATGTTGACAGTTCAAAATAGGAACTTTTAGTAAAGCAAACACATTGCAATTATTTATTTAAAAACTACATTTGTTAAGGTTAGAAAAATGTCTTTTTGGTTGATTTTTAATCCAAAAACACAATTTTTTTTCAATGAAATAAAAATTGCATTACTTACCGCTCGAATCAACAACCAATTTTTGGTTTAAAAAATGATTTATTTAAGATTACGAAAAATGAGCTTTTTGGTCGTTGTCTTGTGGTTCAAAAATAAAACTTTCGAATAAAGCGGAACATAGTTTTTTCAACAAGTGTTTTCTTCAAGTTGATAAACATTCTTCTGGTTTGTTTTGATTTAAAAATATTTTTTTATTGACACGAAAATTGTGTTTTTTTCGATTGACCGTTCCCCGATATTTGGTCTGAAAAATAAGTTTTTAAGTTTGCAAAAAAATTAGCTTTTTAGTCGTGGTTGATGGTCCAAAACTTATCAGTAAAGCCAAACAGTGCAGTTTGTTTCTGGATTTTAAGACAAAATTTTATTTGAAAGGGTATTGACTCCAAGGTTACAAAAATGCCTTTTTGGTGATGTGTTTTAGAAAATACGATTTTCGTCAATGAAACAGACTTTGCTTTTTCTCTCGTTTTAAGACCTGATTAGTGGTATAGAAAATGATTCCTTAAAGTTACGAAAAATGAGCTGTTTAGTTGATGGTTTAGGTATGGTATTTTAGTTACAAAAATGGTATTTTTCAGTGACACAAAACGTTCCAATTTTTGATGATTTCAAGGCAATATATTCATTAAAAATGGTAGTTTATTTGAGGTTCGAAGAATCCTGTTTTTTATATAAATATAATATCCAAATTGTTGATATAAAAAAAGATTTTTTGCTGTTTTGGTTAAATGTTTTTTTGATTACGAAAAATTAATTTTTTGCTTGATTTTTGAACCAAAAATTAAACTTTTCAGTGAAGTCAAACGTTGCAGATTAATTCACGATTTCAAGCCAAAATTTTGATTTAAAAAGTGAGTTGTGATTAAGAAATACCAATTTTTTCAATGAAACGAAAACTGCGTTTCCTCTAGATGCAAGTACCAATTTTTTGTTTAGAAATATTTTTTTAGGGATGAAGAAAAAGAGATTTATTTTTCGAAGGCGTTGATACAAGAACGAACCCCTTCACTTTTTACTTCGACTTCAAAAAGTAGCATTTTTTAAGGTTACAAAAATCGATCCAAAAAAACAGTTTTTTTCTATGAAATGGAAATTTCATTATGTACGTAAGATTACGAAAAATCAACTTTTTCATCGATGTTGACATTGTTGACAATCCAAAAATGAAACTTCGAATGAAGAAGAACAATGTTTTCTCTTCTCAATTTTAAGGCACAATTTTCATTTCAAATGTGTTGTCTTGAATATATAAGTATATATATATAAGTATTAAAATGTCGACAAAAAGTGGAAAAATTACGTTTTAGGCGCCATTTCGAAGGGGAAGGAAATTACTGAAAATTTCAAAATTTAAAATTTTTTACATATTTTTGTCTCCTCTTTCATTTGAAACTATTTTTGATAAAATCTATGACAATAAATTTCGGTCGAAAATTTTCATGCCCCTATCCTTGAAATTTTTGCAATTTTATACATTTTCCTGTTTATCTTGGAAACGGTAAGGTTTTTCGATATGCAGATTAATATGATGTGTGAAGAGGTCATTGAGGACTATCAGATAAATGAATCGGAAAGAAGCTGCCTTTCACGGTTTTCAAGAAAATTAAAAAAAAACTCAAAATTTGTACCTTATTTTTGGGCCATCCGTGCTCAGTTACTGTTCTAGGCAGACATTCGAAAATGAGCTCTCTGTGTAGCTCTATTCTTCTACTTCCTTAGCTCTTCTTATAGAATTTCGGTTAAATCTTCATCGAAAAGAGATATGAGCTGTTAAAGGCCGCAATGCATGATTTTAATCTAAAAATTTAGGTTTTTGGGTCGATTTGAGAGCCCCAATGCTTAACATAGAAATATCGACTTTTCCCATATAAATCAATGGTAATCGATTTAGAACCTACGAAGGTTCTAGTAGTTGTGTGATAAATAGAGCATAGATTTACGTTTTAGATCGTATAGAGTGTCTCAAAAAAAAAATGTTTTAGGATTTTAGCATATAAATCGATATCAATTAATTTATTGCGTTAATTCTATTTAATATATATTTTTTGTAAGTTTTATTCCCTTATTACGAACAGTGCCTTGATTTCTGATTTAGATACTATAGGTTGTCCCAAAAGTTGGCAAATATTAGATTTTTAGAAACAATTGAAGCTAAAAAACTGAAATTTCAATTGTAAATTCTTGTCATAATCACAAACAATATTTCATAAATGGGAACCTTGATATGGGTACCTACTCGTGGTACCATTTTACATCTTTTTATGAATTGTAGCACGTTTTTAACATTCTTCAAAAGCTGTTAAGTTTTTGCAAATATGAAATAAAGTCTTTCAGACGTTTCGACATTTCAGTTACTTCTAAGTATCATCAGGTTCTTTGTTCATAATTTTACGGTAGTTTGGGCTACAAAGAAACGTTCGGATATTTCCTATACAAAAATGACGCGTCCCAATTGCAAAGCACACCATAAACAAACCAACTCAAAACTTTTCTCCTGACCAATTTGTTAAAAAAAATAGTCATACTCTTATTGACACTCAAGTTAAATGAGTCGATGGTAAAGAAAAATGTATTAGATGTGACATCAGTACACCCACGGCTGCTCTTATCTAAAGTTCAGGAAGTCACAGCATAGGTCAGAAAGCGATATCAGGGGGCATCCGTACTGAAACACGGCGATTTCTATACATACAAAACCCATGTTGTACATTGTTATTTATTTATGTATTTGTCGCAGTACTACTGACAGCGTTTTACAAGCGAGACGATTTAAGACACATTATTGTGTCTAAAAGTTTATTGTTGATTAGCGACCAACCGATAAAAGCACGTCAGAGATTATCTCTCTGGCAGAAGCCTGCTGGTACATAAGGTGTGTTCATTTAAAAACGTCATCTAGTTGGCTGTAAAATGCCAAAAGAAAAGAATGAAAAAACAAAAGTTTTTTTACTTTGATTATGTCATCTTTTTCTGTCAAATTTGCATAGCCTTCTAGATGACGTTTTCTAATGAGCACTTAGTACGTATATTGTTTGGTTTAGAAGTATTATTTTAAGATAAATGATCGACCTTGTGTGTAGTGGAAAAGTGGAATAGTTTGACGTACCGACCGCTGGAGGAGCCATAACTCAGCCAATAAAAAGCGATCTGCAATGATGCCAAGGGATATCAAAATGGCAAACAGCGAGGCACAATAAATACCTAACCGTAGATGACTTTTCGATTTTATGAGTGGCAGGTTCTTCTACGGGGAAAAAAGGTAGACGAAGAGGCGCATGGAATTTTAAATTTGTTAGGAATTAGCTTTCTCACAGATAAATCGCGATCGATCTCTCGGAAAAAATGCACACGCTGCACTTGTATATGATACGACGAGCCCGGATTAAGGTTATCTGCAGAGGTGGTACCACATATGTTTTTGTTATAGCTGAAACTTGTTTTGACTTAAACAAAATCTTTTAAAAAAATATATAATTGTTTATAAATTAGGTACAATCTATATTTTATTTCAATATTTTAGATGCGTATTCAATCATTCAAAATAGTGTTCTTATAAACATAGGAACATTCTAAAAGAAGTAAAAAAAAAAGCGGTTTAGACCAGCAATTTTCGCATTAGCCACTATACAGGGTGTTTCAAAATTCAGTGCAAAGATGGAAGGTGAGCGGAGAGTGTTGAAAAATGTTATTAATTTTTATTTTTTTATTAATTGATTTAATTTTCTACACGTTTCAGCTGTCTACACTTTTCAGCCCTTAAATTTGTTTGGTGGTGCATCACCTACTTTAAAAAAGAGATTTAAATCTTTTTCCATTTTATCATTTTTTGTTTTCTTAACTTTTGTTTGATTCAGCCACCGTTTTCGATCAAAAAAATAAAACAGGATTTTAAGTAATTATCGAAAATAAAAATCTGATTTAATTAACATTAACACTCTGTATCATAATAACGGGATATTTGCGTACATATATTTATAAGAAAAAAATCGTATTTTGACCCCAAGATTATCTCCTTAAAATATATATCGAATTTGGAAACACCTTGTATATAAACAGTACTAAGGAATTACGGTTTGACTTGATTTTCAAGCTTCTGGATTCACTTGACTTGATTTCAAGTCAAATTTTTTCGTCTACAGCTGTGGCAGACATTATTAAAGGCAGGCGATGAGGCCAAGTAATCTCGCAAGCTTGCCGACATTGACTAATTCGAATGTCGTGAGCTCCGTGGAATTTATTCCCCCGCCGTCGCACTTCAATGCAGGGACTGGGGTGGGGATAGTGGTGGCGCGGGGTTTCAGCGCACTAAAAGTATGTCGCAGAACTCACTTCCAGTCTGCATTTAGAAACGTAATTTCCTCATTACTGTTGAAATTGTTGTCGTGTTTAAAGATCTCAATGGCCTCTCTCGTCAATCTCAGATAGAAACGCTGCGATTGATATAAGATATCCACTTCGTTGAAAATGATGTCTTGACCTTCGGAGAGAGCGTGCTCTGTTACTGCTGACTTTTGTGTTTGTCCTCTGAGTGAGACTGAGTGGCCAGTTTTGTTATGAAAAACTTCAAGTTATTTCAGTTCAGTTCATTGTTGACAAATTTACTGACAGAAAATGACGTAACCATGCTTGAGTTCGTTATTTATGTTCGATCAAGTATCAAGTAGTTTAAAAATACTCGACATCAAATCAAGTCAAGTACTGAATTGTCAAGTATATAATTTTTTAACACAAGTAAATCTTAAAAATATATCTTAAGTAAAGTAGCAACTTTACTGCCGGAAGTATAAAAAATCTTTTATTATTATTGATTATTGGAAGGAAATGTCATGAATTAAGTTTATTTATTTAGAAAACTACTTTTTAAAAACTACTTTATTAAAGATTACAAAATTAATAGGACAAATGATCAAACTAACAGCATAACTGCTCGACAGAAAATTATGTATCAGAATGATAATGGCTTATTCGTTGGGGCTGGTTTTATACTCTTGGTTATCGCTGGGTCCTAATGAGGTCCAAGGGCTCTGTTGACAGATGGGCTTAGATAGGCTGTTCAGGGCTACGTGATTCATGTCAGCAAACGTCTCCAATTCATACACGTATTTTACTAAATTTTCAGGCATTCAGATATCTTGTATAATGTAGGTTGCCATTAGAACAGCATCAGGGTATATTTATATGTTCGTCCATGTTGCAAAGGGTCTAAGGTGACGAAAAGCCAAACCTGGTAAACTTATAGTTTAAGCAAGAGATCCATTTAAAAATAATCGACAATTTAACAATTAAAAAGGTTTTCTGGTCTTTTGACTCGCTGATGATCGCAGGTGCCAATTATCATCATCGTCATCGATAAAATCGATTTTTTTCGCTCTTTTCCACGCGGCGGCTCATTATTTCAGGTCGTAAACAACATTTTTTCAGTTTCTCAGCTTCAGCATTGAAAGGAAGTCCTTTCAGTCGGGCTTCTGAATTATTTCTTCCCTTCGGTTGTTGGAACCGGCAAGACGCCGCTGGTGAGCGCCGAGGTGCGTTCCGCACGCAACACGAAAGTGTAACGTAGTATTTTGCGGTTTTTAACTTATGCTCTGCCGCCATGATAATTTCCGCGTAAATTCTAAATTATACGCGAATTGGCCGTGAGCTGACATCTGTGGTGTTAATCGCATGTAGCCATTGACAAAAATTTACAGCCTGGTAATCAAAAATTTACACATTTCCCAAGCGCTAGTCAATACCTTTTTGCCCCAGACCGAACTGGATAGAACAGATTAATTATGACCGACCGAAATGTAACAAGTTTCTCTTGTTCGACGTCAAGCCCCGGTGATTGATCTACTCACCGATGCAATAATTTACAGTTTTAGCCCGATTTCGTCTCGTCCAAGCTTTACCTGCTTTCAGATGGTACCAGATTTTCAGTTTTAGGTGTCTTAATTGTGCCTTTCCCAGCTATGCTTTATTCAACAAGTGGTTACCCACTGTTAATAATATTAATTTTGCATTAATCATGTCAGGATTGTCTGCAAAAGAAAACTCATAAATCATTTTACGATACGTTGTAGTTGCGTAACTGTCATGAACAATATCAGTAAAATGGGTAACAATACTGTAATTACCTCGTTATTAATAGCCTCAACTGCAAACAGCAAAAGAGCAATGGCTGGTAAATATCTTTTGTGCGATGTTGCTTTTCATCTCACATCTAATAAAACCATGAGAGTAAAAAAAATTCCTTACTTGGTGGAAGTATTTTTGGAACAGTCCCTGGAGAGAGTATTTCATATTTAAAAAAATTAGAGTTTTGATTCCATAAACTACGGAACTTAACAGCAAGATTTTGACTAACCTGAACTAATGTCTCCATGCTGCAGTAACCTATTAATAAAATAGTCGAGCAATGAGGCAGATAATGGCAATTACAATCTATCTCTGTGGACTAATGCAGTGGTTCTATGAATATGCAACGAAGCAAATGAACTGAGAATTTATTGTGAAAGCGACCGGCTCTGGTTGTTCCAACAAACTGAACAAGAGAATTTTCAACAAATAAATCATCAATGTTCAGTTTAGGCCTTTTTCTTGTACGTTAGGAACACTACTATTGAGAAGAGGGTCAGGTGAACACTTTCTAATAATACAGGTAATTTTTAGATAAACTTGGTAAATTCAAATATAAAACATGGAAGAATGAACCTTCAGATACATACCTTCAGGGTGAGTTTTTTTTTCGATTTTTAGTAAAGAGGTCTCAAAAACTGACAGAGTTACGAAATTGATTAAATGAGGAAAGAAATGCCGTTTCAGATCTGTGGCGGATCCAGCTTTCTGTGAAGGGGGGTGGGGGAAGAAAAAAAAAGCGTAAACGTTTTTGGAGATGCCACGCCCACTTTTCTTTAAATTTTGAATATTTCCCTTATGCATAAATTTTCCCAAAAGAGGAGTGTAATATTCAAAAAATTTCAGCTGAAATTCCACGTTGCCTAGACAACGGTTAATTTCCGCTGTTACCTACTAACTATTTTGACTGAGAAAGTCAGTAACAACTTCATTGACCGCCTGTAACTTGAGAACGCGTCAACCAATCGGAGTGAATCCAACTGTTTTTCCTCTTCTTGATGTCCTCTTTCACTTACCACCATCGAAAGTTCCGTAGGTGCAATATTTTCGGATATAGACCCCTTCGGAGGTCGATTTTTAAGCACTTTTAGAATCGCGTTTTATGACAATTTTTAAAAAATCTCTTTAGAGGTTAAATTAATTCGAACTGAGTTTATTACGTTCTTAAGACATTGCAAACGTGCCATTGCGATCAAAAACCGCAAAAAAAAATTGCAACATTTTTTCAAAAATGTCCAAAAGGGATACTACTACTTTTTTCTCAATTCTCAACTTTGACCGCCTGTAACTTGAGAACGCCTCGACCAATCGGACTGAATCCAACTGTTTTTCCTCTTCTTGATGTCCTCTTTCACTTACCACGATCGAAAGTTCTGTAGGTGCACTATTTCCGGATATAGACCCCTTCAGAGGTTGATTTTTAAGCACTTTTAGAATCGCGTTTTTTTGACCATTTTTAAAAAACCTCTTTAAAAGTTAAATTCATTCTAATTGAGTTTGTTGTTAAAATCATTCGAATTGAGATTGCAAGCGTGGCATTCCGATCAAAAACAGCAAATATGTTTCCGACATTTTTTCGAAAATATCCAAAGGGAGCGGGAGTATTACGACTTTTTTCTCAATTCTCAAACTTTGATCACCTGTAACTTGAGAAAATGCCTTGAGCGATCGGAGTGAATCCAACTGTTTTTTCAACTTCTTGATGTCCTCTTTCACCTCCTACCATCCGTTCTGGGAAGTTCCGTAGGTGCGATATTATTTCAAAAGTCGTCAAAATGAATCTTTTCAGTTGTGCGTTTGCGTTTATCAGTCAGTCAAACCAAAATCCCAAATAAATATATATAACGAGTCGAAAAGAAGGGGGGGGGGGGGAAGGCGATCGCCCCATCCGCCCCTCCCATGGATCCGCCACTGTTTCAGGATTGAAAGAAAAGATACGTCTTTTACCCTTTTTTTATACTAAGACCACCCAACTTTTAGTTTCGGTTTCTTGAATTGAATTGATTAAGATTAACGAGGCACTATTGTTTTTGGGTTTTAATTTTTCATGATATTTAACAACTTTGTGGCAGTCTTTAAAAAAATTCAATGAAAGATGGCAAAGAACAAGAATAGAAGAATATAAAAAATAAGAAAGAAAAAAATTATTTAAATTCTACAACAGCGCCGAGTTAAAAAATGTGTAAAAATCAGAACATTATAGAAATAAATGCAAAAGAGGTAAGTAGAGGTACAAATTTAAAATATCTCTAACTTTGGGCAAAAATCATCCAAAAAGTCATCCAAAACAAAAAAAATTTCCTTTTCGGACTAAAACTTTCTCCATAAAATTAGATTTTTGACTCGTTGGAGAAGTTTTATTTCGGGCCAAAACTGTATAAAAAAATTAAGTGGCCAAAATTGTCTTAATTTAATTCAATCTACAATTAGTTAACTGTTTACTCGTTAGAAAAGCTTATTTTTTGGGTCAAAATACCTAAAAAAAAAGTCAAAAAAATAAAACAATAAACAGTTCAATTTAGATCAATGAAAAAAAAAATAAGAATAAACGTTTGAAGAAAATATTATATAGAACACAATAAGAAATAAAAAAATTATATTAAACATTGCGAATAACATCGAAAGTAAATTCAAACGTAGCATTAGTTAGGGGTAAAAATTAAAATAATTCCTAATATTACGCCAAATTCGATTAAAAGCGTACAAGAATTTGCTAAGAGAAATAATTTTTCGGAACATAGGAAAAATTCCAAATTGACTTGTTGGAGAAGTTCTATCTTTTATGCATTAATCGTAAAAAATCCAGTTTTGAGCCAAAATTGTTTTAATTATTTACATTACAAGTTACACGTACACGTATTACAAGTACAAATTCACTTGTTGAAAAAGTCTAATCTTGGGTCAAAATTACCTCAATAAATTTAAAATAATTTTTGGGGCAAAATCATCTAAAACTTTGATGTTTAAAATTTCGAAAAAATAGTTACTTTTTAAAATAAAGTAATCTGGATTTTTCACTCGCTGAAAACATTTTACTTCGGAGCAAAAATATAAAAAAGACTTGAAAAATTAAGATTCATTACAATCTAAAGTGTTTTCCAGGCTTTGAAGCCGTGGTCCAATGGAATTTCTTCCTGACGTTTCGTCTACACCTGCGGCAGACGTTATCAAAGGCGATGAGGCAATGGGCGACGTGATTTCCTGTGCTTCCCGACGTTGACTCATTCAACTTTGATGAGCTTCGTGGTATTTATTCAATGGCATCTCTCGCCAGTCTCTGATAGAAACGCTGTGATTGATATGAAGTGAGCTCTAGGACATACTTCAAGTGCGCCGAAACCCCGCGCCACCACTACCCCCACCCCAATCCCTCTACTGCAGCGGGATGGCGGGGGATTAACTAAATACCACGGAGCTCGCCACAGTCGAATCGAGAGAGATCACTTTTCCCATTGCCTCATCGCCTTTGAAAATGACTGGCGCAACTGTAGACGAAAAGTCAGGAAAAAATTTAATTGGACCACGGCTTCAAAGCTCGGAAAACACTTTAGACTGTATTTTGATCGGCCGACCATTAATTTAAAAAACACAGTTTTGGGCCAAAATTTTCTCAATGCAAATCGATTTACATTGAAATTGTTATAGTTTATTTTTTGAAAAAGTCAATTTTCGGTCAAAATTACATGAAAAAGATGAAAACCATTAAAAAGTCTAATTTAGATCAACGAAAAAAAAATTAAATACGAAAATTGGAAAACGTGACAAAGGATGAAAATAGAAAATTATAAATAATAAAAAAAAAACAATACAAAATAACAAATTTAAATAAAAAATGTCGAAACGCCATAAAAAAATACAAAAAAGTTTGAAATAAAAAATCATCGAAATTTATGTCCAAAATAAGCAGATTAGAGGCAAACATTTAAAAATATATCTGAATTTTTTTAATTAAGTCACTTTTCGTACCATAATTTGAGAAATTGATTGTTGGAAATGTCCTATTTAAAGTACCTAAATTAGGAATCATTAATGGTAAAGAACACAGTTTTTTAGAAAATTTTACAAACATTTAGAGCTTGTTTTGAATTGATATCCTGAAACAGCACAGCAGATGGTTCCTCTTTTCATCCACTTTGTTATTCTTTTAAAATCTCTATTCTACAAATCTGAAAAAAATTACCCTATATAGCAAGACAATCAAAGAATTGTTATACCAGGATTTCAGTAGTTAAAACCATTCCATTTGGTACTGTTTATGCAAGATTCTAATCCTTAATTTTTGTTTCTAATGCTTGACGCAGCTGTAGATGAAACGTGCGTTATTTTTCTCACATCGTACAAGACAATTTTAAAAGTTGATTTTGTCGAAAAAATGCTTATTTTAGAGAATTGTGACAAGTTTTCTTAAAGTTTACGAAATTTCAAATGCTTTTTAATTTTCTGAAACCTTAGATAACAAAAAGCGAAAAACGAAAAAAGTTGTAGGTTATTAAGTAGACGACAAAGGTGAGTTTAGCATTAAAGGATTAATGTCTACTTTTGACCATTAATATGAAAACCACGAGTAAAGTTAAAATGTACCAATTTTTAATACAATCGGATAACTAACAAAAAGGTGATTTCAAAAAAATAATTGTAAAAATCTCAATTTAAAGCCTTATAGGTTCGTTATTACTGAGTTTTCGGAAAATTGTTATAGGGAGTTCAAATTCAAAGTCTATTGCCGGGTGCACGGTAACAAACAAATAGGTAGGGGGGAGAAGGTGCATACTTGCAATTTTCTTAAAAACTCTTTATTGGCGGACCGGTTTCAGCACAAGGGCCATCATCAGCGCCCAAAAACCGCCAATTTACAGCCAGCCAACAACAGGCAGTCAATTTAGAACTTGTTAAAATACTGTTAGGTCTCAGGATTATTTGTAAATGGTATTTGTTTTTTTTTAAATGCTTTAAAGTATTTTACGAATTTCTGGGCGCTGATGATGGCCTTCGTGCCGAAACCGGCCCACCAATAAAATATTTTGCACCTTCTCCCACCTACCTATTTATAACGATTTGTCACACTCACTGAGTTTTGCTGTAGAATTACCTCGTTAATTGTTGGTTGGCACCATTTCCGGACACTCTATATGTACCGATCGTCCAGCAGGATTTTTCCAATAACCCGCGTCCTCCAATCCGTAATTGTTACGTACGCCTTAAACAAACACGAACGGCGGTACCACTGCCGTTTCATAAGCACGTAATGAGTACCGGCCGTCCATGGAGAGTCGTGCAGTCGTGAGACTGATAGCTGTCAGGGCGAGTGTGCCCCCCGGGGGGCAAAAGGGGCACTAGGAGTACCCAATGGGGTCGTGACCTAACCAGCACAAAATATTCTGTTGAATGATCTTTCGATCTGTGTGGCATATTCGAGCGCATGTCGCAAGCTGAAATCGTGTGGCGATCGCATTTGGAAAAAAGTCGAAAATCGAATTGGACAGTGTGATTTATGGTCGTCGGGCCTAGTGGACTAGTGGAGTAATAAATTATTGGGAAACTACATAGAAAATAAGAGTTTTGCTGTAATGCGTTTTTACGGATGTTGGCCCTGTTTATGGCAATACGCAGCTAAGTGCTGCTAACACGCTATAGTGCGTGAGCGGTATTTTTATGCTCGCTTCTTCGGGTTTATATTATTATTTCGCAAAAGTGCCAAAGGAAGGTATAAATTAGCCGTTTCTTCGGTTGCGGAAAGCACTGATACTAAACATTCACACCGTCATCAATTTGAAGTTAATTTCGAGCTTTCAGGTGCTACTTAATGTAATTGCATATTACACAAGTGAAGAATTCATTTTTGCATCAAAAGAGAGAGAGAAAGAGAACGTTTCAACTTCACGTTCTTTTGCTGTCACCTGTCGCCTCTTGTAACTGCCGTAAAGTGTTTTGTGTTCAAGGTGTTTGGCACAGATTTTTATTTGCATAAATTTGTCCAACAGGCGCAACGTCGAAATATTAAAACCCAGATGAAACGTCGAGATAAGAAAATCCACTTTTTCAAAGCCGCGGCGTATATGAAAGACGTATTCAAATAAGATTTTTTTGTCAATGGAGAGTATGCCTGAGGTAGTAACTATTTGGCTGCGTTAACGTATTTGCCCACTCAAACTGTACCTGCCGCTATCACTCAAATCAATTTATCTCCATTCCAAATATTGAACAAGCAAAACGGTTCATATAGATCTGTTAGTCGAGTGCAAAAACGACGAGCCGTTGCATAATCCGCAGAACCAACAACAAAAGGACCACTTTGCAGTTGTAGAGCTAAAGTATAGTTCAAACAATCTGATCTTGAAACCCGTTAAATGTCTTGAGTCGTACTGCACATGGCACGAGCAGACATATTTTTCCGTTGGTCCTCTTCATAAATCCCAAGTACCATATTGCGAATCCGAATGATTTAAGTTTTTCGCCATCCAAACAGAAGTTAAAGCGCAAGGTACCTACTGAAATTAACGACCCAGAAATGTGGTACCGTGCGAGACCGTTTACGAGAAAACCTAATGGTCCCCATAGAGGTTCTGCATTCCTTCAGAATTCTAGAATGAAGCTCTAACGACGCGTTATTTATTGAACCATATAGCACACACGTTTGCGCTGCACCCAGGCCAATTTAACACCGTATAAGCTCAGGACTTTTTTCTGCACAACGAGCGATTCTTCCACTTTTCTGTTCTAAATAAACAATAGTCTGGCGTCAATAATTAAACGCCGTGTTACGCACGTGACTCGCCGGGTACTTAATTTTTATGGTCTGGAAAGCGGTTAAAGCTCAAGAAGTGAGGATAATTGAGATGGGTTTGTGGAAGTGCTCGTAAGCTTGAAATGTAAGTTAATTAGAAACAAAATAGGACTCAAAAAAATGTTCAGAAAATATCAACCAAGCATGTAAATTGAGAGTAGGAGCTCTGTAGGATTATATGCTTCTTTTTTTAAGCAAAGCCCTACCCAAGTACCAATTATCAACCTTAGGTTAGGTTTTAAAGTTTTTTTAAAACGATAAGTAAATTTACAAATATTTTAAAACGTCTTTAATGTATGCTCTTTACACTTTAAGATCGTCTAGTCTGGTAAATTAGTTTTAAAGAAGTCCAAACGCAAATTTTTCAGTCGTTTTGGCCTTAAAAAGACTTCAGATTCAAAAGGGCTTTATTACGATCTTGGAACAAATCTTTATAAAGCAGCTTTGTCTTGTTATGCTGTTAAGGCGCTTAAAATGGATTAATAAAAACTTATAGATTTATAAATGGTTTTTAGAGAACATTCCTAGAACTCCTTAAAACAATTTATTAAGAGTAAATGTGAATAGTCTCAAGTATAATGTGTCTTGTAAAAGGACTGCGTAAAATAAGGAATAATATTGGTCTTAAAATGTAGGTTACTAAGGCCTTTACAAAGCTTTTATAAATCCAATAGATTTAAAAATAGAATATTTGGAAAACTTGAAATAAAAAGGATTTTTGTAATACTTTCATACATTCCAAGAGCGGACAAAGAAGTGCGAGGTGCAAACTGAGTAACTTGCAGCGTCAAGGCTGCCTGGCCAATAGTGGGGTATTTGTAATATTTGTAAAATAACTGTAATAGCGTAACATTTCAAATTCTTTTCCCGAGTGCTTGAAAAGTAAACCAGTATTTGGTAATTGAACTTGGAACTGGAGTTCTTTATTTTCCAGCTCTAGAGGAATAACAAAGTTTTACAGAAATTTCGCAATTATAAAAAAAAATTGCAAAGCAAATTAATTTTTGTAAGAAAACAAAAGCGAACTATTCGAAAATTTATTTAGGAAATCACATTTTTTTTAACAAAATTTAAAACTGTAATGTAATTCCTGTCCATATCGCATGGGGGCATTGTCTATAGGAAATGTCATTTGATTATTATAATCAGAGTAGTTTGGAGTTGTGTCACACAATGGGTGTGTTATAATAATTGTTATAAATATAGAATTCGGAAGATGGCGCTGCAGTAGTTAACGTCGTGCTCTACCTCGCTCGTACAATTTTATTCAAATTGTAGTTTATCTTGCATTTATATTTAAATTCTTGAGAGGCTGATCAAGGGATTAACCTCAGTGCTTGGTTGTGTGTATAAGTTGTGTGTCTCCGAGCATTGATTTTGAGGAAATCGGTAGTTTGTTGTGAATCGACAAGGGATTGTCATCAGCTGACTTACGTGAAATAAAATCTACAATTATCAGCACATTCAATGACCGCTTTCTGCAAGAAATTGCCGAAAAGGTAGTAGGTATGGTGGAAAAACGATTTGAGCAACAATACAACACCTTGAAGGAGGATGTTTTTACAATTAAGAATACCGTTGATATCTTAGATAAAGGTAAAGATGAGGTGGCCAATATCATGGACGATCTAGAGCAGAGTCTGCGCAGCATCAATGTACGTATATTTGGCATTCCGCAAGAAAATGGTGAAGACCTTCGTCGAAAAGTATTGAGCTTATTCAATTAGGATTTGGGGGCCAATGTTCAGAATGTGGACATAAAAAAGTGTCACCGAGTGGCATCAAGGATTCCAAGCGATAAGCCGCCTGCAGTGTTGGTGCGATTCTCAAATGATGTAGCCCGGCTCTCGGTACTTAAATCGCGTAAACAACTAAAAAATAGCGGTGTAAAGATTGCTGAAGACTTAACAAAGAAACGCTTATCACTACTTGACAACGCAGTTCGTTTATTTACTAACAAAAGTGCGTGGGTTCTAAATGGAAATATCTATGTAAAGATTGTTCATCGTGTAATCGGGGACACACAGCTGGTTGCGTTGCAGAAGGGCACCCGGAATGCTAACAAATAATTTTTTTGGATTAATAAGATTTAATATGGACACGTGAGTTTCATTTCTTTTTTTTTGTTTTGACACTGTTCGCGAGATCCTGTTGATATTATTATATATCATTTACATATCATTTTTCTAATATGGTTGTAATATGGATTCGGGATGGATTTTTACGAGCTTGGGGTAAAGGGCTCGGTTTCAGCGTTTGTATTATTTTTTTTCTATTCTTATCTTAGTTTTCTATTAGTTGTTCGCTTTTTCATACAGCTGCTGCATTGCTCGCCCGCTTTGGTGACCAGGTAACGGTTTTATTTGTTTTTTCTTTATAAATATTTTGTAACTTTTGTGAAATGAAGATAGGTCATCTTAATGTATGGTCAATATTTACGGGCTTTGATGAATTAAAAAGGATTATAGTTGATAATGATTTTGATATTTTTCTGTTGACTGAGACATGGCTTTCTCCTAACCGGGCATCAACACACTTCTTAATACCAAATTATAATTTTTACAGATAGGGAGGGGGGGGGGGGGGGTGGTATTGCTGCTTATATAAAGAATGAATACATTGCTAATTTCGAATTTCATATTGAGATTGATAGCCCGTTGGAGCACTTGATTTTTAGACTGAACATAAGAAACAAGAATTATGGCTTTGCTGTTTTTTATAAACCTCCAAAAATAAACTTTAAGTCCTTAGTCCCAGATTTCGATAACATATTCTCGGGTCTAACCCCGACAGTATAAACTAAATATAAACTTGCTCAATCTGAATAACCCACTAATACCTCTATTCGAAAATTATAACTTAACTCAAATCATTCATACACCTACGCGTAGCAATAATTCCTCAAGTACCTTACTTGATGTATTTTTCGTTTCTAATGAGGATATCCTTTCGGAGCACGGGGTCATGGATGTTCATGAAATTTCTAACCATAAAATTATATTTTGTGAAATCATTGTACAAAAGAAGCTAACAACTCCTAAGATAATCCGGTACAGATGCTTCAGGCGATTCAATTTCTACGCATTTCGGGACGATTTGGAGCGTTTGTCGCTGGACGATATACGAGCCCTAACAACTAAATGTTCGGACGGAGTTTTCGGTTTATGAAAAAATTGACGTTTGGATGTTTCACCTATTTTTTTTCAATGACCTATGTAATATAGTTGTGTGATGCGTTTTAAACGATTAATTGATAAATAGATCGATAATATTTAACTTGTTCTAGCTGCAAAATAATTATTGTTCAACTTTTATTTATTACTTTGACAACTAAATGATCGGACGAGGCCTATTACAGTCAATGAGTCTTTGAAAAAACAAATGACAGTTGTTATGGCTGTCAGCACTTGAAGTTTTATGACAATAGTAAAGCACATTTTATCAAAATAATGGCTCGAGGTGTGCCAACTAATCAAAAAGTGCGTGAAATCATAATTCGGCAGTACGCTACCGGAAAATTGATGAAAAAAATACCAGATGTCCTTAATATGTCAAAGTCAACCATTGGGGATATCATTAAAAAATATGGAGAAACCGGAAACGTGGAAGTTCGTGGCAAAAGTTCGGGGCGACCGAGAATTATAACTGAAAGGAAGAGACGAGTTCTAGTCAAAATATGCAAAGACCAACGACGAAGCACTTTACGAGACATTCAAGCAAAGTGGAATGAAGAAGCAGTCATAAATGTGTCACGCGAATGTTGTCGGCTGTGGATACACAGGTCTGGTTATGGATTTTACAAGGTAGAAATTATTAATAATTAAAGGAAATCATACATATGCGCTTTAAACATAATTTAAAAGTTTGTTATTATTTTTAGGCTAAAGAAAAGCCATTGCTCACCGACGCACAAAAGAAGAAACGACTTATCTGGGCAAAATCCAAAGTAAATTGGACCATAGAAGATTGGGACAAAGTAATGTTCAGCGATGAATCTAAATTCGACGTCTGTGTTGGTGATTTTCGCAAACGTGTGATAAGAACCAAGTATGAAACATTTCATAAAGACGAACTATTAACTTTACAAGAGGAGTTATGATTTGGGGCTACATGTCAAGTAAAGGTGTAGGCAAATTTGAGTTTGTGAATGGGACAATAAATGCCGAAAAATACCAACAAATTTTAGAAAGAAACTTCTTACCCAGCGCAACAGAGCTTTACGGAAACGAAAATTTCATTTTGCAACGGGACGGTGCATCATGCCATACGGCTAAGTCCACTAAGAAATGGTTTGGTGATCATAACATTAGGGTTTTAGATTGGCCTTCCAGCATCCCTGACTTAAATGTCATAGAAACATTGTGGCATCGTATCAAATCATCAATAAGAAATACCCCACAGCGAACAGTCGCAGGCCTCAAGGCTAAAATTGAGGATATTTGGAATTCGTTTAGTCCAGAATTCTGCAGAAATTTAGTAGCGTCTATGCCAAAAAGGAATAAAGCAGTTATAGATGCCAAAGGTGACGTCACGCCATATTAATAATTTTTTATGTATCAAACTGATGTTTTATTGTTCCTCCGAAACATTATTTGTCGTTCCGTTTTGCACCGTTTTGCAAAATTTATTACTAAACAATGTACACTTAGTTTAATGTATTCAGGTGTGTTTTACTCGATAGACATCGTATGTTCAAGCAAAATAGTATTATAATAAATCCTAACATAGTAATGAGCAAATTATAAATGATTGGGTGTCGTCCGAACATTTAGTGGTTAGGGCTCGTATTTTATGAAAATAATATAGATCGCAAGCTCTCGATATTATGCGAAAGATTGATGTTTCTTTTTGACGTTCACTCGCCATTTAGGGAATCGCGTATAACTAAACCTAAAGCACCTTGGTTGACTGAAGACATAAAAATATTTATGAA
Source organism: Taphrorychus bicolor (assembly GCA_951812265.1). Classification (NCBI taxonomy): domain Eukaryota; kingdom Metazoa; phylum Arthropoda; class Insecta; order Coleoptera; family Curculionidae; genus Taphrorychus; species Taphrorychus bicolor. Next base: position 44,921,957 of record OX638303.1, read on the forward strand.
ACAGAGAGATAGTGCATTGCATAAATTTAAAAGGACTAAACTAGCGGAGGACTGGGCAAATTATAAGCGGTTAAGGAATAACGCGTTTTCGGCAGTTCGAAGGGCGAAGAAAACATTTCTTGATAATTAGTACGTTTACACCGCATGGACCAATTGTTTGGTCGACGTATCAAATGACGTCACGAGTACTTTCTTGACGATGTAAACATTTAGAACTAAATTTTTGATCCTTGAATTTTGTTCGGAGTAAGTAGGGTAGATCAAACAATCTTTTTTATGGTGTAAACACTTTAGCACTAGTTCAAGTACCAAATTTCAGGAGTGCCAACAAGTTAAACAATAAATTGCAGTTGGTAGCAAAACATTTGACGTTTCATATTTTTATTATGACATGTTTTGTTTTTCTATTTCTTTGCCGGTTTTGGGGTTTTGAAAGTTAATACAAATTTAACATTTAAGCCGCAAAGTGCCTTGCTCCTGAAATATTAGATACATCCTGATCTTGGTTCTGCAGGAATTGTTTTTTTAAGTTAGGAAATAGTTCCTAGTTTCTTTTGGTATTTGCAAGCGGAGCTGCCAGGTAAGCCATACAACTATTACCAACAACGCCACTTATTTATTGTTAAATGATACGCATAATATAAAATTTCTAATCTTCTAGTTCTGTAGAAATGGATGGCCCATCCACAAGCACTGCTACTATTGCTACTTTACAGAGTAGCAGCACCAGGAGTCAGAACAATGAAAAGAAAACACGAGGTGCTAACTGGACAGAAAAAGAAACAAAAACTTTACTAGAAGTAGCTATTGACATGCAAATAAATACGCTTATGGATGGGAATAGATACCGACATACAGATATTTACAATAGTTTGCAACGTCAATTGGCTGAAAGACGTGTTGATAAAACTGTTGATCAAATAAAGATAAGAATGAAAAAGTTAAAAACGTCATACATAAATTGTAAAAAGGCAAATACTCCAAGTGGCCAAGGACGTACAGATATTCCTTTTTATGATCTGTTAGATCAGTTGTACAGAAAAAGGTCCATTATTGATCATAGTCAAGGAATCGATACAATTACTTTAAGCCAAAATGACATACCGATGATGCCTGTGGAAACTCAAATTGATGAAAATGTGGTTGTTGAAGAGAATCTACAATTACTGGGGATGATTATGAGTTAACTTTACCTACGAACCAAACAGAACCACAAAACGAACAAGAAAATCACACTCCAACACCAAAAAATGGTATGTTTTATGTGTGCATTGTGCTGCGTGAGGTATTGAATGCGTTTTATATGTTTTAATAATGAGCAAAAGATTTTTTGTCATTTTTATCTAGATGACTGATCAGGTAAAAGGAGATGTGTGTTTGCGGTTCTTTAATTTTTGACATTGCAGGTAGTGGAAAAGAACGTGGTGGTAGGTACACATCTCAGGCAATGTTACAAAATTTTGCCGAGACCATTAAAAAAAATCAAGAAGTTTTGGCTAGAGAACAACAAGAGTTTGTAACCCGAGAAACGAAGAAGCAAAGAAAATTTGATATCAAAATGTTAAAGTGGCAAACAAAATCCCAAGAAAAGCAAACAAAGAGGCTTATTAATGTACTAGCAAATCTTGGCCCTCAGGGCCATGGTGGTAACACCTCCAAAAATGTAGAATTCAGTAGAAGCTCGCCAGAATCAGAATATGGTGAAATATTATCTGAGTGTGAATCAGACTTTTAGGTGCTTTGATACTTCTTGTTGTATGGTTTTTCAGGTTCAATGTTCATATATTCATACTAAAATAAAAAAGTATCATGATTTGTTAATATTTTATTGAGTTGCGCAAGAAGGCTAGTAACACTATTAAGGTAGGTACTTACAATGAAGTAAAATAATCACATAAGCCTGATCAAATACTTGAAAACCCAAAAGTATATGTATTAGTATCATACAAAATAAAATATTTATCTTAAGAATTACCTATTTATCTTAACAAAGACTTTTTTATTGGGAAATTCTGAGCTAAGTATTACTTAGTTTTCTTTGAGTTTCCATGGCTGTACTAACAGCTTTATGTTCAGCTGGTTGTTTTGGTTGCGGTATCATAATTTCAGCTAGTTGGACATCTTTAATCCACTGCTGTACACATTTTTCCTTACAATCCTCTATAAAGTTATGTAGGATACAGCAAGCTACTACTAATTTGGGAACAAATTTATAATATATATCAATATTTTTGTGAATCATTCTAAATCGAGCCTTCAGACGACCAAAAGCCCATGCAACTACAATTCGTGCAGAACTGAGGTACACATTAAAAGATTCTTGTGTGGGTGTGCAAGCACCTGAAAATCCTTTCAGTAACCAATCCAACAGTGGATACGCAGGATCTCCAATAATCATATATTGAAGCATTATGTTGTTGAAATTAACTTGCTTCTGGAAAAGACTGTGAAATAAAATATTTGAGTTTGATTATTTTGTTTTTAGTACACCTACCTGTGGAAGCACTCTGTCACAGTTTTGAAATAAGTTTGAATTCTTAAACACAGTGGCATCATGCACAGACCTAGGTGCTTGGATGTATACATTCCTGAACCTAAAAAATAAAGTTTAAAGAATAAAACTACCAGAGAAACATACATACTTATATGGGGACACACCTGCATCTATGATCCACTAATGCCTGCATTTGTAGGATGGCCATCCCTTTCTATTAGTGAAATCCCTGTATCCTTCCTTTGGGGGAGTTATTGGGATATGGGTGCCATCAATAGCTCCTATAATCATTGGTATTTTTGATATTGATTCAAAATGGGCAGCAATCTCTTCAGCTTCTATTTCATTGGGCAAGTAAATAATCTCCCAACATATGGTTAATTATTGCATCCACTACTCTGTATAGGCATTTTTTTACTGTCGATTTGTGTATGCCAAATACTGATCCAACAACTCTATATTCTGAACAGCTACACATTTTGTAAAGAGCAGTAGCCACTTGTTTTTCCACTGATAAAGGATCTCTTGATTTTAAATGTACTTTTTGAGGTTCAAGGCTAGGTCTTAGTAAAGAGCACAAAAGTGTAAATGTGTTTTTCGTCATTCGAAAGTTTTCTAACCAGTCTTGATCATTATACTTTTTATTCATAATTAAGTCCCAGTTCTCTGAGCTTCTAACCTTACTCCAAATCCTGTGATTTCTTAGTAAAAAAGGAATGAAATAGTTGGGCTGTGACAACAGAATATTTCTAAAAAGTTCTTTGTGAAATAGTAGATTATGTCACTAGGAGTAAAAGTGGGTCTTTTCGTGCTGAGCCCAGAGATTGACGGCCGAAGCGAAGCTGAGGCCTGCAACTGGGCGAAGCACAAAAAGATCTTTTACTCCGAGTAACATATACTATTTTTTTTTCAAGCATGCAGGAAATAAAAAGTCTGTTTCAGAGTGATTCAGTTTTGCAAATTTCTCTCATCCTCTTTAAGCGGGTCCAGGTACTTACCCAATTAGTGGTGTATATTATTTGTAAAATAGATAGTGTTAGAACGGTGGTTTTCAATGTTCAATGGATTTAATGGTATTAAATCATAACCAATGGTTTAGACGGTTTAGGTAAATTATAGTAATCTGAAAATTTGTAGCATTATTATCAATACTAAATTAATAAAATCTGTCACATTGACAGATAAATATGATGACGCGCATGACATTTAACAGACAAACTTAGAATTCGAGAACTTATGCGATTTCGACTAATAACGGCTTCGGGTGGTGCTCTCGAGCCCCCTGAGAGTATTCCTATCCTTTGCTTTTCCAATAAGAATGTAAAGATGGCAATACACTCAGATCGGTTCTATCTAGTGTTCCAATAATTTTGGTGAACGAAAATCGTTTATCTATGCGCCACCATGACAGTAGTGGTGACTTTTGACTTTACTTTTACTGCCTAGGACTTTTTTGCTACTTTTTTGCTCTCAGGATTAGAAAGCCTACTTTAGGTGTACGTATGGAGAAAACAAATGAAGTATTTTTGGTCCGCTTGAAAAAAAAAGTTTATTTCTTTTCACAATGGATAATTGTTTCATTTGTCGACTATAATAAGATAAAACTACACTTAAAACACTCATTTTTATTAAGGAAGTAATAGTAATAAAATAAAACAAAATAATTGGAAAAAAACCGAACATTGGCTTTAACCTAACCTCAAATTTGTGTGGAGCATGACCAAGTGGGATCTGACAACTGACAAGTTAAAAATTACCTCCAAAAACAGCTGTTTTCTGTCAAACCTTGGAGCAAAATTTGCTCCCCTTTAGATTAAAAAGATCCTTCAAAACATGGGTGTAAACACTAAAGTATCAAATTTAATTGGTACATAATTTGATCTATGGACCAAATTGGTTCTCGCGGTGTAAACGTAGTAAATATTAATTCGGAAAAAAACATAAAAAAAACTTGGACCACAATTAGGGATCTGAGCGTCCATACTCCTAATAATATCCCTATACCTAAAAGTTTGTGTAACACTATGGAGATCAACAGGTTTTTTGCACAATATTTTCAGCAACCAGGTGATTGCACAGACCGCATACAGTTTTATCAGAATAATACTTTTAAAAAGGACTGTAATTTTGCTTTCCAGCTGGCTGATATCAGTGATGTCCATAAGGCGCTCAACAGCATAAAAACCAATGCTGTGGGCATCGATGGCATATCACCAACAATGCTAAAATACCGTGGTCCTTATATCGACAAATATATTCTGCATAATGTGAATTGCTGCATACAAGTGCAGTATTTTCCATGTTCGTGGAAAGAGTCCATTGGAAGACCCCTCGCAAAAATTCCTGTTCCGGAAAGTCTGAATGACCTTCGAGTAATTAGTATTTTGCCTGCTGTTTCTAAAATCTTTGAAAGAATTATGTTTGATCAGCTCTATGACTTTTGTATAAAAAATAATATACTGCCTGACAGCCAGTGTGGTTTTCGTAAAGGATATAACACATCGGTCAGCTTAATTAATGTTACTGATGACATTATTCGATCACTAGATAATAAAATGGCGACTATTTTAATACTTTTGGATTTTTCCAAAGCATTTGATACTATAAATCACGACCTATTAATTTCAAAGTTGAAATATTTTGGATTCGAAAAGACCTCCTTAAATCTTATGACATGCTACCTTTCCGATCTTCTTCTTGAAGTGCCTTCCCCATTCAATGAAGATCGGCAACAATTCTGGCAAATTCGGCTCTGTCCTGGGCTCTTCTCAGCAGGGAGTTTGAGTCTAAGCCTGTCCAATCCCTTATGTTTTTCAGCCAAGAGCACTGTCTACGTCCAGGAAAACGCTTTCACTCAATCTTGCCCTCCATAATCAGTTGTAGGAATCTGTATTTGTCCTGTCTCATGACATGGCCAAGGTAAGCGGTCTTTCGCTTTTTTATGGTCTCGAGGATTGTTCGGTCTTTGTTCATCCTATGTAAGACCTCTTGATTAGTGGTACGATCGGTCCATGGAATACGCAGCATTCTGCGGTACACCCACATCTCAAATGCTTCCAGTTTATTAATGCCGCTGACTTTCAGCGTCCAGGCCTCGACTCCATATAGTAACGTGGAATACACAACATCTAACGAAGTTAAATCTTATGTTTAAGTTGAGTGTTCTGTCCGTTAATAGGTTCCGCATCTTAATAAAGTTAGTTCTCGCTTGCTCTATGCGGGATCTTATTTCTATCTCAGGATCCAGGTCTTCGCTGATCCAACTTCCCAGATATTTAAATTTAGTGACCTGCTCTATAGGTGTTCTGTATATATTTATGTTGGGATGGTTGTTTGGGTTGCGGCTTATTTGCATGATCTTCGTTTTTGAGATATTAATCTTCAGTCCCATTTCGTCCCCGGAAACCGATATGCTGTCGATTAGGCGTTGCAGTCCTTCAGGACTGTCCGCAATTATCACTGTATCGTCAGCATATCTTAGATTGTTTATGAGTTTCCCATTGGCTTTCAGACCGTCCACCGCCTCGTCCAGAGCGTTTTGGAAAATGATTTCTAAATACATATTAAAAAGCATGGGGCTAAGTACGCACCCTTGTCTGACTCCACACCTTATGGGTACAGTGCTTGTTTCGGTGTTTTCCAGTTTAACAGATGCTATTTGCTGTTCATAGAGATTCTGTACGATCTTTAAATCCTGGGCATCGACACCCTTTCTTTCCAATAGTTCCAATAATTTGGTGTGATCTATACAGTCAAAGGCCCTTGTGTAATCTATAAAGCACAGGTACACTTCCTTTCGCTGGTCTCTGCATTTTTGTAGTAGGACAGAGAGTGCAAACAAGGCCTCTCTGGTACCCATTCCTTCGCGGAAACCCATTTGCACTTCGCTTACATCCTGTTCGCATTTTGCACGTATGCGCCTATGGATGATTTTCAAGAACACCTTTAACACCTGGCTCATCAGGCTGATCAATCGGAATTCTGCACACTTCCGTGCTCCGGGTTTTTTAGGAATAGGTATGAAGATTGATTTCAGCCAATCTCGGGGGATGTATCCCGATTTATAGACATCGTTAAAAAGTTGAACCAGGATGTGTATGTTTTCCTCTCCTATAAGTTTTAGGATCTCTGGGCCTGCTGCTTTCTTAGTTTTTATTTCTCTTAGTGCTTTTTGGACCTCCAATTGAAGTATTTCCGGTGTCGGCTCCGTCGGATCTTGACTGTAAAAAGGAGGGCTATTGCTTTCAAATGTATTTGCCACATATTCTGCCCATACCTTTTTAAGTTCGCCATCATCTGTGATTATTTTGTTCTCCTGGTTAACTATATCAGACAAGGCTGGGTATTTTCGACTACTTGTAATTTCCTTGACCTTCCTATGTAAATTGAAGAGGTCGTGTTTTTTGTATAGTTCTTCTACTTCTTGGCACCTTTCTTCCATCCACTTTTCCTTGGCTTCTCTGATTTTTCTTCTGATATGTTTTTGGGTTTCCCTATATTCTTCTGCGCTCGTGTTCTTGAAGCTACGTCTCGGTTCCATCAGCATGAGTATTTCTTGGGTCATCCATTCCTTATGTTGTTTCGTTCTGTTTGGTGTTACTAGCGGCTTTTGTGTGTCTAATATAGCTTTCTTGAATGAATTCCAGGTGTCCTCGATTCTGTCAGGGCTCTCGGTATCAGGAATCATTTCGTTCTTTTGTATAACCTTTTTGAGCTCATTGTTGAGTTTGTCAGTGATTGTTTGACGTTCGGGTTCATTCTGTAGTAGTGCTACGTTTGGTTTGTTGGACTGCGTTTCCTTTAAGTTTCTTAAGTCTAATACGAAAGTGTGCCACTACGGGAATATGGTCTGACTCGACATCTGCTCCTGGATATGTCCTAACACCAAGCACTCCATTTCTATATCTTTTTGGAACCAGTATATAATCAATTTGATTCCTGACCGGATGCTCTGTGGTGTCCTGTGGGGATTTCCATGTGTAGAGGCGACGTACAGGTAGCTTAAACCATGTGTTGGAAACCATCAGTTTTTCTTCTTGGCAGAACTGGACCAGGGTATCGCCTCTTTCGTTTCTAATTCCCAGACCGTATTCACCCACGGTATCCCCACTTTTTCCTCTACCTATCTTGGCATTGAAATCCCCGAGGATAAGGGTGATGTCGTCTTTATTTGTGGCGGCTATTAATTGTGTGACTTCTGTATACCATGCCTCCAACTCTGTCTGTGGTTTGTCGGCTGTTGGGGCATATGTTTGAATGATGTTTAGGTTTTTAGGTGTGGCCCTTAGTTGTATCATCATTGCTCTATCAGAGAGTGGTATGAAGTTAATGATAGAACCGCTGGTGTCCAAGTCCACCATAATGCCTACTCCGTTATAGTGGTGGGTGTCTTCGTTTCCGGAATAAAACAACACTGCGTTCTTCAGTCTGATTTTTCCACGACCCGGCCATCTTGTCTCACTTATTCCCAAGATGTTCACTCCCAGTCTTTTCATTTCCTGCTCTATATTATGGGTTTTCCCTGGCATATACATGCTGTTAACATTGCAAGTGCCAAGTCGAAGTGCTTCTTTAAGTTCCGTCTTTACTACATTAGTGATTTTCAACGTGGGGATTCTTCGCACCCCTTGACCATCTAAGGTCTGCCACGGACCTTTCCGATAGAACCCAAATAATACACTCTGATAAAAAAGACTCGGATAAGGCCAGTATCTCCTCCGGAGTTCCGCAGGGCTCCATTTTAGGACCATTGCTTTTTATTATTTATACTTCTGATATATTAAAATCGTTGAAATTTTGTCGCGTCCAGGCTTTTGCTGATGATCCTCAATTGTACTGCTCGTTTAAATCAGATGATAGTATGGACACTGAACGTAAAATTAATCTTGTTTTCATTTTTTTCAATTCATCAGTTTTGATTTTTGGTCCGAAACATGTGAGGCAGGAGCTTCGAGACTCATTGAATATCTGCATAAATGAAGAGCCTTTACAGTATGTAGATGCCGCTAAAAATTTGGGATTACTTATCGACACTGAACTTAGGTTTAGAAGTCACTCTATGAAATTAGTACAGAAAACATTTTTTGCTTTAAAGTTGTTATATAGTAGTAGACATTTTTTGGGTAAAAACCTGAGAAAAAAATTATGCGAGTCACTTGTTTTATCTAAATTTAACTATTGCGATATTGTATACGGTTTTTGCCTGGACTCGGAAGCGAAAAACAGAATCCAGAGAATTCAAAATCAATGCGTTAGGTTCATTTTTGGCTTGAAAAAGTTTGACCACGTTTCGCATTTATATGGGGAGCTTGGTTGGCTCAGAATGGATGAGAGGAGAAATTTGCATTTCTGTACGTTTTTGATGAAACAAATTAGGGGTCCAGTCCCTATCTCCTCTATTCGAGACCGATTGATGTTTAGAATGGATGTCCATGAGAGAAGTGTTCGTAATTTCAACAGTTTGACATTACCTAGGCATGGAAGCGCCATGTTTCAGCGCAGTTTTTCGTACAACGCAAACAAATGTTATAATGTACTTCCTCTTGAAGTAAATAATTGCGGTGTCTCATCTTTTAAAAATAGGTATAAGAAGTATTTACTTGCAAGGGCAGTTGGGTAATTTTACTATTTAATTTAATATAATTTTTCTTATCTTCTAATGGCATAATGCCGAATATGGTATTTGGGCATAATTTGTATGTGACTATTTCCTTCTTCAAAATTTGGTCTAGTGGGTTCGGTGCGAGGGTGGTGATGCGGCATATTGTTGTGTTTTTTTTTATAAATTTCTTAGTAATTTTTTTTTTAAGTATATTTGTAACTCATTTTGTAACTTGTGTATTTTTTTTTTATTTTATATTGTAAGGCAGGTTCAGTAGAGTAGCCATTGGGCTAGACTGCGCCTGTCTTATGCTTGAAGTGTCTATTATGTATGTTGTGTATGATAGAAATTGAAATAAAGCCATTATTATTATTATTATTATTATTATTATTATAACATGCATTGTTAGTAAACCAAATATTTCCTTTGTCTTTAACGATGGTTCATTGGAATAATTTATCTACAAGAATGATGGTGTCATTTGAGATGCGATCTACTGAGGTCTAATAACAGTTATTACCAATATCGTAAGTCTATAAGCGACCACCTGCAAACTCGACAATTTTATGAGCTTTGTCCTACAATTTTCCTTAAGCCTTTAGGGAGATACCACTAACCAAAAATATATACATATATATTTGAATTTTCCCACGAGACGTTTTCACTTCCTCGATCTCGCCTATCTCGTTTGATTAACTATAACCAATATTAGTGGGAGCCACCTTGCCTACCGAACAGGAAGAGACAGAGGCAATAGATTAGCAGTTAATCCAAGCATATACATGTAAATTAATTTGTTCAAAAGCAGGTATCGACCTCAAAGTTAAATTAATTGGATGTCGTTTTCTAAGTTCAATTGATGTTATTTACTGTTCGTCGAACATGTGCCGGGCTAATAAGATTATTAGCTACCAGTCTTGGTGCGTGTATTACATTACAACTACACGCAGATGTTCGGATAGATAAGCTAATATCGAGCAGATAGAATAGCGGCATTTCAATCCCATAATCCGAAAGAAGATTATCGTCAAAACTAGGGCCTAATTTGCATACACCACATATTATAATAGGTATTCGTAGTAGGAAGAGGAAGAAAGTCCGCTTGCACCTGTACTCGGGTCCGATCCCGTACGGTGCGATCAATCGTTAACGAAATTTGAAGGCCGAAGATAACCGGGACAAGAAAGGCAGCATTAAAAATTGTAACAGATAAGCGGCGAATATTGATGTCGAATTAAAAACGGACGCATACATATTTTATTTAAAAAATCGTCCGTTACGAGACGTTTTTTATCGCTTAATAACTAGCAAGCGACGTTGCCTCATGCCGCGCGACATTTTGCTCCCATTTTTTATCTTATTTATTGACATTATAAAGAAGCCGACTTTGTGGCGTGAGTGCGTACATTTCTTGTGTCGAACTCTCTCTATTAATGACAGTATCATCAAGAAAATAAACGTGTAAAAACAGTTTGAGGTATATTTGTCCTGAGACCGAACATTCAATCAAACGGCTTTTTATCCCAGGGGATACCTTGGAATGTTCTCGATTTGCGACTTAGGAACCGCTTTTCGTTGGGACGTCGCGAAATAGTCTTTTTTTTTCAAGTGGACTAAAAGTACGTCATTTGTTTTCTCCATACGCACACTTAAAGTGGGCTTTCTAATCTTGCGACCAAAAAAGTAGCAAAAAAATCCTAGGCAGTAAAAGTAATGTCAAAAGTCACCGCTACTGTCATGGTGGCGCATATACAGGGTGGGCCATTTTGGTGACACATGTATGGAGATATCGGTAGCCGTTCAAGATACAGTGTCGGTTAAATGGGGAAAGTTTTAGCCATTGCCGTTTTCTGGAAAAAAGAAAAAAGTTTAAACTTTCCACTTTTAACTTTGCTCTGTAGTGTCCAAACCAAGTCAATGAGAGTTTTCAAAATAAAACCTTATTAGAGCACTTTTTGACGCAGAATACGATGACATATAAAACAAAATTCTATCATCATTAGATTCTGAGATATGTATGGAAACTTTGTTATTTCTTATAGACGCCATCTTGGATTTTTGTATTTTTGAAAAGCGCTCAAAAAACCCTTTTCAGTGATGTACATGTCGATATTATTATTGTAATTCTAAGTTACAAAATATCGATTTTTGGTTTTTTCCATAATAGGCTTTGACACTTGGCGGCCATCTTGTTCGTCAAAACATTATCAATGCGCAAATGTCAGAACTGGTACGACAGATTTATTTTGCGTGTTTTAAGTTATTTGTTGTTTTGGAAAATGGCTTTACGTTTTACACACGAGGAAAAGGCCGATATGTTAGAATGTTATATTAAAAGTAATAGAAATTCCACGATAGCTTCAAATAGTTACTTTGCTACTTATCCTGAGAGGCGACAACCCAACTGCCGATTTTTCGCGAAACTTACAAGAAATATAAGTATTTTTGGTAGTTTTAAACAACCTCGTAGTAGGAAATACAATAAGAACAATAACAACCGGAGTAATGAAATAGTGACATATTTCAATGAAAATCCGTCAACGTCATAGATTACCCAAATAGATAAAAGACTGACATAGGGGGCTCTGAAGGAGGAAATTTGACATTTCAAAAAAAGCTCCCAAGCCCCCACCCCATCTAAAAAGTCCGGTGTTGGCCGATTTCTACGCGGAAACAGCCGAAATGTCGAACTCGATTCGATTTGTTTGTATCGCAAAATGGCGTCGTTTTTGTGTTTATGAATATTATAATCTTTTAGTTTATTTCTGGTTTTAAATATAAATTTAATATAAAATTTTCGGGTGCCTCACGTTATTAAGTGGTTTGGTGTGATGTGTGGGTAATGGTGATGTTCCTATTTAGAAAATAAGAGGGGCAGAGGCAGTGGCTTATTAACCATGCGACGGCGGGGGGGGGGGGGGGGCCGCTATACAGCCTATAAGGGGCCCTAAGCGAAGCCGTTACTTGGTTGATTGAAACATTGATTTTAACAAGGCACACAAATTTGGCGGGGGCTTCCGCCACAGTAACCCAGATCCTCCTTAAGAATTAAAAAAACGTCAAAGCAATGTCCAGTGTAGCAATGTAAGTAGGTTTGAAGCAGTAACCACTAGAGCTAATCTCATGCATAATTGTAATTTGAAAAATCAGTTTTGTTTTGTGTAGGTATTGGTGATTGTGATTCAAAGAACTACTTCAATGCAAGCAAGAAGGGACTGCAAAGCTATAATTAACATGGATTGATAAGTGAATAGCAAACAGAATAGTCCACTTTAAAATTTGGTTGTCTCTGCCCTGCTGTTTCTCAAAGGGTTGGACTGTTCAGAAAAATTCAGAGGCAAGATCAAAGTAAGTACAGTAGATGAGTTTTTTTTTTGTTTTAGTAACTGCAACTTTCATCACATAATAATAGAAATTTCTACTTACTTTCCAAGCAATTTGTCGGAGAATTTGGTTACTTTCCTAGTAGTACACATGATACATGCATAGAGAACTAATTAAAAAAAAAAAACATGAAATGCTTTTTTGTGGTAGGCTGAGTCTATAGTCTATAAAGTTATTAAAAAGATGCATGAAAAGAGGTCCACAGTTTGAATGCAAATGTGGAGATTTAAATTTGCTATAACTTTGTCCCTGACTCTGTCTCTATAATAAGTTGTGTCTTCTTCATTAGGCTTTACATGTGTAATGCAAAATATGTTACTCCAATGTCCTGTTTAATAAATGTGAGTTGCCTCTGCCCCAAGAGTTAACTAGGACGCAGCTGTATTTTCTCCCTATATTTTTTTAAGACTTGGGACAGAGTCACTTTTAAATAATTATAATTATAGAACTTAAAAATGACTTCCTATATACAGTACATAGCTATGACAGCCACAGCTATTATAGCTTTAAGCTTTTTCAATTATTAGAGACCCTATTGCAAAACTAGAGCAATTTTTATGTCTGATGATTGGTAACATTTCTGCAGTTTGGTATGTTTTATTGGAAAAGTGATGCAGTGAGTTTTGCACAGTGCAACATTTTCAGCATGAACTCTAGTAGCTATTTTTTTTTAGTTTGATCCTAGTGCAATCTCATGTTTTATGAGAATGTACTGGGGCTATTATTTGAAGAGACTGGAAGTGCACTGTTGTTGTCTCAGTGCAACGCTCATTTTTCTAATCAAAATTGCTATTAAAAATCATGTCATAATTGCATATAGGTAATGAAAGATGAAAGTAATCCTATTATACATTACTTCAAATACTATAAAATTTGCAAAAAAAATCAGTTTGTTTTAATTAAAAATAACAAAGGTCAAATATGTTTAGGTACATAAGTAGAAAACCTTTTTTTTGTGTCCCAACCTCAAGTACAGGGGCAAATTTTAATAAAAAACAAATAAATTTCCTACTCTTTAAAATTGTTCCCACATGTATGGGGTGTTCAATATAAAACTTCATCTAGCAAGCTTTGAAATTTTTACAGAAAATGATGACGTACCTAATCAAGACAGGTGTACCATTTGCAACCTCGGTTATGATTAGCTGTTCTGTTATTCCGATATTCTGATCTGTTATATACGCGCTACCCTGTTTGAGTCTGTACCCTTGTACAGCTCTGGAGGTGCAGAATATGGTTAAACCATATCTCACCATGGGCTATACTCGCGTGTGTTGTTGACTTGTCTAATACTTAAAATTTCTTTCGTTCAACCTTACTTTACTTTAAGTTTACCCTTGAGATGTAAGAGTGATTCTTAGTGGCTGTAGAACACTCTACTTCTACATTAACTTAAGGACCAACATATCTTTAGTTGTTATTACTTAAACTTTTAAAAAATGGACCGACTACTTGTAATCTGGATAGAGAAATTATTTCAAATCATTTTATCTTTTCTTGATGAACTTTTTGTTAACTAAGGGCATAGACAGAATTAAAAACTTAAGTAATAAGTTTTATGCATTTTTCCTCATTCAGTTGGTCAAGAGCAATATTTTTTGGCCAATCAGTTTAAGAAAACCCTTAAAACATAAAACCTATTGCTTAAGTTTTTAATTGTGTCTGTGTCCTTTATGTTACTTAAGAATAATGCTTTATGGGCCATTTGCACCAAGCAATTTTTAAGTGCATCTAGTTAAGGCTTCCTTTATTGGCCCCCTTAAGGCCCTACCATGGTTTAGGGGTCGTTAACTTTAGGTTAACCTAAATTTGCTTGGTATAAACATAGTTAAGGGCCATTTGCACACCTTTTCTTAAAAAAATTGGTAAGTGACAGATCGAGTGACATCAATGCATTTTATATGGGAAAGTTTAAGTTTCACCTTAGATCAACATTTTGGGGAAGGTATGCAAATGGCCCTAAATGAAAGATTTTACTGTGAAATTTAAGCATTTTGATAATAAAAATCATTCCTCAAAATTTGAATCTGACGCTCTCAATAGATTTTTCGATATGTCCGCAGCATCTTGGGGGAAAGCAAAGCCCTCCCCAATATTCTCCAATAAATGGCTGAACTTTCATTACAGAAAATTGATAAACACTTCTTGACTTTGCCCGTTACACTAGATAATTTTGAACTAACATCTACTCAATTTATTTTTTGCAATATGGAAACACATTGTGTAACTATCACAAAATCACAATATTTTATATTTATTTCTTCTTAATGTGTATGTTTCTTTTTTTAGAAAAGCCCAACAAGAAAATATTTTGTTCCTGATAATTCAGTCGGACACAGAGAATAATTTTAGGTGTTATTTTTAGATGTTTATGTGTTTATTTGCTGATAATAAAATTTAAATTGATTTTTTTTCCCTTTTAAGTTATATAAAAACGTAAGTTGTATATAATAAGGCCTCAATGTTCGTGTATTTTAATGTTTTAATAAATGGTTGTTGTACATAACAGTTTATTCTTTTAATAGAGCAGGTGAGTAAGTGGTTTTTGAAATTAAGGCCATTTCAAATTGATATTCATCTAGCTGGCTGGAAAATTATGTAATATTCATTTGATATAGTAGACATTACCTGTGGATAAAAAAAGCCTATGTATGGACAATTGTTACGATTCGGGTGGGTAAATGATTAAGTTGATCGCTAATGGAAATGCAATGCGAATGCGCTGTGTCACTTGTCAGCTGTGGCAGCTTTGGTTTGGGAGCAAAATTTGGCCTGTCATAGTCGTCACTTCAGTTGATTTGACTTCGACACTTAAATCTATTTGGGTAATCTATGGTCAACGTCTACAAGAACAGCCAACCGAGAGTTACACATTCCTCGAACCAACATTAGAAGGGTTTTAAGTCGCAACAAATTTCACCCGTATAAGCCTACCATCTTGCAAGGACTTCTGGAAGATGATTCTGAGAGCAGATTGCAATTTTGTCACTGGTTTGTAAGGAAATGTCAAGAAACCCCCAATTTTAGAAGGAATGTAGTATGGACTGATGAAATTGGCATAAGCAACTGTGGTATTTTCAATAAACACAATCACCATCATTAGGCTACAGAGAATCCTCACTTAAGAGCTCCACGTAGATTACAAACCCGGTTTGGTACCAATGTTTGGTGCGGTATTTATGATAAATACTTATTAAGACTCTGGATAATTAGTTACTCTGTTTGGTCAAGTTAATATAATGATGTATTAATTTTTAGTAGAAAGGTTGTTTATTTATTGTTTAATTTATCTTTTAGGCAACCAGTTGATAGGACCATTTTTTTTATCAAGACACCTTGAATGCAGAGCGATATTTTACAATGTTGCAAAATCAGATAATTCCGGCTATCTTAGAAGTGGTTCCACAAAACCAATTGCCTAATGTGTTCTGCCAACAGGATGGTTGTCCTGCTCATAATTCAGGATGTGTCAAAAACTTACTGAGGGAAACATTTGCTAAAAACATAATTTCTCATGGAGGTCCTATCCCTTGGCCTGCTAGGTCTCCAGATATCACCCCCCTAGATTTTTACCTGTGGGGATATGTCAAAAACGAAATTTATCAGTTTGATCCCCCACAGAAGTTGCCACTACTTGAGGCGAGGGCTCGAGAAGTATTTACTCGCATTAGTCGGTACACGCTTCGACGAGTCACCAATAGTGTTTTGGAACGGTGCAATGCATGCATACCAAACAATGGAGGACACTTTGAATAGGAGGATCCAAGTTTTTGTCATTTTTAACTTAATTTCATTTTCTTTAATGTTGAAATTTAATACGTTACTGGTTTGTAATAAAAATATTGTAACATTAGTACTTCTATTGGTCTGTAAAATAAAAAAGCCATTTTTGAAATCAACAGATAACTTAAAATACCCAAAATATATCTGTTTAATCAATCTTGACATTTGCGCATTGATAATGTTTTGACGAACAAGATGGCCGCCAAGTGTCAAAGCCTACTATGGAAAAAAAACAAAAATCGATATTTTATACCTTAGAATTATAATAATAACATCGACATGTACATCACTGAAAAGGGTTTTTTGAGCGCTTTTCAATAATACAAAAATCCAAGATGGCGTCTATAAGAAATAACAAAGTTGCCACACATATCTCGGAATCTAATGAAGATAGAATTTTGTTTTATGTCATCGTATTATGCGTCAAAAAGTGCCCTAATAAGGTTTTATTTTAAAAAGTCGCATTGACTTGGTTTGGATACTACATAGCAAATTAAAAGTGCAAAGTTTAACATTTTTTCATTTTCTCAGAAAACGGCAAATGATAATTGACTTTGGAAATCAGACGTAAGTTTCTTATAAAATTCACTAAAACTTTCCCCATTTAACCAACCCTGTATCTTGAACGGCTACCGATATCTCCATACATGTATCACTAAAATGGCCCACCCTGTATAAACGATTTTCAGTCACCAAAATTATTTGATGACACCAGATAGACCGATCTGAGGGTATTGCCATCTTTACATTCTTATTGAAAAAATAAAGGATAGGAATACTCTCAGAGCGCTCGAGAGCACCACCCGAAATCGTTATTAGTCGAAATCATCGCATAGATTCTCGAATTCTGTTAAATGTCATTGGTTGTTAAATGTCATGCGTGTCATCATATTTATCTGTCAATGTTATTTTCATTAATTTAGTATTGATAATAATGCTACAAATTTTTAGTTTACCATAATTTACCAAAAACACCCAAACCATTGGTTATGATTTAATACCATTTAAAACCATTGAACATTGAAAACCACCGTTCTAACACATTCTATTTATTTTACAAATAATCTACACTACTAATTGGGTAAGTACCTAGACCCGCTTAAAGAGGATGAGAGAAAATTGCAAAACTGAATCACTCTGAAATATACTTTTTATTTCCTGCATGGTTGAAAAAAAATAGTATATTATACTCGGAGTAAAAGGTCTTTTTGTGCTTCGCTCAGTTGCAGGCCTTGGCTTCGCTTCGGCCGTCAAAATCTGGGCTCAGTACAAAAAGACCCACTTTTTAGTGACAATCTACTATTAGATCAATAAAAAAATAATAAAAAACAGAAATCTCCAAAAAATGTGACAAAAATAAAAATTGAAAATTACGAACAATAAAGAAACAAAAAGAAATAAAAGTTTTAAATTTAAAATGAGAAATACCTCAAAATAAAAAAAAAGTGAAATAGGAAATTATCGAAAAATATGTCCAAAATAAGCAGATAGTTAGAGGCAAAAATTAAAAATATTTTTAATTTTTTTTAATTAAGAGAGGTCGCTTTTCTGACCATAACTTGAAAAATAGATTTTTTACTTATTTGAAGAGTTCTACTTCGCGCCAGTATCGTCTAAAAAAAATTGACAAATCAGGAATCATTAATCGTAAAAAACAGAGTTTTAAGCCAAAATTGTCCAATGGAAATCAATTTACATTGTAAGTTTTCACTTGTTGGAAAGTCTAATCTTGAGTCAACATTCCTCAAAAAGAATATAAAATTCCCAAGTTCAAAATGAATTCAATTGTCAAAATGAAACTTTTTAGTTGGACTTTTGCGTTTATCAGTCAATGAAACAAAAATCCCAAAAAAATCTAAAAGGGGTCGAAAAAAGCTGCCACTGCTTGGCGCAGTATTGCATTAGTTAGAACATAAACTGTCCATTCAACTGCATGACGTATTTCGCTTTGGCGTCTTCAAGTACCGCCGTACTGTTTGAAGTTAAGGAGAAGCGTCAATTTTATGGTGACATCTTTCACCATAAAATTAAAATTTTCAACAAATTTCGGCCGGTAATGAGTCGTCTAAATCAAGCAGATCAATTACTTTCATAAAGCAATAATTCTAAAAAACGCCCTCTAGCGAGGAGATTAAACCGAAAATTGATCTTTTTTCAGTGGTACATAACAGTATAAAATATTTCCTTTAAAACGACACCTAGGTCAAATTCTCTATTATCTCAAGTAGGTAGGTGTGAGAGAGTGTATACTTCGTGCAATTTTCTTTAAAATTCTTTATTGGCGGACCGGTTTCGGCACAAAGGCCATCATCAGCGCCCAAAAATTCGTCAAAAGAAGGGAAGCCAAGGGCGAGGAGTCATCGCGCCAAGGTACCTCATTGAAAAGAAAAAAAATTTAACAATAAAAGCGAAGTTTAATAATAATAAAAAATGTGCAGAATTACGAAGAAATTGTAATAAATTAAAAACCACAAAAGCACAAGCTATAAACTACACAGGTTAAGGAAAAATAAAAATTCTGAAAATTAGAGGAAAGTAAGTCCCAAGGAGGAAAGAAGCACAAATTTAAAATATTTCTAATTTTGGGCAAAATCGTCTAAAACTTTGTCTGAAATTTCGAAAAGTTATTTTTTGAAAAGAAATAATCTCTATAAAATTTTATTTTTGACTCGTTAGAAACGTTTTGTTTCAGGTCAAAACCATTTAAAAAAAAACTTGAAATTTCAACAATAATTAATTTAAAAAACACAGTTTAGGGCCAAAAGTGCCTCGATCCATTTACATTGATTATTACTATATTTTCTATAATTACAGTAAAATTGAAGCCGTCTTGCAACTATATAAGCATAATAGTAATAAGCAATGATTTGATAACCTTGCGCATTAGGTATATTATACGAGTGCAATATTTTAAATTTCCGTGTCTAACGAGATGCCGAAAATAGGGTAATGGAAGATAAATAAACGAAATTTCTAGGATGGTAACCAAAACCGGAAAGTGAAAGGTACTTTTGAAGCCGTTTGATGTTTTTTTTTTAACATTGATTCTGGAACATAGTTGCTAGAATATTTTCGTGGCTCCTATAGGGAGACCGTCAATTGTTTCACAGAGCTGCGTCCCAAAATTAATAATAATTTCCGATCGACGTTGCTTATGTTTTTTTCGTAAGTAAACGAGTTTTTAATATGTAATTATTGAGTTTTATGAAATTTACATTCTTTTCTGACTTTAAACAATTTTAATCGTTTTATTAGAAATATATGTAATTTTCAGGTTTTCAAAAATGAAATAAAATTGTAGAAGAATTGTAGTGAATAGTAGCTAATTATACAGAGTGGTTCATCGAAAAGAATTCACCCCGTTTTTTAGAATTTGATTTTTTTGAAAACGAAACTTTACTTTTTAGAACAACAACAAATTTTTAAGAAGTTGCAACCTCGTAACCTGAACTCCCATGGGGTCAGGTTATGGGGCTAAAAGTTTGAACATGAAGTTTTAAAAGGAAAGAAGGATCGAGTGATTCCTCGTTTTGAAAGTCTCATTAATGTGTATTCACTTGCCAAATTTCATGTTATTTGGTGCAACCAATCCAAAATGGTGGCCAGTTAAAGTTTTAATTTGAAAATATTGAATATTTTTGAAACCAGTCGGAATTTTCAAAATTTAAAAACGTCATTTCTATAGACTTCCAATTGCGCAATTTTGCTCTAATTAACCTTTTTCGTATAACTTTAAATAACCGAGATACCCACGGTTGGACTGAAAAAACTGTTACCTACCCTGTATACTATAGCTGGTTTATAATTTGTCTTTAACCATTCCTTGCCATAGGGAAAAACTTAAGACATTACGTAAAGTGGCTAAATCGTTTCGCAATTATCGCGAATAAAATGGCAAAAAACCGAAATGCCACGCCACACTTAAAACATATTTCTGTTGCCTTCGGTATGGCAATATATTAAGGTGTCATGTCAGTGTGCCACAATTGCGATGATTCAGTTCAATTACCACTATTAAAATGTTTTGGCTTTTCAAGCAGTATATAAAATAATTATTTCCACCTCAATTATACGCACTCCTAACGATCCCAATTTTCCTTTTAGGGTCGGTATTCCTTATTTAAACGAAAGTTTCCTTGTATGCAAAACCGTCTTTACAAGCGCGACTTTTTGAGCATGAATCGTGCTCATTTATCAGTCGGAAAAGGAACTTGGGGAAAAAAATTGTTGAACGTGTAAGGTGTTTTTATCAGAGGAAATACATGCGGATGAAATCCGCGCTTTGACGAAAAAATGGTGACAAAAAGCGAGACTTTTCTATCACGTCCGTCTATAAAAGGATATTTATGACTTAAGCTGTTTACTCGGCGTTCTTGTTTAGTAAAAACGAAATTGCCTACTCCTTTGGCCTGTTCACCAGACGCTTTCAATTATATACGACAAAAAAGGACTAGTAGAATCTAGGTGCTTCCCAAGTGCGTCGTCGGTCGCCTGAAAAACTGCTCCATATATTAGCATTTCCATTAATAACTTAAGCGCATATAATTACGATACTTAACGATAATTTAGGTTAAGTCTTCGATACAGTCGTTTTAATGTGGCCTCAGCCATGAGATACGCGGGGAAAAATAAATCAACTCAATCTTCTTATTGGCGTCTTAAGCTCATACCAGATATTGCCGCTTATATATATAAAAAAAATTCAAAGTTGTCTTGAAGGCGACTACTTGCGATAACTTAAACGATCTCTGTATCAAAGAAATCAAAGAGAATTTGTTTTTGCAGCAGCAGCAAAACGAGCAATACCTGGGACCTGCCTACGATCCGTCGCGGGATTTATCGCCCAATTTGCCCTCATGCGAGCCGCAGATCAAGGGAGAACCCCCGGGGGATATTCAGGGCACCACTGGAACCCAGGATAACAACAACCATAGCGAGAAAAGTAAGTAAAACTAACATGTAAGTCCTAAATTAAAAAAACCTGAACTAATAACTCTAAACTGTTTTGGATATAAGAGAAATCATGTGATGTCAAAAGGGTGGTATTTACACAGTTTTATGATCTAAGTTTGCTGAAATTTTGGAATTATAGTTTTGTCAACTTTTTTTTAGTGCACCAATCCTGCGGTTCCGACACCTGTCGCCCACAAACGAACTTGCACGATTCCTGTCGAACCACGCCGAACGCCTCCCTTCGACCCCTCCAGCCGATCACCCCGCCGGACCTACGTAGACCTGGATCGTCGTTTGATCATCACATTCCAAAAATCGAGCCGGATACGACTCCATCGACTCCTCCGACACCTCCCTCCAGGTAAATTAGAACTTATAAGTTAGTAGTTACGCCTATTTGATCTCAATAATAAGTGAGTGGATTATAGTAGTAATGATTACACGCTACTAGATGTTGCCTTGCTATTTGCACAACATCTCTGCTTTTAAACGTTAATTTAGGCTAATTACTTCAAACTTTGCAAAATTCGCGGGTTTGGCATGTAGTTCGGGTTTTCATTTACGGGCATATTTTAATACGAGAAATCACGTTGTTCAATTTTTAATAATTTAAAAGGTCGAAATGAAAATGGTCTTTAAAGACAGATATGTAAAACTATTTTTCAAATTACACCGGTATCGAAGCAGTCAAAATTCCTGTTTTTGATCGGAATAGGACGATTGCAATCCCCTAAGAACGTAGCAAACATATAAGACTGTGAAGGTTTTCACGGGCGGTCAAATTACGATCTAGAGTGTTTTCCGGGCTTTAAAGCCGTGATCCAATGGAATTTATTCTTAAAGTTTCGTCTACAGCTGCGGCAGACATTATCAAACTCTAACTCCTGTGCTTCCTGACCGTTAACTGATCGACTGTGGTGAGCTCCCCCGCAGTGGAGTTGAAATTTCAACAGGAAGGAGCAAATTACGTTTCTAAATGCAGAATGGAAGCGAGTTCTACGACATACTGCAAGTACGCCGAAACCCCGCGCCACCACTACCTCCACCACAGTCCCTCCACCGCAGCTCGACGGCGGGGGAATAAATACCACCGAGCGCACCACAATCGAATCAGTCAACGTCGGGAAAGACGAGAGATCACTTCGCCTATTGCCTTTGATAATGTCTGCCGCAGCTGTAGACGAAACGTCAGGAAGAAATTCCGTTGTTTCTCACTAAATTCGAATTAATTTAGTGAGAAATATGAGTTTTTTAAAAATGGCAACAAAATCGATTTTAAAAGTACCTAAAAATGGACCACCAAAGAATACCTGGAATTACTTGTACTTGCATAGACTTTCTGGAAAATACCATTTACTGTGAATTACTGTAAATTTCTTAAAACTACCGAAACTATAAATATCTTGAAATTACTTGGGAATTTCTTAAAAAGCTTTGAGAATACTTGGAATTGCATATACTTTTGCAGATTTAGAAAACTGGCGAATTTCAAAGTAAATTCCCAGGTTTGAAAATTTAGTGCACACATCATGAGGTAGGGTATACCCGTCGGGGAAACATCACTCTGCAATTTTAATATGCAACCTTACGACAGCCTTGCAACGAAATTACTCGGATTTTTTCGGAATTACTTCCACAGAATTAGTGTAAATATTATGAAATGTCTTGAAATTTTTTACAGCATTAACAAGGAATTTTTTTAAAACATTTGGAATTTCTTCAAATTACTTGAAATTACACAAACTTTCGGACAAATACTTAGATTTTATGAGAAATAGTTGGAATTTCAAGTTCATTGCTCTGTTTTAGAGTTTCACTATACACGTGAGGTACGGTTTACTCCTCGGAAAATATTACTTTGAGATTTTAGTAATTATTTAGTAATTACTCGGATTTTTTCGAAATTACTGGGAACTAAATGTTATGGAGTTTCTTGAAATTGTTTGAAATTTTATACCACATTAACAAGGAACTTTCTGAAAACATTTGGAATTATTTGGAATTTCTTGAAATTACATGGAATTGCACGGACTTTCTGGCATATACTTGGAATTTATGCGAAATGCTTGGAATTTCAAAGTAATTTGTCGGTTTTAGAGTTTCACTGTACACATGAGGTATAGTTTACCCTTCGGGAAATATTATTGTGAGATTTTAGTATATAAGCAGTTGCAATACTGGGACTTATAATAAGTTTCTCGGAATTACTGAAAATTACTTCAGATTTTTTCGGAATTAGCGGAAATTGCACGGAAATAGTGTAAATGTTATGGAGTTGGATGTTATGGATATGTTTTCAATTTTATATAGCATTACCAACGAATTTTACCTGAAAATTTTTGAAATCACTTGAAATTACTTGGAATTTCACAGACTTTCTGGCAAATGGAATTTATGAGAAATACTTAGAATTTCAAAGTAATTTCTTGGTTTTGGAGTTTCAGTAGGCACATGAGGTGGCGGTGGAGGTCTGTATAAGGCCACTCACATTGAATACAATACAATACCTAAAAATGGACCACCGAATAATACCTGGAATTACTTGTACTTGTAAAGACTCTCTGGAAAATACCATTTACTGTGAATTAGTGTATATTTCTCGTAATTACTGAAAAACTTATAAATTTACCGAGAAATTTCTCGAAATTTTGAGAATACTTGGAATTGCACATACTTTTGCTGATTTAGAAAATTAGCAAATTTCAAAGTAATATCCCAGTTTTGAAAATTTAGTGCACACATCATGATGTCGGGTATACCAGTCGGAAAATGTCACTCTGCAATTTTAATATACAACTTTATAACTAATTTCCATTACCGAAAATTTCTCGAAATTACTCGGATTTTTTCGGAATTACTGAGAACTTCACGGAATTAGTATAAATGTTATGAAATTTTATACAGCACTAACAAGGAATTTTTCGAAACAATTTGAAATTACTTGGAATTCCTTCAAATTACTTGAATAATAATAATAGCGTTTATTTAGCATATAGCTACATAGTAAAAACAAATTACACGAACTTTCTGACAAATACTTGGATTTTATGAGAAATAGTTGAAATTTCAAAGTAATTGCTTGATTTTAGAGTTTTAGTATACACGTGAGGTACCATTTACTTCTCGGGAAATATTACTTTGAGATTCTAGTATATAAGCAATTTCTAGTATTGGGAATTACAATAACTTTCTCGGAATTACTCGGATTTTTTCGAAATTATTGTGAACTTCACGGAATTAGCATAAATGTTACGGAATTTCTGGGAATTGTTTGAAATTTTATACAGCATTAACAAGGCACTTACTGAAAACATTTGGAATTTGTTGATATTACTTGGAATTGCACGGACTTTCTGGCAAATACTTGGAATGTGTCGGTTTTAGAGTTTCAGTGTACACACGAGGTGCAGTTTACCATTCACGAAGTATTACTCTACGATTTTAGTTTATGAGCAGTTGCAGTACTGGGACTTATAATAAGTTTAGCGGAATTACTGAAAATTACTTCAAATTTTTTCGGAATTACTTTAAATTACACAGAACTAGTGTAAATGTTAAGGAATTTCTTGAAAGTTTGAAATTTTATACAGCATTACCAAGCAGTTTTCTGAAAATATTTCAAATTACTTGGGGCTTATTCAAATAACTTGGAATTTCACAGACTTTCTGTCAAATAAATACTTGGAATTTATGGGAAATGCAGAAATTTCAAAGTAATTTCTCCCTTTTGGAGTTTCAATGTACATATGAGGTGTACTAGTTCTCGGGAAATATTACTATGAGATTTTAGTATATAAGCAATTTGCAGTTATGGGAGCTAAAATAAATTTTTTATAATTACTGGAAATGTTCCGTTATTACTCGTATTTTTTCGGAATTACTAGGAATTTCAGGGAATTGGTATAAATGTTATGGAATTTCTTAAAATTGTTTGAAATTTTATATATCATTAACAAGCAACTTTCTGAAAACATTTGGAATTACTTGAAATTACTTGGAATTACTTGGAATTGCACGGACTTTCTGACAAATACTTGGAATTTACGATAAATGCTTCAAATTTCAAAATAATTTATCGGATTTGAAGTTTCAATGTACACATGAGGTGCAGTTTACCCTTCGGGAAATAATACTCTGACATTTTAGTATATAAGCACTTGCAGTATTGGGACTTATAATAAGTTTCTCGAAATTACTGAAAGTTGCTTCAATTTATTTCGGAATTACTGGAAATTACACGGAACTAGTGTTAATGTTATGGAATTTCTTGGATATGTATGTTTGACATTTTATATAGCATTACCAAGGAATTTTCGGAAAATATTTGAAATTGGTTGGGACTTCTTGAAATTATTTGGAATTTCACAGACTTTCTGGCAAATAGGATTTATGAGAAATACTTAGAATTTCAAAGTAATTTCTCGGTTTTGGCGTTTCAGTATGCACATGAGGTGCATTACCCCTCGGAAAATATTACTCTGACATTTTAGTTTATAAGCAATTTGCAGTACTGAACTATAATAAATTTCTCGGAATTACTGTAAATTTCCCGGATTTTCTCAGAATTGCTGAGAATTCCACAGAATGAGTGTAAATGTTATAGAATTTCTTGGGATTATTTTGAATTTTATATAACGTTACCAAGGAATTTTCTGAAAACATTTGGATTTACTTAGATTTGCACAGATTTTCTAGTAAATACTTGGAATTTATGGAAAATGCGGGAATTTCAAAGTATTTTCTCGGCTTTGGAGTTTCAGTGTACACTAAGGTGCAGTTTACCCCTCCGGAAATATTTCTCTGAAATTTTAATATATAAACAATTGGTAGGAATTGGAATTAGAATAAATTTCTCGCAATTATTGGAAATATCTCAAATTTGTTCGGATTTCTCAGAATTACTGGAAATTCTACGGAATTTGTGAACATGTTGTGGAATTTCTTGAAATCGTTTGAATTTTTATATGGCATTACCAAGGAATTTTCTGAAAATATTTGAAATTACTCGGAATTGCACTTGCTTTTTGAAAAATACTTGGAATTTATTAAAAATACCTGGAATTAGAAAGTTTTGGAGTTTTAATGTACACATAATAATAATAATAATAATAATAATAATGACTTTATTGCAATTCAATCTTACATACGTAAATCTAAAAAAAAACAATAAACCCAGCAAAAAACGAACTGCAAAGGGCGAAGTCGAATCGCAGATTCCTCACTTAACCCATAACACCACATGAGTTGCACTTTGCCTCTCGGGTAATATTACTCTGATATTTCAGTATATAAGCAATTTGCAGTACTGGGAATTACAATAACTTTCTCGAAATTACTAAAAATTTCTCAAAATTACTGGATATCTCATGGAGATACTGAAAATTTTCTAATTACAGGTGGTCAACGTTGAAAATTAAGAAAAAAGACCTAATACCCCACCACTTGACAGATGTGCTTTTCATGACGTAATAACAACTGATAAGGGGTTTTCAATAGAAAAAGTCGTCTACGTTCTAGGTAGAAGTGGAATATCTGGTAAAAGAGGATGCAAATTGATGATTTTTTGTATTGAATGTATTGAATAGGTTAATTGCAAACATTCCTGCTTGATATGGAGTAGGACAATATGCGGTTGTTCTAAGCATGTTAATGCAAAAAAAAAGTCTTTTAAAAAAATTGATTGTATTATGCCTGAACCTGAAAAGGTTAAACGAAAAAACTACTTTATTAAAATTTTCATTTTCTCATTTCAGTTGTACGGACGAACTTGGCGGTATAGCCATTTGTGCGGGTTGTGGAAATAAAATAACGGACAGGTACTACCTGCAAGCGGTGGAAAGACGGTGGCATGCGCAATGTTTACAGTGTTGTCAGTGCCGAAATACTTTGGACGGGGATATTACGTGTTTTTCCAGAGACGGCAACATCTACTGCAAAAAGGACTACTACAGGTAAGTCTTTATTTCAATTTTATTTAATTTATTTATTCCACAAAATTTCACACCCGAAGGAAAGATTTTTTTTACGCTTGAACTGCCCGATGTTCTTAATCCTCGCCACCGGTTTCTTCACCGAATATCCGAACCAAATTGTAAAATTACCATATCGCCTAGTTAACACGTGAAGTGTAAACAACGTAGATGGACACCGAGATGTATTTATAGCAAAACAACAATTTCTCTTTATTTAAAATAGAACAAAAATTGCTTTTTATTTATTAAAGCAGCAACCAAGAATCATCATGTATTAGGTTTTCAAGTCTAATAATCTTTAAGTACTGGACAATTTACTTGCGCTCAGTAAAATTACGACGTTTCGATTTTCTGTATAAAAATCGACTGAACTATATAAATAAACTAAGTTGAGTTGATGTGAAAGAAAATTAAACTGAAACTGAGAAAAAGTGAAACTGAAAACTGACTAAACTGAGACTATTCAACTGTTCATTTAGTATTGAAATAAAGGGAGTTCATTTGAAAATATCACCTAGTTGGCTGTGACTTGCCAAAACAAACAGTTGAAGGATCAAAGTTTATTTACTTTTATTACATCATGCTTTTCTGTCAGAAATTCACAGCCTCCTAGATGACTCTTTCTATTAAACACCCCGTATTAATTTGTTATTTATATTGAAAACATGTTTTATTAAAAATTAATTATATATTGTTGTTGGTGAAGTTAGTGGGATTAGGACAAATAATGCACCTCTTCTTTATTCGAAAATGGCCGACGTTTCGACTATTTATTTAGTCTTCATCAGGGCCATTCTCACTTAGGGATGGAACTGAATTCGCAAATTTTGTACCTTAAGCAGCGGACGTGTAGTTTGTCGAGCCTAAGATACCACGAACAATCGAATGGAGTTTGCTACCTTAACTATCTTGAATCGAATTTTAACTCACTACCCTCTCTAAGTGAGAATAGCCCTGATGAAGACTAAATAAATAGTCGAAACGTCGGCCATTTTCGAATAAAGAAGAGGTGCATTATTTGTCCTAATCCTGCTAACTTCACCAACAACTTACAACTTAAGGACGCTAATTACAACAATTAATTATATATGCAAATTTTCAGAAAGATCATGTGTATTCTGTTTTCAGTAAACGTCTAATGAACTTTCGTCGCGTCGTTCACCCTATATATACTTGTAATTTGCAACTTTTTGTGTTCATAGGATTTTAAATCGTCTCATTTCGATAAAAAACGGCGTAAAAAAAATCTAAAATTTTTTGAAAATGACCAAAAAGGGGGGGGGAGCAATTCTTCTTTTTTGTCAGTTTCCAAATTTGACGGCTTATAACTTTGAACTGATTGGAGTGACTTCAGCAATTTTTGGTTTTTCTCGATGTAGTCCTTTCAGTTTAATAGTTTCTCGTTCAGACTTGAGGCTTACTCGGAGCTAAGTCAAGACTATAAATAGGGGCATTAGTAATATAACAAATTTTTCAACAACTCAAATAATAAGTTAATAAGTGATGTCCTGATATAAATTGAAAGTTTCTGTATGTTACAATTGTTTATTTTTTTGTGTTTTATGTAAAACACCACTTTTCCATAGATGCTATGGCTACGACTGCAGCATTAAGATTCGATGGAATTGTTTGATATCTTCGAAATATGTTTAAATTTTCTATTTAAAAATTAAAAAAAGTAACTTGTTGCCAGAAAGATCGACAACCCAAGAACTTCACAAGTTGTAACTTGTTACTTACCACAAGTTTCGGCCGAAATTTTGTGGGAATACCATTGCGATACGAAGACAGTTTGATGGAAAGGTCACATAACAATTATTCCGCATAAAGTGGATAAGGAAAAATGTCGGGTCGTTTCGATTCGAGCCGAAATCATTACGTCAAATGAGTCGGAATACCTCGGCGCACGGTAGTGAAAGAGGCCTGAAAAGAAGTTGAACATTAATAATGGGGCGAGTGCAATTAATCAGAAGTCATATTAAACAGTAGCTCCGCATTTTCTACGGCGACCGTGTCGGCAGACGCGGATTGTTTGAATATTCCCGCAGAGGACGCTGCGAGTCGTGTATTTTGCGGATTCCGCACTTTGTCATGCGGCTAAATTATGGACCGGTCGCAAGGCCGCATGTTTTGCTTACTTTATTAAGAAAACTTTGTCTCACGCTGCGTTTTGCCGGTATTTTTGTTAAATTACTTTATATACGACTGAACGGGAGCTGATTTTTTATCAGGATTATTGCCCCGAGACCCTGCTCCGAACGACGGCCTCTCTCCGTGCGTCTTCGTTTCTTTTTTTTCTACGCCCCTGTCTACACGGTAAATTATTTCAATACGCCTCTGGGTACGGAGATTTTGCAAGTCGACGGTAGATGGCGTCGCTGTCTGTCGACTGCGGCTTGTTTAAAACTTGCCTTAATTATCTATCTAAACTAGTGTTGGGCGATGATATAATATGTAGGTAATAGAAATTTCTTTCGATTATGCCGTAAAATTAAACATTCGATTATTACAATGGAGAAATCGCGAGTTATGTGAGGATTAATAAAAGAATAGTATATTGTTGTACTAGGAGTAGAAGCTTCACTTTTTTGAGAGCCGAACGAAGTGAGGCTTGCAAGTGTAGCTGAAGCACAAAATAGTTTCTATTCGACGCTCTATGTAACTTTTTAACCACTTTTCGCCCTAATTCCAACCAGAGTTTGCTCTGAAACTTATAATCTGCATCTTTTTCTTTGAGTCTTATTTTGACCATAATTTTAATTTGATTTTTTTCGAAACCCTTCAAATCTGTAATTTTACACGCTCTGAGTAGTTTTTCACCAATTTTGACCTTAGTTCTAGTCTGAGTTTTTCATAAAACCCCAAAATTTACATTTTTAGATAAATGGTTTATTTTTACTAGATTTTAGTTCTAATTCTAACCTGAATGTTTTAACCCATAATGATCTGAATTTGTCCAGAAATTCTCAATTTGCATTTTGTTAACATGATGTTAATACAAATTTTTCCAAACCCTCCAAATTTGAATGTTTACATGCTATGAGTAATTTTTCACCGATTTTTGTCTTAATTTTTTTGGACCGACTTTTTCCAAAAACATCAAAATTATAATTTTTACATGAAATGGGTAATTTTTAATCGACTTTTTAGTCCTAATTCTAACCTGAATTTCTCCAAAAACTTTCAGTATTCGACGTTCTGTGTAAATTTTTTACGTACTTTTTAAAAAAATTACGCGAACTTTTTGTTAAGATATCACGCTTACTTTTGTTAAATTTTGACGAATATTTCTCTCATGCATAAATTTCCCAATAAGAAGATTGTTATTTTCCAAAATTTCAGCGGAAATTCTACGTTGTCTAGACAACGGTTAATTTCCGCTGTCACCTACTAACCATTGTGACTGATGATTTCTTGATGTCCTCTTTCACGTCCCACCATCGGAAGTTCTGTAGGTGCTATGTTTTCGGAGATAGACCCCTTCGGAGGTCGATTTTTAAGTACTTTTAGAATCACTTTTTTTTGACCATTTTTTAAAAAACCTCCTTAGATGTTAAATTCATTCGAATTGAGTTTGTTACGTTTTTAGGGGATTGCAAGCTTGCGATTCCGATCAGAAACAGCAAAAAAGTTTTTCCGAAATTTTTTAGAGAATGTCCAAGGGGGGGGGGGTATTACGACGTTTTTCTCAATTCTCATCTTTGACTGCCTGTAACTTGAGAACGCCTCGACCGATCGGAGTGAATTCAACTGTTTTTCCCTCTTCTTAATCCAATAAACGAAAATCTTATTAATTCAATAATTTTTGGTTGATTTTTAGACACATTAGACTAATGGAGTTAACTTTATTGTAATTAGTTTTGAAAAATATTTCTTTTGTCTTGTTATTTATTTTATAATTATTTTAATAATTGATCTTTTATCTTGATTCTTTTATTTGAATGATACATCGTCGTTCCAATTGTAACGGTTAAAAACTGTCGCTAGAATAAGTCTTGCAAATGCGGATATTTGTCGTTTATTTGGGGCTGAAACGTTTGGTGTTCTGCCCGAGCGTAAAGATTGGAGATTGTTTATTTACCTTTTTTTTGCTAACCTGTGGAAGGTGGATAGGGTTCACGTTTTGTCTTGTCAGGGTCTCAGGACTGTGCTGGCAGTGAGTTGCGCCGATTTTCCTTGCCTTTGTTTCAATAAGGGAGGCCACAGATTATATTAAGTTTGGGAAATTATAACCCCAAAATTTGGAAAATAAATAAACAACTGACTTATTTCAAATGTCGGATTGATTGACTGATATATTGACGGATTTGTTTTGGCAATGGGTGAATTGTGTAGATATGGAGGTAACTGCCTATCAGCCTAAGTGCTTCGGTTTCTTGGCCGGAAGTCCGCCATGTTTGAGAGGACTTTGCAAATTCTTTGCTTGCACCTAATAGCCCATTGTTAGCTGTTCGTAAGTCAAACGTTATTTTATGATAATATCACTAGATGAAATGGAAAACATATGGGAAAAACTTAAAGTGGTACATTTTGCTTATTTTCTGAGGAGTAAAAAGGGTAGCGAGAGCAAGTATGTTGGGTGTCGTCCTAAAACGCCTTTCGATAACAATGAGAATTGTCATTCGTCAATTGCTCGTTGCGCGCTGGCGCTCTTGACCAATATCTTTTCCCTACCTCCACTTTTTATCTATTGAAAATCGGAATATTGGTGAAGATCTTGCTTTCTGGATCAAGACACGTGGAAGACAGCACTCATCTCTTCGCTGCTACTCATTTCGACGTAAAAGTGTAAACCACTACGTGGGATTTAGTCGATTTGTGGTAGTATTTCAACTTCCCTTAGTTGGTGTTAGTTTTGTGGTCACTCGACCAGTTTTTGGGACATTTTTGGATGAGGGAAGTTGAACCGAATTTCGGGATTGTGCAGCAAGAGAGTTTGGGCCTACAAGCAAAGCATTTGTCAACCTATACTACGATCCAGGGCCACATAAGCCACTGTTCCACGTGTCAGCAAGATTAATGTGAGGGCTGAAAGCAGCCACACCACGTGTTTATTTTGTTCTGTTTTTGGGAACCTTCGTGGACGAGGGTGTTTCCAAGGGGGCATACCGCCACCATTAGTATTTCCAAGGGGGGCTACCGCCACCTTTAGTCTTTCCAAGGAGGCCAACAGCCACTTTAGTGTTTCCAAGGGACTACCAGGCACCATTATTGTTGCTGAAGGTTAATCACCACATTATTGTTACCGAGGGGTGCAAAACACCACCTTATTGTTCGAAAACCACCACTATTGTTGTAAGAGGCAGACAGCTACCACCATCATTTTTGGAGGGCCAATAGCCACTACCTTTTGCGTTGTTTTGGACCTACGGACCATCTGTAATAGCGTCGTGTCAAGCTAAGTAGTAGTATTTAAGTTAACCTGCTTTTTTATTGTTACGCTTGGTGATCACCACTAGGGAGATATTTTCCAGACAATTGTGATAAGTAGAATTAAGGAAAACCTTTCACTCATTGACTAGAAGTACAATCATCATATTGTACAACATTGATTTCGTTCTTTGATATTGTAGGACATGAATTAAACTTGTTAGTTTTATTTTGTTTGCAACTACTATGGGTATTTTGGAAGAGGCTAAAGGGGAACTGATCGGCTACCTAACAGCGTAGGATTTTTCCAATTTAATTGATTCAAATTGGTGGCGCCCCGAACTCACTTTACCAGCCGGTTTTGTAGCACTTTTTGTTCCTAACCTGATACTTTTCCCTGAGCACTTTTGAATATTCTAAGATACCTTTACTGAAATTAAAGTGTTACACAATTTCATCACCTTTAATATGACGCATATGATTTTTTTTGTTTTGTAATGCGTGTGATGTGATCGTATTGAATCGTAGCACCTTACGAAATATACCTAAAAGATACTAGATCTGGTATGTAGATTGCAATAGTACCATTCCCTTTAAAATATAGGAGTTCCTATTCTGTATAATGACTTTTGTTTACACAACATCCACTTTGAAATTAAAATTTTAAGTGAACAGTTTATCATTTAACAAAAACAGGCCCTCTCGGGCAATTTCGACTCGCCATCAACTCTTAATAATAATCATAATCGTAATAATAGAGAACACGTAGCATTTTGTATGCAGATGAGGTATCGAGTGACCCGATTTACATGCAGATATATGTCCTGAGAAGTTTTTTATACGCTTAAGTTATGGCGATTTTACGCTATTTGCATGTAGATTCGCATATTTTCGTATTTCTTACGATCCTCTTGCGTGCGGTTTGAGAGGAAACACGTGCAGATTTTCTTATTGCCACATTGACAATATTACGTATGCATCGCATGTTACTTCTAAGATGGTGACTCACTTCATACTGAATCGGCACAGAAGCTGCAATTTTCTCGATTACAAGACGAGCAAATTTCGATAAATTCAGCCATCGGTCCCGTTTGTAATAATTAAAAAAAAATGCAATGAAGTTATTGGAATGTTAATGAATGTCGGCGAAAACAAGAAGATTGTATCAGTAATTATGACAGAAGCACCTGTTGGATTGGCTTCCTGATACTCATGGCAAATTCCCCTTTTAAAGCCTCCCAAATAAACTGTTATGCTCACACGTCAGATTAGAATGTTAACGATTATTGAACATCATTACGCATAGACAAATTACGACTTAATTATTGAATGTCTTCTGTCTAAAATGTTTGAATCGGCTATATTATTTGCATTCAAATTGCAATTTAAATCACAAATAATTGTTTTGTGGTTAAAAATGTTAATCGCCAAGAATCGTACCGTGAGAATAAACACACACACACACATCATTTGTTGCTATGAGCTATTAGTGGATGTGTCAAGTGGATCAGACAGTACGCAAAAATGAATAGGCATTTTCCCAATAAAAAAAACTCCACATGAGTAGCTGAAAGCCTCAATCATGTCATTACCTACCGTGAGACTGAACAAATGGTACCTTACAACTCTAACACTGTTTTTGTAGCAAGTTAATTTGCCAGCGAATGAATAGACCGTGTGTCACATGTTCATTTTTTAAACACTTCCTACGCGTCGTAAATGGGCCCCACGATAATCAAATGGGGGGTAATTTGCCCAAGAATGTGCCACTTTTTGCCTTAATTAAGTTACAGTTTCCACTGGTTTAGACATGGACATATTAAGCGGTATCGTCCGCCGGTTTTTGTCACCATCGAACTGGTGCGTGTGACCAATTTTTTTTGATCCACAAAGTGGATAATAATTTTCGCTTTTTGTTGAATGAAGTCATTATTTTTTCCGCGGCAATAAAGCAGCCCATTATTACCGGCGAATCGTATTGTTCTCGGGGTGCGTAATGACACCTGAAAAAATTTGTAACGGAAATACGTGTAGTGTTGTAAATTAATTGGATTTGGTTAGTTTAAGATTGTGGCCGGGGTAATGTCGTTAATTAAGGTGTCCTCAGTTCCGTTAGAGTGTAAATTAGATGCGTTCATTGATAAATCTTTTGGTGATAAATAGGCTCGTGATGGTGTGACACAGTGACGGTTACACCTGAACGTGGGGCCAGTGCATAACCGAACACAGTCCAACGCCGTCCTAAATGAGTGTTGTTGTCTTCGAGAATTCAATTCGCTATAAAAAAGAAAACCCTCTAAATGCATCATCGTCTCCTGAAAAAATAAATTTTGCATAACAAGACAAGAAAGTGGAGCTTTTGCTTCCGAAAACTTTTGAGGCCAGATAGGTTCGGTCATATCTCTCAATATGAAATTGTGACGACGTTTTATACTTAAAATGTATCCCTCTTGATACCTTGGAATGTTTCCTAGTCGGCCTAAGGAATCATTTTTTTCCCTGGAAAATCGGAAAAATTGTGTTTCTTATTAAATCCAAGACCAAATGATCCATTTTCCAATTCTTTTCGATTGTGTTGCAATAGGACCCTGAAATCAAATAATACGTCAGACGTTTTGACATTTCGCTTACAATAAGCCATCATAAGAGTATTCGGTAACATTCGAATTACTACTTCATAAGGCAGCCACGTAAAAACCAGTGTTGCCCGGTCTGGACCAGATTTAACAATTTTTTGTCGACTTGGTGATTTGGTGACAACTTTGAAGACAAATGTCAAGTTTGGTGATTTTTAAAAATATTCAAAACTTCGGTCTTTTTTACTTTCTTATACCGTCACATTAGTTTCTGTAAGTTACCCTCATCATCAACAGTAACAAATTAAGTTTTTTCTTTTCCTGTTTTTCTTCTGGTAACTCTTCCACACTGGGAACTCTTTTCTACGCTGACTGTGCCTTGAGTTTTGTCGCCTTCTTCACCTACAGCCACAATTTCGGTTTTCTCCTCTTTGTCACCTTTATTTCTTTTAATTTTCCCAGCTTGCTTTTTGAGGTATTTGGTGCTCAAAAATGGTATTTCTTGAACATTCTTTTGTAGTTCTTGAATTTGATATTTCGAGGCTCCTCTAGTAGCAGTAATAACACGTGCTCGTTTTTTGATCTCGTTTTTTCCTTTTTTTTTAATTACTTTGGTAATAACACCTTGCTCAATAATAACTGTCTCTTTTATTTGTTCAGGGAATTAAGGGAAACACAAATTTTTGCCAAAATTTTTGCCAAAATTTTTGCCAAAATTTGTGTTTTTTACGTTAGTAATATGTACTTTTTCGAGCTTTTATACAATTGTGGCCGATACAGAACTTCCCCAACCAGCCAAAAATCTATTTTTATCGAGAAAATTTTGATTTGAAAAGAAAACTCTTTTAGCATATTTTTTTAATTTTTATATGATTTGATGAAACAATTTCTTGTAATTTGCTCAGAGACTTCCTCAGGAGCATATTCTAATATCTTGGGAACCGCTTCAACTGTAACCTTTTTTTCCTTTCGCTCTATATAGTAACAATCGCCTTTCTGTTGCTTTATTACGTGTTTTTTTTAGCAATTTAAAGATATTTTTTAACTTTTTTTTTTCTGTACAATTATTGTTTGTGCTATTTGCTGTGGCAGTTCTTCAACAAGAAATGTTGTTTGATCTTAGTTTGCTTTCCTCTTCTCCTCATTCTCGTCTCGTTTCTTTTTGAAGTGTTTCTTTCTTATTTTCCTATGATTCTTCTATTATTGTTTGTCATATTTAGTTTAACTTTTTCTTTTTTTATATATTTTTTCTATTATAAGAGTGTGAAGGCTTTACAAATACAAGTGTTTTCCGGGCTTTGAAGACGTGGACGTGTATAAACACGACAACAATTTCAAGAGGAAGGAGGAAATTAGGTTTCTAAATGCAGATTGGAAGCGAGTTCTACGACATGCTTCAAGTGTATCGAACAGTGTTGCCACTCTTAGTACAATTGTACTAAATCTAGTCCTTTTGCATCTCATTTAGTACTGTAGTACCCACATCTAATCTAAATCCCTAAATCTAGTACAATGTTCACAATTCGTACGCACACACT
The DNA here is from genome assembly GCA_951812265.1 of Taphrorychus bicolor. Lineage (NCBI taxonomy): Eukaryota > Metazoa > Arthropoda > Insecta > Coleoptera > Curculionidae > Taphrorychus > Taphrorychus bicolor. The sequence continues at coordinate 44,958,628 of OX638303.1, forward strand.
GCGGGTATCCGGGGTCTGTCAGAACACTCAAAACTATACGTATTCACTTCAGTTGTCATTTTTAGAGAATAGAAAAGGGTTCTTTAGAGAATAGAAGGGGGTTTTTAAGGCACGTCGTAACTTGATTCGCCATCGTCTATTTGACATTGGCTCTTCCCAATCAGCCTTGAGTGCTTCAATCTTACTTACTAGTTGTCATCTTGTTTTGTTATGATGTAATTCACGACATGTTTTAAAATGACAAACTCACTGACACACTGACACCTCAATATCTAGACAAGCTAGAGTGAGTTAGGCTGATGTTCAGAGAGCTCAGGTTTCTGTGGTTCTGCGCTCTTCGTCAGAAGTATTTTCTTAATTTTTCCAACCTAGTTTAGCACCTTAGAAGGCAATCTAGTACAATTTTCGGTAAATTTTAGTATTTTCTAAACATATCAAGATGGCAACACTGTCGCTAAAACTCTACGCCACCGCTACCCCACCCCAGTCCCTCCACTACAGCGCGACGGCGGGGAAATAAATACCACGGAGCTCACCACAGTCGAATCAGTCAACGTCGGGAAGCACGTTAGATCATTTCGCCCATTGCCTCATCGCCTTTAATGATGTCTGCCGTATCTGTAGACGAAACGTCAGGAAGAAATTCCATTGGACAACGGCTGCAAAGCCCGGAAAACATTTTAGATTGTATTTTTTTGATTGATTTCAATTGGACTTTTTTTTAAGTTTTAATTTTTTTGAGACAGTTTTGATTCAAAACTTTGAACAATTCCAACGGGTAAACAATAATTGTACTCTACATTGTTTTCTAATAAGAAAAAATTATTCAAATCTGTGTTTTTTAACAATTCTTGATTTTTTTTTTAATATTTTGTAAAGTTTTGGCCATAAGTAGAACTTTTATAACACGAATCAAAAAATAATCCGTATTGACAGAATGTTGGTTCGAAAAAAAGACAATTAGAGTTATTTTTTATTTTGTGATTCTAATTCTAACATCTACTTATACTACGCCGTATTCATTAGAAAACGTCATCTAGAAGGCTATGAATTTTTGACAAAAAAGGATGACATAATCAAAATAAATTTTGGTTCTTTCATCATTTTCTTTTGACGTTTCAACGCAAACTATATGACGTTTTCAAATGAACATCACCTATGTCTTTCTACAATTTCTGCCTAGTTCAGATTTTTTCCTTTCGTTGCTTTTTTCACAGTTTTTCATTTAAAATTTTTATTTTTTAACCTCCATAATTTTTTACTTTTATTGTTTGTCTCGTTTTCTGCATTTTTTTTTTATTTATTTTTATATGTTTATTTTTTTTATTGAACCAAAGTGGACTTTTTGTTAGCGCAGTTTTTAAAATTTTTAGATGATTTCGGCTCATCAAAATTAAAAATATTTTAATTTTGTGCTTATAACTACTTCATTTGAACTCATTTTTTTCTATAATTTCCTAATTTTCTGGCTGGAACAAATAAGGGTGGAATTTGGTTCCCGTAGGTACCAAATATTCCATTATCGAAATCTTTTATGCTACAACATAGAGACTGCTCCAATAGTAATCTGAAACCAAACATACCCGACGTTTCGACATTTCGCTTGCTACACGCCATCATCAGAATTATCGGTTTTATTCGAATTACTACTTAATAAGTCTACCAGGTAAAAATCAGTGATGTTCAGTCTGGTAAAATATCGCCAGATTTTAGTGATTTTTTGCCCACTTTGGAGACAACTTTGAAGGAAAATGACAGTTCTGGTAATTTTTAAAACTATCCAAAATTTGATGCAGTTTACTGTAAAATACAGAAATCGATTTTTATCCGTCGGTACTAGGAAAACGCTGTTTTCGACCTTTTAAACGACTGATATCAGTGTTATCCAAAACAGCGTTATCCAAAATTTCTTCAGATTTTTTTAACTTCTTGTACAAACAGAGTAGCTTCGGGTTTTCAAGTTACCCTCATCCGCAACAGTAAAAATTTAAATTTTTTATTCTTAAGCCTTTTTTATCGCGGTTTTATCGTTGAAATACTTTCCTCTAAAACTATAGTTTCATGTATGGTGTGTTCATTATAAAACATTATCTTTTAGCTATAATTTTTTGACAGAAAAAAAAGAGTTATAAAGGCACGTCGTAACTTGACTTGTCATCTATTATTTGTCACTGTCACTTGTTGACATTTGTCACTGCCACTTGTTAACATTTGTCACTTACTTATTAGCTGTCATTTCGAGTGGCAGCGTTTCCCATCCTTACATTCTGATCAAGAAAACAAAGGATGCGGATACTTTCAAAGCGCTCTCGAGCCGCCAAGGTCATCCCCAGAAAATAACAAATGAATTCCATAGGCGGCTAAATGACGGATTCTAATGAACACATGGTACTTCTTCTGGTAGCTCTTCAATAGCAGAAGTTGAATTCTTTTCTACGCTGATTGTGCTTTGAGGTTTTTCGCCATTTTCCTCTACAGCCACAATTTCAATGTTCTTCTCTTTATCATCCTTCTTTTTTTTTTAATAATTACTCTATACATTACTTCACAGCTTGCTTCTTAGGTTCTTGATATTCAAAGAATGTTATTTCTTAAAGATCCTCCTGTATTTCTTTAATTTGATCTTCCCAGCCTAGTCACTAGCTGTAACAACATGTTCACGTTTTTTTTTTCACAGGTTTCGTTTTAGATATTTCTTTTTCTATTACTATTATTATTTTTCCTATTTGCTCTGGCAGTTCTTCAACAGAAGGTTTTAGAATAGAAGTTCGGAGATTTAAGTATTTCTTCGTCCAAATAACCAACAAAATGGGAAAACAAAATTTACTGTTGATTACTTTCCTTTTGTACGGTAACTTTTTTTTTGTTTTTCTTTATTTTTCATGTTTTCCTATAGTTCGTTCTCAAGTTTCGTTCGACATTCCGAAAAATTGTTTATTTTTTAGTTTTATGAAAAGTAAAAATGCTACAATCTAAAGTGCTTTCCGGGCTTTGAAGCCGTGGTCCAATGAAATTTCTTCTTGACATTCTGTCTACATCTGCGGTAGACATTATCAAAGCCGATGATGGCAATGGGCGAAGTGATCTCCCGTGCTTCCCGACATTGAGTGATTGGAGTGTAATGAGCCGCGTGGTGTTTATTCCCCCGCTGTAGCGTTGTAGCTGGGGTGGGGGTAGTGGTGGCGTGGGATCTCGGCGCACTGGAAGTATTTCGTAGAACTTGCTTTCAGTCTGCATTTAGAAATGTAATTTCCTCCTTCCTGTTGAAATTGTTGTCGTGTTTAAAGATCTCAATGACCTCTCTGGTTAGTCTCGGATGTCCTGACTTTCGGAGAGAGCGTGCTCTGTTACTGCTGACTTTTGTGTTTGGTATACATTGGCAGCACAAAATGCAGTGTCAACACGAGGATACGGAACACCAGATGAGTTGCAAGCTGGGAATGTTCTATTAATGAACACATTTTATAGGCTCTCTAGGTACAAGTCGTTACGAACAAACTGTGATGATTATCACTCAAACTTAATCAAAATTGCGATTTTCTTGGACACCATGTCAGGGTTAGTTTTTACTAGTAGTTATTTACGTTATAAGTCCGGTAAATATAGTTTTACAGTAGGAGTAAGATGTTTCCGGACGAGGCGCTAGCCGAGTCTGGAATTTCGAAACGACTACTGTAATACGTTACCGGACGTATGATGTACAACATTTTACTTCATACTTATTACAAATAGGAAAAAATTAATTTTATGTGCGGCGAATATATTTTTGATCCGCCAATTTGACAAATAGTTTAATTACGGTATCCTGTACCGGTACCGGTGTAGGTACCGGTACAGGTTACCATGGATACAATGTATGTACTCAATACTGTAAAATTTCTTTACGATATCCAATCCTGTAAAAAGCTATTTACCAGATTAAAATCAAGTACGTAAAAGTGTTCTAAATGATACAGCATGAAGTAAAAGTGTTCTAAATGATGCAGCTTGAAGTAAAATAGTTTTGCAGTTCACAGAACCATCATGAATATAACATCGAAATGTCAGTCATTCAATTACAACAACAGATAAGCGTTACTCTAATTGTTGCAGTGCCTATCAACTATATACAATCAACACTCGTAAAGGTAGTACACAGGTACGATCAGAAATTGGAACAGGCCGTTAATATATCATTTTAAGTCGCCTGGAAAAAATACAGTTGACAGTGTAAGCTAATTCCCGTATCTCTTTCACTTTCCATAATTGCAGGCCTTGCTGCACTCCAAACACGTATATTATTGGGTCGTGATAAATGTTATCGGCCCATTTTTTCCGCAATATTTATTACATGCGAAAGGTCGTCGCTTTTCAGGTGAACCGCTTGTAGATAAAAAAATGTTTCGTTAAAATTTTAATAGATGATGTAGTTAGGTATAGCGGCTTTGGGACAGAAATATATTCGGGCTTCTTCGGCGCTACAAAACTTCACATTAATTGGAAACACGTACATGTATTTTGACATGTTATTTAATAATACATAGTTTAACCTTGATATGCTTCCTTATAAGGTGTAGTCCTTAAGAAGACCAAATATGTGGTCGAAACGTTGGCATATTTGGACTAACAGAGGTGTTTCATCTTCCTGACCCAGACGCACTATACAACATTGCATACTTCAGTGACGCTAACTTAGGAAGAACCCCTTAAAGCTTAATCCATAGTTGAAGAATGAAATCATCATCAATAAAAGCTTCGGTATGATCTAGCCGGCATTGGCAAAAATTAAAAAAAAAAGTCTGATTCTCTTCTTGATATCTTTAGTAGTACTATCAGCACTTGCGGAGCTAAGCTCTATTAATGATTCACGTGCGGCTAAATTATTATTGGAGAAGGCACGATTTTCTTTTCAACTAAGTCGGTCTTTCATTATTTTACTGCTTCTCCCGGCCAAGGGTAATTACCTCTTACAACTTAGTTGGTCCCTGGGAGAGATCCTCCTCGAAAACTTATGGAGTTGAAATTTGAAAAGGCACTTTTACCGTCTTTGTTTGCGTATTCACTATAAACTCCTGGAAGATACGTACATAACAGTAATTTTAAAGTTCAGGCAGATATCGGAATAGTTGCGGCGCATAAAAGAAGCACTAAAGTTGCCAAATCATCTACATCATAGACGATAATAAAATGTGCTTATTCGTGCCACCCGGGGTTTCGACTCGTGGATTTACATTTCATACGACGATCACTGTCGGTTTATGTTAAATGCGACTGTCCATCGGGCAATGCATGGTCAATAATTAGCTATCACCTGTTGCTGCAGCGAGCAGGAATTTATTTACTTTACAGATGAAGAAATGATTATTATTGAACGATACGTGCAATTTAATCGCTTTTCTAGGTGCATTTGCGCGACATTATTTGGGAAGGTATGTACGCAATAGAGTTGCCATAAAAATCAATAATTTATGGATTTTGTTTATACGTTGGTAGGTACTCGAAAACAAACCTTTCTTGCTGTTTTGAAGAGAAATTTACTTACTTTTTTTCATAGACTTATTCATAATATAACTTTTTGTTAATAATGTTAAAGAAAACAATAATTTTAACAGTAGAGCAAAAACTTGTAAGGCCTAATTTCAGGTTGCGTTTAAAGTCTAGACGAAATGTTTTTGCATAGGGCTTGGTAACTATAAATTGTAGACTAACTTACAACTGATCTATGGAATAACAGTCAAACGTTAATAAAAGAAAAGGACGAAGGAACAAAAGTCCATTTACTTTATGTTGCCGTAAAGGCACGTGATAAAGCGAATTAGAAAGGGCAACTATAACCAGCAAACCCGAGGACGTACAAAAAAGGATTCCTACCTTATATGATCCGTTAACTTTATAAAATTGGTCAGAAGAGTAATTTTAATGAGACAGGACACTGATTTTTATTGAATTGCTCATTATGTTAATAAACATTAAATAACTTAGGTTATGATATTTGTTTAATAATTTATAACGACAATGACAAGGTTGGCAGACTGACAGCTAGATTAACAGTTTACTGTAATTTCTTTATATTTTTAAATCATTTCATTATCTATCTGATAATGCTGCCATCTAGGTTCTGGTCTAGAACTACACTTTTTGGATGTCTTTTAAATTCCTTGAATTCTTAAAGGATATGAGGCTATCTTTTCCTTCTTCTTTGGTCTTTGTTTGGAAAGGAATTTTTTGGTCCTCATTCGTTTAATAACATTAACACCATTGTCATTCCTTCAGGGAACTTATTCTATAAAAAGGTGTGAAAGTGAAAATAAAAATCTCTGGCCAATGGAATTGGTCAATAGATTTTTTTCACCAAACAAGGTTGTCAAGATTTTCATTCTCACTTTCACAACTTCCTACAGAATGAGGCCCCTGTGCAGTCTTTGTCATTTTTCAGTTGTTTTCATAGAATAAGAAGTGAAGATGATTTCGACGACCGGGTCGATTTTATAAAACGGGTGTTCATTATAAAACTTCATCTAACTGGCCATGAAATTTGGATAGAAAAGGATGACATAATCAAAACAAATGTACTTTGTTTCTTCATCTTTTTCTTTTGACATTTCACAGCCACCTAGATGAAGTTTTATAATGAACACCCCGTATACAGGGTGTCCCAGAAACAATGGGACATATTAATATAGCGAGTTACGGCATGAAAAAATAGAGCAATTGAGCTTACTATGGCTTATAAAAAGTATAGCTACTTTTTATTCTACAGGGTGTGAAAGTTCTTTTTTTAATTCTGTAAATTCGCAATAAATCTCACAGTTTGGCAGCTATTGATATGAAATTTTTCACGAGGGGGTTTTTGAGTACGACAAACCTACCCGGAATGTCAATTTTAAGCTAATTTGTAGGTGGCGCCACTTACGTGGCATGCGTGTGTAAAAAACTAGCATAGCTTTTTAACTGACTCCCGTAGCTTAAATATGTTTATGAATTTAAAAAGACTGGTTACTTCTACAACAAAAAGGTATACTTGATAAAAGTGCGTATCTCTCACCGTTTTCCAGATATTTTCAATTACATTTTCCGGTGCGTAGAATGACCTTTTGTGAAGGGCGAATTATTATAAACGGCATTGTTCTGAACAAACGGTATTAAAACAATGCATCTTTTATTGACCCAACCCCTATTAAAAAAAAATTAATTATGTTCATTAAAAAAGACTATAAAACTCTGTGCGAGTGCTGTGAAAATCAAAGTATGTAGTCAATCATGTATTTTTTAATAAACACGTTCTCTTAGGGCATTAATTACATCTTAAATTTCTTTTAATTTCATCAAATGTCTAATTTAACTACAATGTTTAAATTTAAAGAAAATCACTGAACTAAAGTAAATTTTCAAAATGTTGGCCGCCCACATCAATGCAAGTCTCAAGCCAAAATTTTGCCGCACCTTGAACAGAGTTTGGTTTTTATTTCTAATTACATTTACTCCTTCCTGAAGTCTATTCCATAGTTCTTCCTTGTTGTTGGTTACGTTTTTGTATGTAAAAAGAATTTCACAAATCCCCAGAAAAAAAAATCTAAGCGGTTTAAGTCGGGGCTTCTTGCTGACCAAGGATATTCACTACCCCGACCAATCCATCGATGGGCAAAATTGTTATTTAAAAATTCCCTTACTTGTCTTGTATAATGGGCAGGGGCTCCATCTTGCATAAATCAAATTTCTCTCCTTAAAGCCAATGGAACATCTTCTAAAAGAATAGGTAATTCGTTTCTTAAGAAATTTAAGTAACGTTCTCCATTCAGCCTTGCAGGAAGTTCAACAGGTCCCAAAATTCTGTCTCCCACACCAAACATTAATAGAAAATTCATGTTGGAAATGATGTTCTCTCACTAAATTAGGCTGTGCTACATCGTAAAAATGGTTGTTTCGCCAATTGAATATTCCCCGCCGTGTAAATGTTGCCTCGTCCGTAAATAATATTTTGTTGAAGAAATAAGGATCGTGATACTGCTTCTCGCGCAAAAAGTTGCCTAGTTCAATTTTGGGTTGATAATCTCCCGGCAATAAATTTTGCACAGGAGTGAAATGATAAGGATATAACTTTTCATTTCGTGTTATCCTGGATATTGATGATTTGCTGATCCCTGTTGCTGCAGAGAGACGTCTACTGCTGGTCTGTGGATCTTCCATTAGACGAAATAACACTTCTTCTTCCTGGTCCACGGTCAAGTTTTTTTGTCTTCCGTTGTCAGGTTTAGAATTAAAAGAGCCAGTTTCACCCAATCTGTCGTAGATTCGTTTAAAAGTTTTATGATCAGGTTGCCTATTGTTTGAATAGAGTTCTAAATACCTTTCAGCAGCTCTACGACTTTTATAATTCGTTTGAGCATACACGCAGACCATATTCCTCATGTCAAGATTGGTAAATTCATTGTGTCGAGGCATTCTGAATTAATATCTAGACGACGTTACAAAAACTATTAGCTATAGTGTGGGGGATTTTTGCTTAATCCTACTAAACAATTGTTTTTGCGCCGCCTATGCAACTTGTGTTAGGAGAGTACGCCTCTGTGTAACGTCATTTGTCAACTTATGAAGTTGACGTTTGTGACAGACAGGAAAAAAAGACAGATTAGAAATTAGAGAAAATATGGGGAGGTCGTGATTCCCTATTTTTGGGAATTTTGTGTTTTTTTGAGCGAATAAATGATTCTTTGGAGTCTTGACTGTTTTTCCTAAAAAATCCGCTTCATCCTGACCATAATGTTACCACAATAGTCAACTTTACTCTAATAAAAATATTTATGATTAAATATGCGACAAACTTTTGAAATGTTCTTACTCTCATCATTGTGAATAGAATGTATCCAAGCAATAGCTTGGGTATGTTAAAAGAAGATGGGTTTATTACTCTAATGCAACTTGAAGCGAGAAACCACGTTACTTTCCAGTGGCCATCAAAAGTTCAATTTCAAAAATTAATGCTATTGATGTGTCAACTGCTGGAACGAAGATTGCGTTCTATACTTCTTTCATACAAACTGTATAAAAAAGAAAGAATGATTTCTGTAGCTACCGGTGAATTCATCATCGGAAACAATTGCAAATGTCTTTCAAACTGATCAATAAATCGCTGTCAATCCGTCAGTGTCAAAATTATGTTACTTCTTTCAAAATCATGGAAAGCAAAAGGCGTTTTGCCGGATTTTTACACCCCCAAGCCAAAAGAATGATATTAAATCTAGTAAGTTATTTCAAAATTCATCCAGAAAATGTTAGCTTTAAAACAAATATCGACGAGAGGGTGTCAGAAGCTTTAGGAGTCAGTGTGAGTTCGGTCCGGAAAGTAATTAGAGAAAAAAATTCCAATATACAAGCAAGAAAAATCGAAATGCGCAAAAGAAAGAAACCAAAGTCTAGAGATTTGCGCGAAAGTCACAAAATGGAGATACGTGAGGTAATTTATGACTTATATGCCCACAAAATTCATATAACTTTGGACACGTTGAAAACTGCTTTAAAAGAACGGGGTATTTTGGATATTGGGTTAAATTCATTATCGAAAGTTGTGAAAAGTTTGGAGTTTCGATACACAAAAGATTGTAATAGAAGATACGTATGTGAGTTACCGCATGTTGCCAGTCAACGAATACAATTTAAAAAAAAATATATTGGAAGCAATCAATCACAATTAAGAGATGTTGTCTTTTTGGACGAAACATGGGTTTTTGCAAATGGAAGTGGGACAAAATCATAGCAAGACGATTCTCCAAAAAGTGTTAAACGGAAAAAGCATAGCGGGTCTGGCAAAAGATACATTTTTTTACATGCAGGCTCTACTAAAGGCTTCGTAGCAGGGGCGAGCTTAATTTTTTCATCAACTTCCAAGAATTTGGACTACCATGACAGTATGAACTGTGAGTACCATGACAGTATGAACTGTGAGTTGTGAAAAATTGATTACAAAGCAACTAATACCAAAATTAGAACAACAATCTTTAATAGGTATGTTATTTTTTAAAACTGATGTGTAAACTAACATGAGGTTTTTTTGTAGTTATGGATAATGCTTCATACCACTCCCGTCTCCTGAATAAGCAACCAACTTCTACCTGGAAGAAAAACGAAATTTCTGATTGGCTCCAAAAAGAAAATTTAAGTCCATCGACGTATATGTTGAAGTGTGAGCTCCTCGCAATGGCGAAAAGAAACCAGCGGCCCAAAGAATATGCAGTTGACCAGATCTTAAGGATTGTGACCACGACGTTTTGCGCCTGCCGCCTAATCACTGCCAATTCAATGCAATTGAATTAATATGGGCACAAAGTGCAAAAGCTGAATATGAAAAAAGGGTTGGAGATGGGCTGAAAAGCGGTGAAGTAGAAACGGTGTGGGAACATGCGCTTGACCTAATAAGTCAAGAACAGTGGCTACACTCGGTGGCTCATACAGAAGAACTTATTGGAAAGTGGTGGGATAGAGAACAGGTTTTGGATGTCGCTGCGGAGCCCCTAGTTATCAATCTAGATGAAAATGATGATAATTTATCTGATGAGGATAAAAATGATCAAGAATAACTTAGGCAGAGCCAAAAGCTCATTAAAGGCTTTTTTGACCACACCAGAGCTGCATTCACTGCAGATGTAGGCTTATCATAAATATTACAAATTGCAACGTTGTCTGTTGTCACCACCATACATTCAGGGAGTCTTCAATTCCGTGGTATCTCAGTTATTATGGAAAATATTTCTAATATGTTTTCAAGTGGGTGACCTATTTAAGTTGTTTGCATATTACCTACGTTAAAGTGAATTCGTCCAATGAATACTTCCAGTGAATTTTGTTAAAATTATTATCATATTCAAAAAGAAAATAAATATTTGTAAGGAGGTTGGATTTGTAAATGAAAATCCATTTCATAAAAAAAAACTATTCTTGATTGGTTCCTTCTTTTTTGGAACCGAGAAACATGCTCTTAATTTCAAAACACATATCAATTATGACCTAACCTTGGAGCGGAAATTAGCACCTACACATCTATGAATCAGCTGTATGTTGGCCGCCATATTGAACTTGCTAAAACATTTTGGACATCACTGTTTTCGCTGATTAGTTCATTAGACATGACCATTTTTATTAGAGTAAAGTCGACTATAGCAATTATTTTTAATGATTCCGAAGATAAATTTGAACTAGAAAACAACTTTAACGCCAAACTTAAAGAAAATATCTTGTTAGGTCAACAACTGTCAATCCTGCCCCGACGCTCAAAATTAATCCTCCGCTGCCCCACGTCGCCGCCTATTGTTTCATGGCCTACTTGTCATAAAAACGGCGAATTAACTACTACGAAAAAATCATGGCATTTGCAAAGGAAAAAGTAAATGAAAATATCTGGAAAACGGTGAGAGATACGCACTTTTATCACGTATACCTTTTTGTTGCAGAAGTAACCAGTCTTTCTAATTTCATAAACAAATTTAAGCTACGGGGGTCAGTTGCCACGTAAGTGGCGCCACCTACAAATTAGCTTAAAATTGACATTCCGGGTAGGTTTGTCGTACTCAAAAACAGCCTCGTGAAACATTTCATATCAATAGCTGCCAAACTGTGAAATTTATTGCCAATTTACAGAATTAAAAAAAGAACTTTCTCACCCTGTAGAATAAAAAGTAGCTACTTTTTTATAAGTCATAGTAAGCTCAATCGCTCTATTTTTTCATGCCCTAACTCGCTATACTAATATGTCCCATTGTTTCTGCGACACCCTGTATGAGCTACAATTACCCCGACCACTCTACCCATTTGCCAAACTAGCTGGTAGTGTAGAGATTTTAAAGATCTATTAAAGGGGAAGCAAAGGCGATTAATTTTTTTTCTAACCTTCTCACGTGACAAAACGACATGGCTTCAACGGTTTTTAATGGAAGATTTCAATCTAATAGTTAAGTTCATCTAGGTGGATGACATGACATTCTCCATTTTAATGTTAAAAATTTCTTTTTAAATAAAATTGGTGTATTTATAATAAGGATCAGGGTTAATTATAAGCCTCGGCTGCGCTTCGCTACGTCTCGGTTTTCAATCTCCATCTCACTCGTTATTCACTTTATATCGGTCTTGTATCGATAATAACTATACAAGAATTTCCTGTAGCCGGTTACCAAAAACTACTACCCGTTACATCTTTAGTTAAATATGTAACTAAACTATTTATTATGTCCAAGCAGGCAAAGTTACGTTTGAAAACAATGGCAGTTCCAAAACACGAGGAGAACCTCAATACGTTTTTGAGAACAATATTGCTTTCTCTGAAAGTTAAAATAATTTTTTTTTTAAACTTGAAATATGAACAAACAAAAGCATTTTATAGTATTCAAGCTCAAACGTTTCATCATCTACGTATTTGTGTGTGAGTGTGCGTGTGAGAGATTTTTTTTCTTCTGCGTACCTGTTGGAAACAATAAATTATATTGTGAAAACTAATGCGCTTAACTTACGGGTTCTCAAGCTGGTAATCGCCACTATACGCTTTCAATGCGCTATTAATAATGATTAATATATTAAGACACTTTTATAGAGGATTAAATCTGCCGCTTTATTCGAGTCGTCCCGTCAGTCCGGTAAAAGGGAGATTAAAAATGTACGTCATGTACTCGTTTTTTGTTCACTGCTAGCAGTTTTTTTTTGCGTCTTGCATGGGTGCCAAGACCTGTTTATTTTCTTATTCGATACACCTTATAGTCATACACTTTTGACAAAAGACCAACTAAAATTAGGTTATGTTAAGTGCACATTAGTACCTATTTTATAATATATTCGTCTCAATCATAATATTATGATTTCCTTATAATTTAATTCATTCTACATTATAAGTTGTTTTCAGTTGCATGCAGCAAATAAAACATTGTAATGTTGTTTGCAGTATAAATATAAGACATGCCTTACGTTTTGTTGGAATAGTAAAAGAAAATTATTTTCTACTTGAAGCACCCTATTATGTTATTATGGAAATGTTTGAAATATGTATGTTGGCATGCGAGTAACATGCCAATTATTGTTCACTTTAAATCTGTCTGCTGGGCATTAAGAATTTTGCAGATTGAATCTTTACGCCATCTTTTTCCTCCAAGCGACGGTCGCATTTAGAAGCAAAACTGAATTTTATATACCTTAAGGATGCACAAATAAAGAAGAACGAAGAGATAAATAATTCTCTTCCTGTCACGATATACATACACGGTGGCAAAAAATCGCGGCACGACCGCCTGCTCAAGATGGCACATTATTGCGGGGACACTGTCTCGATGCCGGATCAAATTTCCTCGAAGTGCATGATTGCGAGAGCCAATCGCCTAGCTCCTTTTGTTTGACTTTGTCTCCTGCATATCGGGCCCACACACATGGCGCCCTGCTCTGGTACCGTCGGTACCCGAACCCGAACGGTAGATATGCATGCGAACCTTAATTCCTGCCTCGCGATCGATCTTTCTAAGTTCTCCTTAAAAGGCGCCTTATCCTTGATTACCTTTCTTTTAAATTACAAGTGTGGTGATTTAAAACTCCTTTTTTCTTTATTAGTAAAAATGTCAAATTGTCAAACGTCAACAATGCCATGTTTAGTGTTTATAAAAAAAAATAATGAGAACACGTATAACACATGTAAAAACTAACAATTGTGAAACAATAAAAAAAACTTCAGCGAGAATTAATAATTAAAAAGTACAAACATTTTACAATTCTAAGAAATATCTTTTTTAAAATGACCACAGAAAAACGTGTTTAAATTAGTGATAAATTTGAAGTCTTTGGAGAAACTCAGATTACAATTAGGTATTTAAGTAGATTAAAAATGGCCCCATGTTGACAAAATGAAAATTTTGATGTTTTTTGAAAATACCGAGCCAAAAAATTACTTAAAGTGTGTAAAGATTTCAATCTGAAGAGATATGCAAACGAAACGTGTGTTAAACCTGACTTTTTGTTAATTTTTTCTCAATTACTAGTAATTTCAGAACAAAATTGACATTTTCTCTAAATTTTCAAGTACAAGATGGCACCTTTTCATGGATTTATGACGCTTTGGTAAAACCGAAATAGATAAACGAAATCTGCCTACACATCTCGACCCCGATTTTTATGATAAATTTAATTGCATGATTATTTCCCAGTGAGCTTGATTCGTTTTCCGTATACAGAAGGTTTTTGAAAGAAGGTGCACTTTTTGACACGGCATTGAATCTCGATCATTATGGGAAATAAAACTGAAAGTGAAATATAATTATATTAGAGATTTTCATACGTAATTTAGCACATTTGTCAATTATATGATATAAAAAATTTTTGTTAATGGGACACCCTATAGAGGGTGTCTTTTTTAAGTGCGTGCAGTTAAACTGCAGCTATCTGCAAAACGGCTATAGTCACAAGGTCCGTTAAATTAGCAAAAAGTTGTCTTTTGTGGAGACTTTTTAGAAAACCTTCACAGTGTTGCCTCATTTTAAGTAATTCTTCAAATATTTGGAAAAATGTAAAAATTGCAAAAATTTTAAATCATTTTCTATTTCAAAAACTATTGGTGACACAAAAAAAACTTTAAATTACAAAGTTTCATTACGCTTTAACCCCTCCCATGTGACAAAATGAGACAAGTTTTATCACTCATAACCGCTGTTTTTTTTTAATGCCTCTAAATCGCATTTTTAAGGTTCTAGAGCTGGATGAATTTCTAGAGCTAAAATTAAAAAAAAAAAATGGATTTTTTTAATGCGCTTTTTGATCGAAATAAGACGATTTCAATCACCCGTAACTGCGTGTTTTTTAAAGGTCTCTAAAGCGCATTTTAAAAGTTCTAGAGCTAGATAAAGGTCTATAGCTAGCGCTAAATACAATATTATCAAAAAATTTAGATTTTTTTATGTTTTTTTTGATCGAAATGAGACGATTTCAATCATTCATAACTGCGTGTTTTTTGAATATCTCAAAAGCGCAATTTTAAAAATTCTAGAGCTAGATAAAGATCCAGAGGTAGCTAGATAAAAAACTTTCAAAATACTTTAGATTTTTTTATGCTGTTTTTAATCGAAATGAGACGATTTCAATTGCCCATAACTGCTTGTTTTTTTTTGATGTCTCAAAAGGGCATTTTAAAAGGTTTAGGGCCGAGACAAACATCTAGAGTAAGCGCTAAGAGAAGATCTTGAGCTAGGTGGAAAAAAAATATAACTGCATTTTAAATCTTTCGAAAGCGCCTTTAAAAATTTCTAGAACTAGATGAACTAGAGTTAACTCCAGATACAAAATTTTCATAAATATTTTTATTTTTTAATCTGCTTCTGGTCGAAATAAGACTATTTCGATCACACGTAATTGCTTAGTTTTTTTTAATATCTTGGCAGCTAGCGCATTTTTAAAGTTTCTAGAGCTGGTGTTAGATACAAAATTTTCTAAACAATTTTTATTTTGTTAATGCGATTTTTGATCGAAATGAAACACCTTTTATCACTCATAACTGCATGTTTTTTTTTACGTCTCTAAAGCGCATTTTTGAAGTTCTAGAGCTAGATGAAGATCTAGAGCTAAAATAAAAAAAAATGTTTTTTTAATGCACTTTTTGATCGAACTGAGACGATTTCAATTTTTCCTTAACTCCGCGTTTTTTTATTGCATATAAAGCACATTTTTTAAGAGTTCTAGAGCTAGATAAAGATCTAGAGCTAGCGCAAAATACGAAATAAAAAAAAAATTACATTTTTGATCGAAATGAGGCGATTTCTTCGCTTCATTTCGATTCTCATTCTGCTTCTCAATCACCCATTACTGCTTTTTTTTTTAATATCCCGACAGCGCATTTTAAAAGTTCTAGACCTAGATGAAGATTTAGAGCTAGCGCTAGATAAAAGTTTTCAAAAAACTTTCGATTTTTTTTTAACAGCGCTAGATGAAATATAAATAAAGATGAACGCTAAATAAAGAAAAATTCGTAACTGTGTTTTTTTATGTCTCGAAAGCGCATTTTAAAAGTTCTAGAGCTAGATGAATTAGAGTCAGTGCTAGATAAAAAATTAAAAAAAAAATATTTTTGTGTTTCTGATGGAAATGAGACGATTTAAATCACCTAAAACTGCTTGTTTTTTTTATGTGCCTAATGCGTATTTTTTAAAGTTGTAGAGTTAGATGAAGATTGAAGAGCTACCGCTAGATAAGAACTTTTCAAAAAACTTTCGATTTTTTTATGCTGTTTTTAATCGAAATGAGACGATTTCAAACACCCATAACTGCTTAAGCGCTAGGTGAAGATCTTAAACTAGATAAAAAAAGCATAACTGCGTTTTTAAATGTTTCGAAAACGCCTTTCAACAGGTTCTAGAGCTAGATTAAGAACTAGAGTGAGCGCTAAATACAAAATGTTCAAAAAATGTTGGATTTTTTTATACCGTTTTTGATCGAAGTGAGACTTTTTTTTTAATATCTCAAAAGCATATTTTAAAAGTTCTAAAGCTGGATGAAGATCTGGAGCAAGCGTTAAATACAAAGTTGAAAAATTAAATTGAATTTTTGGTTATCTGCTTATTGATCGAAATGAGACGAATTCAATCACCAAAAACTGCGTTTTTTTTCAATGCCTCGGACGTCCAATTTCAAAGTTCTAGAACTAGATGAAGATTTAGAGCTAGCGCTAGATAAAACATTTTCAAAAAAAATTGTTTTTGATAGTAATGAAACGATTTCAATCACCTATAACTGCTTGTTTTTTTATTTCTTTAAAGGTCATTTTTAAAAGTTCTTGAGCTAGATAAAGATCTAGAACTAGCGCTAAATACAAAAATTGAAAAAAAAATTGTTTTTTATGCTCTTTTTGATCGAATTGAGGCGATTCGAATCACTTTAAAAAGTGCATTTTTTAAGTGCAGACCTAGAGCTAACGCTAGATAAAAAATTGTCAAAAAATGTTCGATCTTATCTTGGTTTTTAATCGAATAGAGGCGATTTCAATCACCCATAACTGCTTATTTTTGTTCTAATGTCTCGAAAATGCATTCTAAAAGTTTTCAGAGCTAGATGAAAATCTAGAATAAGCGCTAGATGAAGATTTTGAGCTAGATGAAGAAAAAATTATAACTGCGTTTTTTTTTAAATGTTTCGAGAGCGCATTTTAAAAGTTCTAGAGCTAGATGAACAGTTAGCGCTAGATACAAAATTAAAAAAAAATCTTAAAAGATCATCTTTAAAGTTCCAGAGCCAATGAAGATATAGAGCGGGCGCTAACAAAAAAAAATTGAGTTTTTTTATGTTTTTTTTTTATAGAAGTGAGACGATTTTAATTACCCATAACTACTTGTTTTGGTTTAAATATATCGAAAGTGCATTTAAATTTAGTTCTAAGAGCTAAATGAAGATCTAGAACAAGCTCTACATGAAGATATAGAGCTAGATAAAGAAAAATCTATAACTGTGTTTTTTGTTTTGTTTCCAAACGTCGTTTAAAAATTCTAGACCTAGATAAACAACCAGAGCTAGCGCTAGATACAAAATTTTCAAGAAATTTTGGATTTTTTTTTTGACAGTTTTGATCTAATTCGGACTATTTCAATCACGCATAACTGCGTGTTCTTTTGAATGTCTCAAAAGCGCATTTTAATAGTTCTAGACCTAGATGAAGATTTAGAGCTAAAGCTAGATAATTTTTTTTTTTTTAAATGGGATATTTTTTTAGCAAGCGCTAGATGAAGATATAGCGCTAGATAAAGAAAAATCCATAACTGTGTTTTTTTAATGTCTCGAAGAAGCATTTTAAAAGTTTTATAGCTAGATGAAAAGAATTTTGGATTTTTGTTATGCGTTTTTTGACCGAAGTGAGACGATTTCAATCACTGACAACTCCTTATTTTTTTTCTATATCTCGAAAGCACATTTCTAACGTTCCAGAGCCAGATGAAGATCTAAAGAAAACGCTAGATAAAATTAAAAAAAAAAAATTGGGTTTTGTTCGCGTTTTTGATTTAAATGAGATGATTTCAGTAACTGCTTGTTTTGGTTTTAAAAGTTCTAAGAGCTAGATGAAGATCTGGAGCAAGCGCGAGATGAAGATATAGAGCTAGATAAAGAAAAATCCATAACTGTGTTTTTTATGTTTCAAAAACGTCCTTTAAGAGTTCTAGAGCTAGATAAGATACCAGAGCTAGCGCAAGATATAAAATTATCGAGATTTTTTTATGCAGTTTTTGATCGAAGTGAGACTTAAGATTTTCAATCATTCATAACTGGGTTTTTTTGGTTTAGCGGTTCGAAAGCACATTTTAAAAAATTCTAGACCTAAATGAAGATTTAGAGCTAAAGCTAAAGAAAAAATTTTCGATTTTTTTTAGCAAGCGCTAGATGAAGATATAGTGCTCGATAAAGAAAAATACATAACTGTGTTTTTTTGATGTTTCGAAGAAGCATTTTAAAAGTTCCAGAGCTGGATGAAGAGTTAGCGCTACATACAAATTTCAAAAAGAATTTTGGATTTTTGTTATGCTCACGGAAGTGAGACGATTTCAATCACTGATAACTGCGCGTTTTTGTTTGTATATCTCGAAAGCGCATTTTTTAAATTCCAGAGCTGATGAAGATCTAGAGGAAGCGCTAGATAAAAATTTAAAGAAAATTGAATTTGGTTCTTGTTTTTGATCGAAATGAGACGACTTCAATCACCCATAACTGTTTGTTTTTTTTTAATATCTTAAAGGCGCATTTTTTAAATTCTAGAACTAAATTTTTTCAAAAAAAAAAATTGATTTTTTTTAATCAAAATGAGACGATTTCAATTACCCATAACTGCTTGTTTTGGTTTTAAAAGTTCTAAGAACTAGATGAAGATCTATAGCAATCGCTAGATGAAGATATAGAGCTAGATAAAAAAAAATCCATAACTGTGTTTTTTTAATGTTTCGAAGAAGCATTTTAAAAGTTCCAGAGCTAGATGAAGAGTTAGCGCTACATACAAATTTCAAAAAGAATTTTGGATTTTTGTTATGCTCACCGAAGTGAGACGATTTCAATCACTGATAACTGCGCGTTTTTGTTTGTATATCTCGAAAGCGCATTTTTTAAATTCCAGAGCTGATGAAGATCTAGAGGAAGCGCTAGATAAAAATTTAAAGAAAATTGAATTTGGTTCTTGTTTTTGTTCGAAATGAGACGACTTCAATCACCCATAACTGTTTGTTTTTTTTTAATATCTTAAAGGCGCATTTTTTAAATTCTAGAACTAAATTTTTTCAAAAAAAAATTGATTTTTTTTAATCAAAATGAGACGATTTCAATTACCCATAACTGCTTGTTTTGGTTTTAAAAGTTCTAAGAACTAGATGAAGATCTATAGCAATCGCTAGATGAAGATATAGAGCTAGATAAAAAAAATCCATAACTGTGTTTTTTTAATGTTTCGAAGAAGCATTTTAAAAGTTCCAGAGCTAGATGAAGAGTTAGCGCTACATACAAATTTCAAAAAGAATTTTGGATTTTTGTTATGCTCACCGAAGTGAGACGATTTCAATCACTGATAACTGCGCGTTTTTGTTTGTATATCTCAAAAGCGCATTTTTTAAATTCCAGAGCTGATGAAGAACTAGAGGAAGCGCTAGATAAAAATTTAAAAAAAATTGAATTTGGTTCTTGTTTTTGATCGAAATGAGACGACTTCAATCACCCATAACTGTTTGTTTTTTTTTAATATCTTAAAGGCGCATTTTTTAAATTCTAGAACTAAATTTTTTCAAAAAAAAATTGATTTTTTTTAGTCAAAATGAGACGATTTCAATTACCCATAACTGCTTGTTTTGGTTTTAAAAGTTCTAAGAACTAGATGAAAATCTATAGCAATCGCTAGATGAAGATATAGAGCTAGATAAAAAGAAATCCATAACTGTGTTTTTTTAATGTTTCGAAGAAGCATTTTAAAAGTTCCAGAGCTAGATGAAGAGTTAGCGCTATATACAAATTTCAAAAAGAATTTTGGATTTTTGTTATGCTCACCGAAGTGAGACGATTTCAATCACTGATAACTGCGCGTTCTTGTTTGTATATCTCAAAAGCGCATTTTTTAAATTCCATAGCTGATGAAGAACTAGAGGAAGCGCTAGATAAAAATTTTAAAAATATTGAATTTGGTTCTTGTTTTTGATCGAAATGAGACGACTTCAATCACCCATAACTGTTTGTTTTTTTTATATCTTAAAGGCGCATTTTTTACATTCAAGAAATAAATTTTTAAAAAAAAAAATTTGATTTTTTTTAATCAAAATGAGACGATTTCAATTACCCATAACTGCTTGTTTTGGTTTTAAAAGTTCTAAGAACTAGATGAAGATCTATAGCAATCGCTAGATGAAGATATAGAGCTAGATAAAAAAAATCCATAACTGTGTTTTTTTAATGTTTCGAAGAAGCATTTTAAAAGTTCCAGAGCTAGATGAAGAGTTAGCGCTACATACAAATTTCAAAAAGAATTTTGGATTTTTGTTATGCTCACCGAAGTGAGACGATTTCAATCACTGATAACTGCGCGTTCTTGTTTGTATATCTCAAAAGCGCATTTTTTAAATTCCAGAGCTGATGAAGAACTAGAGGAAGCGCTAGATAAAAATTTTAAAAAAATTGAATTTGGTTCTTGTTTTTGATCGAAATGAGACGACTTCAATCACCCATAACTGTTTGTTTTTTTTTAATATCTGAAAGGCGCATTTTTTAAATTCTAGAAATAAATTTTTTTAAAAAAAAATTTGATTTTTTTTAATCAAAATGAGACGATTTCAATTACCCATAACTGCTTGTTTTGGTTTTAAAAGTTCTAAGAACTAGATGAAGATCTATAGCAATCGCTAGATGAAGATATAGAGCTAGATAAAAAAAAAATCCATAACTGTGTTTTTTTATGTTTCAAAAACGTCCTTTAAGAGTTCTAGAGCTAGATGAAAAACCAGAGCTAGCCCTATATACAAACTTTTCGAGAAATTTTGTTTTTTTTTCAGAGAGAAGGCTATTTCAATCACTCATAACTGCTTGTTTTTTGAAGTCTCAAATCGCATTTTAAAAATTCTAGAGCTAGATGAAGGTCTAAAGCTAGCGCCAAATAGAGATCTAGATCTAGATTAAGATCTAGAACGAGATCTAGGTTAAGATCCAAATTTAGCGCTGCATGAAGATATAGAACTTCAGGAGATGAAAGGGAACATCAGAAGTAGCAAAAAATTGTTAGATTCACTCGGTTCGGTCCACTCGTTCTAAAGTTATAGACCCGTCAAAGATGGAAACATCTAAATGTAGTAGTAGATGAAGATGTGGAATTAGCGCTAGACAAAGAAATAGAGCAAGATTAAGATTCAGATTTAGCACTGCATAAAGATCTAGAACTCCCATTGGTTGGAGGTGAAAGAGGACATCGTGAGGAGCAAAAACTTGTAGGATTTACTTCAATCGAGCCACTCGTTCTAAAATTATAGGGTCAAAGTTGTAAAGTGAGGAAAAGAAGGAATCTCGCCATTTGACCATTTTCAAAAAATCTTGGATCTTTCTACACCGTTTTTTGATCGAAATGAGACGATTTCAGTCCATTATCAACGAACACAACTTATTACGAGCGAAATTAGTCTTATATATATATATTTTTTTTTATTGTCTTAAAGCGCATTTTAAAAGTGCCTAAAAATGGCCTCGAAGGAGTCCATCTCCGAAACTATTGATACGATGGGATTCCTGGTGTCCGAATGATTCGCTTTTTTTTGTATTTTGTTTTTTGCTTTAAATTTAACGATATAAAAAATGTTATTATACTTTTCGATGTAGCTGACACCTTTCTGGGCTGTATTAAAAAGCATGATTAGATTTGTATAAGTTTTTCTTTATTTTAATTTTCAATCGATCAGTAAATGTATATTCCTTCTGAAAGCCATCAGAACCTGAGGCTTTTGTTGATAACGTCACAAAGCAGGATACATTATGCCTCTATAGCGGTATAGACAAGAGTTGTGTCATCGGGGTAGTAAAATAGCAATTCCTGTTGTAAACCCACTGGACCGAAATCCGGGTGCATGTTGAGCGATTATAACAATAACAATCGCTAAGCACAAATTACTGGGTGTATACGGCGCAAAACCAGGCAGCGAAATATGATGGGAAACCTTAATCCGGCATGCGATCGGCATACGGTTTTTCTTCTCTACTTCCGCCACTTTTCTGGTCGAAATGTGATTTATTGTTGCGTCTTCATTGGAAGAGAATTCGTGACGAAGGGATTCCATCGGAGCCAGGTACCGTTAGCGGTACTGTTTTCCCGATTGTGCACCAGTCACCTCCACTTTTAGATAGGAAAAATGCTTATTTGTATTTATAAGGAAAAGAAACCCGAGTGCCACTCAAACGGATGCATTTTTAATTGAGTGGCTTTCAAACACTCGTTTATTATAATAATACTTATGCAAATATCCGAGTATTGTTCCTAATACTAATATTGTGTCATAACTCGAGACTTTTCCCAACAATGGCCGTTGCGAATGTTGAAATTCCTATTTCGCAGGCGAAAGCAAACAACTCGATTGATTTCAGCATGCTCTTGTGCTGCCGTGACATAGAGTCGTGAATTATTACTTAATTGCTTTGTTTCATTGACAGTCATATCTTCAGGATTAATTCGCGTATTGTTTGGGTGCACTGGAGAAACTTATTGGGCTTGCATTTTTAACTTCTTCGTATAGCGATAAGCAACAACCGTATCCACACTTCGGTTATAAGTTGTTTCCGTGTATTAAGCAAGCCAATGCAAGTTTTACAGTATAATCCGATTACCTACTCGAAAGAAAAAGTAAAGCGATAACATTCAAATTCGGCACGCAACGTGCTTATAGAAGAATATATCCCGATGGCATGCAGTTGCTTCAATTAAGAGATGCAATCGTCTCATCCATAGTCATTTCCTATATCAAACAATAAACGGGAATGCGAGATCAGACCAATACGATAATTAATAAAAGTCATGAAAAGAATATATTGAGATCTACCAATCACCAAACCATTACGTATCGGATATTGACCATGCTAGCGCGTGTTTCCTAGCTATAAGCCGATAAAATCAATGTATATTTCTTGTGTTTACTGGTATTTTCGCACGTACGTGTACCATCAAGGTTTTATACTTCGTGATGGTGAGACCATAATTTTATCTTTATGTTTTCAGTTCATTTCCTTTACCTACTGTAAGCACATGATCAAAAATGTACTGCGACGTTTTTTGGTTCAAAAGAAAATGATTTGATAAAACTTTTGTTAAGAACAAGTTTCTAGTTCCCTTGCAATTAATGATCAAAGTTAAAAAAAAAAATGTGTTTTTCGCTATATTTGGCGAACGATACAATGGATTTCAAAAAGGTGGACTTGTTAGTAAGGTGTGGTAGACCCCTGCCTTATGCGCCGGGGTGAGAGTTCATAATTGGAACCTGTATTTGAAGACAAATTCGGCGCAGGAAAGGCGGTGTGACGTTATAAAAGATTTCGACTAATGCTGCCACCTGTGAGGCGGTGGTGAAGTTTTGGCGCTGCCACCTGTGGGCTGAAATTCCGCCACAATGCTCACCTCCCAATGACAACGAGGATGCATATTGAGAGAGAAGTGAGGTTCTTTTTGCGAACTGAGGGGATGAATTTGTGTTGCTGTTGCTTGAGCGAGGTGAATGGTGAAGAATGTTCCAGTGCTACCGTGAATGGTATCAGAGGGTGATGTGTGGGAGAAGATTCCGCGTTGCAGTGAGTGAAAAGAGAGTTTTCTGGATGCTGTGTGCGGTGGGTATGAGAGAGATGCTGCTCTGGTAGCCTCGTGGCGTTGAAACCCAGAAAAATTAGATAATTTGCTTCCTTGTTTGACTAATGCCCGTATTTATAGTCGTGAGTTAGCTCCGAGTAAGCCTCAAGTCTGACTTTGACCTTTAGTCTCCATTTAAAATACATAGACTGATTTTCGTGCATCCGTTATTCCGATGAAAAACGTCCGAAAAATTGATTTTGACAAATTTTCAACCAATTACAAGTTTGTATTTAATCAAATTTGGACACATCGGACTGACGGATGCATGAAAATCAATCCTTACGTCAATCATTTTTGATTAAGCACGAGCTCGTGCTCAAGTTGCGACTATAAATACAGGCATAAAGACTGATTTTCATCTTGAAATCTTTCTGCAAATTTCCAGGAAACGGTGGCACATACGAAACACTTAAAGTAAAGAAGAAAAACAGGTTTCTAAATTGAATACAGAATTCAGTTTTGATCAGTGCGCGGTACAAAAAAATTTGGGTAGTAAATGCCCCAATGAAAGACATATTAAACCCCGTAGATTCTTGCTGTTAGATGTTATATTTAACGATGTAAATCATAAATAGTTAGTTAAATTTAAAATTTGAGTAAAATTTTTCTTTTTGATTAGTGCTTAAAAGTGGTTTGGCTCTGAGGATGACATCAATTAAATGTCAAAACATTGACTTTTTTCAAACAACAAGAGAGTTTTATTTGTCCTAAACTTGACGAAGTTATTTGTGTTTTTTTGCATGTTAGTTTGCATCAAAATACTGTCTAAAATAAACGTTTTCGATTTTTTTTTCACATATCCAGGTGCAGCTCGAATGATTTGAAGTTTGGGCCAATATCTCAGAATGGAAAGTGGAATAATTTTCAAAACATTGTTTTTCGTTTTTACCAGACGTAGGTAAAGTAGTTAAGTTCTTATAAATTTTCAGTTTTTTATTTACATGACATTTGCATAACTCTACATGAAACATTATCTGAAATGTGGGTCTTCAGATTTGTCAAGCATTATTTAAAAAAAAATTCTAGTTGAAAGGAGGATATTGAGCAAAATTGAAAAATAACTTAACAATCGAGATAAATGGTGTTGTTCTTAAATGAAAGAAGAAGAAAAACAAAAAATTTATTGATAAAAATTAAAAAATTATTATTGATACGACTAAAAGTTCTTGCGTATGTCGACTGAAAAAAATGTAATTCTGAAGTTACAAGCACAACCGCAAAAGATCGAAACTTCGTTTTTATTTACAGTTTTCTCCACAACTAGAGATGGTGCTGAATAAGTTGACGAGTTGACGTTGTAGTAGTACCTTTTTCTATGCCGCGAGGAAGAAGAACTAGAGTTGGGCAAGGCGAAAAGTTTTCGCTTTGGAAACTTTCCGAGAAGGTACGAAACCACTGGACTGACTGCGAAACACGCGAGTTGACGTTCTAGTAATATCTTTTTCTATGCCGTGATGAAGAAAAAGTAAGGTTGGGCACGGAGAACAATTTTAAAATAATTCAGCACATCTCCAACTGGAAAAGATCGGAATTCTGTTTTTAATTTGAGACAGTTCTCTATACGAGTAGTTTTATTCCCGGACAAGAGATGGTGCCGAATAGGGACTAATTGAGAAACACGCGAGTTGACGTTCTATAATACCTTCTTCTATGCCGTGAGGAAGAAACTAGGGTTCGGTACGGCGAAAAGTTTCCGCTTTGGAAACTTTCCGAGAAGGCAGGAAACCAGTGGACTGATTGTGGAACATGCGAGTTGATGTTCTAGTAATACATTTTTCTATGCCGTCAAGAAGAAAAACTAGGGTTGGGCAAAGCGACAAGTTTCCGCTTTGGAAACTTTCCGAAAAGGTGGGAAACGACTTAAGAAACGGATTTCTATAAGAGAATCAATTTTAAAATAATTCAGCACATCTACAACTGGAAAAGATCGGAATTTCGTTTTTAATTTGGGACAGTTCTCTATACGAGTAGTTTTATTCCCGGACAAGAGATGGTGCCGAATAGGGACTAATTGAAAAACACGCGAGTTGACATTCTAGTATTACATTTTTCTATGCCGCGAGGAAGAAAAATTAGGGTTGGGCACGGCGAAAAGTTTCTGCTTTGTTTTAATAACGATGGGTAACCGATTTGGTTTTTTATTTTTTCCTAGCGGTTAGACAATTATCAAACTCCTTACTTCTTGTATTTTCAGTGTCACTTTCAAGTCCTAAACCGGACTATTACTGTAATAATTACATTTCTGTAATAAATTAATTATTAAAATGGCAAAATTTCATTCGAATGGATTAAGATACACTGTCGAAACGTAGTAATTTACCACGTTTCCATGCTGCTTTCAAACCAATTTGGTTTCATATTTTTTCGAAACGGTTAGAAAATTATAGCCTGATTTCCTTACTTCTTGTATTTTCAGAATCATTTTCAGGTCCTAGACAAGATCATAACGGTCCAAATTCTAAGGTACTTCAATGAAAATATTTTTTAACGCTTTCATAATGTCTTGATATACATTTTAATTTATTTCTTGAATTAATTAATTATTCAAATGGATTAAGAAACCCTGTGGAAACGTAGTAATTTACCACGTTTCCATAGTGAATTCAAATCGATTTGGTTTCATATTTTTTGCTAACGGTTAGAAAATTATAGGCTAATCTTCTTACTTCTTGTATTTTCAAGTCCATAAGTCCAGATTGTAACGTACTTCAATGAAAATAATTATTTACCTTTTCATAATGTCTTGAGATAAACTTTAACTTATTTTTGTAATAAATTAATTATTAAAATTAGGAAATTTCATTCAAATGGATTAAGTTTGATTCAGTGGATTAAATATTTAGTTGAAGAGCTAAGAAATCAGAAGAATGAAACTACACTGTGAGCCAATTTTCGAATGTCTATGTATCATAGTAATTGAACACGAGTGGCTTAAATTAGTTAATCAAGAAGTTAAAATTTTCGCTATTTTTTTCTTTACATTCAAAATGGCGCCCAAATAATAGTTTTTCCACTTTTTCTTACCATTATCTTAAAATTTCAATCTGATTATCTCGAAAAGTGAAAATGTCACTGGCAGTATTCACCAAGTGTATGCAATACTTAAGTACCTCGGGTACGTTGATAAGTCGTACTCTGGAGCTAACAGTTCCTGCAGTCTAGTCCGGGAGTTATGTCGCAAATTTGAAAATGGCAAAAATCGAAATTTTACCTTTGGCACCACACTAGTCCGTCTTTAATCTTGTTTATTTTAGTTAGTTGCTCATGCGGGTAGTAAAATCATGCAAATATGTGAACATGATGACTTCATTTGTTTTGACTGGACATTAAAGAGTAAAAGACAATTTGTTTATTTACACAATGAAACATTATTTTGAATCCAAATTTTGAAAAGTTCTGCTGTTTTTGAGATTTCCAAAAGCTGTTCTATCAATGTGAAACATTAATAGATTTTTTCTTTTTTTTTTTCTTGCATTATTTCCAAGCCTCAGAATGATGGATGGAATTACCAATTGATTTGAGGAGCCACACTGTATATACAGGGTGGGCCAATAGTGCGTAGGCGGACGATTGCTCCGAAATGCAAAAAGATATCAATATGAAATTTTGGATGTCGATTGATGTTATGCTTGGGCGTATTTCGTAAACACATAAACTATATATACACAAAGTTATGTTTTTTTAAATAGAACACCCTATATATATATTGTTATATTCAAGTTGCCCTTCTTAAATGCCTCAAGAAAATATAAGCATATGTGGCCTTTATACTACGCGTTTTGGAAATATGGGAGTTTAAGTGATAAAAATCGGCCATCTTTGGGCATTCAGATCTCACTTACAAAAGAAAATTTAAAAGCTGATTATGTTCACTTATTAACTAGAAACCCTAATCTATGCCATAATTATTAATTCGCAACCTGGAGTTGCACTGATATACAGGGTGATCGTTGTTTGAAAAACCTTGATTTTCTCGATTTTTGACGAATGCATTAGAGCTTAATTTATTCATCTTTTGATTTCTCATCTGATCTATTTAGATTTTGAAAATAACATGCCACGTTAACTTATTTATTTAAAAGAGTAATTTTTGTAACGTGCATCTACTAAAAAATATGTAATAGTTAAAATATTTATAGATTTTTATATGATATTTAGGCCACATTGTACAAGTCACTCTCAAAGTCGGGTTCAGCTAAACTCGACTGGTACTGTAACCCACCTATAAGAATCGCATTGATGTCAAATTAAGTTCATTTGTGACACTTGCTGACAGCAATGCTTTTCTTATGGGCGAGTTCAAGTACCAGTCGAGTTTAGCTGAACCCGACTTTGTGGGTGACTTGTACAATCAAGCCTAATAGATTAAGCAATGCCAGAACTTAAGCAATACGTTTTATGTTTTAAGTATTTTCCTTCACCTGATTGTTCAAAATATAGCTCTTGGCCAATCAGATGAGCCATGTCCAACTACATCATGCTAGAACCATAACCAACTTGTTAAATAACACATGCGCTGAGAGGTGGATAGGAAGAGGTGGACCTGTACGTTGGCCTGCCAGGTCACCCGACGTAACACCATTGGACTTCTTCTTGTGAGGTTATGTAAAAGACAAGGTGGATGAAACGGAACCTACAACAATGGAAAATATGAAACATCGTATTCGCAACAATTACTCTTGATATGTTACAAAGCGTTAAGGAAAATTTTAATAAAATAATTGAGGCGTGTTCAGGACAACAGGGTCGACACTTTGAACACTTAATGTAGAAATGAACATTAAGGCTGTGTACCAACAACTTAATTAACTATGTTTTCTTCCTTATAGTAATATTACTAAATTATCAAATATTCCGACAATTATTATTTAAAAAAATAAATAAAATTGCATAGTAGTAGACTATACTACATTTATGCAATTTTTATTGTATGCAATGGCCAATAAGATGTCAGTATTCAGTCAGCTGATTATTACGCATTGCCAAAAATTAATCAGCTGACAGAACATTTTCATTGGCCATTGCATGCAACGAAAATTGTAAAAATGCGATGCAGGTTTTAAGAAAGTTGGTAGGCTGAGCCCTTATGTATACCCCAAGTATAACGTGTCGGATCAGGATGTGGACACCGCCGGATGCGATACGTTATTCTTGGGCTGGTCCACTTAACCTTAATAATGATGCCTAACCTGCATTAATTATTGATGTTATGGAATATCAGGCACAAAAGGTGTCAAATATCTCTAAATCTATTAGAGATAGGTATAGGACATGCTTCATAAAAATAAAAGTTGAGCTCAAGCCCCATATAACAGCATCCGAAAAATGCGGTGTTGCCATTTGAAAAAATCGAGAAAATCAAAGTTTGTCAGAGCAACTCCAAGTTGCGAATTAATAATTATTGCATAGTCTAAGGTTTCTAGTTAATAAGTGAACATAATCCTCTTTTAAATTTTCTTTTGTAAGTGAGCTCTGAACGCCCAAAGATGGCCGATTTTTATCACTTAAACCCCCATATTTCCTAAACGTGTAGTATAAAGGCCACATATGCTTATATTTTCTTGAAGCATTTAAGAAGGGCAACTTGAATATAACAAAATATATAGGGTATCCTATTAAAGAAAAACATAATTTTGTGTGGCCACTCTGTATGTAGCTTGGCACTAAAATCCAAAATAATTTAGAAATACGCCCAGGCTTAACATCATGACCTTTAATTTAATGTTAACACCATCGATGACCAAAATTTCATATTGATATTTTTTTGCATTTCGGTGCAATCGTCCGTCCACGCACTATTCAAAATTAAAGTTAAATCAATTAACACCATCGATGACCAAAATTTCATATTGATATCTTTTTGCATTTCGGTGCAATCGTCCGTCCACGCACTATTGGCCCACCCTGTATATGCCATAATCCCAAATCAACGAAATAACCTCTGTTAATAGTGTTAATATGTCGCCTTACACCAGTAATAACTTCCGCCGCAAACTAATTGCAAAGATTCAAATTTCACAAGCCCAACAATTATAGCATTAGTAGTCCATAAATCAAAGGAATTTCTCTAAAAATACTCGTAAGGAGGCTTCTTGAAACGATTAGGGACAAATTTCGCCCCCTAAATCATATACTTGCGGTTTATTTTTACACATTTTAGCCCGCAATTTACTGCACCGGTTCAATGTAAATCACTTTTAGAGCGGTCTAAATGGGAAGTTTTTGGGATATATTTAGTCCTCTCCGGGCCAGAGGCGATGGGAGAACAATTTGATATGCAGCGTATTTTAATGGCTACGAATTCCATCATAAAGTTACTTAAACGGAATAAAAGTTCGTGCTCGCAATGTTATGCTCGTTTTGCAATTGCTAACGTGTATAAATGAAGAAATAACAATCATCCTGAGAACTCGGCGTTTCACGACATTTTTCTTGTTTCTGTGAGAAAACGGCATTTTATTCGCGTTTTAAAACTAGACGTTCACTCAACTAGGAAAATTTAACAAGGCCTCGGAGTTGCGATAATAATTGGTTCTGGATGAAAATTCGACTTTGAGAAGAAACACCTCGAAATTGCAATAAGCCTTATGTAATATTAGGGTCTGCACTAGGCCTTTTATATACCTTCTTATAATACTGTATTTAATTCATGAACCTCTTCATTGGCGCTGGTTCTTGACCGGAGGACCGGTTCTAATGACATGATATTGAGCTCACTTTCGGTAAATGGGTCAGGCCCATCTAGACGACGAACTGGACCGGTTTATTTCTCATCAAGAGAAAGAAATTCCTTAAGGTCCTGTAACTAGGACCACTGGTCTAAATTGCAACTTTGTGTGAATGGTTAGAACAAAGAAAAGAATCAGATCTAATTTGATAATTCTTTAAATAATAGTTCAGATTAGTTGCTTACTTTATGTAAGGTTTGTGTTTTTACGAGTTTAATCAGATAATTTTATTACGATTATTAAAACCTGTGACATTAATAGGCCATTTTTTAAAGAGATTATTTCCAAAAAATTGCGCTAATATCGCTATTAAATGGATATTTTCATTTTACGGCCTGTTCGGCTTCCTATTATTAGTCAAATGTAATTTATCGCCCCATAAGAAACTAGCTATAAAATGTAAGGATATGGAAAGAAACCGATTTATAATGAACGAATAAAATAAAGGCTGCCTTGACTATAAATTAATTATATTAAACGAGTACGTTTAAGATCAAGAGATAGTGAGGAATTGGGTCGTCGCTATGTATAAACTAAATTCATTTTCGCTATTTTAGTCTCAAGAAACGCAACTTCATCTTTGTTTCTGGATCCAAGCGACCGCTAAATTACGGTACATTTACGATAATACCGACGTCGTAAAAGACTTATTAGTTAATATTTTTTCCTGTTGAAAGTTGTGAGCATAATAATAATAATAACATCATTAGTAATTCAAAAACGATATTTTATAGACCCGCTCTGTTTCCTTATTATGAATAAATCAAAAATAAATTATTCTTTATGTGTTATGCGTTCGAATGTAAAGTCGCACAGCATTAATATAGCATATGCTAAGGCTGATTATGCCCAAAATTAGAATATGGATTTGTTTTATAGTTTTGTTTATTAAATTGTGTTACGTTTTTCTATGGGTTGGAAAAAGAGTCACAGATATACAATAAATCCAAACATAACTATTTATTTCTAAAACTCCTTTTACCCACGTATGTACTCTTTTATACTTCTATGTTCCCTCGATTTATACGTCTATGGTTCGCTCTTGCTTTGCTGGTCAAGAAAGTCAAAGACTGATTTGCGTATGCGCTTTTTATACCGGCTGATGACCCAACCTAGAACGTAGGAGATTAATTTTGCCTTATTTCATTGAAGCTAAACTTTTTTCAAGAAGCTTATTTCAGTTGGTGTCTTAGCGTTAAACTTTAATTAGCTGGCCCGAAGCCACTCCGAAGATGGTAGAAAACACTTAGCTATCCTCTATATTAGTGTGTCATATACATTGATAGAGGGGTTGTGTCGCCAGTATCACATTGGATGATGCAGACACCAGGCTCCACATACAAAATGAAATTACTGAAAATCAATAAAAAGAAGTTCTTAAAGAAAATGAAGTAGCCGATCATCACCATTAGGAACAACTTAACAATATAGATAATTTATGAAACGGACTTATCAATATGGTGCAATTAAACAGCAAGAAAGTCTCAGTTGCCACTAAGAAATCCAGCGACTGTTGGTTGACCCTCAATCCGGGATTTCTTACAAAGGCAAAAATGGAAGGCAAAGCAAGAAAATCTACCCTAACCCAAACAGATCCAAGGGCTCGTGGCTATTTAGAAATCGCTAATGCTTCGGAAACCTTGCAGGAATTGTTACAGGACCAAGCAGACACAATACATGCACCTTCTGAAAATAGTTGACAGGTACCTGGTTCCGGGAATCAAAACTTTACCGGGATTTCTCACAAAAAAAAATGAAGGAATATGTAGACAAAACAAGGAAATCTAACCTGGACAAATCCAAGGCCTCGTGTCTACTTAGAAGTCGCCAGAGTGCTTTGAATACCTTGCAAGAATGCATGCCTTGCAGTCAAATGGTTGGCTTGCGTGCAAAATGCAAATACCAGTACCAATTTTCTAAAACTGTTGGAAAGGCTGTAATCGCACTTGATAGTACTGTCAAAATGGCGTTTTTAAGAGTTGCTACAAACGAAGAAAGAGGAGGTGGAGGTGCAGGTGAATGTTGGAGAAATGGAAATGTGCGAGAAGAACTCGACAATCATGTACACGTTAGTGAGCATCGTTTTAAGCTAAAGAAGAACTTTGTCATGTTCCCAAGCTCTTATTTTCAATATTCAACGAAAGTCTTGGTGCTTTTAACCCACAATGCTTTTATTCGCAGCATTAGACTTTAAGACGATCTCCTTTTAGTCTGTATTCCAGAATTTTGTCATCGTAATTAGTCATTTTTTAGGTTCTTTTCTTCTTAGGTTCAGGTTCTGTCCGCTTCCACATGGAACAATAACGATGCTCCATTTTTTAGGCTGTAGTAGCTCTATCCATCTAGCAGTATGTCCTTGATGTAGCAGCATTATTCACCTTAGTGCTCCATAACCTATTATTTTTAAATTTCAAATTAAATTAATTTTTAATTAAAAATAAATTATATTTATAAATTGCGAATTAAAAAGCTGCGTTCTATAGAGCAAACTGTGAAAATAACCCACTACTTTAACAACTATCAGTAAGTTTCTGAGTAACGTAGTAGTGTCTCTCTGGTTTGTTGAGTAATGGCTGAAGTACTGGACAAAATATTCTTTAATTCTCTTTATATATCAATCTAGTTGTAAGTTACCGCCTAGACTTACACTCTACAGTCAACTCAGGAACAAAACTTTGATATGAAAGATTTTTGATCCCCAAGACGATGAGAATGGCTATAGAATTTCATCAAGACAAGTAGCTTGACTTTTTGAGATATACTTGACTTGACTTGAAGAATTAAGGACTTGACTTGATTTGTCCTTTTTAGAGTAGAGCTTGACTTAATGTCAAGTATTACCGTATATCATACTTATTGATACTTGATTGAAAATAATTAACGAACAAGACGAACTCAAACATAATTTTCTGTCAGTATATTTGACGAAAACGAACTAATCTAAAATCTAATCTAAAGTGTTTTCCGGCCTTTGAAGCCGTGGTCGAATGGAATTTCTTCCTGACGTTTCGTCTACAGCTGCGCAAGGGCGATGAGGCAATGGGCGAAGTGATCTCCAGTGCTTCACAACGTTG
Organism: Taphrorychus bicolor; assembly: GCA_951812265.1. NCBI lineage: Eukaryota > Metazoa > Arthropoda > Insecta > Coleoptera > Curculionidae > Taphrorychus > Taphrorychus bicolor. Next base: position 44,992,245 of record OX638303.1, read on the forward strand.
ACTGATTCGACTCATCGACTGTGGTGAGCAAGGTTGCGAGGAAATCGCAAATATCACTCTTAGAATATGGCCGAAATCGCCCAATTGCCAACTTAAAAAAAAAATAGGAAAAGCGGCCTCTAGTGGACAATATAGTAGTTCTCGTTTACAGAAATCTTGGTTAATAAAAGAATTTTTTAACTTTGAAAAAAAAATTATTGCACCCAACATAGATTTTTTCTTGGGGGGGGGGGGGGGAGGGAAAGGGGGTGAGGAGACATGTCAAGAATTTTTTGATCCTTGACGCTTGCTTAAATGTTGAGTTTATACGTAGATTATATGCATGCAGCCATAGTAGAAATTAGAAATCTTTGCCTGAAAGTTCGCCTATGCAGCCAAACATGTAAATAAGGAAAATGTATTTTGGAATATCGCCCAAACCGCCCTATATTTGAAGAACATCGCAAAATAAGTCGCCCAATCGCCAAATCTTAAATTTGGTCCCAAAATCTTGTATGAAATCACCCAATTTGCGATAAATCGCCCATACTGGCAACCCTGGTGGTGAGCTCCGTGCCACTCCGTGGTATTTATTCCCCACCATTCATTCTCCCTTCACTGCAACGCGACGGTGCCGGCGGGGGAATAAATACCACGAAATGCAGTTGTCACCACAGTCCAAGTAAAATCAGTCAACCAGTGTTGACAGGATCAATGCTAAAGTACTAGATCTAGTACTTTTACCACCTTTTTAGTACTTCAGTGTTCTTTTTTCTAGTTTAGTACTGTTTAGAATTATAATTGTTGAAGTTGGTTTTAAATAATATCCGTTTAAAAAATTAAATATGACTAAAATATGTCAATACTCAACATACCCGCATTGTTAAAAGTAACTTATTTTAAACACTAGTGCCTTAAAGTGCTAATTTTAATTTTTCATTAGCGTGTTAAAATTGAATTTTTAATGCGTTTGTAGAAAAAAATATTTAGTATTTTTTTGATCATTTTAGTACTTTCAATTGTCCATATTTAGTACATTTATTGTATTCTCTCTGGCAACACTGCAGTCAACGTCGGGAAGCACGGCAGTTCACTTCGCCCATTGCTCCATCGCCTTTGATAATATCTGTCGCAGCTGTAGTCGAAACGTCAGGAAGAAATTCCATTGGACCAAGGCTTCAAAGCCCGGAAAACACTTTAGATTGTATTTTGACCAGCTGTGAAAGCCTTTACAGTCTTATAACCTAAAATTGTTTCATTACTGAATTGACAAGGAAACATATTGCAGCCTTACGTCTTGTCTTTGTAGAAATATCTAGTCTCTAGTTGTAAAAACTACAGGGACGTCATTTGTAGAGTTTCATCCAATCTGCTTCTTTCTTATTTTGAATTAAAAAAAAAGGTTTAATTGCTCTTTCTACTACGGCCACAAGAGGACGCTCAAGTGGTCAATACGATTGACAAGACAAGACAACATGAAAACTTGTTTTGATTTCTTAAAACATTTCTAAACGATTTTGATCCTAATCCTAACGTGCATTTCTCCAAATTTGCGTTTTTTTTTTAGATGCTTTAAGTCATTCTTAACTAATTTTAGTTTCAATCCAAACTTAATTTTTTCTAAAATCTCCAAAATTGAATTTTTAAAAGCTTTGAATCTTTTTTAACCTTGATGATACCTTGAATTTTTTCATAAATTCCAAATTGGCTGTTTTAAACATTTGACTTGTTTCAAACCAATTTTGGCTTTAAATTCCTTATCTCAGTTACTACAAAAACTTCAAATATGCATTCTTAGATACCTTGAGTTATTTCTAACGGCTTTTGATCCTATAGAACCTGATTGTTTTTCAAAAAAATCTTAATTTGCATTTTTAGATCAAATCTTGACCTGCAATTTTTGAAAATGTTTAAATTTTGTATTTTTATACGCCTTACATCCTTTTTAACTGATTTTGGACTTTATCATAACCTGAATTTTTTCAAAAACTTTTAGTTTGCATTTTTAAATGCTTTCAGTCATTTTAAGCCGATTTGGGCAAGATTTCTAAAATGAATTTCTTCAAACAATCCAAATTTATGTTCTTATACGTTTGGCGTCATTTTTAACCAGTTTAGGCATTGACTCTCTCGAAAAATTCCAACTTAAGCCAATTTTCATATATTTTATCACAAAAGTGTATTTTACAAAAAAACAATATATCGAAGATTTGAATCAGTTTTGTATTATTTTGTAGTAACAATGAGTTTATTCAAAAACATAAATATTTCAATTTTTAGAGGATGTGGGTTATTGTTAAACAATTTTAGTCCTAACTCCAGTCCTGCATTTCAAATTTGGATTTTAGGCGCTTTAAGGTACTTTTTAACCAATTTTTGCCCTAAGTATTGTTACGATCGCAGCAACGCCGCATGGGAGGCGAGGCAACGCATGGGAGCGTGTTGGTTGGTGGAGCTTCGCGACCTATCCGCGCTGCGTCATGGCTGACACGAGTGATTTATTGCTCGTCTGGTTTAATCTAGAAGGCAGTTGTTTACAACCGTTTTTTTTATATGAGATTATTCAAGAATTCTTATAAAGAACTTTCTAGGTTTTTCTGTAATTTTAGGATTGTATATAAAAGGCGCATAGAGCGCCCGAGTGGAGTAGTCTTATTTTAAGCGAGCTATAAGTAAGCTAAAGTTACGAAGCGATAATAGAAGGCTATAAAGTGTTCAGTAGTGAGTTATTTAGTAGTCGAGTATATTTGTGGAATAAATAAATAGTGTTTTCGTGTTAAATCGTTGCACTGGAATTATTGAACCCCGAGTTCGCAACAGTATGATCTGAATTTTTCACTAAACTTTAAATTTGTTTATTAAATTATTTTTTAACGTGGTCCTTGACTTGACTTTCCCCAAAAAACACCACATTTTTATTTTGAGGCATTTTTAGTTCCAATTGACAATTTTCTGATGCAAAACTTAATTTGGATAAATACAAGAAACTAGAAAATTTGAATCGATTTAACTGTTTTTGCATTTTTTTTTTAACTGATTTTTTCAAAAATCATCAAAAGTTGCATTTTTAGACAATGTGTAATGACAATGTTTCAGCCCTAATTATAGTTTACATTTTTTCACATTTGCATTTTCGGTCGTTTGTGAATTTCTCCACAGACAACAAAATAGCGTTTCTCACCTGCATTTTTTTTAAAAATATCTAATTTGCATTTTTAGACGATTTAAGCCATTTTTAATTGATTTGGATCTTTGATCTGTGATTTGATCTAAGTGTAGATTTTTCAGAAAATAAGATAAGACTCGTTACAAGTTTTTCTAAAATCTAAAAATTCTTTTGAGGATCGCATGATCAGGGATCGGCTCATTATCGGATAACGAGATAAGGGTTCACAAATTAGCTCAAGCTTTAGCTTAAAAGAAAGTTCAAAGAGTTGAGAGCATCTTGAGCAGCAAGACTTTGAGTTTGTTGTTTTTACTCTCACTTTGAGTAACTTTGAACATTGTAAATTTCAAATCAAACTTTTGAAACCTGAAGAAAAACTTGATTTTTGATTTTCCGTATATTAAGCAAAACTAGTTGACTTTGTTAAGTACACTTGACTTCACATTGACTGCCTCAAACTTGACTTAAACTTGATGTGAAATCAAGTCAAGTCAAGTAGCTTGAAAATTAAGTTATATCATGATCCACTAAATGGCTACAACTTCAAAAGGTTGGGTAAGATCTATGGTCTTCAACAATCCAAATGGGTTTTAGGTTTATTCATTTATAGCTCCGACCAATCTCTAATATCTCTCTGATCTATGGTCAGGATGCGTCTTTTGAATCCCCTTAGCATTAACATAGAAATTTTCGAAATTGTCAACAATTCCCTCCTCAGCCATTTTCAAATAAACCCAGTTCACTCTATAGTACTGGAATGGCTGGTTTTCTTCGGAAATGAAGCCAGCACCTATACTTGATGAAATAGGTATGTTCGGAGTTGAGATAGCCGGCTACGTGTCTTAGTTGTTCACCCTGTATATGCATATTCTCACCATTAATGATCTTTAAACCATAAATATTGTTGTAGACCGTTTTTACTGTCAAGTCAGTGAGCAACTTGTTTTTTATAATCGAAAGAAGAATTCCATAGAACAGGAATTCAACCGAATAGAGCAATTCAGTATAAAGTCATCTCCTCGATGGCATCAATGAACCTGAACCAATCGCCATCAACGTGAAAATGCCCTCTTTACTGTCCATAAACGTCCAATATATTATTCGCATGACTTCGGTAATTTTCAACATGTACAGAATCTCATTTACCTATATGGTCAATCTGTCTGGCTGACGTCATCGAAACATGTGTATATACCTCCGATGGAAAATCGGATTTCTTGTGACACGAAATTTCGAACAGGAGCAATTCATCGAAAGATAAGTCTCTCGGCCGGTGGTAAATGGGCGAATCGTGACCATTAGTCGAGGTGGCCTAATGTGGCAACGTCGCCCCGTGGCACGAGAAATGAAGATCCCATAACCCGCTAATTAATTTAGATAACTTTGGACGAACAGCTGCGCTAGGAGATAGCTCGAAAGGGAAGATTCACGAGAGTGTCCAAATATGCGTTATTGATTAAGGTGTAGTTGAATAGGAGTGAGTTTCTCGGACTGTCGTCCAGTTTAGGTTCAATGGGACGTGGCTGTCAAAGATAAATGGCATCGGGGCGAAATAAACTCATCAGAAGGATTCTTGTGAAAGCTTCGCTCACGTAAATTCCGATGTTGTCAACTGGAAGCATGACTTTGGCTTCTCTATGACCGTCTTTGCATGGCGATGAAAAGGCGCAGAATTGGTGAGGTCTCCGTTGTCGCAGAACATTAATTGCGTATAACATTTATAGCCCACTAAAGATAATTCGAATATCAGTTTCTCGGACGGCTTATTTAGAGCCTAACGAACAGGCGTACCTGTCTCGTAAATGCACTTACAACCGTGACAACATTGTTCCAATTTATTGCAATTTTATGACCCCCGAGCAGCAGGTGATTTTCAGATGATGACAACTAAATCATTTCGTTCCCCTAGGTTATGGACGCCGGGGCATATTTTAGCGACATAAAGTTGCATGGTCCAGTGGGTTCGTTGTATTTATATGTCGGTGCTGATGGTCGGCAAGTTTTTATGAGGCTGAAGAGACTTGGAGCAGGAACATTCGTAATACAGAAAAAAGAATCCTGCTTACTTTTTTTGAAAAAACAATTGTGGCAGAGCTTTTCAAATTCTCTAACTTTGCATAAAGTAAAGAATGCAGGTGCTTGTAAAGTTTATGTCATCTCGATTTTCAAGGTTTTTCCTTTTTTTAATAGTATCTTACGGTCTATAAAACAGATTGAAAGAAAAATATTCTTGGATGAGCCACTTTTCACTGAGAAACAAGGAAATGAAAATTGAAAATGTGTGACAAAATTGATGCGAAAACTCTCGAATCTGACAGTAGGGTCAGAAACATATTTACAGTGATACCAAACGTCGGAGTTCATCATTAAGTGCAATAAAATTATGTGGTCACATTTAGAAAGAAAATTGCATAACTGATAGTAGGAAAATTTAAGGGGTATTAATTTAACACATAACGTTTGCGAATATGCTTAACGAAATTGCGGAATCGACTCGTGAGTTCTTATAATTCTCTAATTTTGACATAATGAGTAGAACTGAACTAACCTTAGCTTACCTAACTTAAACGTAAAAGTGTAACTGAACCAACCTAACCAGGAAAACTAAAACTGGACTAACCTGAACTTACCAGACCTAATCTGAACTAACCGAAAATTAACTTGTTTTAAAAATTAAAACGGGTCTAGTTTTCATATTATTCTCTGCCCCTATCATAAAGAGCAGAACTGAACTAACCTAAGCGTCAAAAAAGTAACTGAACTAACCCAACCAGGGAAACTAGAATTGAACTAAACTGAACTAACCAGACCTTACCTGAAGTAACAGAAAGTTAACCTGTTCTAAAAATTAAAAAAAAGCGCATTTTATATTATTCTCTACCCCTAACATAAAGGGTAGAACTGAACTAACCTAACCTAAACGTAAAAATGTAACTGAACCAACCTAACCAGGAAAACTAGAACTGGACTAACCTGAACTAACCAGACCTAACCTGAACTAGCCGAAACATAACCTGTTTTAAAAATTAAAACGGGTCTAGTTTTCATATTATTCTCTGCCCCTAACATAAAGAGTAGAACTGAACTAACCTAATCTAGTCTAACCTAAGCGTCAAAAATGTAACTGAACTAACCTAACCAGGGAAACTGGAACTGAACTAACCAGACCTTACCTGAAGTAACAAAAAGTTAACCTGTTCTAAAAATTAAAAAATAGCGGGCCCGAAAGGGCCCGCTTTTTATATTATTCTCTACCCCTAACATAAAGAGTAGAACTGAACTAACCTGAACTAACCTAAACACAAATAGTGTAACTGAACTAAACTAACAAGGGAAACTAGAACTGGACTAACCTGAAGTAACGAGACCTCACCTGAAGTAACAGAAAGTTAACCTGTTCTAAAAATTTAAAAAAAGCGCATTTTATATTATTCTCTACCCCTAACATAAAGGGTACAACTGAACTAACCTAAGCTAACCTAACCTAAACGTAAAAATGTAACTGAACCAACCTAACCAGGAAAACTAGAACTGGACTAACCTTTATCCGGATGGACTAACCAGGAAATGAACTAACCAGACCTAACCTGAACTAATCGAAACATAACCTGTTTTAAAAATTAAAACGGGTCTAGTTTTCATATTATAAGAGCAGAACTGAACTACTTCATTTCTTCTTTTATTCGCTTTGTTTTTCTAGTTTCTCTCTTTCTTCCTTTCTCTTCATAATTGTACATATCATTTTGTCCACAGCTATCCATCCTTCTTTCGATTCGAGCATGAGGTCTCCGATATTTGTTTCTGTAATATCGCATCCAACTTCGGCTGTTGTTTGCCTTCTTTCTTCCTCAAATTCCTCGCATTGGAAAATGGTATGTCTAGCATCATCATTTCTGCCGCAGTACCAGCAATTTGAATTTTTTTTCTTTTTAATTATGTGTAGGTAAGAACAGAATACCCCGTGTCCAGTGATAGCTTGTATTAGGTAGTAGTTCAGTTCTCCCCATCTTCTATCATTCCAGGTTTCCACGTCTTTGATGAAGACTCTTGACCATCCTCCATAGTCCGTCCATCTGGATTTCCACTCCTGTAGCATTTCTTCTCCCAACCTTTTTCTTTCATCTTTAGTCTTTTGGAATGATTTCTCTCTTTCGTGTATTCGCAAGTCGATGGGTGGTAAACCAGCAACCGCCTCCACAACTATCGTGGAAACTGTTCTGTAGGCGCATGACATCATTATGGCAAGGCGTCTGTTTACTCTCTCCGGCCGTCGTAGATAGGTCGTGTATGAAATAGCTTTCTTCCAAACAGGAGTTGCGTATAGAACCGTGGACAGGACCACGCTTGCCAGAAGCTTTCTCTTACATTGCTTGGGACCGTTTATTTTTGGAGTGATCCTTGCGAGAGAATTGATCAAAGTGTGGGCTCTGCCACAAATTTCCTTGACGTGTGCTGTCATGTGCATGTCTTTGTCTATGTCAACTCCTAGATATTTTACACACTTTTCACTCTTTAATGTTTAGAATTATATTAGTAATACTTCTCCGGCCCGCTAGGATAACTACTTGCGTTTTTTCAGCTGCCACCTCTAGCCTCATTTCTTTAAGGCGACGTGTTACTTGTGCGACATTACACTCTGCTTTGTATACTAGCTCCTCTCTGTCTCTCCCCGACACTATTAATGCCAAGTCGTCAGCATCCGCCATGAGTTTCACTCCCGTGTCTACTTTCAGTCTGAGAATGTCATCGTAGAACACATTCCACAGGATAGGCCCCAAAATTGAGCCCTGCGGAACGCCGCATGTCACTTGATGTTGGTTTCCGTCTGCATCCACAATTACCCTTTCGGACAGGTCTGACTGAATTGATCTAATCAGGTAGCTCTCTACTTTCTTCTTCTCCAGTGTTTGTATTATTTTTTCCCAGGATACAGAATTGAATGCATTTTTAATGTCGAGTAGGATCATGATGCAGAAACCCCTATGTGTGTGTGACTTTCTGTTTATATTGTATACAATTTCTTGTACTGCCTCCAGTGCATCAATGGTTGATTTCCCTTTGCGGTATCCAAACTGCGAGTCACTTATTAGGTGCCTTTTCTCTATTTCCAGTTACAACCTGCCTTTTATTAAAGTTTCCAGTACCTTTCCGGTTGTGTCTAGCAGACATATTGGTCTATAGGCTTTCTCCTGGCCAGATGGTTTTGGTTTTTCCAGCAGTACTAGGGACGCCTTCTTCCAGATGCTCGGAAACAACCCCTTTCGTAAGCAGTCGTTAAATATGCCTAAGAAGATATCGATCTTTTGTCTAATGCAGATTTTTGTTATTTCTGGAGGAATGCCATCTAGACCGGGAGCTTTCTTTTTTTTCATTTGATCTACGGCACTTTTTATTTCTTCGTCTGTGAACAGGGGGATAGTATCCCAAGGTACGTCGATTTCTGGCCATATGATGGCTGTGTGTGCAGGGAAAAGCTTAGAGATTTGTTCTTTGATTGTTTTAGTTGGGACCGCATGTGCTTGTGTCGTTTTTAAACGTTTTAAGGCTATTTGATAAGCCCGTCCCCATATGTTCTCATCTAACTCCTTGCATAGGACTTTCCACCTTTCGCGCTTGCTCTTGCTAATTTCTTTCTTAAGACTTTGTTTTGCTGCTTTTAATTCTTCCTGTAGTTGGTGTTCTTCGTCTTTAGTGTGCGGTCTTGCTTTTAAACGGGTGTATTTCCGCCTACACTTATGGCATTGCTGTCTCTTTTCCCCTATATTGTCATTCCACCAATATATCGGTCTGTGCTTGTTTTTTCTAGGTTTCTTAAAAACTTTGTCGCAGTGTGCGGTTAATCTTTCTATTAGTTCTTCCGCAACTTTCAGCGGGCGGGAAATAAAAACATCCGAGGCTGTGCTCGTAAAGTATTCCATTTGTTTCTGTGTTATAATCCATTTTTTTGAGCATTCTGCATGGCACACTTTTTTGCTTTTCTCTAAGCTAAGAGTGTAATGGTCACTAAAATTTTCCACGTCATTTTCTATTTTCCAGTTGTTTATTTGTGAGACATAAGTCTCTCCCGTCGCCGTGAAATCGATCACCGATCCCTCTCCTCTAGGAAATGTTGGACCCTCTCCCTGGTTACACACCATAAGTCGATTTGCTGCTAACCAATCCTCCAGTATTTTGCCCCTAGGATTTAGACAAGTTGACCCTATTGCTGGAGTTTTAGCGTTCCAGTCTGCACCAAGGATTATTTGTTTATGGCAATCTCTGATTTCCCTCTCTAAGTCATCCAGAAGTTGCTTGTAGGCCTCCGTATTCCCATTTGGGGAGAAGTATGAGGACACGATGAGCTTCGACGAGAGCTCAACGCACACGTACCCATTTCCAGAGATGGAGCTTGCCACTGGCAGGTCACAGTATACAAAAGCGTCACGGTTTTTGTCACATACGAAATTCGTTGCTCTGGACTTATTCGGTTCTTGTCCGATTACCACATTTATTTTGTCTTCGTTCACTCTTTGCATTAGTAAGTCTAGGGCTGTAATGCATCTGTTTAGGTTAATTTGTAGACATCTAATGTTTTGGGTAACTTTGGTTGATTGGGAGACTTGTATTTTAGTACTAGACATTGCTGGCCTGTCGAGAGAGCTTCTCTTCTCCGATCGGCAACTTTTTTCCATTTTTCCAATCCTCTACTGCCTTTCTATACGTTGGACATCTGAGACTTTGCGCTTTGTGATTGCGATCCTCTTTGCACATATAGCAGATGGGTTCATTTTGGCATTCTTTGACCTTGTGGCCTTCGTTGCTGCAATTTAGGCATTTACCTTTCATGTGTGTTTCATTTTTGCATTGTGTTGCTTCATGTCCAAAATAGTTGCATTTGAAACACTTAATGGGTGAGTAGGATTCCTCGATTTTGTAATCCTTCCACCCTAAACGTATCGTCTTTGCTGCTATCCATTTGTAGGCATTTTCTATTGGTAGCCTCACAAAGGCATTATAGTTGCTTTGCTTGGTATTCGGTATATTTACTTCTATGCATTCCAGATTTCTTTCTGTGTTAATGGCTACTTCAATATCTTTTTTTTTCTATACTGTCGTCTATTCCTTTAATTACTATTGACTTTGTTCTTCTAACGATTCTGGTTTCCGCTTCTTCTTTAGTAAATTTTTTAACCTCCTCTATAAACTTTGTTTGACTTTCTTTGTGTCCCGCGACTTTGATTTCAATGTGACCTTCTTGAGTTTTCCTCAGACTTCGGACGCTTACTCCTATGTTATCTACATTGATTTTATTTTTTAATCCTTTCAGAATGTTTGAATAGGTGTTATCTTTGCCTTGAGGTTTTAGGATTATCGTTTCTTGTTTGTTTCGTTTTGGTCGGGTTTCTATCCATTCCATGTAATCGTTATTTGAAATGTTGCTGTTGGTTCTTCTAAAATTTTGGCTGCTCTGTGCGTCTGATTTTCCTCCTGCATGGGTGTCACCGCCGCCCTCCCTTTTGATGAAGGCATTCCATCTATAACTATTCCTGTTCTTCTAAACATGATTTCTGATATTTTCCTTACTGTGCCTGCCAGGCTGCTGTCTGTCACGGTTATAGCCAGACTCTTCTTGCTTCTTGCCGTTGCGGCTTCTTTTATTTTGTTTATTATTCCGCTTAGGACTTTCACGGCCTTCGTGGTTACTTCACTTGAGTCAAAACCATTCAAGAAAATACTTCTATCAGTGCATTCACTCTCCTGCTCGCTTGGCTCAAACGTTATCGATTCACACTTTGATACGATTATTTGCTTACCGGGGGTTAGCAGTTCCTCTGAGACAATCCCATTTATTTGAGGGAATTCCCTGGATAGTGTTCCTATTAATTTGTTGCTTTTAACCCTCTTGGTATCCACTATGATGTCGATATCGGATTTATTTTGAGGTTGCATAATATCTCCTTTTACGCTTTTACTCGCCGTGAATACGTCTTCTGGCCAATCCGTGTTAACTATCTCTTCCAGGTCTACGATCTTCTGTTCTTGCAGATTCTTCATTGCGTACATCTCAATTCTGTCCATAATATGCTCAGTTTCTGATTGAGTTTGCGTTGATTTCTCACATAGGTGCTTTTCTCTTTCAGTGCACTCTTCATTCATTTCTCCGGTTTCTTGTATGTCACTTTGCTCCGTCTTCATGTCTGTTTGCGACTCTGTAGAGATTGTGAGTTTCTCTACTTTTGCGTATTTTTGGGATTTAATCCAGTCGACGTTTATTTTTCTTTTAAAAATACTTGCTTGGTGTTTCAGTCTCATTGCCACATCCTTGATCTCTCGTTTAGTATTATTCTCTATGTTCTGGGTAAGCCTCTCCGTGAGTTTGGTGATCATTTCCATGACTTCGCTAATTTCGAATGCCTCGACAATTTTTCCCTGGTTCTGTGCATAGGTTAGCGCTTTCGTTTTTTTTTGATACGCTGTAGTCTTGTTGACTGCTTGTCAGTTTTCTTTTCTTAACTGAGCTACCTGTCGCCCCCTCCCAACAAAGGTCTATCACCGTTGCGGAACTAATACTATCTTCTTGCCCTACATTCATGGTGGTAGTGGGTGATCTAGTTAGACTAGGGTTAAGTCTAGGTGGGCCTGATTTTGGAGTTTCCTTTAACATTTCTGCGTTTTCTGCCAGTTTCTTAAATTCCGACTCAGTTTCTAGCGTCTCCTTTGTGCTCCGTGCTACCTTCCTTGGTGGTGTTTCTTCGTCCTCCATTGCTCCGCCGTATAGATTACTACATTCCCCCACTTCTCCTAAATTCTCCAGCCTTCTGGTTTCTTCCTTGCTCCTGTTCTTGTTATCCCCCCCCCCCTTCCCCAGTTACGTTATACATAAATTGAAAATGCGACATGACGATGTGCGCGACATTTTCAGGAGAACTAGAACTGGACTAACCTGAACTAACCTGAATTAACCGAAACATAACCTGTTTTAAAAATTAAAACGGGTCTAGTTTTCATATTATTCTCTGCCCCTAACATAAAGAGTAGAACTGAACTAACCTGAGCTAACCTAACCTAAACGTAAAAGTGTAACTGAACAAGGGAAACTAGAACTGGACTAACCTGAGCTAACGAGACCTCATCTGAAGTAACAGAAAGTTGACCTGTTCTAAAAATTTTAAAAAAGCGCATTTTATACAGGGTGTTCATTATAAAACTTCATCTAGTTGTCTGTGAAATGTCAAAAGAAAATGATGGAGAAACAAAAGTCCATTTATTTTGATTATGTCATCCTTTTCTGTCAAAATTTCATAGCTTGTTAGATGAAGGTTTATAATGAACACCCCGTATTATTCTCTACCCCTAACATAAAGGGTAGAACCAAGTAGAACTAACCTTACCAGGAAAACTAGAACTGAACTAACTAGGCTAGCCTACGTAAGAAGTGTAAATGAATATTAGAAATGGACTAACCTGAACTGACCAGACCTAACCTGAACCAACCGAAGTTAACCTGATCAAAAAAAATAAATTAAATTTTAAGTTGTAATAATCGAATATTTTCAAGAAAAAGACTTTGCAACAATGCCTTTAAAAACGTCAACAAACTTCATCTTTTATAAGCTACCTGCCAACTTCATTAATCATTCGAATAGCAACTAATACAATGCAAAATTTGTAAGTTAAATAAAAATTTTAATTTATAGTCGTTTGAAACTTAAATTATATCATACAAATCGAAAAACCATGAATTTTATAAATGTAATGTGTGTTATGGCTACAAAATAAGATCGAGGCAACTTCCAAATATGAGTAATGTATTTCCATACCTTCATTTTTCTATTTTTTTCTTACAAAACTCGACCATCCAACAATTTTTTTACTTATATCTGCTAATCTTAACATAAGCTTTCTAATGATATCAAAATCACCAAGAATACATCTTTGAACACAATTTAGTAGGAAATTAGACTGGATATTTTTTTTGTTTGTAGGTACAAGAGCAGAAATATGGAAAAAAATACACCTTATCGTTACACACTGTGTAAGTTGATTAAAACTTGCCTGCTTTGCAGGGGATTTGGTACGCAAGACTTCAGAAACGGAAGTGGTAGGCAGGTTTGTCGCCACATATTTTTATAAAAAAAAAACCACAGATGGGCGAAGGAAAAATTCCCAAAAAATCTTTGAACTCAATTTTGGGTTTTTACTCGTGTTTTTCCTCATCTTTTTTTGAAACCATCCGGCAACTTCAAGATTTAAGGTTAGATTTTAGATTAGAATTCAATAAATCCAGATTCTGGTTTGTTTTTTGATAAACTAAACACTGGTCGCCACACGTTCAATGCTCCAACTAGTTATATTAGTGAACAGTAATAATAGCGTATCTAAAAGGCTAGTAGTGGAAAAGGGTATATTATCTCACAAGCAAATAATGTAGGCCATCATTACCGGAGGTTGTTGGTGAGTCCACGAGCGAAGCGAGTTGCGCAATTCACCTGAGGTAAGGTACCTATTATATGCACATTGAATACTATTCATTCTTGTAATTAGCGTCCTTAAGTTGTAAGTAGTTGGTGAAGTTAGCGGGATTAGGACAAATAATGCACCTCTTCTTTATTCGAAAATGGCCGACGTTTCGACTGTTTATTTAGTCTTCATCAGGGCTATTCTCACTTAGAGAGGGTAGTCATTTAAATTTCTATTCAAGATCGTTAAAATAGCAAACTCCAGTCGATTGTTCGGTGACCCTGGTATCTTAGGCTCGACAAACTACACGTCCGCCGCACAAGGTATAAAACTTGCGAATGAATACTACTTGAATACTATACTTTGTCCACGGCTTAGTTTACAATGTTTACATAATAAATTAGATAACACGAATTTCGTTTTGATTGTCAAAGTCGAGATGACATTAAAATCATTATGATGAATTCATTTTGTTGTACTGTATCTCTAACCCATTTCGGAAAAATCATAATTTTTTTAACGTAAAAAAAATGTATCAAGTGGCCTGTTATTTTCATCTATTTTTTCAACTAAAGCAATGCAATTATTAGATGTATTGCATCTCTAATCTATTTGGAGAAATTTATAACTATCTTACTGTGAAAAGTGGACTTATAAAGATGGCACACACAGCAATGCAATTATCATCCTAGCATCTCTAACCCATTTCGGAAAATATTTGGGGAAATTTATTATTTTCTTACTGTCAAAACTGGACCTACGGCGTAATTTCTCATTCAGCTAATTTTTTTTAACTATTAAAAAGCAATTATCAGATGCAATGTAGGTATCTTTAATCGATCTTAAGAAAATCATAACCATCTTACCGTCAGAAGGGGACCCATAAAGGGGATACTAATTATTAGCTATTTTTTTTCCAATTAAACCAATGCAATTATCAGATGTACTGTATCTTTAACCCTTTTGAGAAAATCATAACTTTTTTTTATTGTCAAAAAGAGATTTATGAAGTGTATTCTTATTTTCAGCTATTTTTTCTACCAAAGCAATGCAATGGTTAGATGTATTGTATCTCTAACATATTTGGAGAGTTTTGTAACTTTTTTACTGCCATAAGTGGACTCTTAAAGATGGTGCTAATTGTCAGCGGTTATTTTCCACCTGAAGCAATGCAGTTATCAGATGTACTGTATCTCAAACCCATTTCGCAAAAATCATAATTTGTTTTATTGTAAAATAAAATGTATCAAGTGGCTTGTTATTTTCAACCATTTTTTCAACTAAAGCAAGTTAGATGTATTGTATTTCTAACCCATTTGGACAAATTTATTATTTTCTTACTGTCAAGGTTGGACCCACGGCGAAGTTTCGCATTCAGTTAATTTTTTTCAACTAGTTAAATGCAATTATCAGATGCAATGTATCTTTAATCGATTTTAAGAAAATCACAACCATCTTCACCGTCACAAAATCACAACCGTCAAAAGGGGACCCATAAGGGGGATACTAATTTATAGCTATTTCTTTCCAATTAAAACAATGCAATTATCAGATGTACGGTATCTCTAACCCTTTTAAGAAAATCATATCTTTTTTTTATTGTCAAAGAAAGTGTGTTCTTATTTTCTCAACCAAAGCAATGCAATGATTGATGTATTGTACCTCTAACCCACTTGGAGAAATGTATAACTTTTTTACAGTCAAAAATGGATCTTTAAAAATGGTACTAATGGTCAGCTATTTTGTTTCACGTAAAGCAATACAATTATCAGATTTAATGTATCTCAAACCTCTATCTTGGTACGAAAAAATCATAAGTTTTTTGATATCAAAAATGGATGGTGGTTACTAAGTCAGCTAATTTTTTTCAACTAAAGCAATGCAATTATCAGATGCGATGGATCTTTAACCGATTTTACGGAAATAACAATTTGTCAAAAGTCGACTCATGCCGTGGTTCCTCATATTCAGCTATTTTTAAAATAATGAAATTATCAAATGTACTGTATTTCTAACCTATTTCGGAAAAAATCTTAACTTTTTTTTATTGTCAAAGATAGATTCATGATGTGCGTACTTATTTTCAGCAATTTTTTTTAACTAAAGCTGTGCAATTATCAGATGTATCTCTAACCTATTTTGCCAAATTTAAACTTTTTATTGCCAAAAACAGACCCATGACGTAGATGCTCATTTTCTCAGCACATTTTTTCAAACTAAAGCAAAGCAATTAGCAGATGTATTGTATCTCTAAACCATATTCGTAGAAGAAAGTAAACCTGGGTGGTCATTTTCAGCTAGTTTTTTTCAATTAAAGCCATGAAATTAAGATGTAAAGTATCTCTAACCCATATCAAGAAACTCATTTCCTTATTGTCACTTTTTTCTGTCAAAATTAGACCAATGAAGTGGGTAGTCGTTTACAGCTATTTTTTTCCAATTAAAGCAATGGAATTGTCAGATGTGAAGTATCTCTAGCCTAGATCGAGAAGAGCATCTTCTTATTGTCAGTTTTTGATCAAGAATTTTGTTCCTAGAATTCAGGAACAACCTAACCGCCTCCGATTGTAATATAAATGTATTAAAAAGACAACACAACTAAAAATACAAGTGCTATTTCACATAAATTAACTTATACGTAACAATACGTGGCAAAAACTTGAAATCAATTTCGCTATTTGCGACTTTCGTGTCTTTCACAGTGGTGGGCAACATCAAAGGACTTGTCGAGCAAATTTAGCTTTGCTTGTCAAATAACGTTTAGAGACGATGATGATGGCGTTCTCTTCTTCTCCGTCTGTGCCCCTTCGGGCTCAAGGTGTAGCAGTAGTCCTCGTCGAAAGTAAAATTGTTTATCTACCGAAAATATAATAAATTGTTTGTCGGCGAAACAGGTTCGGGTATTAAAATGTTCTCGAGTGTGTTTGCCATGCCCGCGGTTCTGTTTATTCAAAATGTTTTTTTCCGAGTGGCTTAAGTACGTTTAATGATTTTGGTGTTTTTATAACAAGTGAGCAGTTTGATTTGAAAGGCGAAACGTGTCTTCGCTGTTTGAGCTACTAAAACGTCTAAGTAGCCTGCACATTTTTCGCGTGTAGCAGAAGGACAGGTGTTCCCTTGTTTTATGAATTTATACAAATGCGTTTGCACTACTAAACAGCTACAATAAATTTTAGATTTTTTTTCCTTCGAGAATTGATTGCATTTCTATACCATTATTAATAACCCCGGGTAAGCCAATACATATTTTACAATTAACAGCGAACCAATAGTAAAAAATCCGTTTCATACGGCTGATATTTAATGAAATAACGACCTTCGTGTAGGCTACAACAATTTTAATTAAATTAATATTTTAATATTTTATGAGTTCAGCAGCGTTTCTTGTCAGGCATAAATCAATGGTAATTGTTGTTATTCAACGTTTCATAAATGTTAAATTTTTGGAAAATATTAATGATTTATGAGATCGCGGTTCTTTTTTCTGCGCGGCCATCATAAAAAGCCGTTGGTATACGAGACAGAAGCCACGGTCTCTCTTTTTTTTTTAATTTAATTGGAATTGTTTCCTTATATGAGGGTCATATATCAAGTATGGCAGTTTTATTTAAAAGCAACTTTTACCGTAAAAAGTGGAAATGGAGTGCTCGAAAAGCGACGGAAGCGGCCTGTTACTAGTGTACGTCGTAAAAAGATATGGGCCGTATTTATTATTGGCCTCTACTTATTATAGATGATTACAGTTTTCGGTTGTAAAACTGCTCATCCTATTAATTTATTTTTACTATAATTTGTCGAAGGCAAATAATAAAAATATTGTGATCGGTGGTTTTTTCCAAATTTAACATTTCTGAATTAGTTCGTGGGAAAATGCCTTTTCTATACTACCAAAGGCTAAAATGATACAGAGGGCGGTAAAGTTGATAATATAAGAGTACAGAGCCCTATTTATCATACAAGACGAGACAATCACTAAAATTGATAACTTAGATATACAGGGGGTCCCACCGGGAACTACAGCAGTCGATATCTCAAAAACTGCAAAAGGTAATTTTCTGAAAATTTCGGGGTTTACTATTTTCGTTGGGGCATCCACATCTGAAATATTTACCCTAGGTACCCAAAGTTGGTACCAACTTCGCTATTTTAAATGCTACCCCGTATTGTTTTGCACTTTTAAATCTACGTTCATTTTCTAAGAAAAAAAATGTTAAGGTTAGGCTAAGGCTATGTGAAGCAAATTGTTGAATGCAATTCAACAAAAGGCAACACGGTTAAAGTTAAAAGTGAAAATTTGGCAACTGTGTTTATGAATAGACAAGAATGACATGTTAGTTAGAAGTCAGTCGTTGTTCTTATGCTATACAGTAGGACGGTCGATTCAGTTTGATTAGCTTTTGTAATCTATTTTCTGTAAAACCTAATTATAAACATTTTTCTCTCACAATTGAATGTAGCTTGTGTGTCTAATGCTTATAGACAATAAAGAAGATCAAGCGGTTGGGAATTTAATTAAAGAGGTTTCATTTCAATAATTCATATATAGTCCACAAGTGGTGCAATTTATAATTGCATCAAACTCTTGATTTTGAGCTATCTTCGATTTAAAAAAAAAACAATAACATGCTAGATTTAAATCCAGATTGTCAGTCAAGCGATCAGATTTTTTCAAATTCCTTTGGTGGCAATTGACAAGACAAGGTACTTGATAACCAAGCACGATTAAAAAAAAATACACCAGATCCTCAGAAAAACGTTTCAAAAATTGACTTAAGAAAATGACAATAACTCGTGATTTTCAAATGGAATACCCCATTTTTTCTAGCTGCAGTGTGTCAAAAGGATTAAAAATCACAGTCAATTTATGTAATTGTTCCTATAGCTATCGTTAGCCCTTTACGGACAATTTTGAAAAATCGTTTTTCATACACGTCAACTCAGTCAAATTAAACGTCATTTTTTATTTAATTGTGATATTATTAAATTTTAGAGTTTCGATTTTGATTGATCGATTGATTTCAATTGTTCTAATTTTTTTTCCGCTAACTTGCAAGCATTTTTCGCATCTTTTTATTAATTCGTTGTGGGTGGCTGCTCTAATTGTTAGAGCTCTCTCTAATCTCTCTCTAAATTTACATGAAACTAGATTAAATTCCATTCACAGAAATTAACCCGTTTAACAAAGTCGGTTTCTTTCAAGTGTTGTACCAATGTAATGGAATAGGGGTGAAATTTGTCTTTCTGAAGAATTCTGTGCATTGAATTCCAGTTCATGTAGCTGCTTTCCTTAGTGAAGTCGTCGGATATGCATAAAATTAGGCCAAAATAAAAATTTAAATATTTTCGTCCTTTTAACTTTTGATTGTTCTCATGCACTTGCCATAGTTTTTAAAGTTCTCTAGTATCTTCCTAACTGCGCCGGGTGATGGTTTTTGTTTTCCCGGATATCTATAAGAGCAAAAGTTTCGCACGTTCTTCAACTAGTGTCGAAAATTGCCCTTCTCACATGATTGTGACGGTTTGGAGTCATATGCGAATGATACAACCTTCTTGTCACGTCACAAGAGTGTAAATAATGATTTTCGTACGTGTTGCACACTATACTTTTTCTACGACTGCGATTTTGCTTCACAAATGATCACTCGTATTATGAAATATATGCAAGGCATGTGCAAAGCAATCAGAAGCCTGTGCAAGGTGGAATTTGCACACGCTTCTGTTACGAAAGCATGCGCAGTGTGCAGCTGTTCGCAGTATGCGATTTTAGTTGTAGATATTTGGTATTTTTTCCATTTCGACTTTTATAACTTTTAAACTGCTCATTTGACGGGTATTTTTGTTCGAGAGGCGTAAACGAGCTTTCCAAAAAATGTGGTAGATTTGGTGGTACGTGCGGGGGGGGGGAGGGGGGGGGGGGCTGACCAGTGACGTATCAAAGTAAAAAATGCGGTTTTTTAGATACCCAAATTTACGATACCGTAGATCCGGGACTATGTGGGGTATAGGATTCCCATTGGTAGATTTCCCCATATGTGGAGATGATAACTTTTGAAGTCTAATTTCGATAAGTTAAATAGGAAAATCTAAAAAAAATTTGCAAAGTTGAGATGGTTGGTCTTGGCTTTCTGGACCTCCTTCTAGTTAAACGACTAGCCCATTAATGAGGGTACCAGGGGAAAGGACATGCTCTTGGGGACTTTTATTCCTATCCCGCCAAAGGTGTCACTTTAATACACAATTAATAACAGAGTGGTTAAAAAAATTTCCAAAGACTGTTAAGAGAAAGTGTCCAAAATAGAAAGGTATTTTTTTTGCGATTTTTACAAAAACTATGGAGCGGTCCAGTTTCGGTTGTATATGGTCAACTAGAAGACGTGGAGAGAGAAAAAAAGTCAGGTTTTAGTTTTGGTCTAGCTCTTATACCGGGCGAGCTACAAAAGTTTTTCCGTGCCACATATTTTGCCAATTTGGGTGTACTTTTTTCACACTTCATTCTGTAGATTCCACCTTTTTGGCAGCAAAAAATTTGAAATAGTTCATATAGGTAGTACATACGAGTCCCGGACCTGACCAAGAATCAAGGGCCTAGCTTTGGATTTAAAATTTTGACGAATTTTTAAAATTTAAATTTATAACTGCCACTTTGAGGTATATTTGTGCCGAGAACGCGCATCTAATCGAATACCTTTCTATCCTAGGGGACAGCTTGGAATGTTTTCTTTTTAAGAACCATTTTTTCGCTGGGACGTCGCCAAATGGTCTTAATTGAATTTCGAAGAGAAAGATGTAGATTTTTGCATTTTGGCCCCAAAGATGCTTCCCAAAGAAAGTCGCCACTTAACTGGTAATCGGAACTATTCCGCCGCGGCGGCTTCTGCCACTGACAGCTGAGATTTCCGAAATGTAAACATTAACTTTTAGAGGCTTAAACCAAGGAAAATCGGCCGAAAAGGGTGGAAAAGGAATTTATTGAAATGGACGCCCCTAAATTTTGTTATAGAAAAAAATGGGAATCGTTATGAATTTTTATTTTTTTTTTACTTTTTTCAATATCCAAATGAAAAATAATCGAGTAAGAGAGGAAAATATAATTATGTATCCTAAACTTTTTATGTTATTTTTTCTAATAAATTAACTATCGATTCGGTTTTTTAACAAAATTGTATTAAGGATCCATTAAAACAAGCCTCCTGCACATTTTTTTAGATAGAATAGATA
This sequence comes from Taphrorychus bicolor, assembly GCA_951812265.1. Lineage (NCBI taxonomy): Eukaryota > Metazoa > Arthropoda > Insecta > Coleoptera > Curculionidae > Taphrorychus > Taphrorychus bicolor. The sequence continues at coordinate 45,013,048 of OX638303.1, forward strand.
TTGTTTTACTTACAATCTTTAAGTAGATTTTTGCATTTTAGACAATGAGTTGTCACAGAGTTTAGCCCTAATTCTAGGCTTAATTTCTCCACATTTGTTTAGGTTGTTCGTGAAGGATTTTGCCCTTAATCCTGACATGAATTTTTCCACAACACCATATTGACATTTTGGACCTTATTAGTAAATTTTAACCAATTTTGGCCTTATTCGTAAGCTATATTTTTCCAAAAATTCCTAATTTGCAGTTTTAGACGAATTAAGCCATTTTTAACCGATTTTGGCCTACATTTTTCAGAAAGTAAGACAAGACATAAGATATAGCCTTTTTGCCAATGTCTTGTCTTGACAAGTTTTCAAGATAACAAAAAAATTAGTTCTATACTGTACTGTCTGGTCAGGTGGCAAGCCGAATTTTTTGCCTTAATAAACAATCTAAAAATTTCATAAAGAATCCCAATTTAGTTTATAAATAGAAAGCTTTGAAAAAGTTAAAAATATCATTGAGTACAATAAGTCCTTTAAACTTTGCAAACTTGAAATCAAGATTCAAGCGTCAGCAATTTTTCAGATATTAGGTAAAAAAATGTCCTTAAACTTGGTTACTAAGTATCAAGTAATAAAAATAATAAAATAATAAAGCAGAGCTCGAGTTTCTCAAACTACGTAATTTTTCAAGCACGTGAAAGAAAACTACCTCAAACTTGAATTGTGCTTGACTTGAAATCAAGTCAAGTAGTTTGAAAAATCAAGTCAATTCCTAGAAATGCGTCTGCGGATAGGTGTCGGCCGAAACGAATTTGTGCCTCTTGGCACCGCATTCTTTGTATTCCAAGTTTCTATTTTGCATTTAATTTTCTATATAAAGGGTCGCCACAAAAAAAACCTCGCCTCAAGCCATGGAATTAAAACCCTTGTGTGATAAAAAAAATATGAAAATCAGAACATCTTATGATGTTTTTGACTTTTTTTTTGTGAAGTTTACTTAGTTTCTATCTAATTTCATTGTCTACTTGACTACATTTTTTTCAAATGAACGCATGATAGGTGGAACTATTGTGATGGTATTTGTCAGGTCATATGGCTTTTTTTCCTTAATAGTTTTAAAAACTCATTGTAGGTGTCTCCAGCTTGTATACACCTCTTTTTCAATTTTAACAGACTTGACTTCACTGGGGACCTTAAAATCAGCCGCAAACTTTTTGTTAAACTGATCTTTAATCGAACGAAACTGATTCACACAATGGAGGGCCTCTATATTAATGTACATGACTTTCGTTTCAACCTGCATATTTTGATCATTTTAATAAATAAATAAAATTATTGATAACAATCTTTAAATAGCTAGACACTAAATGCATAAGTTGGTCGAAAACTAATGAAAACCGTATAACCGTGGAACATCGTTGGTGCCCATGCGGCGATAACAATCTCCCCCATAAAATTACGGACTCGTTAATGCTTACAATAATCAAAACGATAATAAAATAATCCACAAACTTAACGATAACTATAACCGACATATATTAGACGTAAGTTAAAATAAAACCCGCTATTATTATTAAGTTGACCAATTAAATACGGTTTTAACCACCCAACGACGTTGGCTGTTATGACGGGTACAAGATGATGGAAGTTACTGTGAGAAAACGTCTCCGAGACGTCTCCTAACCTATCGCTCGATAAGATCTGAAAAACGGACTTCAATAAAAATATCAAGAGGCACCCAGACAAATGCCATAAAAATTCTTTCGAATGGAAGTCGAGAGGAAAGTAACGTGCTAATCGTGATATGTGAAATGTTACAGGATGAGGCGAGAAAACGTGCCTCGGCATATGAATCCCAAATTATGTCACCTCTGTATGATGAATAGTTGTGACACATTCTATTGAAACGATTTCTCAGTTAATGGTGTGTATTTATATAAAAATTGCTAACATATTTCGCATATAGAAAAGTTTGGATTCTTCTGCCATTATATTGGTAACTAACTTTCCTGATGATGATCTTAATATAAATCGAAACATTGGCAACTTTCGAGTTACTAATAATACTAATATAACGACAACTTTATTCTACACTAGAGCCACCCTGTGCAGTATGACCTAACACTATAAGCTTTATACCTATTATCTTGATGCAGTAGTAATTAGAAATCACGAGTTTACTGCTGCCCGTATACGGAGAATTGACGTGAAATACTCTCTGCGGGAGCCCCGACCAGGCACACAGAAGTCTCTGGACGTGACAACACATCAGTAAAGTACTAAAAATGTGTCGTGAGTTAAAACTCTTAGATTACCCCCCTGGTGTTTGATATCACAGATAAAAGTTGATTTGTTTATAGATGCAGCAGCAAGCAGTTTTTTTGGAGAAATGTTTTGCTGTTGCTGTCGAGAATAAATTCAAGTTTTTATTTTATTATTTTATATTTAATTATATTTTTTTTTGTAGTTTAGTTGTGCAAATGAACCGATAAAGAAGATAAGATGTAAAAAAATCAAAAAAATTGATTGAAATGCATTTATATTAATTTTTATTCGAACGCTACTGAGGATTATAAGGATCTCATGTTTTTCAATGTTGGTTGTAAGTATATATTTGTTCTTTTTTTGGTTCTGACGCTTATAACTTTTGAACTATTAATGTGGCAGGATTTTTACACGATGGGCTGAGGTACAGAAATGAACAGGCTTTCCAAAAATGTGGTTTGGAGGCATTTGCGGTGGGATGGGGGAGGGGAGCTGAGCAAAGATAAAAAATGCTTTTTTTTTTTGTTTAGGGCCTCTTTACTACCACTCCGATTTCATATCGCAGTCCTCCATCTGGGTAGATTCCCACATATGTCTACATGTTAAATTTTGAAGTGTAATTCCAATAATTTAAATAGAAAAATCTAAAAAAATTGACAAAGTGGGGACAGTTTTTTTTTGTAACAGACAACTTCTTGGCCTCCTAGACCCTCTAGTTACACGATTGGTCCAATGAACGTGGTACCAAGGGAAAGGGCATATCCTTGGACACTTTTAATTCTACCCCCCAAAAGATGCGAGTTTCTTACACGGCTAGTAAAAAATTTCCAAAGACAAGAAAAAGTGTCTATAATAGTATAGCAGTTTTTTTTTCGAATTCTTTTGCCGTTTTCCGATTTTTTTTTGAAAATTTCCAATAACGTCTTTTTTCTCAATTCTCAACTTTGACCGCCTGTATCTTGAGAATCCCGCGGCCGATTGGAGTGAATCCAATGGTTTTTCGTCTACTTGATGCCCTCTTTCACCTGCCACCGGAAGTTCCGCAGATGCAATATTTTCGGACTTTTTAAAAAACCCATTCGAAATGAGTTTGTTACTTTCCTAGGGGATTGCAAAAAAACAGCAAAAGAAAATTACAGATTTTTTTTTTAAAATGTTGAAAGTGGGGGGGGGGGGTATTATGACTTTTTTCTCAGTTGTCAACCTTGACCGCCTATATTTTGAGAACGGCTCGGCCGATTCGAGTAAATCGAACTGTTTTTTCCTCGTTCTCCTCCCACTAACTGAAGTTTTTTAATTTTTTTATTTAAAAAAAGCATGTCATAACCAAAGTAAATGGACTTTTGTTATTTCTTACTTCATATTTTCATATTTTAATTCTTCATATTTTAATTGAATCTATAGACCAATTAAATGTCAACTGACACGAAGTATAGTCAACTCGAGACGTTAAGTTTGAAACATCAAAACCCTCAATTTACTTTAAGCTTTTTGAGGCACCACTTTACGTTGAAATTAAACTAGTGGAACAAATGAGAGCCAAAGCACCAGTGACGTGGAGCGAAGCGAAACTAATAAGCCAAAGTGACACCTAGACCGAAATGATCTCTTCCGGAAGTAGGTGGCAAATTTAAAACGGTTTTGACGAGAGAAAGATAGGTAAAAATTATTTGTAGCATGTGTTTCAGACACTTTAAATGTGTATTTTTATGCGTTTAGAGTCATTTTTTCAATAACCATTTCAGCATTAATCCTAATCAGACTTCTTTGAAATATACCAAATTTAGATTTTGAGGCATTTTGAGCCAGACTTCATTTATTTTAGTCCAAAAGTATAATTTACCAAAAAACAATAAATTAGAAGATTTGAACCAGTTTGGCCTTATTTTGTCCTAAAACTAAGTTTTTATAAAAACATCAAAGATTTGCATTCTTAGAAGATGTAGGTCATTTAAATTAATCTTAAACCTAATTCTAACCTAAATTTACTCGAAAATTTTATTTTTAGACGTATTGAGTCAATGTTTAACCCATTATCATGATCTGAATTTTTCCAAAAATAAAACTCGAGTCATTTTCAAAGACTTTTGGCTTTAATATTACCTGAATTTCTCGAAACACACCAAATTACCATTTTGAGGTATATGACAACACAAAACAACTAATTGGAAGTTTTGAATCAAATTTTTCCTTATTCTGTCTTAAAAACGAATTTCTCCAAAAACATCAATTAGGTTGGCATGTATAGATTCTGTAAGTTATTTTTTTTTCGATTGTCAATTATTCGAAATTGAAATTTTCCACACAAATCAAATTTGCATTTTTAATGTTTTGTCATGTTAAAACGATTTTGGCCTTAATTCTTATGTGATTTGTTTAAAAAAATTTACATTCGTATTTTTAGACGCTTTGAGTAATGGTTAACCTATTTTGGTTGTAATTCCAATTTAAATTTTAAAATATTGAGGGGGTTTTGAGCCAAACTTCATTTATTATAATCCAAAAGTTTAATTTACCACAATCAACACATCAGAAGATTTGGACCATTTTTGCCTTATTTTGCCCTAAAACTAAGTTTCTATAAAATTTTCTCTCTTAAACGATATGGGTAATTTTAAATCAATTTTAGTGAATTTTTTGCTGATTATTATGATTAAAACATTTCCAAAATTTTCAGATTTTAATTTTTACACGTTTTGAGTCATTTTCAATGATTTTTCGCTTTAATGCTTCCCTGAGTTTCTCGATAAACACCAAATTTTCAGGTATTTTTACTAAAATTTTATATAATTTGATTAAAAAATTAATTTTACTAAAAATCACAAATTGGAAGTTTTTACTTTGTCTTTTTAAAACGATTTTGGCCTTAACTTTAATTTGAATTTTTTTAAAAACTTTAAATTCTTATTTTTAAACGAATTGTGTAATGTTTTTGGTCTTAATTATAACTTGATTTTTTCCAAAAATTTTCAAATTACATTTCGAGATGCTCTGAGACTTTTTAGGCTATTTTGATCCTATGGCGTGTTTCTAACCTTTTGTAATTATTTTTTACTGATTTTGGCCTTAATCCTAAGTGACTTTCTCGAAAAATACCAAATTTGCATTCTTTTATTGTGTAATTTACCAAAAACAATAAATCACGGGATTTGAACCGGCTTTGCTTTATTTTAATTGTTCAATAACATCAAAATTTGGATTTTTAGAGAATGTGGGTCGTTTATATCAATTTCAGCCCTAATTTTAACCTGCATTTGTCAAAAAATTTTCAAATTTGCATTTTTAGTCATTTTTAAACCGATTGTGAACCCGAATCATGCTCTGATATTTTTTAATAAGACATAGCTACAAAGAATTCAAATTTGGAACTTTTAAAATGTACGGGTTAAGGTTAAGTTCTAAAACGGTTAAAAATTACTGAAAGCCTTTAAAAACGCAAATTCAAGTTTAGATTCCACCTTTGGGAAACTGAGACTAGAATTAAGGCTAAAACATTGTCACATTTTCTAAAACTGCAAATTTTAATGTTTTTTGGGGAAATTTCATTTAAAAAAAATAATTTTACCAAAACTAATTTTGAAATTAAATTCTCTAAACCAAAAATATCTCGAAATTAAAATTTGGTGTTTTTGAGAATTTCAGGTTTAAAAAGCGTCTAAAAATGCAAACTGGAAATATTTGGAAAAATTCAGCCTAGAATTGGTTTTTAAATGCTTAACCGATTTTGGCCTTAATTCCAATTTGAATTTTTCCATGAACTTTTAATTTGCATTTTGAGATGCTTTGAGATATTTTTAACCGATTTTAATCCCAATCTTAACCTGTATTTTGTCGAACATTTTAAAGTTGCATTTTAAGATTTCTTTATTTTTTTTTTAAACCAATTCTGGTTCTTATCGTAACCCAAACTTTTGATAACCTTTTGGTTTGCATTTTTAACTGATATTGGCAACAATTTTAAAATTTTTCCGAAAAAATGTGTATTTCTATACGTTTGTAATCATTTTTAAACAATTTTGGCTTTAATCCTAATCTGACTTTCTTTAAAAATACCAAATTTGGATGTTGACAGGTTTTGCGCCAAATTTCATTTATTATAGTCCAAAAGTTTAATTTGCCAAAAACAATAAATCGAAAGATTTGAACCAGTTTTGCCTTATTTTTTCCTAAAATTTAGGTTTTATAAAAATATCAAAAATTACATTTTTAGAGGATGTAGGTCATTTAAATCAATTTTAGCTCTAATTCTAACCTAAATTTGCCCGAAACTGTCATTTTTAGACGTACTAAGTCAATATTTAACCCATTATCATGATCTGAATTCTTCCAAAAACAAAACTCGAATCATTTTCAATGACTTTTGGTGTTAATGCTTACCTGAATTTCATGAAAATACCAAATTTTTATTTTTAAATATTTTTAGTAAAATTTTGTCATAATTTGGTTCAAAAATTAATCTTACTCAAAACAAGAAATTCGAAGATTTTTCCTGATTTTGTCCTAAAAATGCATTTTTAAACAGTTTGTAATTGTGAATCTGAAAATTGTAATCTGAATTTTTTCAAAAACTTAAAATCTGCGCTTCTAGACGACTTGAGAGATGTTTAACCGATTTTAGCCTTAATTCTAACTTGAATTTTTCCAAAAATTTTCAATTTGCATTTTGGGATATTTTGAGACATTTTTAACCAATTTTAGTCTTAATCTTAACCTTCACTTTTTCAAACATTTTAAATACACAGCATTTTTAGATTTTTTAACTAATTATGGCTCTTATTGTAACCGGAATTTTTTAAAAAAGTTTTCAAGCAAATTGCATTTTTTTAGTGGTTTAACTGATTTTGGCAATGATCCTAAATTTTTTCCAAACAAATATGTATTTCTATACGTTTGGAGTCATTTTTAAGAGAATTTGGCTTTATTCCTAGTCTGATTTTCATGAAAAATACCAAATTTGCATTTTGAGTCGTTTTGAGCCAAATTTCGTTTCTTTCAGTCCAAAAGTGTAATTTAACAAAAACAATATGTCAGGAGATTTGAACCAATTTTGCCTTGTTTTGCCCTAAAATTAAGTTTCTATAAGAACATCTAAAACTCATTTGCAATTTTAGAGATGTGGATCATTTAAATCAATTTTAGCCCTAACACTTGACTGTATGTGTCAAAAAAATTTAAATATATTTTTTTTAAATTTTGAGTCATTTTTTAACCGAACTGTGACTCTAATCATGTGAGAATTCAAGTTTGGAGTTTTTGTGAAATATATGGAGAAGGCCAAAAAAACGGTTAAAAATTACTGAAAACCTTTAAAAACGCAGATTTGGAGTTTATGGAAAATTTTAGGTTTAGATTGGATCCAAAATCGTTTAATAAAAATTTTACAAATGACACAGAATGCAAATGTGGAGTCTTTGGAGGAACTGAGGCTAGAATTAGGACTAAAACATTGTGACAACACATTGTCTAAAACTGGAAATTTTGGCGCTTTTTGAGAAATTTAAGTTTAGGACAAGATCAGATGAAATTGACTCAAATCTTCAATTTATTGTTGTTGTTGCTGTTATGGCTCTTACTGAAACCTGAATTTTAACAAACTTTTAGTTTGTATTTTTAACTGCTTTGACTGATTTTTCCCTTTATCGTAATCTGAAATTCTCGAAAAATACCAAATTAGCATTTTGAGCCAAATTTCATTTATTAGTCTTTTACCGTTTTTACGTAATTTACCAAAAACAATAAGTGAGAAGATTGGAACCAGTTTTGCCTTATTTTGTCCTTAAATTAAATTTCTATATGAACATCAAAATTGGCTTTTTTAGAGGATGTGGGCCATTTTAAATCAATTTTAGTCGTAATTCTAACCTGCATTTATCAAAAAATTTCAATTCTATCTTTTTAGACGTTTTGTGTGTGCAAATGCAAATTAGGCGTCTATTCAGGGGGGGGGGGGGGAGAGATTCATGGAAAAGGTTAAGATTAGGCCCAAAATAGTTTGATAAGAATTTTACAAATAACACAAAATGTAAATGTGGAATCTTTGGAGAAAGTGAGGCTGGAATTAGGGCTAAAACATTGTCTAAAACTGCACATTTTAATGTTTTTGTAGAACTTTTATTTTAGAACAAAATCAGGTCCGATACCTGGAATGCATGTAAAACCTTAAAAACTTTGCTAAATGAGTTTCGTTTTCAGACCAAAATTTCCTAATAAAAATCAATTTTTGGCTCGTAGAGCTATTTCGGACTAAAATTATATAAACCCTAGGTATTAATATTTAAAAATACTCAGTTTTTGGACCAAACTTGTTTCATTTTACATTACAATAGTTTAAACGTAGGAAAAGCTCATTTTTTTGTGTCAAAATTACCTTGAACGAATAAAAACTCAATAAAATGGTCCAATTTAGATCTATGCAAAAATCAATATAAAAATAAAAATTTTAACAAATCTCGTTAAAAAAAGAGATTAGAAAAATATGAACAATAAAAAAACAGTAAGTAAGCAAAATTAAAAACTGCGAAAAGCATCGAAAAGAAAAAATCTGGAGCAATTATAGGGAAAAATATGTCCAGCAGAGGCAGATACGTGCATAAATCTATAAAATTTCTAAGTTTTGGCCATATTGTTTGAAAACTTTAAAAAAATTTGCTCAGAAAGTTTTCTTTCAAACCATTATTTTTATTTCTTCAAAAAAACTCATTTGGGTCTGGTTTTAAATCTATTAACTGAAAAAGAAAAGAAAAGCTAGTTTTAAATTAAGTAGGTAATTGAAAAGTGTAAGTAGGAAAAAGTTAAGAAAAGTGTAAATTATATCCAATTTTTGGCTTGAAACTTGAAAAATCAGCAATCATTAAAATGTTGTAGCTGTGAAACGTCGCTTAAAAAAATGTACACAAGCGTTCTGAAAAATTCAAATGTGGAAAAATGTAGTTTAATAGTTTAGTAGTAGAATGTTGGCTAAAATTGCTTAGGACTCGCACTGTTTTTTATTTTCAAAATGCAGATTTTGATGTTTTTTTGGAAAATTTTATCTTTAATACAAAAGCCGGCAGAACTGATTCAAATCTTTTTTTTTTTTGGTAATTTGGTGAATTTTTAGGCCAAAATGAGTGATATATTATTGAATTTTCCTTTTATTTAATGAACAAAAATCAAACGACAGAAACCTCCTCTTATATTTGCTTATTCAGCAAAAAGTGTAAACACACGTAGATAGTTTGTCTACAATTGCAAACCCTTTTTTTGTGCTTCCAAGGCGAAGCGATAGGATTTCTTTTTTTTAAGAATCTAGGTAGTGTGAGTAATATACAGTCGAGCGATCAATAAACAACACGCTGCATTTTTAGTTTGTGTACAAATGCAAACCCTTTTTTTGTGAACGAAATTTTTAGCTTTTTCGCAGGAAACTCTAGTTTAAAATATGCAAAAAAGCAATATTTACTAATTGGAAATTGAAAACTTATCTGCTTTCAATATTTCCAAAAATATTGCAGCGTTTAAGAAGGAAACAAACAGAAACAACTACTCCGAGGGCTAATACCCTTGGGGTATAGCTAAAAATTTCGTTCACTAACATATTTCGCAGAAAATAACTTTCTTTTAACTTTCATAACCTTTTTTTTGTGCTTCCAAGGCGAAGCGATAGGATTCCTTTTTAAGAATCTAGCTTAGTGTGATGAGTAATATACAGTCGAGCGTTCAATAAGCAACATGCTGCATTTTTATTTAAGATTCCCGATATTCCAACATATATGACTAAAAATGAGTCAGAACAAAAAAAAAGGTGGGGTTTTTCGAAAAAGATCTAGTAAGAGAGTAGTAAGTAAAACCATGAATCTTTTCAAATAATACATTGATCTTTCACGAATGACGAGCGCTTTCGAAATATGGAAAAAAAATCAGGTATGTACTTAAAAAAAATTAAATCGGTAACTATAACTCAGCTATTAAAACTTCCATAATGTCATGCGGTATGCCATTTTGTAGAGATTGAAAAGTTATTACGCTCTCTAATTAAAAATCGTTAACTATCAGAGATAGTTAATGAACTACAGAAGATTGCAATTTTAAAAATTATACGAAACTACTAGGCAACTACTGAAAATGTGGTAACCTTGAAGTAGAGTCTTAAAGGAGCTCAACAAAAGGCAACATTTTTCTAATTTAAGCGACTTTGTAACTCTTACCGTTTCGGAGATAGCAATAGTGGAAACACTATTGCTATCATCGGTTATACAACCAATGGCAAGATAGTACCGAAAAACTAGGCGGGAATCGCCCTTTTACGGCGATAAATCAACGTGAATCGAGCCGAACGGGACTGTCGAGATCTTCGCGGCATTATGCAGATTTCGTCCATACAATGCCCATTGTCTATAGTCCCATAAGTGGTCCGATATAAACGTATGGGACAGCTCAATGCATACATATGTATGTATGTGAATGGAGGCAGACCAGCCCGGCATTATAAATTCAAAATGGTGACGATGTACGAATAGCAAGCAGAGAGACCTACCTTTCCCTAAAAGAGAGTTTCACTCACCCTGTACGGTTCAAGGCTTATTAAAAGCGGTACCGTACGATTAAATCACTTCTAATGTGAAGAGCTACCGTGAGTGTACGGTTTCCTTATCAGATGGTATGACGAATTTTATTACGCATGCAAATTAGGTAACCTGTTGGAATTCATTCATCATTTTGTTGGAAAAGGCCATAAAGAGTGAGATATGCGGTCGCGTAGGTGCTTTATGGGGTACTACAAGGACTAGAGCGAGTACGGTAGTTATATATACCCTCTCTAGTAGGAGCCATCTCAAATCAATGTTATCGTGTTTTCTTGGGTTATCTAAGACACAAACCTCTTATGTCGCCGGCCGCATAACAATATATCTTCGTTTCTTCACACGGTCCTCCTAAGTATCAGCAGTGCCATAAGACACCTACGCGACCACGTATATAAAGACCTTATCAAGATATATGCTACTACGCAAAATGATGAATGGATTCCACCATTCTGGGTAATTTGCATGTGTAATAAAGTTTTATATCTCATCAGATAGCGGGGCCATGTTGGCAGCACTGCTCCTACAATTTGTTCCGTATCAGCTTACACAGCGATATCTTTGCATCTTTATTACCGACTCGGACACTCTACATGGCAGCTATGTCGCGTTACGTCACCTGACTTACGACGAGATTTTGTTTTTTCTTTATTTTGTTCTTTTTTTTTGGTCTTATTTCACATGTCACTTTATTTGTTTATAATAAAAAGCTAAAGTTGTGTACTTAATGTCTTCTTTTGTCTTGTTGCAGGTATGGACAGTCATCATTATCAATAGAGTAAGTTAATTTTGCTACTTGTTGTTGTGCTCTATAAAGATTTGTTTAAATTGCCTATTTCACTGGTATAAAAAGGAAAGTGGTGCTGTTTATAACTCATTCGCTTATTTTTTACATCTCGTTAATTTTGAAATGTTTTTATAACTATTTCTTTTCAGCACACATTGAGAAGATATGATAACAAATTTTAAAGTCAAATTTCCAACACCTTTTTGATGTCAATAATACGTAAATGGTTTCTACACGAACCCATTAGGTAATTAATATATTTCGGATAATGCATATGTATTTTTTTATAAGAATCCCTATGCTTTCCATGTAAATTTCCAGATACGCATGAGGAAAAGCTCTCAATGCTTATAGAAAAATAAGCCCATTCTTAGATATTTTTGCAAATTTTACTGAAACGGCTAAATGTTTTGTTTGAGAATGTCCAAAGGGTGGATTATTCTCAATTCTCAAATTTAGCCCCTTGTAACATGGGAACGCCTCGGCCCATTGAAGTGAATCTAACTGTTTTTTCCTGTTTTTGATGTCCTCTTTCACCTCCCACCACCGGAAGTTCCGTACGTGCAATATTTTAGGAGATGGACCACTTCTGTGGTCGATTTTTACGCACTTTTGGAAACGCGTTTTTTGACCATTGAAAGAAACTTAGGTTAATTTTGAGTTTGTTACGTTCTCAGGCAATTGCAAGTCAATCCAATCAAAAACAGCAAAAAAAAAATTCCGAATTTTTTTTTGAAAATGTTCAATATTACGACTTTTTTCTCAATTCTCAATTTTGACCTCCTGTAACTTGAGAACGCCTTCGACCAATTGGAGTGAAGTCAACTGTCTTTTCCTATTCTTGATGTCCTCTTTCACCTCCCTCCATCGGAAGTTCCGTAGGTGCAGTATTTTCGGAAATAGACCCTTTCGGTGGTCGATTTTTAGACACTTTTAAAATCGCGTTTTTTGATCATTTTGAAAAAAAAAAGCACTTTAGAAGATAATTTTATTCGAATTGAGTTTGTTACGTTCTTAGGGGATTGCAAACGTGCCATTCTGATCAAATGCAGGAAAAATTTTTTTCCGAAATTTTTTTGAAAACGTCCAAAGGGGAATATTACGACGTTTTCTCAATTCTCAACTTTAACCTCCTGTGACTTTAAACGCCTCGACCGATTGGAGTGAATTCAACTGTTTTTTCAATGAATAAAAAATTGAAAAAACACACTTTTGACATTCAAAACCACGTAGTAATAAAAAATGAACAACCTCAAGTTCATCAATAAGCTTATTCGAGTTTTTGTCCCTTTCTAAAACAAAGAAGAGTTGACAAGTTTTGGTTCTGAGACTAAGAAATGTTCGTATTTTTATTTCCTCTAGATGGCTTCAACGGTTTCAAAAAATGACCATTTTTCAACAACTTCGCTTTCTTTGAATAAGTGAACAATGCAGAACCAATCATGAGGTGAGTTTAGGTTTTGAATATGAAACTTTATTGAATGAAAAATTGAAATAAACAATTTCAAAAACAAAAATACAATTAAAACCACGTACTAAGAATAAATGAACAAACTCAAGTTCATCAATAAGTTTATTCGAGTCTTTTCCCTTTTTATATAACAATAGAAGAGTTGAAAAAAGCCTCTCAAAACCAAGAAATTTTTATATTTTTATTTCCTCTAGATGGGATCAACGGTATCGAAAAATGGCCATTTTTAAACAACTTTCTTTTCTTTGAATAAGTGAACAAATCAGAACCAATCATGAGGTGAGTTTAAGTTTTGAAAATGAAACTTTAATGAATGAAAAATTGAAATAAACACTTTTGACATTCAAAACCACGTACTAAAAGTAAATGAACAAACTCTAATTAATCAATAAATTTATTCGAGTTTTTTTTCCCTTTCTATAACAATAGAAGAGTTGATAAAAGTCTCTCGGAACCAAGAAATGTTCATATTTTTATTACCTCTAGATGGGTTCAACGGTTTCAAAAAATAGCCATTTTTAATCAACTTCACTTTCTTTGAACAAGTGAACAAAGCAGAACCTATCATGAGGTGAATTTCGGCTTAAAAAATGAAACTTTAATTACCAAAAATAGAAAAAAAACTTTTGACATTCAAAACCACGTACTAAGAATAAATGAACAAACTCAAATTCATCAATAAGCTTATTCGAGTTTTTTGCCCTTCTATAATAATACAAAGTTGATAAAAGCCTCTCGGAACCAAGAAATGATAATTTTTTTATTTCCTCTAGATGGGATCAACGGTTTCGAAAAATTGCCATTTTTGAGCAACTTTCTGTTCTTTGATTAAGTGAACAAAACCCTTTTCACATTCAAAACCACGGACTAAGGATAAATGAACAAACTCAAGTTCATCAATAAGTTTATTCAAGTTTTCTCCCCATTCTTTAACAATAGAAAAGTTGACAAAAGTCTCTCGGAACCAAGAAATGTTCATATTTTTATTTCCTCTAGATGGCTTCAACGGCTTCAAAAAATCGACATTTTTCAACAACTTTCCTTTCTTTGAATAAGTGAACAATTCAGAACCAATCATGAGGTGAGATTAGGTTTTGAAAATGAAACTTTAATAAATGAAAAATTGAAATAAACCCTTTTCACATTCAAAACCACGGACTAAGGATAAATGAACAAACTCAAGTTCATCAATAAGTTTATTCAAGTTTTCTCCCCATTCTTAACAATAGAAAAGTTGACAAAAGTCTCTCGGAACCAAGAAATGTTCATATTTTTATTTCCTCTAGATGGCTTCAACGGTTTCAAAAAATCGACATTTTTCAACAACTTTCCGTTCTTTGAATAAGTGAACAATTCAGAACCAATCATGAGGTGAGATTAGGTTTTGAAAATGAAACTTTAATAAATGAAAAATTGAAATAAACCCTTTTCACATTCAAAACCACGTACTAAGAATAAATGAACAAACTCAAATTAATCAATAAATTTATTCGAGTTTTTTCCCTTTCTATAACAAAAGAAGAGTTGATAAAAGTCTCTTGGAACCAAGAAATGGTCATATTTTTATTACCTCTAGATGGGTTCAACGGTTTAAAAAATAGCCATTTTTAATCAACTTCACTTTCTTTGAATAAGTGAACAAAGCAGAACCTATCATGAGATGAATTTCGGCTTTAAAAATGAAACTTTCATTAATTAAAAATAGAAAAAAAAACTTTTGGCATTCAAAACCACGTACTAAGAATAAATGAACAAACTCAAATTCATCAATAAGCTTATTCGAGTTTTTTGCCCTTCCATAATAATACAAAGTTGATAAAAGCCTCTCGGAACCAAGAAATGTTCTTTTTTTATTTTCTCTAGATGGGATGAACGGTATCGAAAAATTGCCATTTTTGAGCAACTTTCTGTTCTTTGAATAAGTGAACAAATCAGAACCAATCATGAGGTGAGTTTAGATTTTGAAAATGAAACTTTAATGAATAAAAAATTGAAATAAACAATTTTTACATTCAAAACCACCGACTAAGGATAAATGAACAAACTCAAGTTCATCAATAAGTTTATTCAAGTTTTCTCCCCATTCTTTAACAATAGAAAAGTTGACAAAAGTCTCTCGGAACCAAGAAATGTTCATATTTTTATTTCCTCTAGATGGCTTTAACGGTTTCAAAAAATCCACATTTTTCAACAACTTTCCTTTCTTTGAATAAGTGAACAATTCAGAACCAATCATGAGGTGAGTTTAGGTTTTGAAAATTAAACTTTAATAAATGAAAAATTGAAATAAACCCTTTTCACATTCAAAACCACGTACTAAGAATAAATGAACAAACTCAAGTTTATCAATAAGCTTATCCAAGTGTTTTCCCTTTATATAACAATAGAAGAGTTGACAAGACCTTCTTGGAACCAAAAAATGTTCATATTTCTATTTCCTCTAGATGGAATCAACGATATCGAAAAATGGCCATTTTTTGAACAACTTTTCTTTCTTTGAATAAGCAAATAATTAGAATCAATCATGAGGTAAGTTTAGGTTTATTTAGGATTTGAAAATGAAACTTTAATGAATGAAAAATGGTAATAAACACTTTTGACATTTAAAGCTATGTACAAACTGAGGTTCATCAATAAGTACCGTAGGTGCAATATTTTCGGAGATAGACTTCTTCAGTGGTTTTGGCCATTTGAAAAAAAAAACACTTAGAGGTTAATTTTGTTCGAATTGAGTTTGTTACGTTCTTAGGGAATTGCAAAGGGTCATTCCGATCAAAAACAGCATAAAAATGTTTTCGAAATGTTTTTCAATATGTCGCAATGGGTGGTATTACGACTTTTTCTCAATTCTCAACTTTGACCTCCTGTAACGTGAGAACATCTTGACCGATTGTCTGTCAATATGTCAGATAACAGAATCTGTCAGATAAACAATGTACCTACGTCATATCTGGTGTTTTAACTTCAAATACTGATTATTTATTTTATATTTATTATCGTATTATATTAATACATCGAAACCTTAAGAACTAAACTTTCTTACATATCATCGTAAAGACTTAAGTATTTCTGATGATGTTTACCTGGGACGGCCCACTGCGATTTTTATCTCGACCATTGTGTATGTGTGTGTGTGTTTGGTAGCCCTCCAAAAACACCGGTTAATGACTTAACGACTATCTTTCCCATCAAAACTCACCGAAATATCGGGTTTATATGTTTATTCCGATGCATCCGATACCGTCGGGGAATAAGATAAAAATCACGAAAACCGCCTTTACGATACTGCTTTTACGATGGTCACTAACTCGTCACCGGTTAACGGCTTCCAAATAACTCAGACAATTTTATTTCTTGACAAGTTATTATGACTCAATAAATATCAGAAAAAGGTAAACTTCAACTGAGGATATATGGGAATTTAAATTTCTGAAAGAAGACAGATATTTTTCTGTTTCATTTCAGCGTCTTCTCTATCACAACTTGCATATATTATGTTGTTGATCTTATATTTACTTCCACCCTTGTGCCAATTTTGTATACAAAACTACCTTGACAGAGCTGCAATATTCCATTTGCGTCATATTTCTTTTCCTCTTTACTGCTTCTCTATTCCTAACGTAATAGCCTCGATTTGCATACGAACGATCATAAGGCCTGCATTTTACACCTTTTGGTGGGCAGCTGAAGAGTGACATTTACTGGAGACATTTAACGGTTCTGCACCGTAAATCCCAGTTGAATATCGACGTTTCTCGATCACTTGTGCCATTTGATGGAGGCTCAGAAAGACATTCCTTTAACGATGTTATGGCACGCATTATAAATGTTCAACCTCGATTGCTAACTAGAGACTACAAACGTAAGCGTCATTTTTTTTTTATTTCCAACATTGTAGAAAGCTCTAGGACAATCAGTAAAATATGCGAGCGATGTTGTTTTTTTTTTTTTTATTTTGACCAAATCGGGATGTAAAATCGGCATCGTACAAAACCGAACTTTACATGTAGAGAGATCCCATTCTTAGAACATCGCCTTAAAGGCCATTAAGGCTTTTTCGCACGTTTGATCGCAACTAGAATATACGAGCGACGGTCGGTAAATAACAATTATTCAAGTTGATGCGGTGGCCGGTTTTTGTGCGATCGCGGCGCCTAGGAAATGCCAATTGAGACCCATTAAACTTGCGGTAATTGCTCTTGTAGAGGAAATTAGCGATAGGTGGTAAACTCGATGGCCGCCATCGGGTACTGGCGGTAGACACGCGAAATTTTCGAAGCGTTTACCACTCGCTGACTCGTGGAGCTTTTTTATGGTAAAGGTGGCTTCTCGGCTTGGATAGCGAACATTATTTTTAATGATTGAAAGTTTGTTGGTACCAGAAGAAAAGTAACAGCGGTTTAAAGGAATAAATAATTTCCTTTGGCGTCTTTGAAAGTACCAAGGATTTCATTGTCTTTGGCGTTGCACAGGGTTTGTAAAGAGGCAGAAATTTACGGCGTTTTTACCGTAACTCCGAGACCATATGGGGCTTAGTGGTGCCATAGATCCATTAGCATCATGGTCCGATTTATAAATTTCGCGGTCACATCATGACAAGTTAAATAGAAAAAAACTTACGGAGAAACGCGGATATTAGTCGTCGATTTTTTGACATTTTATTGAAAACTATAGCACGATCAGGGTTTTAATTGTTCATCCACCATGACATATACAGGGTGTCCTGTATAATTTTTTTGAAAATGTCCAAACTGGGGGGTATTACGACTTTTTTCTCAATTCTCAACTTTGACCGTCTGTAACTTGAAAGCGCCTGGACCGTATGAAATGAATCCAACTTTTTTGTAATCTCCTTGATGTCACCTTTCACCTGCCACCATCAAAGTTCCGTAGGTGCAATTTTTTCGGAAGATAGACCCCTTCGGAGATCCACTTTTAAGCACGTCATGAATCGCGTTTTTGTACCATTTAAAAAAAAACACACTTTAGAGGTTAATTTCGTTCGAATTGAGTTTGTTACGTTCTTAGGGGGATTGCAAGGGTGCCATTCCGATCAAAAAGAGCAAAAAAATGTTTGAAAATGTCCAAAGAGGGAGTTTACAACTTTTTTCTCAATTCTCAGCTTTGACCACCAGTGCTTGAGAACGCCTTGGCCGATTCCAGTAAATCCAACTATTTTTTCCTCTTCTCAATGTTCTCTTTCACCTCCCACCATCGGAAGTTCCGTAGGTGCAATATTTCCGGCGATAGACCCCTTCGGAAGTAGATTTTTAAGCACTTTTTAAATCGCGTTTTTGGACCATTTTTTAAAAAAAACCTCTTTAGAGGTTAATTTCGTTCGAATTGAGTTTATTACGTTCTTAGGGAATTTTCCCGAAATTTTTTTTGAAAATGTCCAAAGCGGGTGTATACAACTTTTTTCTCAATTTTCAACTTTGAGCGCCTGTATCTTAAGAACGCCTCGGCTGATTAGAGCGAATCCAACGGTTTTTTCCTCTTAACAATGTCCTCTTTCACCTCCCCTATCGAAAGTTCCGTAGATGCAATGATTCCGGCGATAGAACCCCTTCGGAAGTCGGTTTAAAAACACTTTTTGAATCGTGTTTTCGTAAAAAAACCTTTTTAGAGATTAATTTTGTTCGAATTGCGTTTGTTACGTTCTTAGGGAATTTCAAGCGTGCCATTTCGATCAAAAGCAGCAAAAAAATGTTCTTAATTTTTTTTTTTAAATGTCCAAGGCGGGGTTATTACAACTTTTTTCTCAATTTTCAACTTTGCCAACAATTTTTATAAGCTTTGAGTAATTTTTTACCTTGGCCCGGATCTACTTGACTTTAAAAAAAACAATTTTGAGCGTTTGTAGTCAAATTTCACTTGTTTTGGTCCAAAAATTATTTTTACCAAAAGCAACAAATTGAAAGATTTAAGTCATTTTCGCTACAAGCTTTCAATCATTTTTTTTGTTAATTCTAACCTGCCTTGAACATCAACGTTTTCAGTTTGAGATAAAATGGGTGATTTTTTCAACAATTTTAGTCCTAATTCATACCCTAAATTCTTCAAAGACTCTAAATTGGCATTTTTTGATGCTTCGTCATGTTTTAACCCACTTTGACCCTAATCCTAACCAGAATTTGTCCAGAAACTCTTTAATTTGCAGTTTTAAATTCTTCGAATAATTTTTAACTGACTTTAGCCCTAACGTTAATATGATTTTTTCCCGATCGTCCAAATTCGTAATTATTACTCACTTTGAGTCACTTTTTATCAATTTTAGCCTTAATTATAACCAAAAAGCATCAAAATTCTATTTGTTTTATAAAATGGGTAATTTTTTTCCTACATTCGAATTTCCCAAAAAACGACAAAATTTGCATTTTTAGACAATGTGGCCTTTCACTCATTTTAGCCTTAATTCTCTGAATTTCTCCAAATTTGCATTCAGTTTTTCCACAAAATCCTAATTTCTATTTTTAAAGAAGTTGAGTCATTTCTAACCAGTTTTGGCTACCACCATAATATGAATTCTTCAAAAGACTCCAAATTTTAATTTTTACATGCCTTGCGTCATTTTTTAATCATTTTTATTTTTACATGCCTTCAGTCATTTTTTAATCATTTTTGGCATTAATCCTAACTTGGCTTTCTCAAAAGAAGCCACATTTTTGCTCTAAGGCTTTATTAGTCACATTATTTTCTTATTTCGGTTTAAAAATGTATTTTACAAAAACAACAATTTAGATGATTTCAATGAGTTTTTTCAGGTTCTTTTTGTTAAGTTGAATTTATCAAAAAAGTAAAAAATTGTATTTTTTTGATATCATATGGTTTATTTTTAATCGATTTTAGCCCTAAATCTAATCTAAATGTCTCCAAGTTTGAATTTTTAGATGTTTTGTGTTATTTTTTCATAATCTGAATTTTTCAAAAAATTTTCAATATATATTTTTTCAAGCTTTGAGTAGTTTTTCACCTTAGCCCTGGTTCTTACTTGACATTAAAAAAAATTATTTGAGCGTTTTTAGTCAAATTTCACTTGTTTTGGTCCAAAAATTATTTTTACCAAAAGCAGCAAATTGAAAGTTTAAGTCATTTTCGCTACAAGCTTTCAATAATTTTTTTCGTTCTTGGTCTTCAACTTCGTCTAACCTGACTTTGAACATCAACATTTTTATTTTGAAATAAAATGGGTCATTTTTTTTAACAATTTTAGTCCTAATTCATACCTCAAATTCTTCAAAGACTCTAAATTGGCATTTTTTTTATACTTTGTCATGTTTTAACCAATTTTGACCCTAATCCTAACCAGAATTTGTCCAGAAACTCTTAATTTGCAGTTTTAGATTTTTTTAATAACTTTTAACCGACTTTAGCCCTAATGTTACTATGAATTTTTCCAAATCCACCAAATTTGTATTTTTTACACACTTTGAGTCATTTTTCATCAATTTTAGCCTTAATTATAACCAAACAACATCAAAATTCTATTTTTTTTTATGAAATGGGTATTTTTCTTGCCTGAATTTCCCAAAAAACAACAAAATTTGCATTTTTAGACAATGTGGGGTTTCACCTCGTTTTCACTCCTTCGGAGGTCGACTTTTAAGCACTTTTTGAATCGCGTTTTTGGACCATTTTCCAACAAAGCAATGTTACGGGTTACGTAAAGCGGATGCCGTTTGTGGAAGGAAACAGCATGTCATGGCCGAAGAACTTGCGCGATTGGACTGGAGTACAAACTATTCAGATTAGCTGAAAACCGCGAACAAATCGCCAAATGATTTATTTGCCAATCAGGAGGGCGTGTTATGGCACATGAACAATTAAAACAAAATTTATTACACTGAAAATATATCTATGTACATATTTTTCGACCACAGAAGAGTGTGTAGAGCCCAAATGATAAATTAGATAACTGTTAACTAGTGAAAAAGAAAATGTAAACCAAAACTGCTAAAATCTCAACTCAAAAAATAATCTTTTTTGTTAAAAAGCCGATCAAGAACAGTGGTTTTACTTTTTCCTTCTGGTCTAATTTGACAATTGATAAAAGTAACGTTCTTGGATATTTTGATAAAAAAAAATTCATCCAGCTGCTTGGCCATAGCGGAGCTTAGCGTTTGTTGGGCCTCAATGGCAAACGTCCACGCAGTTTAGCAGTCGCTGGGCCCCAAATCATGAATTGGATTCTCTTACGTATAGTATCCATAAAAGGGTGTTTTAACCCAAATTTCTGTTTTTGGTATACTTTCTGTCGGTGATACAGCTTCTTAAAAAGAATAAATTGTGTATATTGAAACAGTCACTGGTGGTTAATGGTAAAAACCAAATAGGAAAAATGTGAAAAAAAAATTTGTTATTGTTTGAAAGTGGGTGAGATCAACTCACCTTAAATATCAGGAAGTGGTGAATCATGCACTGCCAAAGGTGACAACGAGCGGTACAAACCAAACATGAGTTCACAAATTTCGACTCTCATCAAAAATAAAAAAGTTATAGATGCAGTAATTTGATTTTTCCCAAATTTCTCAAAAACCTGATTGTTTACAACAACTCTGTGTTTTTTGTCATTATGTTACTAACAGAATTGTCTAAGACTTCCTCCATTTAACCAACATCATATCTCCTATGCTTTGCAAGATTCCAATACATTGACGGCCAATTTTGGAAACACTACATTTTGTTACTAAATGTGTATAATGACAAAACAAAAGACGCAGCGTGAATAATGAGTATCATTCACGCTGTTGTAGTCAAAGGCTATAAAAAAAATTTATGGTAATCCGAACCTGACATTTTGTTCTTTACTGAGAATTGCATATGCGAAGATGCAGCTTTGTCATCTTGTCTGGGTGTTCGCACGTTTTCGTCTACAAGTTTGCGTATAGAAGTTGACGACAAACACATAAATCATCACGGGAAAGTTGGCACCGCGTGTCTTTAACAAGTTTTTCGAGGCGGAAGAAGCCAAAGTTCCTAAACGATTAATAACGGTTTTAGTCTGCACCTCGGAGGTAATTAGTGGCGAAAACAGATGACACTCGCTGCACGTAATGGCTTTTTAATTTTTTCCATACGCATTTTTCAGATTACCATAGACACCAACTCTTCATTATTATTCATTACTTTTCGAGATTCCAATCGAGTGTCCGAGCAGGAAAAAACTGCCTGTTTCGTCTTCCTAAGATTATCAGCTGCCTGGGAAATATCGCCCAGTCTCGACATCAAAAGCCTAAATCGAGCCCACAATCTCAACCTACATTACACGATCCGAAACTAAAAACAATTACTAATGAATGCGCATAAAATTTGCAACAATTACTAAATGTTTATCCGATTTATCTTTTAAATCCACTTGCTGCAAGAGAACCTTGTGAATGTTTAGACCGTGCAGACTTGCTGATGAATATTCATATTTTACGCCAGAGGTTTGAGTTATTTATTAACCCAAGTGGACATAAATTCACTGATTGATCCGTATTGATCTAGATCTGAATCTATCGATTTAAGTTGCGTTAGTAAACTGTTCCCCCACTAAACACATTAAGGTAGGAGTTGTTTTTTGTTAACCGCTACGCTAATTTTAGTTTTTCCAAATTAGGGGTGTGTTTTCTTTCTTCTCGAAGCAAAAAGTTGTTTTTAGTCTTCGTCGGCTTCTTTCTACCGTATCGGTTTCCCTTTCGTTAGCAATGAAGGATCGCAGTTGTTGTCGAAGTGTGGCCCACAAGTCACTCGTCACAACGCTAATCATGTGTAGGTTTGTTACACGACGAACATCGGGGAAACGGGTATTTTTAACTTGGATTTAGTAAGTGCAGAAAAAAGTGGCTTGCCACAGCAGTTTTTTTGACAGAAAGAAAGAGAGTTATAAAAGTACGTCGTAACTTGACTCGCCATCAAAACAGATCTGTCATTGCCACTGTCCAATCAGCTTTCAGTGCTTCAAAGTTATTAGCGGCCATCTTGTCTTGTTTTTATATCCTTGTTGGTAAACTTTCCCGTTTCCCACATTTTTGTTGTTGTTTTCTAGTTTTACCAAGAAAATTTTGCTAAAAACGGTAATTTTTATTCCTATAAAACCTCTTTTGTATTTGGACAACGTGGCTTTCGCCTTAGAACATAAAGTCTTTATGTTGAAGAGCTACTATCGAACTGGAATCAAAGTGAATGGCAAATGGATTTATTCTATTCGAAACTACATGGAGGATTTCCAGGGTGAATTTCCAAACTTTGCTGTGGTCTATATGATTGCCAAAGTTCAAGAAAACTTTGGAACATGTTCAAGAATTATTTACAGGTAGAAGCAGGTAGTCTACAAAGAAGACCAAACAGTGGATCTCACAAGAAACATACCAATGAAGTGATTACAGAGGCACAAGAAATAATGCAAAATACACCTGGTACAGTACAGTTACACCATCAAATAGGCCTTTCTGTAGGTGCCATCCATGCAATTTTACATAAAGATCTGCAAGTGTACCCATATTGCTTCACAGTAGTGCAAGAATTGCATGAAGCTGACTTCATGCAATTCTTATTTAATGATGTGGCATGGTTTGAGTTAAGTAGTTATGTGAACTTGCAAAACCTGAGAACTTGGAGTAGTGAAAACACCTCCATGAAATAATTGAAAAAGGACTACAACCTGAAAAAACTTAGTGTTTCGGTAGGAATCACAGCTTGCTGACTGATTGGTCTAGTTTTCTTTGAAGGTGGCAGATCACTAGGACACTTCAAGCATTACCAATTGGATACCTGTATAAGCTACTGAATTTTGCTAGCACTTGGAGAAAATAATTTACATAAAATTCTTCATTAATTTCGTTTAATTTTTTTTATTTGAATTGTCAATTATATCAAAATATACATCAAATATTTATTCAACTTACTTCTATTTTTACACAATTATAACTAAGATCAATTTATTGTTAAACAGTTGATAAGTGAATAACATGACTTCCCAAAACTCCCATGATTTAACAAAATATGACTAGCTGTATTATAGGTCCTATTGAACACATTAAACACATATACCTTTGGACCCATTTCATTTCAATTTTGTCAATTTTCCAAAAATCAATAGGAGACACAAGCCCTTTTCAAAAACTGCAATTCGGATCAGGTTGATAACTATCAGCTGAGTTTCTATCACTCATATTGAGTGGAAATCACATTCAAACTGCCAGCAATCTGGTTTCCTGAAAATCACCTATAAGGATCAGTCTGATCTAGGATCAACATTTTCGAAAAGTCTTATTGTGACAGTGTGTGACTCAAATTTTATCATTCATATTCCTATTAGTATAGGCACAATAGGACTTTCTGGAAATGGTAAACCTGGATCAGGTTGATCTCTACAGCTGATATTCATCCAACTAGATTGATGACTGATAACAGGACAGCCAATCGGGTTGGTTGAAAATAAGCTTATAGTAACAATCGACCCAATCTGGATTGCAAGTCCTGAAAAAAACTTATGATCATAGAAATTGAGCACTGCTACTTTTGAATAAACAGGTTTTAACCAGCTAATTTGTAAATTGTTGATTTGAAACATGGTGGACAACAACTCTGTAAACTACAGATCTGATCATTGACCAGGATTTTCCAGTTTAAGGGCCGGTATTTTGACTCCTGATCACGAACATGATTAAGTAATCATCTGTCAAATGTTACAGTCATAATAATATCAGTCAAAGAAACTCAGTGTTAAAATATATTAATCGAAATTCAAACCTATTAATTAC
Organism: Taphrorychus bicolor; assembly: GCA_951812265.1. NCBI lineage: Eukaryota > Metazoa > Arthropoda > Insecta > Coleoptera > Curculionidae > Taphrorychus > Taphrorychus bicolor. Next base: position 45,037,864 of record OX638303.1, read on the forward strand.
TTATCATTGTAAACTTAATTTCTGTCCAAAACATTTTTAAACAAATTCAGTTTAAACTATAAATTAGAAATATGAAGCTGGATGATCCTGCATTATTTAATAGCTATTGATGCAATTAAAACTGGCTTTCAGACCCAAAATGGTTAATGCCTGTACACATGTGCCTTACAAACTGCTAATAGTAAGGTTGCATATAGTTTTTCCAGGCTGGCCAAGCAAGAGAACTATTGCACTTGTACAGAAATTTATGCCTCGAGAGTATCTACTGATACTTACATTTCTGGAAACATCTTTTCTTCTAGGTCCCAATGGTCGCAATACATACCAATTTTGATGTAAAACGTCGAGGTTTAGCTTCAGGATTTGAGCCTACAATATGTTTATAAACTTATTTTCGTCTTCAGCTCTATTGTTTTAATTTTACATACCTTTGAAAATACACTCCATTTCCGATATTACAGAGATAAAACATTAGAATCATATATTTGTTTTAATGATTTTAAAACTAGTTTTCAGTTTTACAAACACAAAATGGTTTGTAAGTACTTTTGGTTGCAGTTAGTAGAGGAGGGCCAAGCCTTAAAAACTCTTCTCCTTACAGGCTACACCCTGCAGGGGCTGGTGATTAGGGTGTTTTTTCGTCGTCAGAAGTCAAAGGATCAGTATAAAAATCGCTACTTCTAAGGGCGAAAAGCCTGATCAGGCGTTCAGGGTCGCGAAATCCTCCCAAGGTCCACCTATCTCATATACATTTATTTAAGTATTCCCGTCCTTAGAATCTTATTGAGAAAAAAAAGGATGGAGAAACTATCGGAGCGAGTAATGGTATGCAACCAGTAAAACGTTCGCGATGTGTGAACGTGCCTAAATTTGAATGTTTGACGGACAAATAAAGAACGTAAGTAAGTAATTCACGACGTGCTTCAAAATAACAAATGCTTTTCATAGGTGGCTAGATGAAATTTTATAATGAACACCCCGTATTTCATGGAATCAAACGTCAAAAACAATTTTTATTAGTAACAATATTCGACGAACCTAATTGAAGCTCATGAAGATTTTTATATTGATGTTGATAGTGAAGATGGTAGAAGCAACCAGAGTGCCTGGTTCATCATCTGCATCTTCACCATCAACCGTGTATTGCAATACACTTACCATTCCTTTTTCGTGTGTGTGTGTGTTTTTTTTTTCCTTTTGTTTATGACATGAGCATCCCTGTCTTAATCTCTAGGACATAGTTCTTCTACTAACTGCGGTCTTCTACTGACTAATTTATCAACTTTTTGCTTTAAAAATCAAAGAAAAACATCAAGTGGCTTTAAGTCTGGTGACCTTAGCAACCATTCAATTTGCAGACTATTTGGTGCAAAATTGTACACTTTTTGCAATATGCAATATGCCTCTAAGCCTAAAAGAACTAGTAATTAACTAATCAGTTGTCATTTTTAATATTTATTTAATTATAAAGAATAAAAGCTGCTATAACATTACCATTCTTTTATAAAATATAGTTACTGCCTTCCGGTAACAAACAGATGGAAGAGAAGGAAAAGACTTGTAGACTTTGCTTGTCACAGTTGCGAATGCGCCAACGTTTCGATCTTTATTTAGATCTTCTTCAGGGCTAAAAAATATGGTAAATGAACATTCTATAAAAACACTTAATGCATGAACAAAATCATTCAAAGACATCGATAAAAATGCATAAAAGTACGTATCTAACAATTAAAAAAAAAAAACAAATTTAATAGTTAAGAAATACACTTAAACTTTCTACATTAAAGACTTTTATTTATGTTATGTCCGGTAAAAGACATACATGTAGCTTGCTGACATGCTTCTCAAACCGAATTAAGGGCAGCAAACCCACCATTTAGCAGAGTATACCGTCTCTCACTTTGAGAAAATATGCACGTACAGATGCACGGTCTATGTCTTTAATGTAGAAAGTTTAAGTGTATTTGTTAACTATTAAATTTGTTTTTTAATTTTTTAATTGTTAGATACGTACTTTTATGCATTTTTATCGATGTCTTTGAATGATTTTGTTCATGCATTACTTAGAATGTTCATTTACCATATTTTTTAGCCCTGAAGAAGATCTAAATAAAGTTCGAAACGTTGGCGCATTCGCAACCGTGAAATAGCTATTTAATTGTCCTACACCCGCTATCTGCAGTTCCATCATATTAGATAGGACACAAAGCACACATATTATAGTTTCCTAATTAATAATAAATTCCGAAACCCGGTCGGTTTCGGAATTCCAACCATCATCAGCGCGAAATATGTTGTGATTAAGGAATAAGTGTAAATGGTCCATTTCGCACAAGAATTGGGCGCTTTGCCTTCTTGTTTTGAAAGCTAAAACCAGTCTACATTAAATAGGACTTGTTTTAATTTTGCCCAAGTATTCAACCCTTTTTCTTTCTTTATTATTACATACTGCAAAACAGTTTCTCTAGAGATGTATTAAATTTACTGTTACTAACAGTTTTGGGAATAGTATATTATTTAACAAGCAAAATGCAGGTCTTCATTCCCGAAAGTGTCGTTTTCACCTGAGAGAATATGTCTATTTCTTCTCTATTGTCTGTCTGTTACTGGTCCCTGAGGGATCAAGTAGTGTTGCTGTTGCTTAAGCGGAGCGACGGAGGATGTGTCAGTGTCGCCGAGAATGGTACCAAGAAGTGATCTAATGTATTCCAAGAAAAGATTTTTGTTTTTCAGAGAAACACCACTGGAACGAGTTGTAACTTGTATTTGAAAACAAATTCGGCGCAGGAAAGGCGGTGTGATGTTATAAAGAATTTCAATTAATGCTGCCACCTGTGAGTTGGTGGATGAAGTTCCGCCATAATACTACTCCCTCCCAGTGACATCGAGAACTGAGCTTGTATGATGGAAGAGAAGCGAGGCTCATTTTGCGAACTGAGGGGACCAAGATGTAGTGCTGTTGCTTAAGCGAGGTGAATGACGGAGAATGTGCCAGTGTTGCCTAGAATGGTACCAGGGAGTGATGTGTGTGAGATAATTCTGCGATACAGTGAATGAAGAGAGAGTTTGCTGGATGCTGAGTGCGGTGGGTGTGTGAGAGATGCTGCTCTGGTAGTCTCGTGTCATTGAAGTGATCCTCATTGCGACCTTTTGCTCGCAGGATTGCGTATTGCTTTTGTCGAGGGTCACTAATTATGGCGTGGAATAATGATGAGCCATCGATGGGAAATGTATTCCCAGAAAAAAATTTTGTTATTCAGGAAAACACCACTGGGACGATCTGAAATCGTTGTAGCTTATGTATTGTGGTAGACCGCTGCCTTATACGCCGGGGTGAGAGTTCATAGTTAGAACTTGTATTTGAAGACAAATTCGGCGCAGGAAAGGCGGTGGGATGTTATGAAGAATTTCGACTAATGCTGCCACCTGTGAGTCGGTGGGTGAAGTTTCGGCGCTACCACATGCGAGTCGGTGCATAAAGTTTCGGCGCGCTGCCACCTGTAAGTCGGTGGATGAAGTTCCGTCACAAGACCCCCCTTCCAGTGACGAGAATGGAAGATGCATGATGGAAGAACTTTCGTTTTTGCATCTTGTGCATTAAATTTTTGCATTTTATGCATTAAACACATTAATTAACAGAATATACATTGTGTCCCAAACTGGTTTTCCTTGTATTGGGATCTCGCAAACTATAGAAGCTCTGAAGTTGGTTACAAGGGGAAAATCCTAAACAATTCTGTTAGTATCGTAATGAAAAAAACGGAGTTGGTATAAGCATTCAAGCTTTTGAGAAATTTTGGAAAAATCAAAATTATGCAATTGTGAAAAGTAGTTTTTTATGTCTGAAAATAATCGAAATTTCTGAAAACATTTCTGATTGCATGTGCGTGTAAAGGCTTATACTACACGCTAGTATTTAATTGAACTTACAGAAAACCACAAAGTTAATACACATGAGCTTGTAGGAAAGTTTGTATTTAAGTTTGCACCTGCAGACTGCAATTGAACAAACGCATGCGGTACAGTACTACTTTTCGCAATTGTTAGGTAACTAACTATTAAACGTCCGCTATATTAACCTTATTCGCGAATATACTAACAAGTGGAACCCTTGGCTTAGTCGCAAAAACCATAACTTTCTCGATTTTCTAAAATAGGATAAAAAAGGTTGTTATGCATGATTGAAACGCGTTGTTTACCCTCTGTCCAACCTAAAAACCAATATGGCAACCATAAGAAAAATAGAAGTTGATGATGGTGCTACAAAACCAAAGCGATGTATTTTTTCTTCTTAAAAAATTGTTTTCACAAATTTCGATTGTATTCTAAAATAAAAAATTTTGCAGTTTTATATAAATGCACCAATTTCGTTTTTTCAAAATTACTCAAAACCCAAATGTTAAGGGCAGCCGAGTTATTCCTAGCAACGTTATTCCTATAAGAAAACTGAAAAATTTGGTATTGCAAAAGTTGCTCTTAGATGCCAAAATAGACTAACTTTTTATCACCAATCAACTGTGAGAAAAATAAAAAAAAAATGAAAACTTTGCTGCATCACTAGAATACGAAAGTTATTACTTTTTATGTTATGTATTAATTATTAATTATAATAAAAGCCACACAATTTCAGTTATTTTTCCGATAGAAAACGTCATTATCGAATAACCTGACCAACATTATCGATCAATTAAAATTAATGAATCAAAACCCAGCTGCGACCCTCGAGATGAGCGGCAAAATTGAAAAAAAAAATCGCATAACGATGGAAAGCACATCTCGTCTACAACTTATTACTCACATTTTCTCAATAGTAATTAGTGCAAGTTTACTCGGTATTTAATAGGAAAAATCCGCGATAGTTAGTGAAATATTTTACTTCGGACAAGTAGATGAAATTGAATTCCTCCTAATTACCGATGGGCACAAGAGTGCTCCATCGCATGCATGCATGTAAGTTAATGAACGGAGCATGTGTCTAGAAGGAACTCAAAACGCGATCACTTATCGAATATTATGCTGACGTATAAATCTTAATTGATTGCATTTGGCTCTCTACACTTTTTTGCAACAACTCCTAAAATAATTATTAATATTCACCACGAAATACTGGGTTCTAACGTGGCTCTGTCACTGTCACAAATCTTTTTCAATTGGTCAACAAATTGGTCAACAGAAATCGTGAGTTGGTTTGTTTTTGGTGTGTTCTGACACCTTTTTAGTTTTTCTTTTATTTTTTTTCGCGGTTAGGAAATATTCGAATGCCGTGAGCAAACTGATGTAGAAGTTTTTTGTGGTAAAGCAAGTGTTTTGTATGAATAGAACTTACAAAACAAATCTAACGATAAACAAACAAAAATCTATAAATAAATGATTTTTTGGGACGCCGTGTACTATCTGCAGCGGGAATCAACGCTCTATTCATCATAAAACAATTAAAATTAATTCGATATTACAGCATTTTTTGGGACACTCTCTACTATCTAAGGAAACGTCTTACAGCATTTTTTTTTTGTGACACCGTATTATCTAAAACGTAAATCTATAGTCTATTTATCACAAAATTACTAAAGCTCTATGGGAAAAATCGATATTTTGCATGTTCAGCATACGGGCGTCTCGAACCGACTCAAAAATCTAAATTTGAAGATCAAAATCATGAATTGCGACCTTTGACAGGTTATATCTCGTTTCGGTGAAGTTTTATCCGAAAATATCTAAGAAGAGCTAAGAAAGTGGAAGAATAAAGCTACACGTTGAGCCAATTTTCGAATATATAACTGAACTTGGATGGACCAAAAATAAGGTACAAAATTTGCACTTTTTCTTAATTTTCTCAAACACTGTAAAAGGCAGCTTCGTTTCTAATTGCCCTATCGGATAGTCCTCAATGACCTTTTCATACAGCCCAATAACATGCATATTAAAAAACTGTAGTATTTCCGAGATAAATACGAAAATGTAAAAGTATCAAAAAGTTCAAAAAGTCAAAATTTTCGGCCGAAATCAATAGTCACGGATTTTGTTTAAAAAAGGGTCGAACCTTAGAGGAGATAAAAATATGTAAAAAAAAATGTAAAAGTGGAATTTTCGATAGGTTCCTTCCGCTGCAAAATGGCGCCTAAATCGTCATTTTTTCACTATTTTACCGTAATTTTAAAATTTATGACTGAATATCTCTGAAACTAATTATGGTATAAGGAGGGGTCTGACAGCAAGCAATTTATGACCACGACCACAAATTACCTACCAACTTATTTTGTCATCCGAAATTTTTAGTTTTGTTACCAAAATTTTTAATCAAATTAAAATATCATGCAATATTTATAATATTTTTATGAGTGTTTCACCTTCATTGAGTTTGTAATGAAATTAACTATAATATAAATACCCTAGTGATGGGCTTCAGTAAGCAGAAAGTCAAAACGTCGGTTATACTGAGCTTCGGCATTCTGTTGCAATTGAGTTGTAGCAAAAAACTAAAAATAATCAAAGTTTTAAAATGAAACCTTTGGTACCTGTAGCAAGGTTCAGGAAGATTTTTTTGCTGTTAAAATGTGGAATCTACAGGGTAAAATGTGAGAAAAGTACACCCAAATTGGCAAAAAATGTGACCCAAAAAAACTATTGAGTCTTGCCCGGTATGAGAACTAGACCAAAACTAACAACTGATTTTTTCCCCTCTAGTCTGTGTCCTTTAAAATGATAAAGCGTCTAAAAATTCATTTTCGAAAAAATACAGGTTAAGGTCAAGTGCAAATTTGGTTAGTTGAGGATTTCTGAGACACATAGATCAGGATTAGAGTCAAAATCGGTTTAAAATGACAAAGCGTCTTAAAATTCATTTACAGTGCAATACAGGTTAAAATTATGGCCAAAATTAGTTAATTCAGGGTTTCTGAGACACATAGGTGAGGGGTAAACTCAAAATCGTTTCAAAAAGATAAAGCGTGTAAAAATTAATTTTTGGAACATGATGAATGATGTACAAATTTTGAAGAATTTTCATAAATAAATATGGCCACAATTAAAAAAAAAATATTTTTTCTTTCCCAACTTTCAGCGCCCGTAGGGGGGAGGCGGTTCATTTTAGGACCCATTTTATAGGAAAAAAACGTCTTATTTTGACCCCACAAATATGCCCTTAAGATCTTTGTACTGAATTTTGAATCACACATCAGTTTGTCATACATTTGTGTTACCTATCGAGCTTCGTTAAAAAGTTACAGGGTGATGAAGTTAGAATTTCAAAATGCATATATCTTGATTATTCCAAACAGGTTAGAGATATTTTATTGAAATTTTGTACGTTTTGACTGCTATATAAGGCGCATATTTTGCAATAAAAAATTAATTTTATTTCCGCCAGTGGCGCGCTTACCAGCACGTCGACCCATATTACTTGAAGGAAAATTGGTATATTTTTTCACTTCTCCATCCATCTCGGAATAAAAATGTCCTCTTTAGGTTTTTCAGTACGACGCACCGTTTCTGAGTAAATAAATAAAAACCGTTGTAATGTAGCCTAGTCTAGCCCAACGCATTTAAGATTGATGAAAAATTATCTACCTATTGATATGCAACATAATTCAACCCATAAACTGCATGCCTCGCGACTATTGCCATACTACTTAAATACAGTCCTACGAAAAAAAGTTAAGTGAGCTTTTTGCTTCAGAATTGTAGTGGCGGATAAGATAAGACAAACTAAGATAAGATTTTAAGTCATGAGGGAAGAATCAATCAAATTCATCACAATAAAAATTAAATACATCAAAGAATCTGCTCAAAGTGTGCTCCCTCAACATTAATGCAAGCATGGCACCGTTTGATGAGGAAATGGTATAGAGTATTAAATTGAGTCATTTTTACAACAAAAAAAAGCACGATTGACAATTATTCAAAATTTTGAAAATGACAGACGTCTTGAAATGCTAACAATTTCCACCTCTTACGATAATAATAGCCACCTGCTTCCAATTTTTGACGCAACAATTTCAGAGACTTGCTTTATAATCGTTTTTAATTATTTTCTCGAAAACGGTGCGTGGTACAAAAAAACTTGAAGAGGGCATTTTTATTTAGAGGTGGATGGGGAATTGAAACATTTGATATTATTTTTCTAAAGCAAGTGGCGTACCAATTTTTCTTCAGGTAATGTGCGTCGAGGTGCTGGTACGCGCGCCACTTCAAACTTTAATGCTGTTCTCAGACTACTTAAAATGGCGGTATAGCAATGATTCTTATTAATTTACTCATATACCATGCGTCGTACTAAAAAATCTGAAGAGGGGTTATTTCTTCAGAGATGGATGGGGATTGAAATATTAAATTTAATTTTTTCTTCAAATAATATACGTCAACGTGCTGGTACGCACGCCACTGGCGGAAACAAAAATAATTTTTTTATTGCAAAGTGTGCGCCTTTCATAGCAGTCAAAACATACCAAACTTCATTAAAATATCTCTTACCTTTTCGGATTAATCAAGACATATGCATTTCCAAATTCTAACTTCATCACCCTGTAACTTTTTAACGAAGCTCGATAGGTAATACAAATGTATGACAAGCCCCCCTTAAAATCGACCAAAGAATATGAGATTTCATTTTCGTCCCTCCTGTATACAACTAAATTCGAGTTAAACACTGCTCTTTATATATCCTCACATGACTTTGGTTATAAACAGTTAAGTGGTGTTAATCTATCCCATATTTGCTATTATGACCTTGAACTATGCTTTTTTGACCATAAAGCCTAACGTAGATAGGAAACCTGTTTTTAAATTTCCTCATCGTTTAGGAAAACCGTTCCTAAATCTCCATATTTAACAATAAACCAACACACCCAACATTTCGTCACCTTTCAAGCGATTCTCAAAAGCCACATTTAAAACCTACTTTAGGGGTTGGCAAATCCGCCGGTCTGCTCGGCGGGGGGCTGCCCGAGACCCCCCGCCAAGTCCTATACGCTCCATTATACTGTATTTTTTAACGCCTTTTGTTACAGTTGTGTTTGTACGAATGTTTTATTTGTATATGTTTCTTTTTTGGCCCCGACCCTCACCCATCGGATGCGTATTTTGTGTGAAACATCGATGGGTGTACGTAACGGTTGTTGTTTCCGGGACAGCGGGGGGCTGTGTTGGGGTCGGTATTATTCCGTATGTCGTATAGTAGGTAAAGCGTATGAGAAATGTTTTCAAATCAGTTTAAATACTATTAAAGGGGCAGATAACTCGAAAACTTTTTCTTTTCCTACACCAAGTTATGTCGACAAAGCCAGACCCCCTCGTAACTAGCAAATTTGTTTTATAAAATTTTGCTTAAGCGGCCTATCAGTTTTATTAAGGTCTTTTAATGAATGATTAAGAACGGATTTTGTAAAAATTATTTTGTATGAAAGTTGTTTAGAACAACTTACAAAATAATTAACAGTTAGTATCTCATCATATAACGAATTTTATAACCTGGACCCTTTTTCGGGGGCCTTAGGAATATTTCTAAGAGTAGATGTAATTTATGAAATTTGTTCTGAAAATGTTTACTCCACTTTATACCTCCACTGAATGGTCTAGTGCCTGCACGTAACTTATTTCGGACGTCCGCGCATCCATCTTCATGGGAGGCATTGGGTTTCAAACAGGTGTCAGACGTTGGTCTATCTTGCACCCGATCTAGAAAAGCCGCAACTCATTATTATAAATGTTCCATTGTTCTTGTTTCGATATCTACGTGTGATATCCGCTTATCTAGCCGAGCATTTAGGTCGGATTTAGTCTTGGAGAATATAATTATTGCTGCTCGCCTCCTGAAATCTTCATTATTCTTGTTATGAAATATTTTTATTGCCCAGGAAGAGCACCGTTATTTCCTTACATATTTTATGTGTCTATGACATGGGGGTAAATTAATGCAAAACCCAGGGCAGGATTTATTGCCCCGAGCGTCAAGATGGTATCTAACATTTTTTTACACCTAGATGAGCAAGCTATTGCCCTGAATTAATACCACGATAATTCCTATTTCAGGCTGTTCGGAATGAAAAGGTGCGCACGATGTCACGCCACCATTTTGGCTTCCGAGCTGGTGATGCGGGCCAGAGACCTGGTATTCCACGTCCACTGCTTCTCTTGCGAAATCTGCAACTCACCTCTGACCAAAGGCGACCATTTCGGAATGAGGGGTTGCTCGGTGCTTTGCAGGCTGCACTTTGAAATGCCTCCGGACATGCCCCATCCGGGAATGTTCCCCATGCACGGCTATCCCCCAAAAACCGATGGTAAGATGTCCTCGAATGTAGGGATGCGCAAAAAATATTGATGTTGATATTAAATGATAAATCGAAAGTAGACTATCGATACTGTAAAAATATCGATATTTTTAATTGAGGTTTTAAGCTTTTTGTTACAATAGAAACTATTTGACTCCTCACTTTTTTCCCATTTCTGAACATTATTATTGTTTTAGATTAATATTTCCCAATTCAAGCTGTTCAAAAAACAGTAAAACTAATTGCTAAAATATGTACTTAAAAACAGAATCGAGTAACGATTAGTAGGACAAGAACCAGATTACCAAATCTTTCGTTTGGATAATAAATAATATAAAAATAAGAGCTTTGATAGGTTGTACGATCTGATTGTCATCTGCCAACATCGAAAAAAATATGTCGACACTAACCGATAATATCGAAAAAAAAATGAAAAAAGAATTAAAAAATCGATATTTTGTAATTATCGATTTTCGTGCGCATCCCTACTCTAAATAAGTCTAAAGCAGTTTTTCTGAAGTAAACATTCCAGTGTATATGCCGCCTTTTCCGAGCCCGGAGTTCCATCCGTCACTCCCGCCCCAAGTGCCGCCGCCCTCTGGGGAGCCGCCCGTGGGAAAACCGCCCTTTTTCAACGGCCAGACTGGGGCTCCTCCGAGGCAAAAAGGGCGGCCTAGGAAAAGAAAACCCAAGGATTTGGAGGGGATGACAGCTAGTTTAGGTAAGTGTAAATCAAAAAAAGCTACTTTATGTTAAAAAAAAATATTATATCAGCTGCACGTATTATATCATATAAATAATAGAAAATACAGGGTGACCGTTTTTCAAGTGTAACCATGGGGATCTCTCATAACCTACGGGGTGTTCATTATAAAACTTCAGCTAGCAGGCTTTAAAATTTTGACAGAAAAACATGACATAATCAAAGTAAATAGACTTTTGTTTCTCCATCCTTGTCTTTTGACATTTCACAGCCAATTAGATGAAGTGTTATAATGAACACCTCGTCGAAAAAGTGTTCATAAATAAAACCACCTAACAATCCATGGAATTAAAACTCTTGTCTGAGAAAAATTAAAATTGCAACATGTGATAACATTTTCGACTTTCAATTTTTTTTATAAAATCATCTCTTTTTTAATTCCAAGGCCTACTTAAGGTTTTTTTAAATAAACCCATGACGAATGACACATTTTACATTTAATAAAAAAACTTACTTAAAATGGCTGCCCTAATCAGTGATATTATTTAATTGGAGGCTAAAAATCACTCAATTTTACTCCACGCAACTACTGTCTCCGAAGGATGCCAGTTACTCATTCAAATGCCAAAAAAAACTTCTTAACATGAATAACAAAACATGCAGCGGTCAAACTGAATATTATTTCCTTTCAACTAGATATTACTCTTTCTCTATTACAAATTATTACAAAATTGACTGAGTAACAATAACTTTTGACCTAGTATTTTATTTTCCGATGTATTTTTGGTTTGTAAGTTTATTGGCTTTCAAAAGAGTAACTTATACTTTTTTCAGAGAATAGTTTTGGAGCACAATTGAGTAATTTTTGTACCTTTTGTTTCGAAGATATCACTGATTAATTGGCTTTGAGTGAGTTTTTTTTATCAATAAAAAGGGTGTCTACAAAATTGACTGAGTAATAATAACTTTTAATCGAGTATTTTTATTTACTGGTGAAGTATTTTTTATAAATATAGACTTTTAAAGGAGTGGCTTTCATTTTTTTGGAAGAATAATTTTGGAGTAAAATTGAGTAATTTTTCACGTTTTATTTCAAATATATCACTGACTGATGCAGCCATTTTGAATGAGTTAGAGAATTAACTGATTAGTAATAACTTTTGACCGAGTGTTTTTATTTTCCGGTGTGTTTTTGTTTTGAAAGTTTATTAGATTTCAAAAAAGTAACTTTCACTTTTTGAGAGAATAATTTTGGAGTAAAATTGAGTAATTTTTTTACCTTCTATTTCAAAGTTATCACTGAGTAATGCAGTCATTAAAAGTGGGTTTTTTTAATCAATAAAAATAGGTGCCATTACAAAATTGACTGAGTAATAATAACTTTAGACTGAGTATTTTTATTTTTCCAGTCTAGTATTTTTTATAAGCTTATTTGCTCTCAAAGAAGTTACTTTCGCTTTTTTGAGGGAATCATTTTAGAGCAAAATTGAGTAGTTTTATTACTTTTTATTTCAAAGATATCACTGACCAACTGAGTTTTCTTTACTCAATAAAAAAGGCGTCTACAAAATTGACTGAGTAATAATAACTTTTAATCGAATATTTTTATTTAATTTTGTAGTCTTTTTTATATATTTATTGACTCTCAAAGGAGTGCCTTTAATTTTTTTTTTAAATAATAATTTTTGAGTAAAATTGAGTAACTTTTTACCTTTTACTTCAAATATATCACTGCCTGTTGCAGCCATTTTTAATGACTTTTTTACTCAATAAAAAATGGTGTCATCATGTCAAACTTTTGACCGAGTATTTTTTTTTACCAGTGTAGTATTGTTTTTAAGTTTATGGCTTTGAAAGGAGTAACTTTCATTTTTTTGAGAGAATAATTTTGGAATAAAATTGTGTAATTTTTACTTTTTATTTCAAAGCTGATGCACCCAATTAGGGTCAGGATTTTTTAATCAATAAAAAAGGTGTCATTACAAAATTGACTGAGTAATAATAACTTTTGACCAAGAATATTTCCTTCCCGGTGTATTTTTGGTTTGTAAGTTTATTGGCTTTCAAAACTCAATAAGAAAGGTGACTACAAAATAGGCTGAGTAATAATAACTTTTAATCGAGTATTTTTATTTACAAGTGTAGTATTTTTTACAAGTTTATTGACTCTCAAAGGAGGGGCTTTTATTTTTTTGAAAGAATAATTTTGGAGTAAAATTGAGTAATTTTTATCTTTCATTTTAAAGATATCACTGACTGATGCAGCCAATTGATTTTTTTTTCTCAATAAAAAAAAGTCTCGAAACACAATTGACAGAATAACTTTTGAACGATTATTTTTATTAACCGGTGTAGTATTTTTTATCCACGACCATACTATAAGTATAACATTATTCTTGTGTATTCTCAAAAATAATTTTGAATTCACAAGTGACCAAAAATTACATACTCTTAAAAAACTCTTAATGACTACGGTCTTTTTTTTCACTAAAAAAATGTACTTTTAATACTTAAATTGGGCCCTAAAATGAATTGGCATAATTTACCTTCCACCCTAATAGCATTGAAATAAACTACTAGATTTAGTAGACCTACTAGACTAGACCGTCATCTATCTGACGCGTCAAACATCGCCCTGACCAAATCACTGGAAAACATGACTAAACTAACTTAACCAAACGAAAAACAGAACTGAACTAACCTGATCTAACCAAAGGCAAATTAAAACTGAACTAACCTAACCAACAGGTCCAGAGGCGCCCCTCATGGGTCGCCGTAAAGTACAAGTTTAACTGAACTAACCAAACCAAAGGTTGGTTAGTTCAGTTAACCAACAAAGGCAAAGTAAAACTGAACTAAAGTTTTACTTTGCCTTTGGGAGTTCTGAATTTTATGGTGGTTGTGGGATCCGATACATACTTTTAACTAACTACTTCCGAAAAGGCCTAGTTTCTGGATATTGAGAGAGGATCTGGCAACCTAGCTGGTCTAATACGTGGTAACGACAGCTAACACGAACTAAATAAATTAAACTTAATTAATCACTCCAGAATAGCTGATTTTGACAAACTGCTTGAGAGGCATACAAACGGTGTAGTCAAAGATATAGAATTTTCTGGGTTTATATGGAAATAGTGAACAAGAAACATGGCAATTCAAATGTTGTTTCTCCTTTTAACTTCTTAAAAAATTAATTAACAATATTTTCACTCTTATATAATTTACAATCACTGGTATGTAGAGTATTAAAAATAAAAAATAGTAAGAATGGCAACACCGCGCTGCCAGTTTATTAATGTTGGCCATTTTCGTTTCACATCGGTTTTGGTTGACACAAAAACTGGCAGTGTTTACATCATCTGATTTTCAACAAATGTGATTGGTTAGAGGTCAGCTGGTCTGCCATTTTTACCAGAACCACAACTGGTCTGAAACAAAAACGACTAATATTGCCTTCGTTGAGGGGCACACGTCAAGTGACGTAATACTGGAATGGTTAATTATGAATGCATTCTGGGGCATTCAAATGTGAATAAACTGTTAAATTTTTTTGGAATTTTTTTGTTATTATTTTGCAGGCTCTATTTCACTTTCCTTTGGCCACCCTCAAATTGCTACTAAAACACCGTCGGACAACGTTTAGACTAAAAGATATGTCATAAAAACTGACACTTTAACCTTACCAAAATAAGCAGTAAAATTATCATTTTTTGACGTTTAAACTTAAAGAAAATTTTTGCATACAAAAAGTCAAAACCGCAACTCCTAGAAGACGTTATTAGGGATGGTTAAGTACCTGCGGCTATCTTTAAACACCTCCCCCGCGGGCCGTAAAATAAAATTTGTGCCCGCGCGGGCATAAAGCTTATCTTTATGTATTTGGTAACTAAGCAATAAAAACATAATAATGAACTGGTGGGACATAAGGAAATTATTGCATGCGAAAAGTCAAAAAGACCGCAACTCCTAGAAGACGTTATTAGGGACGGTTAAGTACCTGCGGCTTTCCTTGGAAACCACCAATAATCTTAACACATTAGGCAAACAAGAAGAGAGCAAAAAGGTCAGAAACCGCAAGCTGATTATGGGTTATTAACCAGTTGGCTTAGGAGCAAAGATTTATTTAGTTTTGCGGTCGGTGAAAGATTCCGTTGTCGGGAAGGGAATAGTGGGTGGTTTCTGCATGATTGATTCGGTTTTAACGATGGATTAATGACGTCTTGGTATACCTATGCACAAAAAAAATAGGGATAGATTGACACGATTTATTCACAAAATACGTTATAAGGAAATACCGAACATTAATACGCCATACAGTAATCAGGCTATATTGAAAGGCATGCCACTAAGCCGAAAAAATATCACACATATTAATTGGTTTGTATAAGTTATACAATTACACGCTTTTTACTCGGTTTTCATTCCTACAAATGTCACTTTAACCTGAACTGAATTGAAAAAAACTCAGTTGTAGACACGTTTAAGGCGTTTTTTTGCCATACTAATTACTGGTATTGCTTAGCATTTTCATTTACTTGTATGTTAAGAAATCTTATCATAAAGGAAAATATTGATTATTAAGAGCTAATTTGTATATTTATTATTTTGTGGCAAAAAGTGTTACGTACTGTTTAATGAATGAGGAACGTGTACGTTTTTTTCCTATAATAATAATTATTATTATTATTATTGAAGACACAATTACTATTATCATTAAAAGTAATTACAGGCATTTATTTACAAGTGGCAATTTATTGAAAACAATTATTACTGTACAGCTATATGTAAATAGTATTTAATAAAAATATAAAGCAGTATTTAATAAAATTTTGATGAAAAACTAATATTTTCAATAATAATTTACTAAAGTTAATTCTTATTTCTAGTTAATTATAGTTATGTTTTCAACTAAAAACAGTAGATATCGACGTAAAACGACTTAAAACGTTCTAAAATGCATATTTGAGTATTTTTGGCGTTTTTTTTGGTGTAATTTTATGTTTTCAACCAAAAACAATAGATATCGACGTAAAACGACTTAACACGTTCTAAAACGCATATTTGAGTAGCGATTAATTGGCAAATAATAATTTTATCTAAATTCTGCATAATAAATACACACAAACCACCAATTCCCTATTCATCGCTTTTTAAGGCAAATTACAATCCATATTTAGCCACATACTAGCAGAACCGTTGTTGGTAGAAACCTTAAGAAGCAGGATTTTTCCTGTAGAACGGTGAAGATTTATTATATTAACGTGTCCCAATAAACTTGTACGACACATCTAAAAACAACAATAAAGCCTATACTATTTATTTACCTCTGATGCATGGCCGATTTAATCAATACAGCTTTATGGCCCTTTATAAACCAGTTCTCATATGTTTCAAACAAATTAGCCCTAAAAAAGCTTTATGTCCTTTTGTAGGGCCCTTTGTACGCTAAACCCTCATCCTCTTTATGGCCGGGGGGGTTAGTTATACGTTCGGTTATATCCTGATTATCACACAAGCTTTATTGTTCCCAGTTACAGCTTATTTTTTATTTAACGTTGACCTTCGCATTTTTTCTATATACTTTGCGGCTTTTTATTGGGGTGCATATGTGAAGAAGGTTTATGGGTTTGAGAGTGTGAAACGGGCGTGGAATTTCTCGTGGTCATTTAATGGTTAATTGTATGCAATAATTCAGCAATAATTCCCTATAAAACTCATTATTTTTATAAATTTCATAAAATAGAAAATATCTTAGAGAGTAGTTAGAGTTTATCTTACCTTAACTCGAGTAAGTTTCCGAAAATACCTAAAGTAGTACCTAATGACCAGTGAACAGAAATCTTTTCTTAATAGACACCAATGTAGGATAATCCTTGTTATCAAAACATCGATGGTACTTATTGTCATTAGGGAACTCCGATATTTTATCTTTTTCTTGCCACCGGGCCACAAGGGAAAAGGGTGCACGGATTATATTTTTTTAAATAAAATTTTAACATCGTGTTTCTCTGTTGATGTTGATATTTCGAAAAAGCGCCAAAGAAAAATAAATTTGTTTTGTTCAATGAATAATACCATCTGAACAAGGACAGAACACAGGGTCTGTGGGAGGTGGGAGGCCAAAAAAATTGTTATGCGACTGAAGTTGATGATGATTGCGTGAAAACGAAACGTCGGATTTTAAATTTGACCACGTTCAAAAGGGCAAAAAACTATTTCTATATTAGTAAACAAAAATACTCAAGCAAAAATTGATACTACACAGTCAATTTTGTAATAACATCTTTTTATTGAGTCAAGAAAATTTACTCAAAATGATTGCATCAGTCTACTAACCTGAACTAATATTTTCTACTAAAAATATGAAATACCCGGACTTACTCCTTAATGACTAGTCGCAAAAATGTGAAAATCACTCCTTTAGAAAACCAAGAGACTTATTAAGAACGGTACTCCGAAACAATATTATTCAGTCCACAGATTTGATTTTATTTTATGTCTCAAGGATTTCCAGAATGTCAAAGAAAATACTCGGTCATAAATTAATTTTACTCAGTCGATCGAATAAAACACATTTCGCATTGAGTAAAAAACTGACTTAAAATGGCTGCCCTAATCAGTGGTATTTTTTAATTGAATGCTGAAAATTATTCAATTTTACTCTACACTTACTCTCTCCGAAGGATCCAGATACTCAGTAAAATGCAAAAAAAAAAATTTTGTTAAAACAAATTTTTTCTTGTGTAAAGAACCCTCACCCAAAATGGTTGCACTAGTTAGGGAAATGTTCGAAATGAAGGTTAAAGGTTATTCAATTTTACTCCAAAATTATTCTTTCAAAAAAGTAAAATTAGTCCTTTGAGAGTCAATAAACAAATTGAAAATACCACACCAGTAAATAAAAATACTCCATTAAAAGTTATTATTAATTGGCTGCATGAATTAGTTATATCTTTGAAATAAAAGGTACAAATTACTCAATTTTACTCGAAGTTTTTCTCTCAAAAAAGTAAAAGTCACTCATTTGAAAGTCAATAAACTTATAAAAAATTTTACACCTATAAAAACAAATAATCGGTCAAAAATTATTATTACTGAATCAATTTTGTGTTCAACACGTTTTTTTATTGAGTAAAAAAATCTCATTCAAAATGGCTGCATCAGTTAGTGATATCTTTGAAATGGAAGGTAAAAAATTTCTCATTTATCCTCAAAAATTTTTCTCTCAAAAAAAGTGAAAGCACTTCCTTGAGAGTCAATAAACTTATAAAAAATACTACACCGATAAATAAAAAATACTTCGATCAAAAGTTATTATAACTCAGTCAATTTTGTAGACACCATATATTCGAAATGTAAGATCAATTTTGCTTCAGAATTATTTTTTCAAAAAAGAAAAAGTTACTCCTTGAAAGCCTTAAAAAAATTCTACACTAGTAGATAAACTCGGTCAAAAGTTATTATTATTCAGTTAATTTTGTAACGACACCTTTTTTATTGAGTAAAAAAAAAACTCATTTAAAATCGCTGGATCAGTCAGTAATATCTTTGAAATCAAAGCTAAAAAATTACTCAATTTTACTCCAAAATTATTCTTCAAAAAAAAAAATGAAAGCTACTCTTTTGAGAGTGAATAAACATATAAAAAATAATTCACTAGTAAATAAAAATACTCGATCAAAAGTTATTATTACTTAGTCAATTTTGTGGACATCTTGTTTTATTGAGTAAAGAAAACTCACTCAAAATCAGTCAATCAGTGATATCTTCGAAATAAAAGGTAAAAAATTCACTCATGTTTGCTCCAAAATTATTCTCTCAAGAAAGTGAAAGTTATTCCTTTGAAAACCAGTAAATTTATAAAAAAATACTACACCGTTAAATAAAAATACTCTGTCAAAACCTCCTAACAGTCAGTCAATTTTGTAATGATACCTTTTTTTGAGTGGTGCGTCAGTTAGTGATATCTTTGAAATAAAAGGTAAAAATTACACATTTTTACTTCAAAATTCTTTTCTCAAAAAAATAAAAATTACTCAAAGCTAATAGGGTTAAAATAGTATATTATACAACAAGCATTTAATGAGAGTCGTTATTCTCGAGGGTAACGTTTGAGCCTACGAGCGAAGCGAGTGGCACAAGTTGCCCGTGAGAATAACGCTCATTAAATGCCAGTTGAATACTATACTTTATCCACGACCATGATTCCGGGTTTTCTCAAGTATGATAAGTTATAGGTGCCACAAAGATAATTCACAATTTTAAAACTACAACCACCACTGATTTCGCTAATAGACGGCGCGACGTTTGATGCGTCAGATAGATGACGGTCTGGTCGCCCGTGCATATTTATTTCAATGCTACGAGGGTGGACGGTAAATTACTTTATTTTATGGCTTATTTTAAGTATTTTTCAGCAAAAAGTACGTAAGAGAGACACTGTAACCTTCATTTGTCTCAATACATCTCAATAGAAGGATAATTATTTATTTAAATGAACCAGTGGTAACTACCGATTTCTTCTTCGCGCGAACTTCGGCGCACTTGAAGTATGTCGTAGAACTCGCTTTCAGTGTGCATTTAGAAACGTAATATCCTCCTTCCTGTTGAGATTCTTGTCGTGTTTAAAGATATCAATGGCCTCTTTCGTTAGTCTCGTATAGAAACACTGTGATTGATTGATATAAGAATTCACAGATTTTAAATACTCCAATAATTATGGATCTTATAGGAGATTTTGACAAACTAGAAACTGATCACCGTTTTAAAACGAAAGTTTTATTTACCATCGACCAGTTTTGCAAGAGATAGAATTTTTACTTACCGTAATCATCATGTTTGGGTGGCAGAAAATCCACATACAATAATTCAAAAACGTCACCAATATGACTTCAGCTTGAATTTATAGGGAGGAATTATTGGTCATTATTTAACAAGCTCCATGTTTTTGCCACAAACTTTAAATGGCCAATATTACGCCCATTTCTTACAAAATGAATTACCACTGTTACTTGAAAATTTGACACATAACCTAAGAATGAAAATGTGGTTTATGCATGACGGTACTCCCCCACATTTTAGTCTACTTGCTAGACATCATTTGAACAATGTGTAAGGGAACCATTAGAAAGTTCGTGAAGTCTAACCACGATTTATGACACTTTAATGAAATGGTTTATTTTCGGTCTGTAAATGCTATTGCTGGTCTCAGGCAAAGAATAGAAAAAGATTTTGAGAGTATTAGAAATAACCCCTCCATCCTACAAAATGTTGTATAAATAATGTGTAATATAAAAAATAGAGTAATAAATTTAATAGGAAGGTTAGCAAGCAGCATGTTGTGAAGTTAACAGAACTAATTTCGAACATTTTTTGTGAAAATTGCGTGTATTATTTTTTTATTGAATTAATCATTCATTAGTGTTTCAGTTCAATATCTCGAACGGTTAAGATTAAACATTGAAGAATTTATTAGTTAATATTTAAAGAGCTGTAGCTCGAAAGCAAACGTTTCTGGTCCCATGTAAATATGAAATTTTTTTCTTATTTTTAATGTTGACTTTTGAATCACCCTTCATATTCATACGGACATAAATACCTAGAGTGGTAGAGAAAGTCTCAGATAGAAAAATGGTTCTATAGGCAAGCGGCAGAGTTAAACAGAAAAACAAAAAGAGGAACAAAAATTAAATATTTGGATAACTTTTCCCACAAGACCTCCATTCATCTTTGATTTTTCTATTATCCACTCTCCTATAATCGGGCGATGATTATCTCGACGGTTCCCAAGGGACGCGTGTCAGGTATTTCGCATTAAACCGCACACAACAAAAGTTTATTCATCGTGTAACCGAAACCGGCAACCGCAGCCGATCACGATTGTAATCAAAACACGGGCGAACGATCGCTTTGTGTCGGAGCCTCATGTTTTCAAAACACGCATATTATATTATGTACGTGGATGGGCCTAAAAAGGCGACTTAAGGGTTGATGTTTGTTGCAGACCTAAATCAGGAGTACTTAGACATTCCGTTCGGCCGGTCCCCGGGCACGCCGGGGATGCACGGCTCGAGCCAGCGGACGAAGAGGATGAGGACCTCGTTCAAGCACCACCAGCTGAGGACTATGAAGTCGTACTTTGCGATTAATCATAATCCCGACGCGAAAGACTTGAAGCAGCTGTCTCAGAAGACCGGATTACCCAAACGAGTCTTACAGGTGAGTGGTCACAATAATTATTGTATTCGAAATAATTGGTGAACTAGAATCGTTGTACTCTCAGTCGAATGACTCAAATGATAAAACAACATTTTACGATATAATAAAAACAATTAAGAAAAGGTCAACTTACACTATTGTACAACCGGACTATTTGTCAGCCATGGGCGCCTGTAGGTGTCTCATTGGGATGAACGGTCTGTAAATGAATAAAACATACCTGAGCAACTAATTTAGCAATTAATACAGCAATATTAAAATGTTACTAAATTATCCCCGTTTGCGGGGTCAGAAAATACGATCAGAAAAAGATATCATAAAGAGAAGACATAATCTGTAATATAATATTAATACATTTTGCGGTTATCTTTACAACTTTAAGACTTATAACATGCCCATCACTGAGACACAACAAAACACTTCCGGGGGTAAAGTATAAAAATCACCCTAAAATCCTCTGAATAGACAATGATTTAATTTTTTTATACTTGTCCTAACCATTTTATATTTTATTGTTTAGTGCATTCATTGATACTAAATTGATACTAGTAGCATAAATAATGCAGAGCATGCTCTGCATTATTGATGCTAAATTAATACTAAAAATAACAATTTATACCCTGGATTACCAATTTATATATTCTTCTGCAACCACTATCTCATATGCATATATACAGAATGCAAATATACAGAATGGTGCATTAAACTAGCGACCATTGGCGCAAACGAGCCTTATCCGAAAATATTATCCATTTTCAGATGAGGAATTTTTGCGCCAATGGTCACCATTTAACATACAGAATTGCCATTTTTTTTTTAATTTTACATAGTTAGACATTAACAAATATGGCTTAGACAAATTCATTTAAACTGGAGCTATGAGCAAATGGAATTGTTTCAAGATCAATTTGTTAACCACACAAACCGATCCCAAACTAAGGGTTGAGCTTTCAAATATTTTACTTGCTCACTTTAGGGGTTAGTGAAACTTTCCAAAGGTTGCCAATTTTTAACTTTATCTGCCTTCATGGAGGTTGCAAATAAATACTAACAACAAACTATAAATCTCAAGTGTATTTAAAAGAATAAGAAATAGATATTAACAAATTAATTATATAGTAATAGTAAAAACACTAAGGCTTAAAATTCTTAAACCCTGACTTAAACTAAAATCAGTGAAAAAATGAAAAAACACACCAGTTGTGCCTAGCTACCAAAATGATTAATTAAATCGCTAATCTAAAAATAATAAAGTATACATTTAAATACCTTAAGTAAGTCTGCGGCAAATAGCAAAAATACGTATTATGTAATGTAAAATGTGCGGTAAAATTCAAATTCTGGAAACTAATTGTCCCTGAGCAATAGGCAACTGTCCCTGAACAATCGTAGCAGTCCGTGATCGTCGGAAACAACGTCGGACATCAGGATTGAGGGCACAGCACATTAAAGTCTAATGAAGCTGGGAGATTCCTATAATACTTAGGAATCAAGGTGATTCTTCCAATCAGTCACTGCCTTACACCTTTTACTAGCACAGTGAATACAGGGGATGAACTTATTTGAATTAATTCATCAGCCAAAAAGGGGGCACGCGAACCTATTTCGACGTGGAACGAAATCAGTTTTAACAGCACCACTTTTGATGCGAGTTTTTAGAGCAGAAACTTCCGAAAAGGGACTAATTCAGCAATCTGTGTAAGAAGAGAGAAGAAAGAAGAATGCGAACGTCACACATTTAGTATTTCCCTTTCGTATGCATGGCCTTGACTCCTCGATACATAAACAAAACACATCCACCACTCCGACTAATCAGAACCCGAGTTACGAGCGTCGGCCAAGAAACCTTCCCCTAGCAAGCCCTTCTTAAAAATTGCCCTTAAAACACCTTAAAGTGGCATTATGATATGGCTTGGAATAAAATTTGGGCTATTAATAGAACTAACGGTGATAAGTGAAGTCTGCATACGTGAAGACTGCTAGCATTGAGAACAGAGATATATCAACGAGTTTTAACATACAAAACTTGTTGAGGATGTTTCCGAAACAGGAATATACAGCCATGCATCCAATATACAGGATGGTGCGTTAAAACAGTGACCATTGGTGGAAGCGTGCCTTATCCGAAAATACAGAATCTTAAGAGTCACTATTAACTTTCGGCTAAGAAGCGTTTGCGCCAATGGTTTTCATTTTGGGGGGGACGATGATAGGTCTCTTGGCTAGGTTACTTTAGTTGTGTTTTTCCTTTGTTTGGGTTAGTTCAGGTTTGTTTAGTTACGCTTTACATTTAGCTTAGACTTATAGCTTACAGCTTACTTTACTACGTTTTGTATCCCTGTGGGAAGCAAAGCGTCAAAGACCGCTCAGTTTTTTCATATTGTCAGTTTTGTTATGTTTCTGCTTTAGTTAGATCAGTTCTTTTGTTTTTCCTTTGGTCAGGTTAGTTCAGGTGGGTTGGTTCAATAATTTTTTTTCTTTCGTCAGGTTACTTAAGGTTAGTAATTCTTGCATTTTCTGTTCCTTTTTATTTGTACACTATTTGATCACGCAAAATCACTTAAGCTTTGTTTTTATGTGGGGAGCAAGCATTTAACATTAAAATAAATCCGAGGACTATGAACTGATACTTGCAACGCTTGGCAACGTTGCAAGTACCATTTGTCCATAGTTTAAGAGTTTGTGTGTGAATTTTCATAGTTTTGAAAATAATTTTTTTGTTCAAAAGTCGTTTTTGAATCCAAGAATGTTTTTATTTTGAACTGTTGTATATGTAGTAAGAAACTAAAATATAATAAAACATTTTAAAATCGAGAGGTGAAAACGTTCACCAGACCCTTGATTCTGGTATTCTTGAGGAAAAAAATATGCAAATTGCGGTTAGTGAAGTTTGCAACCAAGTGATGTATTAAATGAATTATGAAACTGAACAAATAGGATATAAGATAGTTTGACACAACTGAACTAAAAAAATTAGAGGGAATATAACACAATTTCCTTTTAATCTATTCTTAAACTACTAAAGGTATTTACGTCTTTCTCTAATGCACATAAATCATTAACGATTCTTGTTTCTTCTTCTTCTACACATTCATTACGTATGTATTTGCCTTTTGAATGTTTTTTGTTCAGTGTTTTGTGTCACGTCCTCCCTTTCTGGATAATGTAAATAACAATGACAATCTTTATATACACCAACATTACTGACAGCAATTTTTAACAACAAAGCTTTAACAACTATTGCAAAAAAGTTAAATAAACACCCCGTCATTGCATGTGTACGATAGCATCGATTAAGGTACACTCTCTGATTGGTAGAACTAACATGACTTTACGTTACCGCTCTCTGATTGGTTGAACTTGTCCCATTTCACAACTATCTAGGGCGGATTTAGTGATGTTTGAACCTAATGGCATGGTTTGGTATAGATTTTAATGCTGATATAAAGTGTTTTGCTATTATTTTTATGTGTTAAACTGTAGAGAATATTTTGGGGTTTTCATCTAATTTTTTACTTTGGTTCACTCAACTAACGACATATAGGATTTCTGGTTTTGTAAATATCTGTAATTTAATACAGAATCTTCGCCGTTCAGGTTGGGGAACAAAATTGTAAACTTTACCAGTAATATTGGCGCCAAAGAGGGTTCACTTTGGTTTGCTCCACTAATTACATATAGGACTTTCTGGTTTTGTAGATATCTGTAATTTAATAGAGAATCATCGCCATTTAAGTTGGGGAACAAAATTATAAACTTCACCAGTAAATTTGGCGCCAAAGGGGGTTCACTTTGGTTTACGCAATTAATTACATATATGACTTTCTGATTTTATAAATATTTAATTTAATCATAGGCATTTAGGTTGGGAGACAAAATTGTAAACTTCACCGGTAAATTTGGCGCCGAAGTGGAATCCACTTTGGTTTACTCAAATAAGTACGAGTTAAGCACACTGTTGGCCTTCGGGCTTCTATAAACGAAAGGACGTCCTAAAGCGGCTACTTATAGGGGATTTTTTTGTAAATTTTGCGCCAAACGTGGGACTCACTATGGATTCGTTCTGTTGAGTAATGTTTGTAAGTTTGAGACTCTCATAACTTAATACACAATAAACTCCAAGTTTTGGAACAAAATTCACATTGTACACCTCAACACCAGTACTTTACAACTTGGCGCCGAGGTGTTGGAACACATTGGTTGCCAAGGCGGATAACTGAGAGTTAATACAATATTTCAGCCCTCTAGTTTCTAGGGATGACAACGTTTCTTTCTCCGGAGTAATGCTTTTGAGTTTACACATACACGATCATTTCCTGGTTGTAAAACAAAATTCAATTTGACTTGTACACCACAGCAATACTTTACGAGCAGATCATTACGGGCATTTGGTTTATCCTAACTAACTGAAAGTTAATACAGTATTATCTCTCTGTCCGGCACCAAATTTGTGCAGAAATACGCTATAGGTACCCGCTATAAAGCTATAAAGGATTTCTGTACAAATTTGGCGCCGGATTTGGGAATCCTTACAGTTACCTTTTTCGTGAGCAATGTTTTTGGGTTTGCAAATCTCTAAAATTCAATATACGATGATTAAAAGAAGTGTTAAAGCGAGTGCTTATAATAAAACGCTATGGCTTCTTTCTCGTGGTAACACTTTGGTTTACTCTATCTAAGAATTGTTAGAGTATTTTAGCCTTCTTGCTGCTAGAGATGCGAAAAAGCGGTAAAGTGGGTGCTTATACCATTTAAATTTTGCGCCGGACGTGGGACTTATAATGTTTCTTTCTCTTGAGTGAGTGAGTGAGTGAGTAATGTTTTCGAGTTTGCAAATCTCTAATTAAATACATGATCGGTGCGAGCTTGTGTACAAAAATTCAAGTTGACTTGTACACCTCACCATTACTTTGAAACCAGGAAATTGGCGCCCAGCGAGGGAGCATTACGGTTTATCTCAATTAACTGAGAATTAATACCGTAGTATTGCTTTGGCTTTTCGAGATGAGCAATAGCTACAAAGCAGATATTTGTGTAAATTTGGCGCCGGATTTTAGAATCACTTTAGTTTCCTACTCATAGTAGAATAATATTTGTAACTTTGCAAATCTTATGAATTTAATATAAAATGATATCCAGATTGTCAAGTACACTTTACCAGTATTTTAGAACCAGCAAATTTGGCGCCAAACGTGGGAACACGTTGGTTCACTTTAACTAACTAAGAAGTAATAATGAGAACAAGCTTCTAGAAAGTCTTAAAGCGAGTGCTTATAACAGATTCCTGTATAAATTTGGCGCCATACGGCTTCTTTCTCCTGAGAAATACTTTCGTGTTTGTAATTCTCTATCTGCAATGTATCTGAGATAAAGCTTGTACTTTTGCTTACACTTCATCAGTACTTTACCACCAGTAAATATGGCGCCAAACGTGGGAACGCGTTGGTTTAGACTCACTAATTAAATGAATTTTTCAGAATTTAGGCTTTAAACTCAGCAGATGTTGCATCATGCTCTCTAGAAGTTCGCTTTTCGAATTTGCTTTGATTATGATCATGTTTTCGTTTTTATAGAGTAAACAGGTGACGAGGTGCGTCATCTTGCTACGAGCCCTCTAGTAGATAAGTCTCACATGCCTGAAAGTCATCTAGTAGACAAATCTCAAACTTACCATTAATTACAAACTAAAGTGTTTTCCAGGCTTTGAAGCCGTGGTCTAGTGGAATTCAAGCATGGGAAGTGATCTCCCATGCTTCCCGACGTTGACTGATTCGACTGTGGTATTTATTCCCCACTGGTCGCGGTACAGTGGAGGGACTAGAGTGAGGGGTAGTGGTAGTGCGGGGTTTCGGCGCACTTGAAGTATGTCGTAGAACTCGCTTCCAGGCGGCATTTAGAAACGTAATTTCCTCCTTTCTATTGAAATTGTTGTCGTGTTTAAAGATCTCAATAGCCTCTTTCGTTAGTGTCCGATAGAAACCCTGCGGGTTGAAAAGGATGTCGTGACCTTCGGACAGAACATGCTCTTCTACTGCTGACTTTTGTGTTTGTCCCAGCCTGCAACTCCTCTTGTGTTTCGTAATCCACGTGTTGACACTGCGTTTTGTGTATATCGAGCCACAGTTGCATGGAACTGGGTACACTCCGGGTTCCGATAGGTGATCTCTGCGATCTTTGGCCGATCTCAAGCTCTTTTGTATTGTACGAGTGGGTTTAAACACAGTTTTAACATTGTGCTTTTCTAGTTCATTTGCGTTTTTCTTCATCTTCTCCCGTTGTTCCTTCCTGGCGCTTTACATTCCTTAGACGGACTTTCTATCAAACTCGTGCTTGTCGTATTCACTGCAACCAAAGGCTTCATTTCCCGTTCCAATTCAGCCGGCTCACAAATTCTCTTGGCACTCACGAACAGAGGCTTTATGACTCCCCTTTTCTGCCTGGGATGATGATTTGATCCGTTATTGAAGTATCGGTCAGTGTGTGTTCGTTTTCTGTAAACGTTGCGCTCAAGCTTCCCATTTGGCCATTGAGATCTTTAAACACGACGAACAATTTCAACAGAAAGGAGGAAATTACGTTTCTAAATGCAAATGGAAGCAAGTTCTACGACATACTTCAAGTGCGCCAAAACGCCGCGCCACCACCATCCCCACCCCAGTCCCTCCACTGCAGCGCGACGGCGGGGGAATAAATACCACGAAGTTCACCACAGTCGGATCAGTCAACGTCAGGAAGCACGGAAGATCACTTCGCCTCAGTGCCTTTGATAATGTCTGCCGCAACTCTAGACGAAACGTCAGGAAGAAATTCCACTGGACCACAAAAACACTTTAGATTGTATTTTCATTTATTGTTTTACTTAGAATCGATATAGTTATAGTATAATTCTACTAGCATAGTTCAATTTTGATATAAATGTTACAAATAAATTTTGACGAATTACTCATCAGGAGCTTAGCTTAAACATGACCTTATAACGTTAACAGCAAGAACGTCTGTTTCTTTTATTTTAAGTCAAGCTGCACTGAGAAAAAAAAAACAAATAATGTCAAAAGAGATATTATATTATGGAAAAATGTCCATTACATGAATAGGAGAGCATTGCAGACATAAAAGTAAAACAGACTTTTCTTTGGGCCCCTTTCATACTCGAGATAAAAGAAAAATGGCGTCTAAGGACTGGCGGCGTCGTCCTGCGTCATCAAAAAGATTCTCCCGTTTCGTTTCGCCAGATCCCTCGAGATTTCAAGGGTTTACGTCGTTGGCTCGAGTAATTGGAGCCGCCGTCCGGGGGGGAAACGACGTTCAGATTTATTTCCCTTCCGGGTGGCAGGGGTGGCATCGGATCCCATGCCGGGGGACGCGCAAAACGTCGAAACGAACGGTTTATTGAAAAAGGAGGAGTTTTAGCTAACGCTTCGTGATAAGAACGAGAAATTCGGAGCTTGCTAATATTTAAAATTTCTTTCATAATTGTAACTTCAAGGTACATTAATGACAAAAATACCATAAAAACATCAACAACATGCGAAAAACTAGGTGGACTTTGTGTCGTTACGCAACAAAGCGACGATAAGAGCGGTTAATTAAAGTCGCATGTGAGACAGTGTCTCTTTGCTAATCAGGTGACTAAAACGTCCTGTTTTGCTCCGAATAAGGATGCCACTATTAATAACAATAAACCGAATGTGCCGATAATCGTCTTGCGAGAACCGGCCGCGAGTCGAATGTGCAAGAATGTCCGAGGGCCCATTATCATTTGTTAGGCCGCTTTTGTATGGCCGCGACCGTTCGCAAAAAAGTAGATTGGTCGGTATCCTACCATTGGCCGATGCCCATTGAATTCAATGGTTTTTGTTTGGCGACAATTTGCAAAAGATCGAACCCGTCGAACGTGAGAATCGGAGAGGAGTTAGAATGTTATTGTTCCTATGCTCGTTAAATTCTTGTTAAAGTTGACGTTTTTTCTTTTTTTGTTGGTATTTTTACGTCTTTGTTGTCCGTCAAGGGACAAATCGGCCTCT
This sequence comes from Taphrorychus bicolor, assembly GCA_951812265.1. Taxonomy (NCBI): domain Eukaryota; kingdom Metazoa; phylum Arthropoda; class Insecta; order Coleoptera; family Curculionidae; genus Taphrorychus; species Taphrorychus bicolor. The sequence goes on from OX638303.1 coordinate 45,067,077, forward strand.
ATACGAATGTTGTTGATTCAAAACTGATTCAAAGAAGGAAATTTACGAATAAAATTCTACAAAACTAAAAATTCTAAAAAAAAAACTGCTTTTTTTTCTTCGTGCAGCTAATTCAAGTCTCTGCGGCACGCAGTGAAACAGACGAAACCGCCACGTCGGCAAAGAGAAAGATTTAGTCATCCGCATCGATCGAAAAGTTTTATATTCCGAGGCCCAAGGCCCAAAAAACTGGGACCATTAAAATCTCTTACTGGTTCGCGATTGTTTATTTTAGTCTTTGTCTTCTTTTCTTTTAACGTGTACGTTTGTTTTAAAACTCGTTAGAGACGGCACGGCCCGAACGGCCCTCGGCGACCGTGATTTAAGGTCTCACCGTGCCATAAATTTATCGACTATGACAGCAGTTCGATTGATTTTCAATATACTTTAGGCCGAAGGTGGGCGGAATTATTATTATGCTCGAAAATAAACTCAGAAACGTTTACGACTAATTCGATGTCTATGAGTTACCACATTTATCAGCCATAGGTCACCCAGCTAATAAGCGTAAATCAAAAATAGGCACAGAGAAGTGTCAGAATCCAAGAAACGGACATGGATGGACTTTAATATGGGCCTCCTATACCGGGTGTCCAGCAGAACCCTGGACATAGGAGATTAACATGGGAAATCGGTTTTTATTTTTTTGCGCCTGTACGGTTGATTTGATTGAAAAACTTTTAAGAGTAAAGTTGTACAGTTTATGGTCAGTTATCATCCTGTAATTTTTTCAATACCACAGTTTTGGCTGTTTTTTAGAAAAAAGCCTCGAAAAGTGCAAAAATTTGAATTTGGCGCGTCACCCCCGCCATGCATGTGCAGTGTCGCCAACATAATAATTTCTTATGTCAGAGTCAGAGCAGATTTTCCTTTCTTATTTATTTTGTGGGACTATCATGTAATAATTAACGTGATTATGCAGTGAAAATTAACCGAAAATCTGACGATAATGTTCTTAAATAATACGGTAAGTAAAAGTTACGTTTATTATTATCATAAGTAGTAAAAGGAAAAATTATTCCAATTTGTGTATGGCTGGTTGTCTAACTCATTTTAGATTAGCAACAGACAACGAATCGACGATATGTCTCTTGTCTTTGTCATTGGTAAAGCTAGGTTAATGTTAAGAATTATTAAGGACGGCGAGTTGGGTGGTGGGTACATTTGTTGGGCAAACCAAGAACCAAGCTTGAAATGTGATTGTACTCTACAAATGAGTTATCCTGGAATTGGCGAAAAGGAAATACGGATTAGCAGCTCTTAAAAGAACCATTTAATTACATACTACAAAGAAAGTGAATAACCACCCATGTGTTTAACATCAAACACAGAGGTAAACAAGAACAATAAACAAATAAATAAAATACAGGACTAGATGTGGCACATCAGAGAAATTGTTCAAAATCTTCCATCTTGCATGTAAAAAACCCGTTCTAATGGCTGGATGTGTTCTACAGCAGGCAAAATGTCATTGCGAAGCATATTGCCATATTTGTTGGCCTTCAAACTGCAATCAATGAATAATGGACCTATAACATGGCGCCCCAAAATGCCGATCCACACGTTACAGTTGCTCGACGTTGGTCCCGATTGTCATGCACTATATGTGGGTTTTGGAGTGCCCAAATCCGAACATTTTATTGATTTGAAGAGCCAGTCAATCCAAATTAGCATTCATCCGTGAAACAAATGTTTCTAACAAATCTTGGGCTGCAATAATTTTTTCGGTCAGGATTTCACAAAACTCCATTGGGGGAAAAGGTGGATCGGTAAGAGTTGTTGATGGTTCTCTTGTTTGTAGCTTTCAAAACCTTCTTTTTGCAGATAATTATGGATGGTCGATCTACTAAGTCCAGTTTCTTGGCCAATCTGTCGAATACTCTTGGAAGGATCATCGCTTACTGTAGCAAGAACAAGTTTTGCCACATTTTCATCCTCTGGACTGCACCAGCTTGAAATCGTCGCTTTCGCTCACAGGAACATATCGAGTTAATACTCCCAGTTTCCTTTAAAACGAGCAACCACCGCCTGAAGTGAACTGCATGCTGGTATTGGTTGTTCAGGAAACAATGCAGCAATGTTGTCTCGAATTTGAGCAAAGGAATTACTAGCCCAGTATTGTTTTAAAACAAGTTTTCTCTCCCCAAAATTCATAACTAATGAAACATTTAAATAAGAAATAATAAAAATAAAATTTTACACTGTATTAACAAAATGGTTCCTAATTTCCTTACTTTTAATATCAATAAATACAAGGTTATTTCAGGGAAATTGTGTGTGAAAAAGTGGATGCAACAAGTACCAAAATAAGTATATTTGCATAATCAATCTATACATAAATTTCTTAAGGGAAGAAATTAACAAGTGGACATGAAAAAGAAATGTAACATAAATTTAGGTAATAACACAGATAACAACAATTATTCCTATAAAAACACTATCACCTTTATTAAGATTCAATTCAATTCAATTCAAATTTATTCATGTTTACAATCACCAAAACAGCAATGTACATATGTCAAAAATAGAATAGTCTACAAATTAAATTTAAATAAATTCAGTCCAGATGCCATTATTTACTTAATACTAAAAGCTTACAGTCAACATCCTAAAATAGACTATACAGAGAGAAGAAAAAAAAATTAATAATAATGTTGATTAAAATACTTAAAATACTCTTCATCACAATAAAAAACATTTACCATTAAAATTTGCTTAATTTCCTTTCGGAAACTATCCACTGTCAACGCTTTAATTTTTATGGGCAGTTGAAATATTTTACCGCCCAGTAGCCAGGACCATTCTGACACCTCAAAGGACAATATGAGGTTATTAAATTTTTTCGGCCTCTAGTAAGGTAAGCATGCATGTCCTCCTGAGCAGAAAACAGATACATGTTATTTTTCACAAACAGCAAATTCTCCAATATAAACATGGAGGGCAGGGTTAGTATGCCTAGCTCTCTGAAGTGCGCTCTGCAGTCATCCCTGTAGCCCAGGCCAGCCAACAATCTGCCGCTCTTCGCTGAAGCCCGAACAAACGCTTAGCCCCCGAGGCGTGGCCCCAAACAACTACAGCATAAGAGAGCCATGCATGAAAAGATGCAAAGTAAGCCGATCTAAGTACCCCATACGAGATATCCTATCTGAAAGCTGACGTAGCAGGTACAAACTTGTATTGAGTCTTGAAGCCAAGTTATCAGTGTGTAAATCCCACTTGGCGCTCTCATCCACAAGAACCCCAAGAAATTTAACCTGGGATATGTGGTCATTTACGGTTCCAATCTCCCTCAATGCAAACACCATCCTCTGTGTCTTGCCCATATTCAGCAGCAATCGATTGGAATGGAACCAATTTTTGGCCAGTTTTTCAAGTTGTTTGTGGCCAGTTTGGCAAGATTTGTTGTCACTGAAAAGAGTTCACAGGCACTATAGTCTCCAGATACATAGATAAAACATGAAAGAAACTGGTCTTAGCAGATCAAACATCCATCGCTATCTGCTTACTGGTCTTGCTTATTTGCTATAAACATTTGTTACACCAATTAATGTTAATTTGGATTAATGGGTCCCTCAAATCAACAAAATGAATGAGTTTGGACTCTCTAAAATCCACATACATTGCATTACAACCGACACCAACGTCGAGAAGTTGTCAATGTGTGGATTGGCATTTTGGGGTGCACTGTATTTGGTTTTCCAATGAGATTTTGTCTGTCATAGAAGAGTCCAGCACTTAGCAAGGGTTTTTACATGCAGGATGGGGCCTCGCGTCACACAGCACTGCAAAATAGACACTTTTGAAGTAAAACATTTGGAGATAGATGAATTCACCTCAATAACAACAACAACAACGAACACCCTTAATTGGTAACAAGAGACAAATTGTCATGTCATCGTGGTTGTCGTATTGCTAAACTAAAATGAATTAGACAACCAGCCATACACAAATTGGAATGATTTTCCTTTTATTAATTATGATAATTATAAACGTAACTTTTACTTACCTATAATTTAAGAACATTATCGACAGGTTTTCAGTTAATTTTCTCTGCATAATCACGTTAATTACTACATGATAGTCCCTCAAAATAAATAAGAAAGGAAAATCGGCTCTGAGTCTGACATAAGAAATTATTATGTTGGCGACACTGCACAAGCATGGTGGGGGTGACGCGCCAAATTCAATTTTTTGCACTTTTCGAGGCGTTTTTCCAAAAAATAGCCAAAACTGTGGTATTGAAAAAATTACAGGATGATAGCTGACCATAAGCTCTACAACTTTACTCTTAAAAGTTTTTCAATGAAATCAACCGTACAGGCGCAAAAAAATAAAAACCGATTTCCCATGTTAATCTCCTATGTCCAGGGTTCTGCTGGACACCCGGTATGTAGTATTTGCAAAAAATTGATATTTTTGATTTTTGACAGTTTTCGATTTTTTGGCCTACAAAATAATTGCCGGGGGTTTTCAAAAAGTTGACGCTCTTTTGTAAGTCACCCTGTATCGCGAGAATGCCGCAGTCGATGTTAATAAGATAAATGAGCTCTAAAAGATAACTGGTTGTAAAATCAGCGACGTAGATTCGTAGCTAATAAAACAATTTTCTTCCATTTTGTTCAAGGATGGCAAAAAATCTAATAAAAAACTGATTAAAATTTTGTTTACTACGATGTCAAGACAGGAGTCTTAACTTTAAGACTCTTTTTGTAATGACGTTTAAGAGCTATGGTCGATATCTCAAGACGGTTTTGGCGGTTTTTTGGTTTTTTGCCTACTAAATCAGTTACAGGGCGTTTACAGAAAGTTTGAACTTTCTTGTAAGTTACAATACAACGTATCATGAAATTAACTGCGAAATCCCTGGACAAAAATAGGGCACAATGTTCATACAAACAACCCGCAAACGCTTCGTCTCCGAGATACAGGGTGTTTATTTTTTTTTATAACTCTTAGAGTTTTTGAGATATTTAACTCAAATTTTGAATATAGGTAACCCTTTATTATCTACATCGTTGAATATACCAACCGCTAGCCAAAATCGACAGGGTCTTATCTTTTCTCGGGTTGTATTCTTATTACCCTCACAAACTTTTTTGTAGCATGCCACTGTCCGATTTTTCTTAAAATTTTGAATTCTTTGTTCATTTTAGAAAGTTTATTGCCTCTTGCATCCTTGTCTTATGTCTCACCGTTTTCGAGAAATTTGCAAAAGTGTTTTAATTTTTGTTTTTATGTTTTTATTTTAAACTATAATTTTTCCATACGAAATGTCTGCTTTCTGCGTTCTTATTAAAATTCCCAGATACTGATGAAAAAGAGTCACTTTTTCACCACACACCACAAGACGTAAAATAAACGTCGAAACGTCGGCAATTTGTGTGGAAGCGTAAAAGTTTTATTTTGGGTCCTTTTCCCGCTACATTTCTTCTGGAAAGGTGGAAATACTCTCAGATTTGTCACCCAAAAAAGTGAAATTTCTTTGAACGTACTCGTGGACTTCGTAGATGGACATTGAAACTTTACATCAAATGCAAAATTGGTGGGATATTCTAAAATCCTGTGACCTATTTTAAAAGCGGAAGTGGGGCAATTAGAAAATTTTCAATTGCTCATAATGAATTTTGAATTAAAGCGTTCAGATATTGGGCGAAGGTAAGACTTACAGTTCATCGTTCCTGTGCACAAAATCATTTGGATGCTTTTGCCTATAAGAGCCAATGTTAATTTAAAAAAAAAAGATGGCGGTCAAAACGTTATGGCCATACTCTCATTACAGGCACTCTAATAATTCTTAAGGAGTGTATGATGAAAAGATGTATTATTCACGCTACTTGAGTTCAAAGGGTAGTATAGTGATCATATTGTTGGGGGAAAATCAACATAAGAAGTAAGTAATAAACCCATTTTAAACGATTTCAAACTTTCAAACGCTCTGTGCAGACACTCCAAGAAATATATCGTGCTGAATTTCTTCATATTCAATTAGCCATCATTATAAAATCCAAAAATAGCCACGATCATAGTTTTATTACTCTAGATAAGGACGACGTTAGTATGAGTGCTGATTTTCCTATTGGCTATGGAGCGTTGAGGTGGATTAATGAGAAATGAGGAATGGACGAAAATGCATAAATGCATTCGTTCATTGAGATGAAAAGGAGTTCAAGTTCAAACTTCGTAGGTGAACCATCGCCGTCTCTCAGGCCAAAAATATCCATCAAAATGTAATTGTGTTAGTAGTTCAGAGTTGGCTGAAGATTTGATGAAGTAATCGTTTGTTCTTTATCGCAGTTTCGTTTACTGAATTAAGTGTGTTTCTGTTAACTATGCATCATCGAGAGAGTGCAGGTTAGTTGCTCGTAATTTGCGCTAAATAAACGTGATTTTGATGCAAAAATAGTGTTTTTCTCTCTCTGTGTATCGAAGTAAGGTGTAGTTATTTTCACACAACTGCACAATTTTTTGTTCTGTACTAATGATAATTCAGGATAAGTTATGGCGTCGAATATGATGAGGTGCATAGATGGTGCCTTTTTGTTATTTAGGGAAACACCACTGGGACGATCTGAGATCGTTGTGCCTATATATGTGGTGTTGGCGTTTCGTCCCGGGGTCTACCTTGGACTCGTCAGTAAGGCGTGGTAGACAAATTCGGCGCAGGAAAGGCGGTATGATGTTATGAAGGATTTCGACTAATGCTGCCACCTGTGAGTCGACGGGTGATGTTTCGGCGCTGCCACCTGTGAGTTGATCGATGAAATTTCGCCACAAAGTAATCCAAAAAAGACTTTTTCGTGCGTGGTGCATTTAAAGTGACTTTAATTGCTGTTTCAGTTCGAAGGCTATAACTCACCCTATTACGTGCTTACAACCTGACATATGACATCCATAGTATTGTACAGCCGTAGACAGAATTAATTTTTCTTTTAAGTTTTGGAAATCACAAAAGCGCGTCTCAAAATATTGGATATTTCGTAAATATAAATCAATCAAAATAACCAAAAAACGCTATATAAATGATTTTTTTGATGATAGCGACAAACTCCAAAGTCACACAAATCATAATGAAGTTTTCGGCTTGGAGAAGCCTTAATACCTGGCCGAGGCGATTAATCAAAGCTGCGGCCTGCACAGATTAGCGTTCTGGAAATAGCGATAGCTCTTGATAAATGCCGCGTTTGTCTGGATAAATGTAGCGCTCGCGCGCATCCAGCCTGATATATTATTTCCGAGGGGTTGTTTTTTACCGCCATCTATCTCTTCGAGAGCATGTTTTTGTAATAAACGTCGGATCTGTTCTGGTCGCGTATTTGCCAGAAGCTAAATTTGTCGGCCAATTTGAAAAAAGAAGCGCCAATTAGTGACGCATCGTGGAACTTTTTGATGCCCTGGAAAAAAGGCAAACGTTCGCTTACGTCACACACATACACACACGTACACGTCTAGATTCGTTAAACAATGCCCCTGGGGGCCATCAAAAAGTAAGCAACGAGGCGACTACTTAAATAAATATGAAAATAACAGGCTTATCGGGGATCTGAACGATTTATCAAAGTTATCTAAAATTAATCTGATGTAATTGAGGCTTAATACGCCGTCCCGTTGGTTAAAAAACCGTGTATAGCAGGAGCGTAATTTTCGAATTTAACTGGCCATCACATCTATCGCATACAGAGGATGTTAAGGCTGTAATTTTCAAAAATAACTCGCTAAATAATGTAAATTAATTTTAAATTATCATTTCGGGACGTACGGAAGTAGCGCAGTTCTCATCGCACCTTTATAAATAATAAGCTCGCCATCATCAGGGTTGTGAGATTATTAGGATTAATAAAGAAAATACGTTGAGCTTATGTAAAATTGCATGAAAATGGCCATTCTCCTCGACGATATAAATAATGCATATTGCAATGTGTGTTTAATGCGCCATTTCGGTAATTTACCCAGTAGGAGTCTAAGCGCTCCTTCAAGGCATGAAATGCAAATCCGGGACAATTACGCACGAGTCGCGAGCCGTCGGTAATAACTGATTAATTACGGTAAATAAATAATGATTGATCTGGGGGCTTATCGGCTTGATTTACAGCTGGTAACACAAGATGCCCACAGTCCATTCAGAGAGTCGTCTTTAAACGTCCGCGAATTAATCATACTTAAAACTTCAAACGCGAAGACGAATAACTCTGGTTGCTCGATAAGTTTGACTTATTGAGGTGTGACGATGCTTAAAATTTAATTTTCTCTTCTATTTCGATTATTATGTAAGAAATTTATAGTAAAATTATAGATAGTCAGTTAGTTCAGGCTGGTTTTTGTTTTGTTGACAAAATACTAGAAGAATAAAAAGAAGGCTTAAACACATATTAAAAGCTGCTCACAAATAAAACGAGGTTACCGTTCTAATTGTTGGTTTTTATCTTCAAGAGCTCAATGCACGATAAGCACGAAAACCCCAAAAAAACAAAAATTTTCGATATCTCTTTTAATTTAAGAACCGGAAAATTGTTACATATGTACAGGGTGGATAACTAAAGTTACAATTCTTCGTATTTCTCCCCTTTATTCAAAATTTCAATTTTCGTATTTTTGTTCATACCAACGCCGCGCCGTATTGTATGGCCTTAGTATACTTACTGAAAAAGGTGTTTTGGTTGGGCATAAATGATTGTTTATGAATGAGAAGGAGCATCGACGTCTCTTTCGGTAAATCCTCGCCACACACGAAAGGCAACGCTTTATTTAGAATAAACATGCCATTAAGTGGGGCGAAACAGACCGAATCGATTACGATTGCGATTTACGATATTTCGGCCTTTTGATTGCGCCAAATGGTCTTCCCGCGGACACAAAAATTGATTTCGTTGCTTTACGATATTGGATGGACGGTTTATGAGTGGTTGAACCACTTGGCCACTTCGAATCGATATTTTAGATGGTAAAAATGAGTGCACACCACATCGAGTCGTTGGACGTGTGTATTGTATTGTATTCAATGTGAGTGGACTTGTACAGTCGTGCACCGCGACCTGCGGTCTATTGTGGCTCACTCGAAGTGTTGCCAGCGAGGTTTGCCCTTGCTAGCTCCACTAGTTGTCACCCGTTATGCCCAGACCCTCAACGAATCTGATAAGTCTCTCGGGCGACACTGCGTTTGCATCTTGAGGTTCAATGATCGTGTTACCGAACAGACACTAGAGGCTTAGAGCCAGGCCACCCACCTTACGGCATTAGCCCTTACTCATCCCACCACCCAGCAAAATCACCCCCACGAGAGGGAAACACTCCCCTTCATTTCTAAAAACCACCCCGCGAAACAACCCTGTACCCAACCTCCACACCGAAAGGAGACCCCCCCCCCCCCTAAATGGACACCGTCGGCCATTTCTTTATTCCAAAAAACTATACATACTGTACAAATCATCCTCCATAACATCCAACATAAATAACATTCAGTTCACTAAAATTTAAAAAAATCCAATGCACTTAACTAACATAACTTAACAATCCCAAAGGTATAAACTTAACATGGACTAATACTATAATATAAATTATCCGTATATCTACCTGACTATATACAAACCTTTACACTTCCAACAAACCCACTCCTCAATCATCTACCACCCATCCGTCCACTCATTAAGCCTATCAATAATCTCCCACTATTTTATCCTCCCCTGACGAAGTTGACATGATGCCTAATCTCCATATATTTCCTCCATTTCCCTTCTGACTGCCAACCTGTCTGCCCTCACGCAAACCTCCCTCACATGATGGACTGTTTCCAGTCCACCCCCACACTGACACCCCCCATCCGCCGCTCCCCCCAGCCTAAATCTAACCAAATAAACCCCAAAGTTACCATGACCTGTCATCCACTGAAAGCCTTTAAAATTGAGGTTCAAACTATCTACATCCACCTCCCTACATTCAGATAAGTCTCCCTACTCTTTGAGCTATGCTTCCACTGCCTCTGCAACAATTCCAAATGGTTCTCCTTATTCTCCTTCCTCAATGTCTTCCTGTCCCACGACTTACACCGCTCCTTACTCTCATCTACCTCATCCATCCTTGCCAACTCCGCCACAGCATGCGCCCTCTTCACATCCTCCTAATCTTCCCTCTTATATTCCCCTTAACTCTATGAGTAGAATTAACCCCATTCACTAGCCTGACCGCTCCCATATTGTCATTAATTATAAATACATTCATACCGTCCTCCACCACCACCCCTTTTTGCAACCAACCTTCCACCCTGTCAATCATCAAGGCGATCCCTGTCAATTCCGCCTCCACCGAAGTTTTCGGACCCCTTATCTCAATCCCTCCTCTCTTTTTCCATTTGCCATCCCCTCCATTTGAACCGTCTTCTACCCTCCCTCTTACTCACATCCACATACACCTCCATTCTCTCTCCCTCATTCTCCCTTATGTAACCCCCGTACCTATGGGGCACAAACCATTTCTCCCCCTCTCTTACTATCCTTTCTTCCTTCATGCCCATACTCACTCCCCAACCCTCTGCTGCCACTCTTGCTTGCGGAGCTAGCGGAGATGTTCCACACAGAACCGTTAGAGCCTCCGTAGACGTAGTACAGTAGGCCCTCGACATGAGCAGAAGGAAGAGCCTGTGCGCCGCATCCAATTGCTTCACTACTCGCGTATCCATGTTTTTAACACCCCATAGTTCTGCCTCATGCAACATCGCTCCTACCTACTGTATTAATATCCCTACCCCTACGACAAAACCCCACAATTTTCTCCACCAATTCCCCACTTCTTTTTCTCACCCTCTTAACGTGTTCAATATAGTTCCTCTTCTTACCCATTATGATCCCAATACCTTTATCTCACCCGCACATTCCACTCTGTCCTCTCCTAAGCTGATCACTGGAGGTCTAATAATTTTCCCCTTTTCCACATACATAACGCCCGTCTTACTAGGATTGTATTTCATCCTAGCTCGATCCTCCCATTCCACACATACATCACATATCCTTTCCTATTCCCTTTCTATCTCTCTAACCGATTTCCGTGCAAACAACCACCACTTGATCATCCGCATAGCCCAAGCCCACACTACCCTCCATTTCCAAGCCATCCTTCCATCAGAACAAGCCATAAGGAGGGACCCAGGCTTGACCCTTGCGGACTTAAGGCTTAACTCCCTCTCCATTGGCAATTCAATCTTCCCACTCTTTACCATCCTGTTCCTTAGGAAACTCCAGCACAGCTCCAGCTCCCTCAGGCAACGCGGGACCCCATCTTCCCCCAATTTCCTATCCACCTCAATAGGCCAGGGCGAGTTGAAGGCGTTTGACAGGTCCAACGTTACCACAAGGGAGTGTCTGACCGCCTCTCTCTTGCTCCCCAAAATATCTTCAATTCCATCAAAGCATCCCTCCCCGCTCTAAAACCAAATTGTCATTCCATAAACTCTCCATAAATTCATAAAAACTCCTAATCCTTTCATTCACAATCGTCTCTAACCCCACCCTCCGGCTTCGGGATCTATCTCACCACTGTTCTATTCCACACCCTAGGAAACGCCCTCAATTCCCAACAGCTTGAGTATAACCTCATTAACCCCTCCTCCACACCTTCTCCAAACATTCAAATGGAATCTGATCCTCCTCCACCGCTTTACCCTTACCCAATCCCCTGATAACCTCCCTTACCTCCTCCTGTAGCAATCCCTCTTCCCTGTACAGGGTGTTTCAAATTCGAGCCACATCATTGGGATCTCAGCAACGGTAAGAGATACAGGGTCGGTTAAATGAGTGCAAAGTTGCGCAATTTGGATTTCATTAATATACCGTTTTAATATTTGAAAAATTCCAATTACTTCCGGAGATATCCGAAAAAACACTAAATTTAGAAAAATTGTTTTTATTTTGTTTTGAGCTTATTCGAAGAGATAATTCAAAATGATTGACATTTCGTCGTTGCAACTTTTTCTGCCCTATAACATGGCATATTTAGTTTCTTCCTGCGACGTTTCGTTTTTTGGGAACCATCATCAATTTTACTTTTTTTTAAATATGGACCTGGATTTTTTATTCGATATTTTGATCACTCTTTTTAATCCAAACCCGATATGCACTTTGAATTATTTTGTAATTACAGTTTAGCTAAAAATCGTTTTTTCTTTATATATACCTATTATCTTCTTTACTACCTACCTTTACTACCTAGGATGTCTAACTATCAAACATAGCACTAACCAAAAAGTCTTCCGAGCAATTTCCTGGTTATTGCCCGTTGAATTACTCTAGCTCGCTTATTGCCATTGTTCTCCTATTATATTTCCTTTTTTTTATCAAGAATTTCTGAATTCATTTTTAAACACATAAATTGCAACAAGAAAAATACTCTAATAGATATCTTGCAAATAAAATAAATTACAATTAACCATATATGATAATAATATAGGTTTTTAAATGCTAATAATGATTCAATCCTCTTTGGCTTTTCCTACAACGCTAATGCATTAATTCATTTTTGAAAAGGGTGCCGTGGGTTTGAGCACCATGGACACAGGTTAGGTGCACTGCTGCATAACGGAAGAGTTGTTACCAATTTTTTAAACGAATTCTTTCCCAACCAGTGGATTAGAAACCAAGGGGTCGTGCGACTTGCCAGAAAGAAGTCCCGATTTTTCTCCTCTGGATTACTTTCTTTAGGGTTATTTGAAAAACTGCATATTCAAACACCCAACCAATGAAAATTTAATAACGGAAGCAAGGGCTATACGAGCTAGAACAATTGAAAGGTCAATTACCAGCAACTTGCTTAGAAGAACTCAAAAATATATTGAGGTGCAGGGAGAGTTGTTCGAGTATTTACTTTAATGTTTTATCTTTTCGTTTAGTCCTTCCTTTAGTAATAAAATCGGTTTTATGTATTAAATAAAAATTTTATGTAATAAAATTTAAAGGAAGAACGATTTCTAGCTATACTTTAATTGCAACATGTCATTGCCATATGTCAAAATGTCATATTGCATATCGTGTTGTTTGGATTAAAAAGAGCGATGAAATGAAAAATGAAAAAAGTAAAGTTGACGATGGTTCCAAAAAAACGAAACGTCGCAGGAAGAAACTAAATATGCCATCTTACAGGGCAAAAAAAGTTGCAATGACGAAGTGTCAATCATTTGATGAATTATCTCTTCGAATAAGCTCAAAACAAAATAATAATGATATTTCAAAATTTCGTATTTTTTCAGATATTTAGGGGAAGTAATCGGAATTTTTCAAATATTATAACGGCATATTATTAAACTCCAAACTACGCACCTTTGCCCCGTTTTAACCGACCCTGTATCTCTTACCGTTGCTGAGATCCCAATGATGTGGCTCGAATTTGAAACACCCTGTACATCTCACCACCCCTTACCATATTATATTCCTCCATCAGTCTCCTTTCCTGTTGAGACATCCTTGGGTGATATTTTTCCAAAAGAAAACTATCCCTATCTGCGCCCGTCAACACTCTGTGCCCTCCAAGTAACCTCCCCATCAAAAACATCATTTTTGCCCATGATTTCCCATACTTTATCCCACGAATTTCCTTCCGTAATCTCTAGCACCTCTTTCGCCCAACTTTCTTTCTTCTTCTCTTCAATCTTCCTTTTATGCGCTCTCCTTTTTTCCCCCACATATTTCCTTATTGTTCCTATCCCCTTGGACAACTTCCGTTTAAAAATCCCTCCTGCATGCGCCCTAACCTCCTTCCGAATTTTCCCAAGTTTCTTATCCCACCAGTCACTTTCCCTAAAGTCATTCACCTTATATTTCCTAATATACTTTCTAACTAAACCCGTACCAAATCCTGTAACCTTAAAGCCGCCTCCTCCAACATCTTTACATCCCTTATTTCCCCAATAAGAAATTGCCCCGGCTCCTGTTTAAAGCTTTCCCAATTAGCCCTATCAAAATCAAACTTCCATCTTTCACTCTTCTTTCTGTCAATCTCCCAATCCAACTCAAACGTAATTAATCTTGGGGATCACTCAGACTTTCTTCCCAATTACAAACCTTCCACTCATTCACAACCACTCCCTCACTAAATATCACATTACTACTACTACCATTCGCTCATATTATTAACCATCATACCTTCCGTTACCACCCAATCTAACCATTCCCCACCTCTAGCATCATTAACAAAACCCCCCCACGCTTCATTCTTGGCATTAATCTCCCCCCCCCCCACCAAAAATCCTCCGCGACTATCCCTCAAACCTGTCAAGCACACCTCTAACTCCCTCATTCTCTTATTATTTTTCCCCGGTCCGACATACACTGACGCCACAAAGTTACCCCCAATACCCACCACGGGTACATTGTTAGTACTATTATCCACCAATTCCCCCCTCAACCCTTTCCCCATCCAAATGTCCACCTTACTCTTTGCCGAACTCCTAAACCTAACAAATCTCTCTAAACCGTCATTTTCCCTAAGTGGTTCCTGTACCAATTCCCTAACCATCCTCTTTACCACCTCACATGCTGCCTTCCCCCTTCCCATATTGATCTGTAGCACCTGTAGCATCCGCCCTTACCCCTCTCATATGTCTGATTGCATCCATCTCACTATCCACCCTTCCCCCAAAAACAGGACATTTCTTATCCCGTGCCGCATGCCTCCTCTCTTCCTTCCTTACACTCCTCCTTTTGCAGTTAATACAATCGAGCATCCCACTCTTACACAGTGGCCACTTTGATTTGTCTCCTATTTAGTTTGAGGAATGTTTGGGCTTTTGCCCTCCCTGTTGCCGTGATAAATTTTTTTGAGTGTGATAGTCTGGATAGATTCTCCCACCAGTCCTGCGATTTGGTATTGCTCCATTTCTGGAGTTCAGCCTTGACTAGAGAGTATGGGACTCCCACGGGCCTACGAATACAAGGCTCGCCGCCCTCCTAGCTAGAGAGTCAGCCCTCTCATTGCCTTCGTGACCACGATGGCCCGGGATTCATACCAGTATGACGCTGTTTTCCTACGATAGGGTGTTCAGAGTCGTTTTGTACGTTTTGATGCCATTAGGTCTTAGGCCATGTTCAATACCGCAAGGCTTTCCGCGCCACCCTGAGCATTGTTGGTCCCACCATCGAATGACTGCAATGCTTTGTGCGTCACTTGTTGCAGCCGGTATGTCGCCTTCATTGCCTCTCCTTGCAGGAGTATTGGAAGTGGAAGCAGGTCAAGCATGCGCTCCATGACTGCCGTTGGACATGGGTGTTCCACTAAAACGTATAGTCACTAATACCTCACTATTTGCTAACAAATACTATCGTCACGGTTTAAGGTCTGTCACAAGAATTTTTTGTTGTGGTGTATCTTGAAGGTGATGCAGAACATTAATTAAATTATGTTGTTGGCGGTTGTACAAAAATGATTCTAATAAAAATAACAAAAATGTTTTTTAAGATCTATCAATGTGACTATAAATGAGATATTGTACTAAACCACGGCGAGGTAAATTTGTTTGATCTGCCCGCTACAAGGCTCATTTGTAAAGTTACGAGTTGCGCCTGTTCTATTTCCGTTAATTGCCCAGACTCTGTGTCCGATGAGAAATTGCTGTGGGCTGACTGATTGTCACGAGCGACACTCTTTTACATTTATTTACCTCTTAGCCGAAGTTCTCAGATTAATTTTCGTATTTCCAGCACTTTTTGTGGTGTAAGAAAAGTATAAGCCTTTTTTTTCTTGTACACCATTGATGAATTTATTCTGCGTTTCATAATGTAAATAACTTTACATGAAAAATTAAATAATTGAATTAAACATAAAAAAATTAAGCCAAATATATAATAATTTATTCTCCGTCAGAGAGATTGGTGTTCACGAATTATATAGGACAACCCTACAAACACGGCGGTCTTATAAACCTTGACAGGGCTTTACGGCACGGTTACCATGGTGACCGACTGCGGAGCCAATAGGAGTTCAGTTCTCGCCTCAAAGGCCACTAGTGAGTTGCAGGCTACAGTCCTTAAATCCACTGGATCAATGTCCTGGTTCTTTTAGCAGGAATATAATTTCCATACAAACGAAAAACTGGACAATGGTTTACATCAATGTTCGTATCATCTGTCATATTTTATTATATTCAAACTGATACAGCAAGTGAAAATTGAAAACCTTGGAAAATCCAGGACAAAAATTACGGAACAACAAGTGAAAAGGTGAAAAAATGAAAAACGTACAAACTTGTTTAAAAACTAGATATCAATGACGTAAATAGTACGTACTGAGTTCTATCAAAGTATACAGGGTGGCTTACTCGTTCCGCAGAATTGGACAGTCCCACCGAATTTGCCTTCTCTTAAATTATAGGAGCTATGAAGATGGTTGAGTGGGAAAAGTTCTAGATAATGCTGTTAGTACCGTAACGACAAAAAGGGGGTTGTTCTAAACATTCTTCAGGTTTTTGAGTAATTTTAAAAAAAATTGTGAATTTTTAAACACCTGTTTTTAAATATTTTAAAAGATAATCGAAATTTGTGAAGGCATTTCTGAAACCACTTTTTCAGAGAAATCAGGTGAAACTTGAATACAACGTTTCAGTTTTCTGGAACCATCATCAATTTTTTTTTTATGGGGGCGATTTATATAACAACCTTACCATGACTTTATTCTATTTTAAAAAATCAAGAAAAATAAAATTCTTACTATTGAGTAGTAGTAAAAACATAAACACGGTGAGCTAAAAAAATATCCACAAGATATATTATTTAATTTTTTTTTTAATTATTTCTCCTTACATATTGTTTATTAATCTCAAGAATTTTTTTTTTGTAATAAAAATGGATGAATAAGATAAGATACTGTAGATTACAAACATGTTCAATATTAGGGGTTATTCATTTGAAACTAAGAAGATCAAAGAGGTAAATATCGGGTGCAGGACATTTAAAATAGTAGATTATGTCACTAGGAGTAAAAGTGGGTCTTTTCGTGCTGAGCCCAGAGATTGACGGCCGAAGCGAAGCTGAGGCCTGCAACTGGGCGAAGCACAAAAAAACCCACTTTTACTCCGAGTAACATATAATTTTTTTTTTCAAGCATGCAAGAAATAAGAAATCTATTTCAAAGTGATTTAGTTTTGCAATTTTCTCTCATCCTCTTTAAGCGGGTCTAGGTACTTACCCAATTAGTAGTGTATATTATTTGTAAAATAAATTGAATGTATTAGAACGGTGGTTTTCAAAGTTCAATGGTTTTACTGGTATTAAATCATAACCAATGGTTTAGGTGGTGTAGATAAATTATGGTAAACTAAAAATTTGTAGCATTATTATTAATGCTAAATTAATAAACGTCACATTGACAGATAAATATGATGACGCGAATGACATTTAACAGACGAATTCAGAATTCGAGAACCTATGCGATTTCGGCTAATAACGGTTTCGGGTGGTGCCCTCGACCGCACTGAGAGTATTCCTATCCTTTGTTTTTTCAGTAAGAATGTAAAGATAGCAATACACTCAGATCGGTCTATCTGGTGTCATCTAGTGTTCAAATAATTTTGGTGAAAGAAATTCGTTTATCTATGCGCCACCATGACAGTAGCGGTGACTTTTAGCTTTACTTTTACTGCCTAGGACTTTTTTGCTACTTTTTTGGTCTCAGGATTAGAAAGCCCACTTTAGGTGTGCGTATGGAGAAAAGAAAAGACGGACTTTTAGTCCGCTTGAAAAAAATAGTAGATTATGTCACTAGGAGTAAAAGTGGGTCTTTTCGTGCTGAGCCCAGAGATTGACGGCCGAAGCGAAGCTGAGGCCTGCAACTGGGCGAAGCACAAAAAGACCTTTTACTCCGAGTAACATATACAATTTTTTTTTCAAGCATGCAAGAAATAAGAAATCTATTTCAAAGTGGTTCAGTTTTGCAATTTTCTCTCATCCTCTTTAAGCGGTCTAGGTACTTACCCAATTGTGAATATTATTTGTAAAATACATAAAATATGTTAGAATGGTGGTTTTCAATGTTCAATGGTTTTAATGTATTAATTAATAACCAATGATTATGGTAAACTAAGAATTTGTAGCATTATTTTCAATACTAAATTAATAAATGTCACATTGACAGATAAATATGATGACGCGCATGACATTTAACAGACGAATTCAGAATTCGAGAACCTATGCGATTTCGACTAATAACGGTTTCAGATGGTGCTCTTGAGTGCTCTGAGAGTATTTCTGTCCTTTGTTTTTTCAACAAGAATGTAAAGATGGCAATACACTCAGATCGGTTTATTTGGTGTCATCTATTATTAAAATAATTTTCGTGAATGAAAATCGTTTATATATGCGCCACCATGACACTAGCGGTGACTTTTGACTTTACTTTTACTGCCTAGGACATTTTTGCTACTTTTTTGGTCTCAGGATTTGAAAGCCCACTTTAGGTGTGCGTATGGAGAAAACAAATGACGTACTTTTAGTCCGCTTGAAAAAAAAAGTACATTACTTTACATTCATGAAATTGTCAACGTTTCGACTTCTATTGGTATTCTATTTAAGCTTTTCTTTAGGCTTTTTCAATAAGGGAAAATTATCACAGGTCAGTAATGACATTCCACTTCATCAAAAAAAAAAAAAAAACATCCAACTGCCATACCCAGCAAACCAAGAACCACACCAGGACCTCAACCCCAGGACCGGGACCTCAAAGAAAGTAGAAACGTAGGCAATTTCATAAATTTCACAAACGTAAAATGGTTTTTATGTCCACACACATAAACGTGTTATCCTGGTGTTCGTTTTTTGTTAAACGTAAAGTATTTTGTCGCCAGTGAGGATATAAAGTCGAGTGAACGAAGCGATTTTGTTTGTATATATTTTTGGTAAATTGTTAATGTGACGCGATTTCGTTGCAAGGGGCGTAAGTACAGAAATGAACGGGCTTTCCAAAAATGTGATCGGTTTGGTGGTATGTGCGGGGGGGGGGGGGGGACTGAGCAGTGGCGTAACAAATTCAAAAATGTGTTTTTTTCGGTACACAAATTTGTCGCGTCTTTATCGTAACTCCGGGGTAAGTCCACAATAGGACACACACAATAGGACCACAATAGGGGTATAGGACTCCCCATGCGTAGAACTTCCCATATGTACAGAAGATAAATTTTGAAGTCTAATTCCGATAAGTTAAATAGGAAAATCTAGAAAAATCCTCCAAGTTGGGACGTTTTTTTTTTTTTTTTATTTTTTTGTAATGGTCAACGTCTTGGCCTCCTAAACCCCCTTGAGTGGACGACCAGCCCAATGGGCGCGGCACCGGGGGAAAGGGCATATCCTTGGGCACTTTTAGTCCTATCCCCCCAAGCATGTCGCTTTAACACAGGGCGAGTAAAAAATTCCCAAAGACAGTTACGAAAATCTGTCTAAAATAGTATTTACACTTTTTTTTAACTCCTGCCATGAAGAGAGTTCGCCTTCCAGCGACCTTCATATTTGAAACAGTCTTTGATAATTAGAGTCGGTTTTATATCATGTAGCATCTCAAAACTGGAAATTAAATTTCATCTCATAATCTCAGCTTGCAAAATACCTCATCAGAAGAAAGCTAGCTAGGTAAATGGTGCAATTCCATGCGTGCACTAATATACCAAGGGTCACTCAAAATTGAGGAGTCAAGTTGTCAATGTTTATATAGATAATCAGGAATTGACAATCATTGAAAGGTGTTTGAAACACGTAATTACAAATACGCAATTTGTGTTTTTCTAATTTTTTTTTTGCTAAATTATGTGCTCGAAAGTTTTAACAAAAATACATAAAGTTTTGTTGAACCTTGTATTAGCAAACCTGCAAAATATATGATCTAGTACATAACTCCCTAAAGCGGTCTACACATGAACCTTTCCAAAAAAATCTAAGTGCTTAAGAGATAAGATTAGAGACAGTTTAAAATTTCATTCAAAATTTGGGGTGTATCATTTCAATTGCTTCTTAGTTGAATTGGAACTTATTTTAATGGCTCTTAATTAACTGACAGTAATCGTTTCTCTTTTGTTTCAGGTGTGGTTCCAAAACGCGCGAGCAAAATGGCGAAGAATGATGCTGAAACAGGAAGGCAAATCGGGAGAGAAATGTTCCGGCTCGGAGAGCATGAGCGACATGGACATGTACGGGGGACCGGGAGGGCCGGCCTCGATGGGCAGCAGCATAGGGATGACGCCCCACAGTCCCCAATTCATGATGCCCGGCGGGGGAGGCAGCCCCTCGAGCTTAGACTGTTCCTGAGATATGCTGAAGCGGTGGTGTAAGTTCGTCGACTTCTTTACTAAGGTTTTTGCGCAATGACGCGGTACCAATCCACTAATAATAATAATAATAATAATAATAATGGTTAAGACACTTTTTTCAATAATAATAAGTTGTTATTATAACGGAGAAGTAGGAGTTAGTTAAATTATTATTTATAACGATTGTTCCTAATAGGTAACTAAACTGAACACGAGAAAGTTATGTAGGTTTTGTTACGCAACAGTAATACTCTTTTTTTATACTTAAGAGACTTTTTAAACGTTAAGAAAAGTGTCTTCCTTCTTTACACACTTATCACGGTCTAGCTCAACATATAACGTTATATATGTCTTCCTATATATACCTAGACGTATCGCCAATGTTTTGTACTAAAAACTGTCACGTGGATACTTCTTATTATTGACATTACATACTCACAAAAGTGGAATGATTGTTGTTGATATTGAAAGGCTGGCTGAGATATATATATAAAAAATAACTTATTGCTGCATATAAGGAAATGTTGACCAATGATTATTCCACGTTTTCTCTAGAAAATACTCTTGTAAATTTTTGTGCATATATGAGTTAATTATTTATACATAGTGTTGTTAAGTGCTACCTCTAAAAGAAATTGTAAAAAAAATGGTAGCGTATTCCTAATATAAATAAATGAGATCACTTTGATATATTTGGTGTTTCATTTTAGTGTAAATATAGAACGTCAGTATCATCAGTTCATGCGCGATATCTACTTTACCACAGCTCTCTGAAGGATAAGCGTGTTTCCACCTGTATTATGGGTTTTTTTTTGTTTTCTTTACATGCACAGATTAAACTGTTCATGCGAAAAATCTACAATGGGTATACTACATACAACAGCGTCTCGGCGTATATTTTACATGAACTGACACAGTCTCACGCGCAAGGTTTACCGTTAACTTAATTCGGCCTGGCGATGCGTTAACCAATCTTGATAACCATATTTTTATACCCTTCTTAAGTTATATGGGCGCTGGGTGTCGTTACACGAGTTTCACTTTAAGGTCGCAGGCAGGTGACCTAGAATTTACAAGGATCGATTTTTTACTCTCTACATACACAGGGTGGACCATCGAAAAGGTACGTATTACAAGGCGTAATTGCCAGAAATGAAGGTTTCGAAAAAAAAATAAATGGGGGTCAAGTGGTATTTTGTTTTTGAAAATCGGTGTTTTTGTTAAGGATATAAAGATGCAAAAATTACACCAGTTCTACAAATGACTGTCTATTGCCTTTAAAACGCCCTTCTAACAGAAATACCTCTCTACATTTTTTCCTTTTTATACACTACTCAAGTGTCGTTCATTGTCGAGGGTCTGTTCCTTGGAAACTGAAAGTTCGTTTCTTCTAGGATCACCCTTAGAGTCTCGACTACTTGTGTAAAATAAAAAGCTAATACTACATTTCACAAAAAAATTCTCAAGTCGCAAAATAAGTCTCAAAATAAAAAAGTGATAATTTACTCGAATTAAGCGAGAATTATTTGAAATCTGGCAGCAGATCCTTATCAGTTCCAGAAAATTAGATGAAAATATGAACCCCTTCGAAAGGTATGTCTTCAGACAAAAGTGCAACAATCCGTCTCAGTTGCCCACAGTTATCTGAAAATTAGTTTCCATATGAAACGCCAGCTTTCTTCACAAAAGCAAAGAAAAGCTTCTTAATTGAACAAAATTTGCTAAAACTCAATTCCAACATAACCAATCTGTTTTTTTTTTAAACAAATCCATAGGGGTGATAATTTTTTCGAACAGAGTAAGATTTATCTCAAATCCCATAACAGATCCGTCATTGTTGGGAAAAATTGGCTGAAAATAAGTACCCACTCAAAGGGTCTATTTTCAAACTAAA
Source organism: Taphrorychus bicolor (assembly GCA_951812265.1). Lineage (NCBI taxonomy): Eukaryota > Metazoa > Arthropoda > Insecta > Coleoptera > Curculionidae > Taphrorychus > Taphrorychus bicolor. The sequence goes on from OX638303.1 coordinate 45,089,273, forward strand.
ATAAGAAAGTGATAATTTTCTCGATCTGAGTGGGGTTTATTTCAAATCTGCCTACAGATTCTTCTTAGTGCCAGATAATTAGATGAAAATATGAAGCCTCTTAAACACTAAATTTTCAGACAAAAATTAGATAGGCAATGATAATTTTCTCGAACTGAGTAATATTTATTACGATTCTGATAACAAACCCTTTTTAGTTAGAAAAAGCTAGATGAAAATGAATACCCACTCAAGGTGGGTATTTTCAAACGAAAACAAAATGGTGATAATTTTCTCGAACTGAGATTTATTGCAAATCCGATAAAAAATCCGTCTTAGTTAGAAAAAGTTAACTGAAAATAAATACCTTTTCTAAAAGTGCATTTTCATAAAAAATAAGGTAATAATTTTCTAGAATTGAATGAAACCTATCTCAATTATAATAAAAAATGCATCTCAATTGGCAAAAGTTATTTGAAAATTATCTCCATATAACACGTCAGTTTTCTTCACAGAAACAAACAAGTGATAATTTTCTCTAATTGAGTGACACTTTTGATAACAAATTCCCCTTGATTGAACAAAGTTGGCTGAAACTCGGTTCCCACATTGACTGTTTGTTTTTTAACAATCTAAAATGGTGATAATTTTTTTCGAGTAAAATTTCTTTCAAATCCTAGAACCGTCTTAGTTGGAAAAAATTAGGTGAAAATAAGTCTCCACTTGTAGGGACTATTTTTAAACCATAATAGAAACTGATAATTTCCTCTAATTGAGTGAGATTTATCTTAAATCTACCATCACATCCTTTTCAGTTAGCGATAATTAGCTAAATACATATTCTCATTGCAAAAAAGGTATTTGAATTTTGTAACAAAAGTTAGACAGTGTTAGTGACTCAATTCTGATAACATATCCGTCTCAATATGCCAAAGTTATCTGAAAATCGATTTCTATACGAAGTGTCAGCTTTCTTCACAAAGTTAAAAAAGTGATAATTTTCTCGAACTGAGAGAAACGTATCTAGAGTCTGATAATAAAGTAGTATTGATTGAACAAAGTTAATTGAAACTCGATCCCACAAAACCTAATTTTTTTTAACAAATCCAAAGGAGCGATATCTTGCTCGAACTGATTGCAAGATTTATCTCAAATCCGATAACAGATCCGTCTTTGTGGGAAAAATTGGGTGAACTCAAAGGTGTCTATTTTCAAACGACAATTAGAAAGTGATAATTTTCTCGATTTGAGTGGGATTTATTTCAAATCTGCCTACAGATTCTTCTTAGCACCAGATAATTAGATAAAAATATGAAGCCTCTTAAAGTTTTCAGACAAAAATTAGGTAGGTAATGATAATTTTCACGAACTGAATAAGATTTATCTCAAATCTGATAACAGATCCATCTTTCTTGAGAACAATTAACTAAAAATGAGTACCCTCTCAAGCCAACTCTTCAGTTTCCTTCACAAATTAAAAAATTGATAATTTTCTCGAAATGAGTAAGATTTATCTCGAATCTGATAACAGATTCGTCTTAATCGAGCAAAATTAATTGAAACTTGTTTCATAACCTGTCTGGTTTCTGATATTTTGAAACAAAAATGAGACTGATATTTTTTTCGAACTGAATGAAACTTATCTTAAATCTGATAACATATCTGTCTGAATTGCCCAAAGTTATCTGAAAATCGATGTTTATATTAGAACTCTTCAGCTTCCTTCATAAATAAAAAAATTGATAATTTTCTCGAAGTGTGTAAGATTTATCTCGAATCTGATAACAGATTCGTCTTAATTGAACAAAATTAGTTGAAGCTTGATTCATAACCTTTCCGTTTTAACAAATTCATAGGCGTGATAATTTTCTCGAATTGAGTGAGCCTTATCTCGAATCTGATAATAAAATAGCATTTATTGAAGTTAGTTGAAACTCGATTCCCACAAAACCTGACTTTTTTTAGCAAATTTGAAGAAGCGATAATTTTCTCGAACTGAGTAAGATTTATCTTAAATCTGATAACAGATCCGCCTTTGTTGAGAAAACCTTGCTGAAAACGAGTACCCTCTCAAAGGATATATTTTTAAACAAAAATGAGACATTGATAATTTTCTCGAACTGAATGAAACTTATCTTAAATCTGATAACATATCTGTCTGAATTGCCCAAAGTTATCTGAAAATCGATGTTTATATTAGAACTCTTCAGCTTCCTTCATAAATCAAAAAATTGATAATTTTCTCGAAATGTGTAAGATTTATCTCGAATCTGATAACAGATTCATCTTAATTGAACAAAATTAGTTAAAGCTTGTTTCATAACCTTTCCGTTTTAACATATTCATAGGCGTGATAATTTTCTCGAATTGAGTGAGCCTTATCTCGAATCTGATAATAAAATAGCATTTATTGAAGTTAGTTGAAACTCGATTCCCACAAAACCTGACTTTTTTTAGCAAATTCGAAGAAGCGATAATTTTCTCAAACTGAGTAAGATTTATCTTAAATCTGATAACAGATCCGCCTTTGTTGAGAAAAGCTTGCTGAAAACGAGTAACCTCTCAAATTATATATTTTTAAACAAAAATGAGACATTGATAATTTTCTCGAACTGAATGAAACTTATCTTAAATCTGTTAACATATCTGTCTGAATTGCCCAAAGTTATCTGAAAATCGATGTTTATATTAGAACTCTTCAGCTTCCTTCATAAATCAAAAAATTGATAATTTTCTCGAAATGTGTAAGATTTATCTCGAATCTGATAACAGATTCATCTTAATTGAACAAAATTAGTTAAAGCTTGTTTCATAACCTTTCCGTTTTAACATATTCATAGGCGTGATAATTTTCTCGAATTGAGTGAGCCTTATCTCGAATCTGATAATAAAATAGCATTTATTAAAGTTAGTTGAAACTCGATTCCCACAAAACCTGACTTTTTTTAGCAAATTCGAAGAAGCGATAATTTTCTCGAACTGAGTAAGATTTATCTTAAATCTGATAACAGATCCGCCTTTGTTGAGAAAAGCTTGCTGAAAACGAGTAACCTCTCAAATTATATATTTTTAAACAAAAATGAGACATTGATAATTTTCTCCAACTGAATGAAATTTATCTCAAATCTGATAACAGGTCTGTCTGAATTGCCCAAAGTTATATGAAAATCGGTTTTCATATTAGAACTCTTCAGCTTTCTTCACAAAACCTAAAATCTGATAATTTTCTCGAAATGAATGAGATTTATTTCGAATCTGATAACAGATTCGTCTTAATTGTACAAAATTACTTGAAATTTGATTCATAACCTGTCTGTTTTCTTTTAACAAATGTAATAATTTTCTCGAACTGAGTGAGACTTATCTCGAATCTGATAATAAAATAGTGTTGATTGAACAAAGTTAGTTGAAACTCGATTGCCACAATACCTGATTTTTTAACAATTCCAAAGGAGTGATAATTTTCTCGAACTGATTAAGATTTATCTCAAATCTGGTATCAGATCCGTCCTTGTTGAGAAAAATTAGTTCAAAACGAGTACCGTCTCAAAAGGTATATTTTGAAACAAAATTGAGAATTGATAATTTTCTCGAGTTGAATGAAACTTATGTCAAATATGATAACAGATTCGTCTAAATTACCCATAATTATTTGAAAATCGGTTTCCATATGATTCCTCAGCTTTCTTCACAAAACCGAAAAATTGATAATCTATAAGATTTGAGATAATCTTAAAATGTATCTAAATATCGATTACATATTGTTTTTGTTGGAAAAAGTTAGCTGAAAATGAACACCCTCTCAAAAGATTTATTTTCAAAAAAACATAGAAAAGTGATAATTTTCTAGAACTTATCTCAATTATGATAACAAATGCATCTCAATTGGCCAAAGTTATATGAAAATCGATTTCCATATAACGCGTCAGCTTTCTTCACAAAAACAAAGAAGTGATAATTTTCTCGAATTGAGTAACACTTATGATAACAAATTTGCTTTTATTGAACAAAGTGAGCTGAAACTCGGTTCCCACATTGTCGAGTTGTTTTTTTTACGGCTTAAAGGGGTGATAATTTTCAGATCCGTCTTAGTTGGAAAAAATTAGGTGAAAATACCTACCCACTCGAGGGGACTATTTTTAAACCAAAATAGAAAGTAATAATTTTCTCTGAGTGAGTGAGATTTATCTTAAATCTGCCATCAGATCCTTTTTAGTTAGAGAAAATTATATTTTTAACTTTAAAAAAGGTGTATGAATTTTGAAATAAAAGTTAGATAGTGATAATTTTCTAGAACTGAATGAAACATCTCAATTCTAATAACACATCCGTTTTAGGTTGCCAAAGTTATCTGAAAATCGGTTTCTATATGACTTATCAGCTTTATTCACAAAGTGAAAGGAGTGATAATTTTGTCGAACTAAGTGAGATTTATCTCAAATCTGATAATAGTTCCGTTCCCACATAACTTGTCATTTATTTTCCTTTCCCAACAAAGCCATAGAGGTTATGATTTCTACCTTTGTTGGGAAAAGCAAGCTGAAAACGAGTACTCTCTCAAAGGATCTATTTTCAATTCAACATAGAAAATTGATAATTTTCTTACACTGAGTGGAATTTATCTCAAATTTGCCATCAGTATTTTCTTAGTTGGAAAAAATTTGCAGAAACTATGTAACCTCTTAAAGGGTATATTTTGAAAAAAAATGTAAAATGTAAAATTGAAAATTTTTTCGAACTGAATGAAACTTATCTCAATAGATCCCTCTGAATATCTCAAAGTTATCTGAAAATTGGTTTCCATATAGAATTTAATAGTAGAAAGGTTTGAACAAAATGTAAAAAAAATAATGACCCACTCACAGGGTGTGTCAAAAATTTATAAATGTAGAAAAATATTATTTCGTTCTTGGGTATTTGGTAGATTGTAATACGGTGCATCGGCTATCTCTGAGAGTTTACGAGATATTTATGTCTAAAAAATTTCACAAATCAACACTTTTTTGTGAGAATGACTTAGAACCGACAGTAGAATCTAAATTCGTAATCAAATTTGTTGGTTTATTTGGAAAGACAAAGATGGCATTGATAAAGTTTCAGATTTTCGCTCGATGCAGTTCGCTCTGCTACGCCGAACTTTGTGCCAACTAAGGACTTTAAATTCTTTATCACTCCCTTGCCGTAAGTGTCTTTCCAAAATAAGGGTGAGTGAATAAAACAAGCATCATTAAAAAAAATTATGAGAGGGTTGCAGTAACACATAATTTATAACATCTTTTTTATGCGTGTCACTGACGTCTTAATCAGACACCTCTTGTTCATAATTCGTGAGAACTTCATGGGCGACTCGTCATAACAAAAAAAAAAGTGTTCAGCAGGCTTGTCTTTAAAAAAAATAATAAATAATTCGAGGACGAGTCGCCCCTGTTTGAAAGTGTCTCTAATTGAGATTTATCTCTCTCTGCGGAGTAGGTACTACTGTGAAGCCGACTTTACATTCGGATGTGATTCGGGCGCAATACGTCACGCCTATTGTGGCTTTTTAACGCCTTTAACGTGATAAACAATTTTATTGTGGCCTACCGGCAGCTGGGACAATAGCCACGTAACGAGGTTGGTTAAAGCTGTTTGATTTCCAGCTTTGAACATGTCGCCGCTATGAAAAAAAAATCATTTGTCCTATGTGGACAACTTTTTTATACTTCATTTTGTGACACAAATCGGGCAGGATACATTCGAGTGCAATTCCGGGAATTCCTATACGTCCCACCTCAAATAATATATAGGTTTTTACGTGCAATTTATCATCCCCATCGCATACTCGGGAAGCCAGCCAGCATCCCTAATGCGGTGGAACGACGTTGTCACACATGCGTGTACGAAAACCCGATCCATTGAGTTAATTGGGGCGAGTGAGCGACTCATTAATATTTCATCTCAGTGATTTAGTGAGGGCTTGGCATCACTGAACTCGAATTACCCACTTCCCAATTATGACAGGATATACACGACTGATGCGGATTCAGTGTAAACATTTTTCACTTTTTTTTTTTAATTAGTGCGATAAAACTTTGCACCTCGGTCACACTATGTAACTGTAACCTGTAACTTTGATGTACAAAGTAACAAGTAAAAAATCGTAATTGCCAAGTAGTATTCCTACTTGACGACCAAAGTGCTCACCCCTGTGACTGACTGATGCAGCAAATAGTACATTAAACATCTCAAATCCAAAGTGACACATGCCACCATTGTTGAACGCTGCATTACACCCCACTAATTGGGAGGGTTTTTCACGGGGCTTAGGCTTTGAGCGGGGGGTCGGATCCAGACAGCAGGGCACAGTCAGCAGGAACGGAAACGATCCCCTGAGATGCAATTATCGGGAATCAGAAAGCATATTGAAGTAAGTCGGCCGTGGGGAGTCGGATTTACTCGAAACCGGATTGATTTTACTATACAGGATGATTCAGGAGAAAATGCTCAATTTTAGTTTAATAAAATGTTAATTTAATAAAGTATTTAATAATGAATTCTAGATGCGTATTTGCTCTAAAAGCTGCCTCGTATGAAAAAACTGAAAAACTTTTTTCTCTTAAAAATTGATCAGGAAATTCAAAATTAAATTTGATTTTCTGAATCAGCAGTGGCGTATAATTTTTTTAATAATAACGTGCTAATAGGCACTCGACTGGTGGAAATTAAAAATTAGAAGTTACCGATAAGTAGAAAAGGCTAAATATATGTCTGCCTTAACTATCGGCTTCAAAAAATTCATTCAATCACCTCTAAGCATTATGAAAAAAAAAATATGATAACGTATTTTTTAAATTAAACTCGAACGCCTATTATCATTATCGAATCATTTTTGAAGTGTAATTTATAAAACAACTAGGGTTATTTTCCGACGTAGGAGAAAGTTTAAAAAGCATTTCAACCTAAAATACCCTGAATTGGAAATGGTTTTTATTTTTAAGATATTTAAGAATTTGAAATTTAAAAAAATAAAATATAGCACTCCTTTAAACTCGAGTCCTTTAAACTTAACCTTTAAACCTTAAAATATAACACCTTAAGGAGATTCTAATATATTACGCGTAGATACAGCGTGGGGAGGGCAGAAGGCTGATCAACGCCATGTCAAAATTTCGATTGTATGTAACACTGACTTTTGTGTCCCAAACATGACAGAGCTTCTTTTTGTCGCTTTGAAAAAAGTTTAAAAAATCAACCAATTTTTGCGTCCTCGCATATCCCATTAGTTTTGGGTTTTCGATTCAGGGTTGCCAGAAATATTGTTTGATACTATCAAAGTTTGATAAAAATTATACTAGATGCACATATCCCGTAGACGCAGGAGACATTAAACTTTCGCATCGCTGAAAAGTAGAGGGTGTTCATTTGAAAACGTCATCTAACTGGCTGTGAAATATCAGAAGAATATGATGAAGGAGCAAAAGTCCATTTACTTTGATTATGTCCTCTTGAAAAATTTCTCAAAAATACATAGCATTCTAGATTCATTTTTGCATTGAAGTCTTTTTGGCTAAAAAATTGAAAATAATTTAAAAGTACTCGATGGCAAGCGAATCCTACAACCGCACTCTACCTAAAAAGTACTAAATGTACTAGACTGGCAGCAATAAAACGTTTTGCCCAACAAGAGTTATATCGACGTAAAAGGCTTATGATTCAACACATTCGATGTGTTTAACCTAATAGTGTTACATTAGGTATACAAGATGTAAAAAGTTCCCGAAAAGAAAGTTACAAAACAATATGAAAAATTAGCCGTAATTTTATATTTTTTCCAATCTCCGGAGTCAATCCCCTAAGAACGTAACAAACTCAATTGGGATAAAATTAACCGCTAAAGAGGTTTTTTTCAAAAATCGTCAAAAAGTGCGATTCTAAAAGTGCCTAAAAATCGACAACCGAGGGGGTCTATTTCCGAAACCGACAACCAAAGGGGTCTATCTCCGAAAATGTTGCACCTACGAAACTTCCGATAGTGGTAGGTGAAAAAGGACATCAAGTAGAGGAAAAAACAGTTGGATTCACTCCAGTCGGTCGAGATGTTCTCAAGTTACAGGGGCTCAAATTTGGGAATTGAGAAAAAAGTCGTAATAACCCCCCATTGGATATTTTGAAAAAATGTTCGGGAAAATTTTTAGCTCTTTTTGATCGCAATGGCATGCTCGCAATCCCCTAAAGACGTAACAAACTCAATTGGGATAAAAATAACCTTTAAAGAGGTTTTTTTCAAAAACAGTTAGAAAGCGCGATTCCAAAAGTGCCTAAAAATCGACAACCGAAGGGGTCTATCTCCGAAACTGTTGCATCTACGAAACTTCCGATAGTGGTAGGTGAAAAAGGACATCAAGTAGAGGAAAAAACAGTTGGATTCACTCCAGTCGGTCGAGATGTTCTCAAGTTACAGGGGCTCAAATTTGGGAATTGAGAAAAAAGGCGTAATATCATTGTTTAAGTATATCTAGTTAGATAATCCAAATGGCTGCATTTCTCGCCCTAAACTATTTAAGTAAGACCACGGTAGATGTCGCGACGAAAACGAAAGTAATATATTTTGAACTATTTCCCAAAATGAGGGAATTTTTTACCGCTCCATCTGTTTGCCTTATCACTTTTGTTTACAACTTTATTGACCGACCGGCCGAATTTCGTTGAAAGACTCGATAACACGGAGCACAGTATTTAAGAGTGCAGGGCCGTATTTAATTATTTTTTTCAGAACTTTTGGATAGCATAATAATTATTCTTATTCATTATATATAACATAATTATTCTTATTAACTAGTAGGTTATAAGTAAAGTTAAAAAAGAGATTTGGCGGACCATTATTCAGTTCTGTATACCCGGATTTTTGACATCTCGTTTCGATTTCGATTGTCATTTATCACGTACATAACCCTTTTAAGAAAAAGTCCAGCAAGGAAATGTGGAGAACTTTGAAAGGGGTTTTGTTATCCACAATGATCTTGAAATATGTTTGTTTAGTTTTGCCGAATGTTAATTAATTACGCAAATAAATTAAAAGTATTGACAATCGAAATCGATTTGAGATTTCAAGAATCCGGGTGCAGATCTTGTTTTGTTAATTTGAATGCAATGCATGATTAATAATGCGCGATGATGAGCGCACGGGAATAGTTATTTTCCTAACAAGTGCGCAAAGTAAGACTTTCGCGCACGCGACTGCCGTTGCCCGAACGACGCAAAGCGGAGTTCGGGCAGCAGTCAAGTGCGCGAAAGACACTTTGCGCAAGAATTACTACAAACCGTATAAAAGTCCATCTGCCACTAATATGGGACATCTTTAACGATATAAATGATTAAGCTTCACGGTTCTTTTCTGCTACCCCTGTATTGACGGCGTACGCGAACGACTTTTTTCTACGACCATATAAAAATAAACAACCATTATGTGTGGTTAACGTCCTTGTTGCCAATGAATAGGAACAGGTTTACGGGTATAGGACTGAATAAAACCAGCTCTCGTTAAAAAATTTGCCGACGTTTCGATTGTATATAACAATCTTCTTCAGGGGTTTTTTTTATGTTGAGAACATAGTTATGTCAATAGAGTTTAGTGCACCAGTACACATAATGGAGGAATTGGAATGGACCAAAATAGGCACTGCCGTCTCGAAATAATTGTAAGCGGCGTCTTTCTTGGAAGAATGCTCGACCAGAAAAAACTGGTGCACTAAACTCTATTGACATAACTATGTTCTCAACATAAAAAAAAGCCCTGAAGAAGATTGTAATATACAATCGAAACGTCGGCAATTTTTTAACGAGAGCTGGTTTTATTCAGTCCTATACCCGTAATCCTGTTCCTATTCAAAATAAACAACTTTCGTCATACTTTGGCCTAGCCGAAAACGTAACTTTCGTCGCTAGTGAGAGAAAATCCCATAACGTTAACTTTCGTCTCTAGTGACGAAAGTAAGTTGTTCTAATTTCGCCTGTGACTTAATGTCAGCATGGTCGAAGAAAAAGTATAGTGTTTCACTTGTCAAAAAAGCATTTTCTATCGCTCGAGAACATTTTCTAACGCTCGAGGCGAAGCCTCGGTTGGTAAACTGTTCCCTTGCGAGAGAAAATGCTATTTTCGGCACTGGTCTTAACAAGTGCGTAAAGTAATACTTTCGTTCCGCTTTGCGTCGTTCGGACAACGGCACGAATGTACGAAGGCGTAGAAGAGCCAACAAGAATTTTTTCCTTAATTCTGAGTTTAAAGTCGGAATTTAGTTAAATTTCCTAAAATAAAACATATGATTCACAAATCAGTGGCGTAGACGCAAGGTTAATAAAACATTTCTATTCCATGTTGAACAAGAACGGCAAAATTTTTTTTTAAGAAACGGATCAATATTTTGTTAACTACGACGTCATGACGGATGTCCTAACTTTAAGACCCCTATTGTGATTTCATTTAAGAGCTATGATTGATATCTCGGGACGTTTTTTGCGGTTTTTTTGTTTTCTGGTCTAAAAGAAGAGTTACGGGACGTTTACAAAAATCTTTGCACCTACCTATAAGTGTTTTGCGGGAATACCCGCGCCAATAAAACAAATAGATTTTAAAAGTTCATTGATTTTAAAATCATTGGCGTATATTGACAGTTAATAATGACAAAAAAATAACATTTTAGAGATAACAAAATAAAATAGTAAATTGCTGACATATAAGATCGATACGACACAATTTTTCGTACATTTCAAGGCGTTCTATCTCAGTAATCACTTATGATAAATTCATAATTTAAAAAGGCTCTGAAAGAAAGTTTCTTCTAGAACTAACTACCTGGGGCAATTTTTAATTAAACCAGTTTTATCAACTTTAAAATTTGAACTCACTGCATTTGATATCTACGGTAAATCTTAACTTTTTGTTTTCTCGGGGCATGTTCGGCGTTTTTTGTTTTTATACCCGAAAAAAAGTTACAGGGTATTTTCAAAAAGTTTGCAGTTTTTTAATTGTTGCTCAGTATAGCGAGTCTAGCCTACCTGATTTGCCGAATGCAACCCAATGCTTCAACCTATCCAATATCCATCGAGTTTCTCGGAGGCGTTGGACAGAAGAACATTTGCACTAGGGAATGGCAGAGTGGAACAATAATTGCATGTTTACAGATGAATGTAGATTTTCGTTGTATACATCAGATGGACATATTTTAGTGTTGAGAGGCCGAAATGAACGAAACCTGCACGAAAATATGGAAACCAGAGTGTCATTTGGGGGTTAAAGTATGAGTGCATGGGGAGGCGTAATGGGAAATGGAAAGACTGACTTAGTGGTTTTAATTTTAACCTGAACTAACCTGAACGCAGTTAGATATGGATATTTGTGTATGAATGACATTGTAATTCCCTTCGCTCAGAACTTTGGAGATGGTTTTATCTTAGTTGACGATAATGCACGTCCACACCGGGCTCAAATTGTTAATGAAGGGCTGAGAGAGAATGGCATCGATCGTATGAATTGGCCTGCTAGGTCGCCCGATACGAATATTATAAAGTAAGTGTGGAGCAGAATTAAACTAAAACTGAAAGAAAGAGAGCCAGAATTTCAAAACTTGGATGAATTGGCAGTGGCAGTTAGGGAGGATTGGGAAGCGATTCCCCAGGAGCTTATAAGAAATTTGGTGGAGACTATGCCAAGAAGGGCTAGCGAGTTTTCGGTGGGCCCACACATTATTAAGTAAGTACAGGGATATCATTTTAAGTCGCTCACTCGACTAGCAGCTTTTCAAAATTCAACAACTTTACCACCCTGTATAATCGAAACGCCTAGAGATAAATACACGAAGTTAGATATTTCTATAATCTGCTCATTCAGCTCTATTATACTGTATGTAAATATATGTGTGTTTCCATTAAAAAACAATCAAGATGGCGTCGTATCTGTCAAACCTAGCAGCCAATAAATGCGCTAGCCCTGGATCCGAGTTCGGCCTTAATTGTCATACGGCCCCCATGTATCAAATTTCTAAGAAGTGTAACAGAAAAACTGCTAGTCGAGTGAGCGACTTAAAATGATATCCCTGTACATAAATTTGTAGATTTAGTTTACCTTATTAAATTTTTGAATTGCACTCGTATCCTATTCGAGACCAAAAAACAAAAATCCCCTAAACGGTTTCGATATTTATCAAACCTATTAAATGACACTTTCATTAAGTTACTAATACACTTCTGAAGTTACAGCAACTGAGCTGCGAAATCATTAACAGTGATGATGTCACAGAAGTAGTATTAAAGTTTTGCGACAACATCCGAAGCAATCTTTATGAACTAGAGGTCTACGTCACTGATTTTGTACTTAATGATCTTTTAAATTTAGTTTTTATCATTAAAATCAGGGAACCTACACTCACTAGTAGTAGCAGCAAATAAAAAACTGCAAACTTTCTGAAAATACTACGTATTACTCGGAATTTAACTCGTCGGAATTTAACTAAATTCCGACTTTTAAACTCGGAATTTAACTAAATTCCGACTTTAAACTCGGAATTTAACTAAATTCCG